>ML675655.1:4806690-4962316 GCA_007922155.1 Mesoclemmys tuberculata
CCCCCAGGGCATGAGGGGGGGTCAGGTGGTGTGGACCCCCCCAGGGCATGAGGGGGACGGGGGGGTTGCCCCCAGGGCATGAGGGGGGGTCAGGTGGTGTGGACCCCCCCAGGGCATGAGGGGGACGGGGGGGTTGCCCCCAGGGCATGAGGGGGGGTCAGGTGGTGTGGACCCCCCCAGGGCATGAGGGGGACGGGGGGGTTGCCCCCAGGGCATGAGGGGGGGTCAGGTGGTGTGGACCTCACAGGGCATGAGGGGGGTGAGGGGTGTAAGCCCCAGAGGCATGAGAGGCGGGGGGTGTTAACCCCCAGGCCATGACGGGGGCGAGGGGGGTTGTCCCCAGGGCATGAGGGGGGTCAGGTGATGTGGACCCCCCAGAGGTATGAGGGGCTGGGGGTGTTATCCCCAGAGGCATGGGGGGAGGGGTATTGGCCCCCCAGGGCATGGGGCGGGCAGGGCATGTTGGCCCCCGGGATGGGGGGCAGTGGGTCTGGTTCCCAGAGGGGCCCTGGGGTGTCGCTGGCCCGTAGGGTGGGGCAGAGGGAACACTGCCGAAGGTTATTGCGCTGGGGGGTGCTGGCCCAAAGGGCATGGGACGGAGGGGGCCCTGACTGCCATCGGGCAGCTCTCCTAGGTGCTGCCCCTGCCCCGGCTGCGCGCAGGGAACTCTCCGGGGTGCTGAAGGCGCGGACCCGTCACGGGGAATCTGAGGTGGCAGCACCGCAGAGCGGCCTGAGGCTGAGGGGGGTTAACTGGGCAGCAGAGTGTGTGTTGCGGGGGTTGCTCTCTGCATTGACCCGCTGAGAGTTGTTTTCTGGGGGCTCTAAATGGAGAAGGGGAACGTTCCTGGAGCCCTGTCAGGTGCTCACTGTTGGTGGAGATCCCCCAGTGCATGGATTTGGAGGTGATGTGGTTGTTTCTGTGTGTTTGGGGTCGAATAGTTTATATTTATTTAAGACTACAGTGCTTAACTCAGAGACTCTGTCTACAGCGATGATGCTAATTTGAGCTAAGTGATTGTAAATAGCTGCTGGAGATGTTGTAAAATAGTTTATTTCTTGGAATGGCTTGAGAAATGGCCTTCTGGATTTTATTTGAAAGCTTCCTTTTCTTCCCGACATGCAGTGATTTATTAAGAGGTCTGCAAAGTTAAATCAACCAAAGCAAATACATAATATGCAAGGGATCTCCTTAAGGATATCAGTTAAAACAAACTAATAATTAATTGCCCTCCCATGAAATGTATTTATATAATAAGAATCAAGAAGATATGCCAGGGGGTAAACTGCAATATTGTAGGTTGTTTCCCACAAATTAGTTGACTGTCTAAACAGATAGTCTTGTTATGTTGAAACAAATCTTACATTGATGAATTGTTAGCTCTTGAATAGTTATGTATAATGTGGTGTACCTTTTTAGAGGCTGCCATACAGTCATGTCACAATGCATCTAGGAATGCTGGAAGTACTTAAGAAATGAAACTATCAGGCAATCAAAATTAACATATTAATGTTTGAAGTCGAGAATTAAAATTCTGTTTCCAATAGTATGTAAACTTTCTTTCAAACCTGTAGATTAAATATATAAAGTTATATTTTGGAGGTTAAAAAGGAAAGTGAGTGTGTGTGTGTGTGTGTGTGTGTAATAGATATAATTCACAAATGATATTTTAAATGACCAATTAAAACAATTTCCTTCTAATAATGGTTGCCTAAGAAGAACTGGTAATTCTCAAGAATGAACACTTGATTCATAATATCTTGAAATTCAAATCCCTTAAAAGTCACTACTTAAAATTGACATAGATGTATCATATCCATTAGGATGACTTTATTTAGGGAAAACTGAAAAAGACAGTCACACAACAAAATAGCTGAATTTCAGAAATATGGTGAGTGATTTTTATAAGGATGAACATTACAATTCTACTGCTTTTCATCTTTAAATCATTGTAATAGATTTGAAATACTTTAATTTTTGAGTCACTGCAGTTTTGTGTTTATTCTTTATTCTCATTTGGCATTGGCCATTAGTCTCTGCTTTAGTCTGGAAACAAATATCTCTAATTCAGAAATTTGCTTGAGTTTTAACATGAAGCTGCTACCTTAAGAGTAATGCTTCGGTAATAACTTGGCAAACCCATTGGTTTTGTTTTTTTAATTCATGTCTTTAATTCACTTGTTTTTGGTGCTGTTCTATCCAGTTGTTTGGCTTTTCCCCTCAACCTGGAAATACTGAAAACTCCACACTGTACTTGGACATGTTTAATTTCTTTGATAATGCCCAGTCCTGCCCTCCTTGCTCATGTCAGTAATCCAACCTCATATACAAAGAGTCAAGTCAATGCTCTTATTGACTTTTGTTGGAGCAGAGTTAGGCCATTGCTGAGCACTTTTGAAAATTCTACTCTCCTGTATCAAGTACAGTTGATGATCATAATATCTTGGAGATGAGTCAAGCTCTTCAGAGTAATTTTGACTACTCAATGAGCCTATTCCAAACCAGGTTAATGTTTAGCTGAGTTAAACTAGCAGAGGAAAGTGGAAAACCATTTTTGGCATTGCTATACTTACTCCTAAATACCAAGCATTTCAAATATATGCCTTGAAATTCTTTGGTATAATTTTGACAGGAATGTGGTGTTTTATATCTGATGAAGATTCCCCTAGAGAACAGCACATGGAACTGTGAACAATTTAAATAATGATATATGCAGGCCACATCTGGTGGTAGAGTTGCAGCATGAATAGCAAACATTCAATGGAATAAAATAGCTGATGTCTTTAAAAGAGCAAAGTAAAAGGGATTAGCACTGTAAGTAACTGCCTCTTTTTTGGAAGCTCCCCCACAGTGTTAATGTTATAAAAATAATAACACCTGTGGAGCAGCATCAACTTGGATACCCTCCCTTAGAAGGGAATGTGTTATTAGAAGCATTCTGTTGGTTAGAGAATTAGGTTTCCATCTTCACCACAGAGGATGTTGGGGAGATACCTACACTGGATTTAGGTAAGAAAGATGAAATTGAGGCACTAGTAGAGAAGGTGTCAAAGCATATAAGTAAGAAGCTAAATTAAAGAGCAGTAGGAGCAATATTGCATCCAAAAATTCTGCAGGAACTTTGCTTTACAATTAAATGACTGAGCCGATAAATATATGCAAACTCTCATTGAAATCAACTACTGGATTGGAGGGTAGCAAATGTTGTACCTATTATAAAAAAAGATGTTGGGGTGAACCTACAAACTCTACACAATAAGCCTTCAAACATATAAACTGGTTGAAACAGTAATTGCAAAATAGAATTTTAATATGCCTTGATAGAGAATGGGGATAAATCAAGCAGGAGACAAATAAGAGACGTTGTAGAGGTAGTGAAAATAATGAATGGATCAGAATTGTGTGCTCCTATATACCCTTTCTCCTCCTGTATAAGCCAAGGGCATGCTTAATGAAAAGCAATACATTTAAAGTGGAAAAAAGGAAGTGCTTGTTTATACAACACATAATTAATCTGTGGAATTCATTGCCACAAGGTATCACTGTGGCATAGAGATTGGTGGGATTCAAAAGCAGGACTAGACATTATATATATATAAAAATAAAATTAGAACATCCACAATTACATAAAATAGGATTAAATTTCATTTAGAAGGGACACAGTCCTCCTGCTTCTGGGTATAAGCCAACTACTGAAAGGAGTAAGGAAGAAATGTCCTCTGTGGGTAGGTTGCTCTATCAAGGTCCTTCTGTTGACTTTAATAGATTTTCGATCAGGGCCTGATTGACCACTTGCACCTTGTTCTGAGGGATCTGATGTTGGCTACTGTCAGAGATAGGTTACTGGAGTAAACAGACCCCTGGACTCATCTGGTATGGCAATTCTTCTGTTTTGTGACTCATTGATGCTTTGTTGCCATGCAAGCATTCAAAGCAATCAGAATGTAATAAAGCTGTGCAATAAAACAGATGTTATTGAGCTCATTTATATTTTAGTCAATGGCAAAAGGACAAAATTTGAAAGGAGTTGAGGTGAAATTGGGTGGGGGATGCTCATTGCTTATGTTTTGCTGCCTTTTAACGAACTTGGCAACATTGTTTATGACTCCTCTTTACATGGAATCTGCTTCTAGATGATATTGCAAGCATGTGTCTGTAGAAGCATGGCCAGTTGGGGTGATAGAGGTGTAGCCTGATTCTGGGTGTTTCGGTAATTGGAATGGGGTTATAGGCTCACCAATTGATATGATCAGAAGATAATGAGGGTCATGTCCTGGAATCAGGCTCCAGAAAATTTTTATAGGGACCCCAGAGTGCATGACAGGAAGGTTCACAGTGATAGCCAAATTTGTATAATTTTATAAGCTTTTATTAAGGTAACATAAAATGATAGACAAATGACTGAGATTAAAAGGCAATGAATAATCAAATGGATAATGGGTAGGATTACAGTCTTATTTTAGAGACTCATGTGATTATCTATCTAATCTATCTGTGATATGCTTTGGATTAATATACTCACACCCTTTTCTGATGACTTGGTTGAGAGAGATGTTTGGTTCCTCAACTCTTGAGTAGAGGGGTGGTGAGCTAGGCAGTACTCGAGGGCTAAGAGCTATAAGGCTAAGACTAACACTACAAACAATACAAAATATAAATGAAGAACAAAATCTTAACACTCACTAAAAGAAGCTTCAAAAAGGAATAGCTGACAATTGCCCTAAGTAACACAACTTGCCCCTTCTTATGCCCTGAGCAGTAGGGGTCCTCCTACTAAGTCCAAATTTGGATTCTTCACCTCTAAATTATTTGGGTACACTTATTTTATAGGCTGGCAGGTTCATGTGTATCCACATCCTTTCCAGACGGTTCATTTATCTCACCTTTGTTATTTCTGGCCCTTTTGTCAGTTCTGTGGTGTATCTGTGAAGTTTACTCGGGGCATAAACTCAGACAGCCTCCCCTCTCCCCCCACACCTTTTGATGCCTCCTGACTTATCTAGGGTAAAGGTTATAACCATATATGTCTTATCCTTTAACTCATTACTTATCTAGCCCAAAGATCCCAAACATATGTATGCTAACTGCCTTAGCTTTCATACAGGGTATGGCCTGTATGGTACCTTGCATTACAGCTATAATACTTTCATATGAATCTATGGTTCCATTATAATAAAACAACAATACTTAAATCTATAAGGAAAGGTATATATATGCCAGCAAGCAGGCTAGTCTATAGGCTATAGAGGACAGGAGCAGGGACTGAGCATAACAATTCATTGTTGGTGTAGGACAGGAATTTATAAATGAAAGTTTCTGACTCTAAAGTAAAATTGATATTTACTGATTAAAGGCAGCTGATAAAGCATATCTGCTGAACTGATAAATGTGGGAATATATCACAAGAGCTTCCTTCTGTATCTTTTTATTCTTGGCTATATCAGGGTTGGCCTCCGACACCCCACTCTGTCAGTTTTACACTGGAGAGAGCTGATAGCTGAGGGAGTGGGAAAAAGCAAATAAATAAATAAAAATAAATCAGAACTATGTCTGGAAAGCAGGTATAAGGATCACGTCCTTTGCCCAAGTTAAGCAGCCTGCAAGTATTTTTGGAAAATCAATGCTGAGAGCCACAAGGTCCATTTTATAGTAGCAAGAAGTAATGGATGTCACTTTGATTAAGTATATTTTTCTGAATTTAATTATCAACCAAGAGTCCTTGTGGAATGCAAGGGTTTTATAACAGCTTGTGTGTAGAAGTTATGCAGTGTCATCTCTATAAAGGCTTTGGAATCCTCTGCTTTGAATCTGAGATTCTCCTGACCCTGCATAACCAAGAACTAGCGGTGCTCAGAGGGATTTAACAAATAACAAACCCTTCTCATTTGTTCCTTCCAGGTTAATGGGCCTGTGAGGCATTTTCTTCCTCCTTTCTTGGCGTTATTCATACGCTAGCTTTTAAATTTGTCCCTAAGTGGTGGGTCTAAAGGATGGGCCAGATTAAGTTTATAGATTCCTATATTTGATCACAGGGACACCCTATCACTAAAAGATCTGCCTTTTACACTGTTACACGCTGCTGTTTTGCAAATTATCCCTAACAAACATAAGGATATGATTTTCTCCTTGAATATATCATTCAGTGTAATGCTGTGCTGCTCGGTTCCTTGTCTTTTTATCAATCACTCTGAATTCTCACTCGTTTTCTCTATAGCTAAAGCTATCCTGTCTATACATGATTGTCACTAGGTACACGGGCAAATTTCTATTACTTTATTTAGAGAATATGAATGCTGCTTTGAAAATACTGAAATGTATCCTGAAGTGAATGACATTTTTTTTCCGTGATGACACTGTAATGAACTGTGTTTGCAAAGCTAAATGTTAACATTACTTCAGACTACGCAATCTCTTCCTCATTGGTTAATGTACTTTTTGTATTAAAAGAGACAGGGTACTCTTAGGATGAAGGCCCTGGGCTGGGACTCAGGATATCTAGGTACAATTCCCAGCTCTGCCACAGACTTCCCATTGGGTAAGTCACTTCACCTCTGTCTGCTTCAGTCCCCACCTGTAAAGTGGGGATAATATCCCTTTCTCCCACCTCTTGTCTAGATAATAAATTCTTCAGGCAAGAGCCTCTCTCTCATTACATGTTTGCGCAGTGGTTAGTGCAATGGGCTGTCAGTCTCATTTGAGACCTCTAAGTCCTGTTCTTACACCAATACAAAATAATAAAAATTACAGGATTAATGGTAAGATCATATTTTCATGAACTTCAGATATCGTTCTAACTACATTGTGCTGTCTACTGCTTAGGAAAAAAATACTGTCGTAGAATGGAGAGATCATGCAGCATGAGATTAAAATTGCTCTACTCCCACTAAGCCAAAAATTAGCTGCTATCTAGTAACTGGTCAAATACTTTCAATAGCTGTCATATAAGGAGACATAAATAAATTGAGAGCTTTGCTTATATCTACCACCACACTTAAGACTGAAGTTTGATTTCCAGCTGTTTCTGAATGATGCATTTTTCTCAAAGATGACAGGCAGCACATTTTAGAAGTTGGAACAGTAGGAGGTCACCTGGCAGACTAGCCTCCCCAAAGAGAGGAAAATTAGAGGAAAGAATGAAGAGCAACTGTGTGTTGAGACACTATTGCTTTTAATAATGTCAAGGTTTGTATTTCACAGGGAAATCTGGTAGTTTCTTGGAGGGAGCTGGGAAAAAAGCAAATAGAAGCAATTTCTGGAAAGGAAAAATTAGAACATTTATTAATAAATAAAAGTATATTTTCCTAAAATCCTTACCTTGTTGAGAAGGTTCTTAGGCTGACAGTAATTTAGCAAGGGACTAATATTGAAAAGAATTAAGCAAATCTGATTAGTAATAAGTTTAAGTGAATTGGTTTATGGTTTATGGTTTAATGTTTCCAAATTTTTTTAACAAGTTTCTGATACATCCAGTTGCAAAAATATTAGCCACAAAGCAGGTAGAGTTAGTCAAACTATAACTTTAGTTTTAGCATCCTTTCACGGATGCAAAAGGAGTTCCTAATGGCATGGTGAGTTTTGGACAGCTGCATTATGTTCTCCTCATGTGGCTGGATATAGCATTGTTTGTTCCATCAACCTGGGCAAAATCAAACTGTGGCATGAATGGATCTATGTTGTAACTGGATTCAGCATGGCTGTAACTGTAATGCAGACAGCAACCAAGCACTCAGGGAACTTCCAAAAATATACCCATTGCCTATTTTGCAGTAGTACTAAAGGCGTACATTAATTTGCTGTGCCCAGCAAAGAGTACAAGATACAGCACTATCATTTGTGTTCGGAGAGGGGAGAAGGTGTTGTCAACAGCTGTATTGACCTGGCATGGTGTGTCTCAGAAATAAAAGTTAAAACACGTTTTAGAAAAATCTAGTTTTAAGGTGTACTATATGTTTTGTGGGATAAGTAGAATATTAGGGCAGGTTGGTGGATTGGATTGCACACAAGCCAGCGATTTGGGAATCTTGGGCTCACAGCTCTGACATTAACCTGCATCATGACAAGTCACTTCCCCTGTCTGTGCCTACCCTTTGTCTGACTATTTAGATTGGCGCCGGGTTTCTTTCTGACAGTGTCTTGCACAATGGAGCCTCCTCACTTGGGGCCTCTAGGTGCTACTGAAATACAAGTAATGAATAATAAGTGAGATTTTAAATGGAAGCATGAGAGGAAGAGGAAGACCTCGGTGTATTGATCAATCACAGGATGACTATGAGCTATCAATGCGATGTAGCCGTGAAAAAGGCTAATACAGTCCTAGGATGCATCAGGTGAGCTATTTCCAGTAGCGACAGGGAAGTGTTAGTACCATTATACAAGGCACTGGTGAACCCTCATCTGGAATACTGTGTGCTGTTCTGGTCTCCCAGGTTTAAGAAAGATGAATTCAAACTGGAACAGGTGCAGAGAAGAGCGACTAGGATGATCACATGAGTGAAAAACCTGCCTTATGAGAAGAGACTCAAAGAGCTTGGCTTTTTAGCCTAATCAAAAGAAGGCTGAGGAGAGATCTGTTTTCTCTGTATAAATAATCAGAGGGATAAATACCAGGGAGGAGGAGGAGTTATTTAAGTTAAGCGCCAAAGTGGACACAAGAACAAATGGATATAAACTGGTCAGACTTAGTGATCATGGTGGTCCCTTCTGACCTGAAAGTCTATGAGTTTATGATGGGGCCAGGGAAGGCCAGTAATATTACCTTTGTCAAATAGATGCCCCATCATATTTCTGTGTCTCACAGTGCTAGGTTCATATGGTAAATTTTTTAATATCAAGCCTTCTTTAATTTTTTCTTTGCCCATATAGGAGATGCACATTTAATTTAATCAGCTATTAATTTTCTTTAACAAAAGGATCTGAGTTCCCATTCAGTTCTGCCTCAATTTCAGTCTTCAAAGCTACCTTTCACCAGTGGGCCTCCGTCCCTCAGAATTACCGGTCCTCTCTTCCACACCATGCTTCCACTTGTGATATTTTTTATTGCTCTTCATGCTGTATCTTGTCACTGAGTTACTGCTTGATATTGAGACATGAGCTTCCCATTGGAAGGCTCGTATTGTTATCCATACTCCGATATCAGGGCTCCCACCTTTTGCCAGGTCTTTCTCAAACTCCAGTAGTGATTCTTATCTGTGCCTCATTTAGCATGCCAATCTTGCAACCCTCACCATTAATCTTCCTCTGAGAGAAGTACATGGTGGTGACAAAGGATAATTGTGGTGTTATCCTGAATAAATACAAAACTATTAGTACATTTAAAATAAGCTATGGGTTATTTTTTCTAATGGAATCATGAGTCATTTCAAAATCTCATACCGGGCACAGAATATATGACTGCCACTGCAGTCATTGTGTTGTGTACACCCACATACTAAACAGGGCAAAAATTGTTCAATAAGACATTGTATTTCTCTCCAAAGCAGGTGTATAACAGTTTGGGACAGCTTCATAAAAAGGATATTTTTTGTTCTGTTTGTAGATTTTTAATGAATAAATGGCATTCTTAATTGCTATTTACTTTATACATTATTGTGAAGGATTCAGGTGGTAATTACTGACTCGGAGTGTTAATGGAAAATGCTGTTTCAAAAACATTTTAATTGATATTTTCTACATACATATTGAATGTGCCAGATTTCTCTTAGATTAGGGAACCCAGTTTTTATCTGTAGGAATATATGTTAAGTTTATTAAACTAATGGATTAAAAATAGAAGTGCCATTTGCTCATAATTATATATAATTTTTTTTTACAAACAAGATGCCATTATTCTTTTCATGAATATTGTTCTAATTTTTGTCACTAGCAAGGGCCAATTACTGAGAATAAGTGTGATGTAGAGTCCACTGGAGTGAATGGAAGTTCTTCTTTGAGTGACACAGTATATACAGCATATACCATGACGAAAAGGAAGAACGATGATTTCTAGTTGGTTAGCATGACCTAACAAACATGATCAAATTTCCCTCTTCCCATGGTGTATTTTCTTTGTACGTCTAGCATTATTTTGGTTTTTATAATTTACATTAAATTTGTCTTTTTCCCAATGAAAATCGAATGTTATATATAAGTGAGAGCATATCGCAAACAGTCTAGATGTAGAAGACTGGAAGATAGAAGGCTAGATCCTCGGCTGGTGTAAATTGGTGTAGCTCTGTTGAACTTATACCAGCTGAGAATCTGGCCCATAGAGCTCATAGGTTGAAGGGCCAAAGGAAAAAAATACAGTCTTAGAAGTGATAAAGATAAGATTTGGACAAAGGGCTCTTGTGGTGCTAGAAGTACTAAAGAGTTCTGACTAAGATCAGATGAGAGCCTTCTGAAGTAACGTTGTGTGTCTTTGCTCAGTAAAAACTAACCTATGTTGCATCAATAAAATTGGGATTTTTATTGCTGTTGGTTTTTATATGGTATAACATACAAAGAATATTTTAACTGCAGAGTTTTGTGTAGCAAAGTGGCCTCCAGCTATCACTGTGCATATAGAAACTATTGGAATGAAAACTGACAGCAAAGAAATCTTGTAGACAGATGCTCTACTCACCAAGGTCAAGCCTAGCATCATAGTTAAATAATGCCAGACTGCCTCGATCGATATAGGCATGTGGTTACAGTCCATTGAGAGCAGTGCCAGTGGTTCCAGCTGTGAACACTCTGGTTAAGGATATGACTTTCTTCCTGAGGCTTGTCAGAGCTGATGCTGTCTGACTGACAGCAGTTTAACTTGCTTACAAAGAATAGAGGATGGTGGCACATTTCGCCCTCAAGGCATGAAACTCAGCCACGCAAGCAAGCCCATAAAATGAAGCTTGAATGGTTGCATGTAAGGTCACTGTGCAGATCTATAATGCCCTGGTGTGAAAGGCTTCTCCTGTGCTGTAAAATAATTCCAGGCACAAGTCTGTATCTACAAACAGCATCAAGGACAAACCTTGGCTTTTGCCCTTTTGACAGTGTCTGAAATCCTGGCTCCATTGAAGTCAATGGGGATTTTGTCATTGACTAAGTAGGGTTAGAATTTCACCCAGGACTCCAGTGCTCTAGAGCTATGCCACTGGTGGTAAACAAGGCAATTGGGAACCAGTAGTTCTAATTTAGACTTTTCTCATGCTAACTGGGAATAGTCAACATGTAACCCCCTTTTCCTCTCACCGTTTCACTCAAGCTTCTAGTACTGTCCTGCCCTCTCCTTCTTAGGAAAAGTAATTGATTGCAGCCCTAAAAAGGATGACGCTTCCCCCCCAACTGAGCTGTTCAGATTGGCTGGCTGGTGTGTTGGGAGTGAAAACCAAGGCCCTGCTCCCTCCCTGCCCATCTATTCAGGGAGGTAAGTAGCCCCAACTTCCACCCCACTGTCATGGAGACTGAAGATGTGGAATGCTCTGATGCAGTCATGCAGGCAAAGGGGTGTGTGTGCGTGTATGGATCTTATTCTCCCTTACGCCTCTGTGAAGCCATGTTGGGATGAGACACAGCCTGGCCCTAAACAAATGAACCAAATCTATTGAGGTGCAGCTTCTTGCAAGGCGGTATATATCAGAAGCTTCCCTTTGCAGAGGAGCATGCAGCCGTTATACCTAATTCCAGTGCGGGCATTTGTAGAGGGGTAGGAGGACAAATAATTTGAATCAAAGCCCCAGTGTTTCTAGTGAGCCCAGCTAATCATCAAAGAATATTTAACTTGTTTAAAATTTGTTTTCAGCTTCACTTATCAGGAAAAACCTTACAGCTACTACAGATTTCCATTTCCATGCTGCATTTGCCTCTGGTTCCAGGGGCACCAAGTTGGCTCCATATCAAAGACAGCTATTACTTTGCATAGCAAATACCATGCTATACTAAGGATCTCTTCTGCTGCACTATATGCAAGGACTTTTTATTAATTTAAATTTGATAAGTAGAAGGCTACAGCTTTAGAATGCTGGACTGGGTTGTAACTGATTTGCTTGCCAGAGATCTAATAAACAATTATAAAACACTTTAAAACAATAAACTACAGTGAAGCACTATGTATTTTATAAAGTCTGTAGACACATGAGAGAATTAATCCTCACACTATATCTGTGGTTTGGGTCAATGTCATTATCTGTACTTTAGAGACCTGGGAAACTGAGGCACAGAAATTAGTGACCTACCCAACACAGCAAAGTGAGTCACTGGTAGGATTAGGATTTAACTCTAAAGTTCCTGGGTGTTGCCTGTGTATGGTTTCTCCAAGACCATTTTGCCTCTTTTGTGCTATGCCTTTGTCTAGGTGCTGATTTGGAAGAGTTTTCCTTTTAAACAGTTTCCCTGCTGGTTACAGTCCATCAGCCACAGTCCTGAACGCTATCTGAGGTACCCAGAGACATACCACCTGTGTCACCTTATTGTTGTAATTGTGCTTCAAGTACACCTTGTCTGTTAAAGGAATCTTTAAGTGTGTTGAAGGTTGTTGTTATAACCATTAGGGCCTGATCATGCCCTCAGTTTACATGGGAAAGAGCAGGGAAGGATGAATATTTGAACTTTGATTTGGACTTTAAGGCCTTTATTTTGAATGGTTTATGATAATTTAAGGGTATTATTGGCCATGAGAGAAAAGCTTGTGTGGAGTTTGTTGAGGAGCCTGGAAGAGATGGAAACTGAGGCAAGGATCTTGCAGGGCTACCCTATGCTATCAGGAGGTGACCCCAAAAAGCACAATGGCTGAATTTGGCTTCAGTTTGCATGTGAAGCAATAGAAGGCAAGGTTGGTGTAACAGGACAGGTTTTCTGTAAATCAGAAGACAGTAAGTTTCTTTGTGGGAGAAAAAAGATGAAGTCAGGGACCATATTTTTCTCTCCTGTAATCAGGTACTTCTCCTATTATGTGCCATTACCTTACATAGTCTTGTATGGTAAATATTTGCTTATTGTACAGGATCTGTTAATTTACAAGTATGTTATGGATTTTAATGCACTAAGACATTTCTTGTCCTGTTATCTTCTTTCTTCTCTTACGAAGTGTCCAAACTAACCATTACACTCTAATGTAGTGCAACTTTAAGTGATGAACACAGTATAGCTGAAAAGGACATGATACCCATAACATGATTCCTTTCTTTTCTTGGGAGCATTAGTTGTAATTTTATCACAACATTCAAAACACAGCCTATTTTAACTTACGTTTTGACTCAAACCCTTTGAGAATGAAGTGCACCCTTTACCTACAGAGGAGGTCCAGCATACAGGCCTGTTATCTCACCTAATGAATTCCCTGCCATTGCAGGGGCCTCATACATTGCTGCACCTCAGTCTCTCCTGTTCTCTGCCTCTGGCACAGAACAGGTTAGTCTCCTGAGGACTGAACTACTCTGGTCTAATTAATTGATTAATTCAGTATGGGTGTATCTGGATGAAATTTAATGGCCTATGTTGTGTAGGTCAGACTAGATGATCTAATGGTCCCTTCTGAATTTGGGATCTATCAAACCCTGTCCCCACGACCTGACTCCGCGCACTCCTGGAAAAATGACAGGGGAATTCCAAGGTCTTGTTTTGAGGCTGGCAGCCACAATGCTGCTACTGGGGGTGGTTCCAGTGGCAGAGATATCTTTCTGCTAAGCCTGGGACTGAAAGCATTAGTTAATTTCACATGAAGCATGTGTACTGAGCTGAGGGTGAGACACTTTTATCTTTACCAGCTGATCTTGTCTAAATTAATGCTGGAGACACCCATGTGAAAGGCTCAGTAGCTGTTTACCAAGCCCCGAGGTAATCCAGTCCCTTAGAATAAGATTTGATTTAAAAACAAAAATATGACTCAGCTCAACAGTCGTCACGTTGGAGTGGCCATAGGTTGGAGATCCGCTGAAGATCCCGGGGCCTGTAGTTATTGAGATGCCTTAGCACCTGATGACTGCTCTTTGGCTGTGTGAGATGAGCTGGTTTTAGCCTCATTCTGAGGAAGAGCGCCGTCTCTGTCACAATAACCATCTCATGTGGCATCCTGGCCAGCAGTCTCAAGGGAATTGAAAGAGTGAATCCTTCTACTCTTGGGTAGCAAACTCTACTGTTAGCTGCAGAGATGGTGCCTTAAAGTTGGGTTTGAGGTATGTTGATGGGACAGCATGAGGGAAGTTTGTACTGCTGCTGCTCTATGCCTGCTTGCTTAGTAAATGGGGGCTTTGGTCCCCAGCACTTGGAGCGAAACCTGTGTCGTCATGAGAACAAAATTAATTACAAATATGTTCCTCCATAGGTTTGATGTGTACATTACATAGTGACATGCATAAATCTGAGGTAGAAAAGATGTTGGATGTGGTCAGCAGGGCTAAGACACAAAAAGCAAGTGGATGAACACAGAATGAAAATGTGAAGGACTCGTTCAAAGTAGCATAGCATTAAAGCCTCAGGGATGCCAAGGATGTACCGGAACATTGTTAGCAGTTCAGAATCTGAACCCTTTCTTTTCCAAATCCCTGGCAGACTCTTCTATCTCAACCTTTTAAATTAGGCCAGCTGTCATATCCGGTCAAGCCAAGCTATACAGACGTTACCTTGGAGCGTTCTCCAGCATTTTAGAGAAGTATTCTCTGCTCTAAATACCAACTCACTCCATTAGTCGTGGAGTCCAGCAGAGGAGTGAAACAGTGCTGTAAACGTGGCGATAAATAAATCCTGGAGAATGTGAGACTAAGATGTCATCAATCCCCTCTCCTCCATGAAAGAAATGAAGTGATGTCCAGAAGGGAAATGCTCTGGCAGGGAAGGCTCAAGTTCCATGAAGGTTGCTGCACTGGATGGTTGGTATTTGGGTAGGGTTTTTTTGGTAAAGTGTGTTCTCCTTCCAACTGCCCTCCAAACTGCTATTTCCCTAAAGATTTTCCAGATTGAGGTAACTTTTTAAAACCAGTGAAGGCAGTGTGGTCTAGTGGATAGGGCACTGGGAGTTAGGACACCTGGGTTCTATTCTTGGCTGCCCGTCTGTGTGACCATGGGCAAGTCACTTCCCCCTCTAAGCCTCTGTTTACTCTCCTTTATCTGTTTTATTTACTTAGACTGCAAGCTGTTTTGGGGGCAAGGAATGGTGGCTGGCACAATGGGCACTGATCTCAGCTGCAGCCTCTGTTCTACTGTAGTATAAATAATAAGCTTCTGTTACTCCAAACTTTGCTGCTTTTTTCCTTCTGATTTTAAGGTTAAGCTCTTCTGAAATTCTGGACCTAGTTCCCTCTGGCATTACTCTGGTGTGACACCATTGATTTAAATGAAGTTCCACTAGGGTGAAATTGCAAACTCCCTTGAAATCAGCGGAGTTGCACCAATATAAAATGGGAGTAAAGCCATGGTGTATCAGCCCCTCGTTCTTTCTATTGAGCTGAGACAGTCAGCTGGAGGGGTCCTGTTGCCAGCAGCAAATACTCTCATTAATGCCATTTATTTGTTAATGAGGCTAGTGCATAGTTTTTTCCCCCCACCAGTCTGGTTCAGCAATGTTCTCCTAAACATGCCTCAGGTTCCTTCCATTTAAATGTCTCCCTCTTCCCCTTGACTAGCTCCCAGAGTATGTTCTGTTGCTCTGACATTCTAGGAATAACTAAACAAGAGTGCAGTTGTTTGCTGTGGCTGGAAGCAAATGCTTTTCTCTGTAGCGAAGCTACCACTGTTAGCTGACTCAGACTGTGGGCAGCTTAAAATCCTCCATGATCACACTTGTTTTGTGCATTCTTCCTCCTTGTATAAACATTTACTCAATTATCCTCACCCCTCGCACAGTTGTTTGATTATTTTTTTAATCTTCCAATTTTATCCCAGCTGTCATTGTTTTAGCAGCTAAGCTACAGCTGGATGTTTCAGGTCTACAGATACCATGCCTGTCTTCATCTGCAAGGCACCACTGCTCTGATCACATGCCACCTGTCCCATATATAATTGCTCTGTCTCTGTGTCTTAACAAGGTCAGTTTACTTAACCACATTTTGTGTCTACAGCTGCAGTTGTAATCTTTGCTACGAATTATTTCTCTGTTCTTTCCTACTGTGGCAGAGCCCTCTTGAGGTTGAGGTGAACATGACATGTCTGTGCAATTAAACTCCCTGCATTTGTAGTAAAATTTCGATTTTTGTCATATTATCCCTGACTCTCTGTCATCTTGAAACATCTTTCCTCTTTTGGTTGTAGCTTTATATAATGCCAGTTGGATGTTCGTGCATTTAAATGTTAGGCATTGGATAGCCCCTGAAGTGTTAGTGGAGATAACCTAGTGAGATTACATCAGTTTCTCTTCTGTTAGAGCAGCCAACTTTCTTCTCTGTACTCCCCCAGGAATAATAATAGTCAGCACTTCCTACAGGTTCAGATTGTGACACTCCTGCTCAAGTGGATAGTCACATTTATTTCACTGGGGATAGTCACAGAGCAATGTGCTACTCGGTGCAGGTTGGTGCGTCATAGTTCTGTCCATAATGCTTTGCATTCGTATATCATAAAGCACTTCACAAAGTGAATATACATTATTGGTTACTGGTCGTTACCTTAGTCTCTTCTCACAACTTATTGGGAGAAGCTGATTTTCAAACAGGGTGTGATTGAGGTGGGTTTTATTTTAACGTTTTTGTGATGCTGTGTTCTGGCTCCAGTTGCAGTTTAGCTTCTATTGTGCATCTGACATGTCTAATATCCTCTCCACTGCTCAATGGGAATACGGCAACAAACTTTCAAAGAGCTCTATGTGGCAGATGCGAGGCCTTGAATGTGATGCGCCAGACATCCTAGTCACCAGGATTAGTCATAAACTTTTGTATCTATAAATATTTTCTATGTTTTTATGAGCTGGGGATTGTATTCTAGCTCTGTGGTGGAGAGTTACTGAACTTCCCCCAAGAAGTAAAATTAGGGCCGGGGGAATTACTGCATACCTTGCGATAGGTGAAAAACTCAGAAAAAGTACCACCCGCTGGGGCAATTGCATAGACTAATTCAGTCCAGGTTCAGGAAGCCCAGGAGACAAATAAAGCACTTATGATATAAAGCGGCAGCCTGAACTGGCTGTGTCCCCCTCATTTTTGATCCAAAAATTTACATACCATTGTAACAAAGAAGGCAAAACCCTGCCGGATGGGTCTGAAGAAATGGAACCTGACCAGGTCTCCACGTGGAAGCTGGGTGATGCTTAGTAAGCTGGCAGCACTTAGGCTGTTTATTGGTTTATAATACATTTTCTCTGTGATGCTTCTGTCCTAAAATAAATATGCTGTTCTCTGTGAAAGGTGGCTGGTTACTGGTAACTGACCAGCTGCAGGTTCTGGGCTACAATGACAAAATAGTCTTTTTGCTGATATAGCTTATTTCATTCAGGGAACTGGTGTAAACTATACTAGCAAAGGCACTCTGTTGCAGATATAAGATATGTTACACTAAAAGGGTTTGCAGGGATAATTATGCTGGCAAACTGTTTCCAGTGTAGACAAAGTCATGGACTAGCGCCTTGCTCCTGGTCTCAGAAATTACTGAAATTCTTGGAGTTAAATTATGACAACTTGTCTTATGCTCCCCCCTGCTTGCTGGTTTTGTTCACACATTGTGCGCTTACATACATCTGGACTGCGAGCAGTCTGGGACAGGGACTATCTCACTGCTTGTTTTACTGCCCCAAGCACAGTGGAACCCATATCTTTTGCTGGGGCCTGTCAGTGCTATGGTAATTCAAACAATTCATAATAAATGGGATGACTTTGAGTCTCTAACAGCTATGAAGTGGCTTTAGCTTTTCAGCATTTAATTTGCACTCTTCAGTAAACAGGATCAAATTGAGAGTTGCATTGAGAAATGGTATACAACAGCGTCCTATGTAATAATATTGCATCTTATAAGATGTGATATAAAGACAATCCAGCTGTGTGTGTGTGTTTTTAAATAGCAATTAAAAAAGGGGCACAGGCCCTCTCCTTCCAAATATTTGCAGGGAGCTGGGTTGTGATTAGAGCTCTGCTAAATTTTGTTAAGAGAATCCCATTTGGGTGATTAGCCCAGTCCATGTAGTGGAATCTGAGACAAACCCAAATCAGTGAGCTTTGCACAGCTCTGGTGGTTACACTTCTGATTGGGAGAGAATGAAAAGCACGTTTTCGCTCTTCCCTCTCAATGTGGTAGCTGGGATCGCGTGTGTGTGTGTGTGTGTGAATGGCTTGCAAATACTTTTCATCATTGCATCTCAAGGATGTTTTAAAGATAGGTAAATGTAACTCCTTTGTTTACAGTTGGGGAAAGTGAGGCATGGAGTGGTTAAATGACTTGCTCAACCATGGAAAGATAACAGAACAGGTCTCCTGATAACAGAAACCAGTCTCCTGTTTCCCTGTTGGGTTTCCTGGCACATGCTACTCCATGTTGCCTCCCTACCATACTCTTCATAGAGTAATGTAATGCATGCTGCCAGAACTCTGGACATCCTCCAGAATGGGGCTACATATAAATTACAATATCTGGAGAATGAACTACACTAGATTCTTGTCTCTGAAGGCAACAGTGGGTGTTGTATAGGAACTGAGAGAGGCTTCTGAATACTTGGATATGTTTCCCAAACCTGCCATTTCACCTATCCCACTACTGAAGTTCAGTGTGCACAAATTGCTCCATCACTGTTATAATATAATTTCCCTGTTGGGAAACCAAATACAGTCTCTGCCCAGGATAGGTTTAATTTGTTTTGTCGCCATCTCAAAGAGTCTGTATGCAAATTTTCACATGAGCTGAGAGATTCCCTGATGGGAGAGAGAGATTATAACCACCCCCATCGTTGAAAGTGTTATGTGATTAAGATATGGTGAAATGAGGGGAGGTTAGACCTCATAATCCTCTTTCAGAGCTGACCAACATTTGTTCCTTTACATCTTTTTCCAAAGTGCTTTTAAAGTCATTTTGTTTGGGTTGCTTTCACTCAACATCTGCATCTTAGAATTGCCCAACATCTATTGAGAAGTTGACTGTCAGTGGCTATTGTGCCAAAACTAAGAGACAAGCAAGTTTTGGTCTCCAACAGGAGATACTTCTCCTTGTTATTATGAAGTGAGTTTGTAAACATGTTTTGGTGCAGGTTACAATGCTGCAAAAAGGATTCCCATGGCTGAAGGTTTCCATTCACAGATGTATACAGAACGGCTTGTACCGAAGCCATTTGCATGGTGTTTCCCAATAACGTGAGACGAGCAAAACTGTGAAAAAGAACAGAGCTCAGTGATCAACCCAATTTTTAAAAAAGGAATGGCTTGCCTCCCTTGAACACAGAGGGAGACTCCCCTTGACAGCGCTTGTGAAGGCGTTCCAGATGGCAGGGCTATGATGAAAGAGGGCTAGTTGCCAACAGATTAAAATTTGGCCTGTGGAACTAAAGTGAAAAACAGACCTGTGAGCCAAATGGTATTCCCAAGAGCAGCATATAGTGCTGGAACTCAGTAAGATGCATTACGTTTGTCTGTACTTTGATGCATATTTTAAAATGGATATGAGGAAAGAAGGAACCTGGTGAAGAGTTCTCAGTCCTAATGTCCAATACCCATGTATTTGTTCCCATTCACCTACTGCAAATCAACTTTTGCTGGCAGTCAGGAATGCTCCTGACCTTTTCCCCACTGTGGATAGTGTCTCATGTCAATGACAGCAGGCCTGAAGGAGTGTGAGGAGGTAGCACATGGGAAGGACCTCCCGCAGAAGACACGACTATGATGCATGTCGTGCAAGCTGCCCAAGCCAGAACTGTCTTTTTTTATGTGGCATTCAGCTTTGTGGAAAGGCACAAAGCCATGCTAGCAGATGGGCAAGGCGTACCATCTGGCCACTGACCTAATGTGGGTAGCAGACTTTTTTTTGCTGACAGCAGCATTCCACCCCTAGGAACATTCAAATGGCTTGAAATGGTTTAACTGAAAACTGAGTGTGAGTGTCTTGGCATTAGTGAATCAGGGAGAGAGCTTTGTTGAGGGCTAGGGCCTGGGGAGTCTTCTCCATGGACTTTCCCTAGGTGGCCCAGCCAAAAATTACGGACAAAGAAAGCAAGCCCAGAAAAATGGCTGGATAGGTTAATGAGGTGAGTTCCAAAGCAGCCTTCCCATAGACAGATTTTGGAGCTTTTCTGCTGAAGGAAACCCCAGGTTGATAATTCATGAGCACAGAAAATAGTCATCAAATCTGTTTGTAATGTGCAGCTTCTCTCATAAGGCTGAAGATGAAATTCTTATCCATGCATGCCAATGTGGGGGTGGAGAGGGCATCAAGGCTTTGAACTTGCTGGGCTAAATTTTATTCAAGGTATAACTGCACTGAAACAGGTGGCATTGCACCAGGCATGAATTTGGCCTGCTGAACTAACCTGAAATCTGCTCCGCCATAGATAAACCTACAGTCAGTGTGTGTGTGTGCACAGTTCACATAAATCCAGAGGGATTTTACTTCATTAACATAAATAAAACAAACAAAATAATCAAAAGAAATCTTTGGGGGCTGGGGAAGGGAATCCATTTTGGTTGGGAATGAATTGTAGCACATATGGAACAAATTCAAATATGTACAAAACCCTCTTAACTTTGTGGGTGCAAAGCCTTTTGTGCCACATACATGTAAACCTTAGTTTCTTTTTAGATGATGCCAGTGCTTGAAGACATGCATACTGGATGTGGCCAAGTTTTAATGAACGTACATTGGCATGTGAAAGCAAAGGGTGAACACAGCATTGGTTTCTTTAAAGAGCTTTTCAAGCAAACTTTAACATCTTTTACAGTTTTCTTCCATGTTGCCTTCTTTTCCCACAGCCAGATGTTAAGAGAATAATGGAACACAAATAAATAAATGGTTAACCTTGCAGTAGAGGGCTTGATCCTGTGAACAGATCCCTGTGCCCATATGGTGCCTCATTGTTTTCAATGGTACTATCCTCACCCACACAATCCAATTGCAGGGTCAGGGCCTTGGCAAATGTCTTTTATTACAATTTCTACCCCAAAATGTTCTCATTGTTTAATATAATTAAAGGAAAGGGAGAGCATTATTGAGAGGTAAGGAGTGTTTACAGTTGACAGTTAAAGGTGCAAAGGATTTTTTTTGGAATTGAGCCTGCACTTTTTTTTTTTTTTTTTTTTTTACCTTTTGATGTCTGAAAAAGGCCTGAAAAGATTAAAAAGTCTTCAAGGACAGACAAGACATAAGTGTGTCTAGCACTTAATGGATGGGTTTAATAGGTTACTTGAAACTCCTACTTTTTAAAAAGAGTACATGAAGTTTTAATTACACCTAATATTTGTAAAAGTCTTTTGTAATTACATACATGTTATAAGTAAGGTCCATTATAATTACATGTATGTTAATGATGATGTTTTATACAGCTACAGTAATAGTACAAAAAAACCCAACAGTGGTTTGTTTTTTGTTTTGTGTTTTTTCCCCCCCGTCTCTTTAATTCCTCTCTGGCCCCAAGACTGCAGTGAGTGGCCTGTGCATACAGGGCCCATTTGCTCCAAGCCCGTTGCAGGAATGGGGCCATGCTTGAGATTTTTTAGAGGCATCCAGGAAGTTACAGACATGAAATGACTTTTTGTTTTACAACCTGCAGCAGAAAATTGGGCCATATTATGCTATTGATTTTTAGGCTGAATTTCCCCTTTGCTGTTAAAAGATGAGTTCTGCTTAAAAATCCGTCATAACTCATTGTGTAGACCTGCCCTTGAAATAACACTAAACAATCAGTCCCAAAGCATGTTTATAAAGCTATTGCAAACTGGAGTGTTTATGGGTCATTTCTGTGGAATCCTGCGGGTTTTTCTTTGCAAGGGTTGGCTGTATTATGTATCTTATATTGTATTTTAAAAAAGAATTACTATAGACATGGGGAAGGGATGGTATAGGGCACCTACTGTAGGCTTAGGAGACTTGGTGAGCTGGGCGATGGGTGGGAGAGGGTAAGGAAACTAAAGATTCTATGACCCAATGCACATTTCCAACTCTCATTACAAGAGCTACTTTAAAAATGTAAATACACAAAAGAAAATTGACTTTAATCCCCCCACCCAACTTTTTAAGAAAAGTTATCAAGATAAGTTTTCCATTTCTGGTGATATTTTTCCCCCTGAAATTTTTACAAGTCTTTTAATCAGAATCGTGTCTGAAAATCTGGTTCTTAGTTCAATTTAAAAGACAAACAAACAAAAAACCCTGTTTTTGATGAAAATTGTGCTAAAAGTTTTAGTAAAATGACTGTAGAAGAAAAGTGGGAAATGCATCCACTTCAAACTCTGCAAAATGGAAACCACTCTGATATTTTGAAATTCTTCATGAAATTTTTTCTTCCAACCAGCTCTGTCCATTAGCTTTAATGGGCTATTTAGTAGTTTCAAACAAACTGCCTGCATCAATTGCTTACTTGTTACAGCTGATAATAAATCTTCACCTCCCTAAAGATCTGATTAGCTTTCATTCACATCTTCCTAAGTAGTCACTTAGATGGAAAGTGCATCGTGTTATAATGGTTAATGAGAGAAGCTGAGTGAGAAAGAATGCCACAGCTTAACATGCTAGATATTTACAGGCCTTGCTGTTTGCTACATGAGCTGAGACAAGCTGCGATGTGTCCCTGGAGGATGGGAGAGAGCAGAACTCTTTCTCCCCAAGCCACTGCTAGCTCTGTAATGCATGAGTACCACCTGCTGGCTGTCCTAGGAGCAAAATAACAAAAGGGGGTTGAGAGACAAGGTCCATGAGGTAATATCTTTTATTGCACCAACTTCTGTTGGAGGTGTGGAGACAAGCTTTTGAGCTTCATAGAGCTCATCTTCAGGACCTCACCCACCTTGCCTCTGTCATATCCTGGGACCAACATGGTTACAACACTGCAAAATGCTTAATTCACAGAGGTGCCAGAGCATTACAGAAGGATAGATTAGACCAGTTTTGTAGCACAATTCTCACAATATCCATTTGATGAGCTAATAAGGTGAGTACTTCTATGAGTTCATCAGTTTCGAAGGGTATCTGCCATTCAAAGCGTCAGCTCTGTTAACATACATGTATATATGAAGGATGTGTATTTCCTGTGAGCAGCCATGAAGTAGCCTTGCTGTTGTGCTGCTCTTCTGAAGGGAAGTGGGAAGCAGAGATGGCGCTGGGGGTGCGGGGAATAGAAATGCACATGGTCGCTTTGTTGTATCAATGGTGCAGTATATTATCACTGCAGAACTGTAGGTGCCATACCCCGAAATCTCCAGTAGAGTCAATATGCCTGGCTGGAGGATTTTCCCCTTATATTACAGGAATCCCCTAGGAACTGTGTTACTAGCTCTTGGGCGTACATTTGGAGACCATTGTAAAACCTCCTTTGTTTTCTGATTGATTTATTTTTGCAGTGATTAGAGAAAGGGGCTGGAGGTTGACTCCTTTTTTCTCTTCACTTTGGAGCTATTGGCTTGCTGTGTATGCTTTATTCTTTCTGTGTCTCAGGTCACCCCAATGTAAAACATTGGGGATAAGTCCAAGGTGCCTGCCTGACAGAGGAGATGTGGGGCTTAATTAATATTTACAAAATCACTGATGAGCTTTGGGGGGAAGGCTTTACAGAACTGCAAAGTTAGTTATAATGCTGTTTTATTACCTCCTAATGACTGGCAGGACATGTGACTGTTTGACTTATGGCATTCCAGGTAGATTTTCTAAGGATAACAAGGATTAACAGCGCTAGCATGGGACACACCAAGACTGCCTTGAGGCTTTTCATGTGCTAGGTATTGTCCTATCTGAACAAAAGCCAGGTCCTGTCCTTTTATGGTCATTTAACATTCTTGTGGCACTTTCCAATATAATACAAATGTTAACCCCGTAGTCCTGGCAAGTTCCAACTTGGATAATTCCATTCTGCTTCCCTAAATTTCTTCTGCAGTTTCCATTGGGTATGGTATTCTCCACTTCTTATCCTGAAGTGTGCTCTAGTAGAGCTGTTAAACTGCATTTGTGTTCCATGCCAGTGGTGGCGGTATTTAAGAGATGGGTAAAGTAAAGCTCCTTCTGTAGATCCCTTCCCTGCCTCACAGGGGTACTGCAAAGTTTGCAAAGTGCATTCAGATCCTTGGCTGCAAGGTGCTATAGAAATGCTCAGTGTAAAGAACTTTTATTGTGTGGATGGCAGTGAAGTGCTATCTAATGTTAGTTATGGTTGCACTATTATGAAGAAGTTTTTGTTCTGCACAGATGTGGGTGAATTATAGTATGTACTTGTTCTGGCTATTGAGAGATGGAACCTTTCTGGTGTCTTAGGCTTGCAGATCCTAATTGTTAGGCTGAATTCCTTTTAACTGCTTGTATTCAGAGAGAGAAATCCGCACAGGATCACAGAGTGATGCAAAACAGGGAGTGTCTTTATTGAACTAACACTATAAAACCAACCAGGACTGGCTGAACTATCCCCTAATAGTCTAACTCTATTGCTATGGCAACAAGATAAGCTCTGTTTCTAAGCCAATCTAGGCAAGACACAAAATACACAACACTAATCATACATGGTGCATTTGAGAAAGTGTGTAATGTCTCTTGTAGAATCTGTGGGGCTTAGATTGCCCCCCGGAGCTCTGGCACATGTGCGCTCCCAACTGAGCCAGCTCACTGGGGGGGTTGCATTTTAAGAATTTTCTCCACAAAGTTGCTGCTCCCAGATGATTGTAGACATCTCCCTTTTTTTCAGACCCTTTAAGCACTGCACATAAAGGATTTTGGCTGTGTACATGACTGTTAGATGATTCTCCCTCCATGGCTATACAGAGCAGTAAGTAATTTAGAAGCCCTGAGGGCTAGCATTCAGCATTATTTTCTGGGGGCAAAGGGGTATTCTCCACCAGCACAGAGGGTTTGCTCAAAGGAAGGAATTCATCTCTGTGCAGGGAGATAGCAGAGGACCACTCCCATGTCCCATTGAAGCCCTGTTTGAAGGGATACATGCCTCTTGATTTCTGGCATTTTGTAGTATGGTTTTGTGACTTTTCTCCATCCACCCCCCAGCCCTCCCCACCTGGTGTGACTTTTTATACATTCTGTTATGACGAGCCCCTGTGAATAGTCCTGCATTCTGATCCTAGCACCACCATTGATGAGAGAGCAAGTTATTCAGGGATCTTTGCCTGGAGGAAATGATCGTAGCACCATTGACTTCAGCTCCAAGGCTAAACATAGGCCTCATCTACTCTAACTGAATGGACTTTGCTAACACCTGTCCTCCCCACTGTTGTTCCTTACCCTTAGATGTACATATATACCCTATCTGATTTCAATTTCTTGCCTCTGACAAAGTGGGTTGCAGCCCACGAAAGCTTATGCTGCAAAAATTTGTTAGTCTTTAAAGTCCTACAGGACTCTCATTGTTTTTGCTGTATACAGACTAACACGGCTACCCCTCTGAAATTGACTTGCGTGGAGCTATAGCAATTTACACCAGCCGAGGATCTGTGTCTCGGGTTTCTCTCTCTCTCTCTCTCACTTACAGATGATACCTACCTCCCTGGTGGGATGGAGAAGTGCTGAGGGGAAGGCTGATCAATTATTTATTATTCATGTTTACAAAGTGCTTTGAAAATTTAAAATCGATGGTGGTGCTAAGTCTCATGGGTAGTGTTCTGTGCCCCAGGATGCTCAAAAAGCTACGGGAGATTGGTGGAAGAGCATCTTTGTATTTCGTCAGCTGGCTGAGTGCTATCCACCCTGTTGTTTACACACTGGATCCAGATGTGAAGCTGGTGTGAACTGGAGGAGCTCCATTGCATTCAGTGGAT
The DNA here is from genome assembly GCA_007922155.1 of Mesoclemmys tuberculata. Taxonomy (NCBI): domain Eukaryota; kingdom Metazoa; phylum Chordata; order Testudines; family Chelidae; genus Mesoclemmys; species Mesoclemmys tuberculata. The sequence goes on from ML675655.1 coordinate 4,832,508, forward strand.
CTTAGGTGATTTACTTACATTGAAGATCTGGGTCTGGATCTTTTTGGTTTGTTTTTATATTTACAATTCTTTCTATGAAACATGGTTTGTCTTTATTAATGTGCTTTTGGTTTTTATCCTGCTCTCTGTATCTGAGATCCACTGCCTATTTCCCCTATGTTAATCACAGCCCTACACTTCAGTTTCATGGTGCCATTTACGCTCAAGTTACTGAAAACCGGTTTACATAGTTGCATGCAAAGATTCACTGATCAATTTTGATGGAGTCCCCATCTCCACATCATTAAATCTTACTTATTTGTTAATGAGACTTTTATTTACTCTCCTTGATTATGTGCTGGACTGGCACTCTTTGACTGCTTTGCATTATTTGTGTGATAGCACCGAGATATTTTTTGTGTGCTTCCCTTGCAGATGTAGATTTAGGCTTTACCCACAGGCTCTTTGTTTTCCCCTCTGCAGTCAGATATTGGCTGTAACAGTTGCCCAGATATCATTCCTTTTATTTATTTTTCCCTCCAGCAACTTTAATCTGTCATCAGTTTTGTTTAAAAAAATAAAAAAAATAATAAATTAATCAATAAAGATGGTAGGTCTGCTGACTTACTGCATAGCTCTGGGATTTCAGGGTTTTCCATGGAATTATATAAAATGTATTAAAAATGTAGGAAGCTGTTGGTTGGGTCACTGGGAGCTTTTAGTGGCTATTTCTCTAGAGCACATGCTGGGTCTTGGTTTTTTTTTCTCCAAATGCTTTTTTAAAACAAGTCTAAGCTCCGTACACTTAATTCACAGCTCTAATATGCATTGTTCTTGAGCCAGACTCCAGAAGGTATAAATGCATTTCTAATGGGTGTGATGACAGTTCTGTGTTCATAATTCATTCAGTGCACAGTGCACTTGTGTGTCTGTTATATAATGATTTCTTTCTAACTTTACTGCTAGATGGGCAGCTGCTTTAGAAAGTGGAGCACTTCCTACACCCTCCATAGCTAAATTCAATCATCTGAAAACATTCGCAGCACCATTGCCTTTCATGAGATCCAAATCTGCTCTCAGTTACACACAGGAAAAATGGAAAGGCCCTTTTCTAATTAATACATTTGGGGAACTTCTCAGAGCACCCTGTGATGAGGATTGTGTTGGTACAGTTAATAAAAATACGTGAGCCGTGAGCTTGCAGATCTCAACCTGGACCCGTCTGATGATTGTTCAGTGAGCCATGCAATATGGGTTTGCAGATCTTGGCGTGTTTCCTAACGGGGCAGATGTTGATGTCACAAAAAATACTCACGGGCTCTCTTTTGCATAGGTGGCCTCAGCCAAAATGTCTCATTAGATCTGGAGAATGAACTGTCATTTTACCTAAAAGATTTCATCCCTGATGGAAACTGCATGATAGACAATGTATTAGTGTTTTTACCATCATGTTGTGTATTCCTTTGGGACTCCTAGATTGTCATTGTAGATGCAGTCTTCAGCCTATCCCTCCGTCATCTCTCTGTTCTGCTAACTTCACTTCCTCTGTCCCATGACAGAGCCTCAGCACTAGTGGAGTGAGAGCCTTCTCCTTTGCAACTCCTGTGTTCAGAACAGCCTCCCTATATCACTTCACCTCAGAGACTCCATTTCCTTGCAGAAACTGCCTACACATGTGCTGTCTCTGCTATTTTGTTACTTCAGCTCTGCGATGATTTTATAGGATATTGTACAATGTGCTGGGATATTGTTTGCACAAATGAAACTGTAACAAACCCAGTTGTATTACTGGATTGCTAGAAAACCCCTCCGTTTTGTAAATGGGATATTCTTTCCTTCACCAAGATAAAGTCTGAAACAACAGGAGATGCCTGTGTGTAGAATTCTGACTAAGTAGCACAACGCAACTGAAATCAGAAGCTCTGCTACTGGCAGATACACCATTCCCTAAGGGCCTGCTGCTTATCTGCACACCCTGTACACGTTTTCTTACCTTACGTAATTCTTTCCCCCTAGTTGTCAACCCAATTCTTCAGAAGCCTCCTTCATTTTCCAGCTCCCATTGCTGTCACTAAACAAACCTCCAACTTCATCCATGTTTTCTGACATTTAGATCTTCTCCATCCCCTTTCCCTCCTGTGCTCTTGTTTTTAAGGGGGGAGAGGAAGAGACACAGGCAGCCTGTGATAAAATGACATTGACCCTTTCTCTGCTGGTACCTCCTTGCTGTGTTGAGGGGCTCAGATTCTCTCACAGTGAGTAAAATAGCATAGCCATAGAAAACTACAGTCTCAGGAGAGTAGAAGAGAATGGATCTGGACCCAGAGGCAATCTCTGTATAGAACCCATGCTGCAATGGCTCATATATTTTTCATGAGCACTAACTCGAGACATGCATAATGTCAATACAAGATCCAATGGTGTTGCAGTGAATGTGATTTAATCCCAAATGCTTTTTAATAAATGGAGCTTGAAAAGCATTAGGGAAAATGACCATCTTCCTGACCTCTTTGGTTTTCTCTCCAAATTTCTCTGATCCAGTATTTTGTTCTTGGTTAGAGTGTTCTGTTTCTGTCCAAAAGAACATGACACGTGGATGAACTTGCAAATACTCATGTCTAAGGAGGTTGACAACGGTGGGCTAATGAAGGCTGGGCAAGTCTTTGTACAGCACCAAACACAATGGGCCCTGGTCCATGACTGGGATTCCCCAGCATTAGTGCAATGCTAACCACAGTGATCTCAAGGTGTCATCCTTGGAAGTCAGTCTGTGCAGTTCCTTGGCCAGTACATTATACATGATGATAAAATTTAGCCTCTTTCTATAGCTTTCTGCTTTTTCCAAATGCTGCAGTATTAACATCAGTGGGAGTCTGCCCTTTCATAGCCAGAGATCTCAAAGCACTTCACATACATCATCGAATCACTGCTCCCAGCACCCCCCGTGAGGTAGATAAGCGTGGTACCTGCATTGGGGAAAATTGAGGCCTAGGGAGGGGAAGTGACTTGCTCAAGGCCACCCAGTGAGTTAGTGGCAGAGCCGGAAACAGAGCTTGGGAGTTCCTGCATCCTGGACTCAAGCCCAGTTCACTAGACCTTTCTGCCTGGAGGGAGATCTGATGAGGCTTGCGAGATCAGTCTTGTGTTAACCCAATCCAGCCTCTTTTGCTCTGTCTATATCACTCTTGCCTCCCTCTATCATTGGTACTGCTGTGGTTCGCTTCCCCTGACCCTCAGCACCTTGTGGGAAAGCTCTTACCATACATGACTCTGAGTAAGTAGCTGGGGATGACCCCGACAGCTCCTGCTGCCCTAACTCAGAAGTAGAAGAAGCAGAATGGGAAAAAGATTTTGTAAACTTTTCCCCCCTAATTTTAAAAGGGCCTATACACTAATTCTTCTGCCGTTTCTTGTAATAACTTTCAGCTGTGGTCAGCTCATTAGGTATTCATGCTGTCTTCTGAAATAACTGCTCTGTGGTATTGCTGCAGGTAATTTAAACCTTTATGCACTGGTACATCATTTAAAACTGTAACTGAAGATCCACTGTTCGGATGTAAATTAAACCAAATTTAATGGAAGATGATTGTGCTAGAGAGTAGGTTTCAGAATGTGGCAGCCGATTAAAATCGGCAAAAGCCTGGTGCATTCGGTTTAAAGTTATTCTGTGAGGGCTTTGCAGTTGTGCAGTCAGAATAAACTGCCGAAAAGTAAACAGGGCAAGTGAAAGAATGCCATTTAGCCAATTAAATTGCTGCTTGCAAGCCACATAGATCTGTCCTGAATGCCTTAATACTTGTGTGGTGCTATTCATTCAAAGATCTCAGAGTGCCTCACAACAGTGGGAGATTATTTTTATCATCAAGTTACAGATTCTGTGCTATTTACATCATATACCACTCTCATCACCACAGTATCTGATTGCATTTCAGAAGTGCATTATGTGACATGACTAGCTTCTCCCCCACAAATGTTTTGTGGCTGTGCCCTTATAGGAGGGGAATCACCATGGAGAACTATAGAGTGAAAATTGCTAGAGGTGATTGTTCTTCCAAAGTGCACCTAGATATAGGCCGTGGCCTTTAACCCTGCATTAAACATAGCAATTGTAGGCTGCTAAATGGAAACCCAAGGCTCTAATATGCTTCATATTTTTAGCAACAACCATTCAGATTAATCACTGTCTCCTAAGGTTTCTGTACTTTCCCCTGAAATGTTTTAATGGCAGTTGAATAATAATACTTCACACTTCATACAGAATTTTCCACCCATAGATCTTAAAGTGCTCCACAGAGGTGGAGAAGACCAATTTTCTCTATGCTCACAGATGAGGAAACAGTGGGATATTATTTGAGAGTGTAATTATAACAAGTGAAATCAATCAACCCTAGGTGTGGGTGGTGTTGATTTTTAGATGGCAAATGTGAGGGAAAAGGCCTGTACACAAAGGGCAAGCCACAATGAGCAGAGACCCCTCTGATTGGTTTACAGTGAATTTTTAGTGGCCTGTTGTGCAAAAGAAATTTACTGAGTCTCAAAAGCTTGTTGGGAGAATGGAAACCACTGTAGGGACAAATGCAGCAGAGAGCATAATGTTCACTCTGTGCGTGCTGCAGGATGAACAGCAGAGCACCGGGGAGAAGCTGCTCTTTCAGCCTTTAAAGTGAATATATTTGTTAATTTAAAGAGAGCAGTTTTATTGTTAAAGCTCCTTTAAAAGTGCAATTGTTTGGGAACCCTTTGCTGGTTAAGGATGTGACTTAAACACCTTGGACACATTGTCTGTGCCTCCCTTTCTGCCTCTGCACATTACACAATGTGTTTAGAACCAGAGCATATCTCTGGTGTAATTGCTTTTTCCATTTCTTTAAGCTACAGGCTAATGATCACCACATGACAATCACCCTTGTACTCTTAGCTTATCCCCCATGTGCCCAGTGCAATCACCTTTGTCTTTCCTTTCCTTCATTCTCGTGGTCTCATATTATTATTTGTATTACTGTCCAGCTCTTCCGGAGAAAAGGGGCTAGCTTTTTATTTATCTTTGTACCGAGCGCAGTATGTGAGAGGCCCAATCCTGACAGGGACTCTCGGTGCTACAGTAATACAAATGATGGATAATGATGTGTCTGAGCACAGTAAGTTCAGGTGAAGGAGCCCTTGCAATGCTTTATCATGATGATTCTCTGTAGCTTAAAGCGCATTACTGAGTCAGTTTATTAAGGTAGGGATTCAGCCCAAGACTGCCTGCCATGGACACATGAAGGATCTGACCCAAAGGCCATTAAAATCAATGGGAGGTTTTCTGTAGACTTCGGTGGTGTTTGGAACTAGCCAGAGTAATACAGTCCACCTAAAATTGTGAAAGGCCATGGCTATGCCCTAGGGAATACAAGCTATAAAGAGGAGCTTGCATTTAAATGCAGTTCACATACAGTGCTTTAAATAACAAACCAAACCAATGCCTGAGACTCACCAGGCGCTGGCAGGAGACAGGGTCAAAACTTTGTCACTTGCCTTCCTTATTCTGGAGGATTTTTCTTTCTCTCTCTGAAATCCACAGCAGTAGCATGATTCTGTTTGTGCTACTGAGGATCATCGGTTAGCTATTCTTTCTGGACATTTTAGCTCCTTGTCTCTCCCCTCCTGCTCATTTCCCCAGGCAGATGTGTCATACTCAAATGCGTGATTTTTGTCTGCTACCAGTTTGGGGAGATTTGCATAACTCGTGTCAGCTCCAGGCCTACAGTTTGATTGGGCATCCGTAATTTTCCTCAGGTGCGCATGTAATCAGTAGTTAAGAGTCCTTGTGAAAATTCCCTGTACTGGGGGTGCCAAGCTGCTGAGTGACCTGCTGCTGCTATTATGGGCACACTTATAGCCTGGGGCACTGGAGCAGTGGCTCTGCATGGATCCTTCATCCATGTAGTTAGTGCTATCTTTTTGCAGTTTCTCGTTGCTCCAGCAGGAGGTGGTATATTGCATGAAGACTATCTAGAAGGAGAATATACTTTTATTTCAAGTAACAGAGAACTTCTAAATGATCTTTCCTTCTACTACATAAGAGGACCCACCAAGGTTTGTACTTCAAACAACAAAACACCCCCATCCTCCCACAAATCTTCATACCTGAATGAAGAATCTCTCAATGAGAATGCTGACTCATTTCTGTCATGTTCATAGATGCTATACCAACAGTAACTTTTCGGCTGCGTTATATTGTCTCTCCAAATGCAAACCACAATGTCCTTAAGCACCCAGTCTGTCATAATTTTGTCTCTCATGTATTTTAAAGAACATGCTATTACCGTGTTTCTCTGAAAATAAGACAGGGTCTTATATTATTTTTTGCTCTGAAAGATGGGTTAGGGCTTATTTTCAGGGGATGTCTTATTTTTTTCCATGAACAAAGTGTATGGGGACCTTTACTTGTGAACCGCTTGTAAACTGTAACTAGGGCTTATTTTTGGAGTAGGGCTTATATTTCAAACATACTCCAAAAATCCTGAAAAATCATGCTAGGGCTTATTTTCGGGGTAGGTCTTATTTTCGGGGAAACAGGGTAGTAGCTCTGCAATAGCCACTAAGTGGCACACGTACCACAGTGAAGAAAGAGAACAATCTCCTAGTGCAGGAAGCAGGGGTGAAGTATGCTCCCATGCTGGATGTTGAAGGGGCAGCTCTTATGTTCCTAAAAACAATAATAAATTCCAAGGAGAGAAAATGATATTTCCACAGTAATCTAAGTAGCACACTGATGTGTTTTCTTTCATTTATGAATGGCATCCATTGGAGGACAGAGCCCTATAGCGATTTAAAATAAGTAATTGCCTGAATCTAGGATTCTTATGCAAAATAGGCCAGATTCTGAGTAGAATTTGTGGGTGCTCTGCACATTTGAGGCTACTGCCCATTGATAACACATTCTCCAGCGTGAGGTACGTACAAAGGGCTCCAATTTATATGTCACAGTAATAAAGCTCTGTGGTAATTATTCATCACTGCAAATTGTGCTTTTAGCAGGTTCAGCCTTTTACAATGCACTGCTGATGAAGTGCATATTTCTGACTATGCTGTGCATAATTTTCATAAGTCTCTTCTGTGCTTCCTTTGTTGTAACCCCGAGGAAGAATGTCGTTACACAGAAGAATAGACCATTTATAGTTATTTTATCATGCAGGTGATAACCAGCTGGAGTTCAGGAGTTAAAGAGATGCTAGAGAGTTTGTGGTACTTTCAGAAGTCATTAGCCTGATTTCTGAAAGCAGAGAAGGATTGCATTACTACTGTGATAAGCCTTGATTTATTTGGTAAGGATCTTTGAAAGTGGAAGCATTTTTTTGAAGATTTCCATTGTCTGGATGTCGTTTGTCCTAGTAGTTCAGCCTAAAGTTTGGTTTCTTAACGTTCCAAGGCTTCTTACTGCCATAAAACCTTCTTTCCACCCTATTAGAAACTTCCATTTTTGGTAATGGTTTTAGTTAACTCCAGAGATGTTTTGGGATGATGACAGCACTAGAGCTTTCTAAACGCATATGGTTCCCTAAGGCCAACCATTTATTTGGCTCTATTTTCCCCTCTCTTTCTCTCCCAAGTTTCACTATGACTTTTGAGGACAGATCTTCAGTTGCTATATATTGGAATAATTGCATTCAACAGAGCTGTCTTGGTTTACATCGGATCAGAGTCTGGTCACTTGATTTGGAAGGCACCTAAAACCTTCAATTGAAACCCAGAGGAAGCGCAGCACGTATTATGTGGCTCATGAGTAAGATGTGAAAGCAAGCTTCCCTTGGCTTAGAGTCACACTACATCATGAACCAGATAAATGTTTGCACTGACCAGGCTCAGACTTGCACCTAAGATTTATGGGCTTTAGGAAATGTTTTGACTAGAGGTGGGAGGGCCCAAACCACATTCCCAGATCCACATACCCCCAAACTCTGTGGAAGCTTAGTTCTGCATCCAAACTCTGGGGCTTAGATCTGCCCCCACTCTTGGTGCTCCTGAGCTGAGATCCGAGTTTGCGAAACTCACCTGTGTTTATTACCTAGCTTCATCTTCCATGCTGAAAATGGTGAGAATCCTACAAGGTGCCTGCCTGTTGGCGTCTTTCAACACACTGTAAATAACAGTGCATCCAAGTCATTTTTGAAACTGGGACTTGGACCCCTAATAGTTCATTCTCTCCTTCTTCCCCAAAGGCATGGGTTTGGAGTCCCCCCCCCCATTCCCACCTTCTCCCCCATGCCCATAATGGGATCCCCAATCTCCCCCAGGGGTCTGTGTGCCTACTATGCCCCTACCTGATTCCAGGGTCCCCCATTCTACCCCTGTGCCAAGGGTTCTATGTGCTCACCATTCCTGCCCCCCCCCAAACTGGTGTCCTCCGTTTTCTTTCCCCATGCCAGGGGCTGTGTGCACACCCCCAGCCCCCTTTTCTTCCTATTTTTCTTTGTTTCAGAGGTAAGTAATTTAGTGTCCAAGATGCTAATCTGAGATGGGAGGATAAACAGGGATGTTTTTATGCTGGAAGGAATTGGTGGTGCCATCTACCAGCTATATTTGATATACAGACAATAGCAGAGATGCTTGGGAAGGCAGGGGTTCTATGTGTCCCCCATTTTCCACTTTCCCAGTTTTCTGATTTCACCTCCCCACAAAACAATAACAGCAACAAGTCAATAGAGTTCTGGCTGTTGATACCTAGAACATTTCCTGAACACAAACACAGAAATGCCATCAAGCTGCATGTGAAGCTTTCTGCAAGTTCAGCCAACAAGACTGTTCTTTTCTGTGTATAACATGCACATTTTACATAGCTCCTCATTTGCAAACTTACCTGAAGAACCCAGCCAGCAAGTAGCTGGGGTACAAACGATTAGAGCCTGTAGTTATTTTTGGAGGCCTGCATGCTGACAGCTTGAAAAACGCATTGCAAAATATATTCTGAAAGTTCAGGACACTATACGTGAGCAATAAATGGCCAGTACAGTATAGGGCATGCTTGTTGCAAAATTCTTGAGGAAATGGATAGCACAGATAGATGTAGGACAGCTTTTGAAATATTATTATTAGTTTTAAATTGTATTAAGTATTTGCATGTTACTGTTAAATTTGAGGCACTTTGCAAACATAGGTAAGTAGCATTTCCTGTGCTGAAGAGCTTGAAGTTAAGTAAAATAATGTGCTGTCCTGCAGCTATGCAGCAAAGCGAGGCAAAATCTCCTCCATAATACTATGCAAATGCAAATAAGATTGACTGTGACGGTTGTCCACATAGCATCCTCAGAGGTGGTAGTATGTACATGAGTCAAAGGTGCCGGATTCTTTTTTGTAGAGCCTGTGCTATGAAACCATCTAGATATTCTGTGCTGACTCTTTGTAAACGTAGACTGCTATGTGTGGGTGAAGACATAACAGTACTCTTATAATGTGCGAGCAGGAATGGAATGAGACTATTGAAATGACTGCGTCTGTCTGCCTCGTTCCATATGAATGATCATAGAGCGGGATATCTGCTGCAGGCGTTGGGTTTAATCTGAAGTTGGGTTTAATGTTTCACTGCTGTGACCACTGTAGGTAAAATCCAGACAGGATTTTTCTACACTGCTGGAGTGGATTCTTGCTACAACCCACATTGCATGATCAAAAGATGTCCTTCAATCTACACTGGATCTCTGCACTCCACTTGGTGAGGGGGCCAATCCCCTTCCCAGTGCCAAGACCAGGGTCCTCTGTGACAAGTTAGGAATTTATGTTTTCTTGTTTGAGATCAGTGTAAATCTTAAGATATGATGATTATTTTTTCTCCCCAAATTAGTTATTTTAAACCACGTGTAAATGTTTTAATCTTACTTTACATCCCTCCCTCCAGGGCTAAACTGCTGATCTGATCAAAGCTGTGCTCATGTCCTGGGTGCATTCACTGATCTGAGGATGAAAAGAAAACTTGCTCCCTTTGCTCCATTTTCTTGTCAGAGCCTCCAGACCCGAGGTGTCACTCATACTGATGTTCATAAAGAGCACTTTTCTAACTAGCCGTGCATGTGCCTCTGAGCAGAGCCAAAGGAAGATCTGAATATAGCTATGGGCCAGGGTGGGGGAAGCAATCTAATTCTGCAGCTGTTCAGTAGAGCGTACATAGAAATTGGGGCGTGAGGCCAATTTTTGGTTTCAGGTGAGTTATTCTAATGAGTCATAATTACAGTATCTCTTTCAGTGTTTGGAGCATCTATTTACTTCAGACTAAGAATCCAGCCAGCCTCCATGGAGAAGCACACATAAGAATACAATAAATATCCCTAAATTAAATACTAATGAATTCAGTTGCATTAAAGTTTTCTATCAAAATGCAACACTAGTGTACAAAGAACAGTTCTTTGTTACTATTTAAAGTTTTGTTATGGGATATATAGCTCACACAGAGCTATATTTTAAAAAGATTTATTTTAAAGATGCTGTACTTGCTGATTTTTAGAGAACTTCTCCACTCTCACAGCTTTCGCTAATATTTCAAAATACCAAATGCATTTATCATAGTAATTTTTAAAGCCCTCTTGTTCCTTTGAAAAGCTCTAATATACTTCATTACATTTATTATTAATATATTGAATGGCTGCACAAAAGGAGTTTTGACGGCCAATATTGGAAATTGCATAGACAAAAGAAAAATATTTAATGATGCATTTGCCATGGATTAAATTGAATCTAATGAATAATCCTTTCTTTTCAGTCACATTTTCAGCAACTGATATTGCCACCATGACTTCCTCTGAACAATTCCATCTCCTTTCTCCAGCCTGCCACTCAGGCTAATGCAAATGTTGAAATGAGAACTCAGCAGTTTGTAGTGGGCTTGCAAGGCATAATTAAGCATTAAATTTCTGGTTTACAGTAAATGTTTTGTGTTTCGTTTAACAGTTCAAATATTTCTAGTACAAAATAATTTTTATTAAGGTTTTGAAGTTTCTCAGTACGTGTTTTGACTTCATCCTTTATATCCCATTGGAGAATTCTCAGGACCACATATTCAGCTCAGGTAATCTACATTCCTCCATTGGCTGACATGATCCTATGCTGATTTATTCCAACTGAGGATTTGGCCCACTGATGATGATCTCTCCAGAATCTACCCAGAAAATGGGATGCCGTAAGACTTGCTAATTCTGTTATTAGTGTGTCTGACATGTTCTATCTTCATGTAAGAAGATGACTAGGGAAAGAAAAGAAGAAACCATGACATGGCCACCATGTTGTGGGAAAAAATCTGATGGGAAAGTAGAATTCTGTAATAGTTTCTGAAGTATGAAAATGCTGTCTGCACCGTGAACGCTAATGTGGGTAGTATCTATGTGCCAGAACCCTGATTGCTCTAAAAGGACTGTTATCCCAGATGGATTAACCAGAAACGGGAGTGGGTACAATCCTATGCCAAGAGACAAATCATAAAGATTATCCAGTTTAGTTTATGAATGATATATTGTTCCTGTGAGTAAAAAGATAGGGATTAACAAAGAACCAAAAGTTGATCCAAACCATTGCTACAAGAATAATTGTTATTGTTAGGAATTGTATTTATTTGAATTATGGATATGATGGATCATATTGAGGGAGAGAGAGAGAGAGAGAGAAATCAGATGCTGGATAAGAGCTGGTACATCAGTAGCTGGCATTACTTTTGTATCTATTTTATGTTGGAGGGAAAATTTTTTATAAAATATCCTTTATAGTGATGTCCCATTAATATTATATAGAATATTCTTTATAGTGATGTTCAGGGATGAGGGTGTGGTCTCATGGTTAGAGCAGGGAACTGGAATTCAAGTTCTAGTTCAAGCTATGCCACATACTTCCCTTTGTATCTTAGGTAAATAGCCTCTCTGCACCCCAAAATAATAGGAATAACAATAACAAGGAATTAAGTTTAATGTTTCACTGATTTAAGTGACGGGGATTAGAGTCTGCAGTTTTTTTGGATTTGTTGTAGGTGGGTGAAAATCCAAAGTGGGTGGGAGCTCTGGTCAGTCTTTCAAAAGTAGTATATAGGTAAACACTCTTTTCTTACTACAGGATCAAATGAAATAACTAGAGCTGGTTGGAAAAAGTTCCCCCCCAACACATTTTTTACTTTCGATCAAAAAACAGTAAACAGAACATTCAGCCAAAATACCAAAGTTCTCAGCTTTTTGGGGGGGAGGCTAGAGTTTTGATCAAACTTTTCTATGGGAAGCAGACACTTTTTTTGGTGAAAAATCTTGTTTAGCTGAAAGCTCAACTTTCTTCTGAAAAACTGTTTCAACAGAAATTTTTCAACCAGCCCTGCAAATAGTCTGCAGCGCCAATAGAAATATAATCCCCACCAGAGCTCCACACTGCAGCTTTCCAGCCCTATCCATTCTCCCTGACCTTACAGGTGAGTGAGGAAGGCTGGCCCTTGCAGTATTGTCCCATCTCAAGCTCTCTCATCATCTTTTCAGAAATTAATGGACTAAGCTTCTCAACACTCCTGTGAGGGAGAAAATTTTGACTGCCAGTGCAACAAATCCATTTTTTGGGTGGGGGAAACAGCACAGGACACAATTGTTTCAAGACAGAGAGTGTAGAATAACTTGATATAATGCTGAAATGGCAAAAGGAACTTTAGGTGGCCACAGTGGAATTACTAGAGTGGGAATTTGGCCGGCACAAATGAAAAATTCAGTGGAATCTGTTATGACCTCAAGTTGGTTCTATATCGTCCCCAGCAAAGCACCTCCTGTAGCACAATGCTCCTTGGCATGGTGATGCTGCAATAGCACAGTGCAGACTCAGTGGCAGACCACCATCTATTCTCTCAAGGACATTTCATGCAGGGCCTAAGTTTTCCAAGGAAGTCTTCCATCCAAGTACTTGACTCTCACTAACTTTGTTTAGCTGTGGAATCTTGATAGTGTCTCAGCAACACGCAAGATGATAGCATGGTACCGCCTTGGTCTTTTCTCACATATCCGCCTAAATATTTATTTAAAATAAACAGCATATAGATGTGAAAGATGTGCACTCGGTGCTGTCCTTGGTCCTGAAATCCCCACTGCACATTTGGTAGGCCTAAATACATAAATTCTGCAGTAACTGGGCCGGTGTTCTTTAACAGGATCCTGAAGGCAGCTGGGCCCTCCTGCACCTGTTGTTTGATGTGTTGCAAACTGCTCTGAAATGAGGAATATCAGTGGGAGCCTTCTGGATGATACCTAAAATGCGAGCGACATTTTTATTTAACAATTAAGATTTATTCATTTTTCAGCCTCTTTGGAGAATTCGTCTGACAGAGATGTATTTTAAACCAAAGTAACACATCTTAAGTTTGTAGTGGGATAGAGACAGTTACCTTTAAAAGTCACTGGTTTGAATCCAGCCTAAACCAGCAGTATCTGAAAGCTGTTAGCAACTGATGGTAGTGCAAGGGACAAAGAGCAGTGGGATTGATAAGTGTCAGTCTAGTTTCCTGGCGATAGCACCCACATTGCCAAAACCACCACTGTAAGGGGTGCTAATGAATGGTAGCCATCTCAGTAGAGATCCCAAAGACTTAATGGCCCATGTGGAATGGACCTTCTTCACACACCTTCACTCCTTCTAAGTCAGGATTGAGGTATGTAGGCAGGGCAATGTGGGGGAAGTCTGTACTGCTGCTACCTGTTCTGTTTGAGTGCTCAGGCTCCGAGCCTGTTTGCCAGCATTAAACTCGCACACAGGCATTTTATGAAAAGAAACAGAAGGGGAAAATATCATTTCCCACATATAGGAATGGAGAAGAATTTCTATGATTCTTTACCCCACAAATCACTGCTGTTTTGCATGCAGCAAGAACACGAATCCAATCGTTGTAGTAATCAGTCAGTCACGGTAAAGGATAAAGTACACCACATAAACCTGTTTTTCATTTATGAAGTGAAACCATTATACAGGCTTCTGCATTATGAATCTCTTGTCAGCTCTGCTGTTTACTGTATGGCACTCGATTCATAACAACAGCACAACCATGGACTTTTCCTTAATTTCCCTTGCTACAAAGATAAATCTACAAGGCAGGATTGTTCCACTGAGGAGCTGCGAGTGGGGAGAGTGGTTAGAGGAGGGAGATGGTACAAGCCGACAGCTCTGAACTGCAGGCAGTATGAGCATTGCTATGTAAGAGAGAGTTCAGGGGGAAAAGAGGAGGAAGTAGGAGGCAGCCAAAGCTTTTAGAATGGCAAGAGCCAAGCTGAAGAATTCCCCATCAGAGATCAATTCACATGTAAAAACTGTCCCACCATCAACGACAGAGGATGTCCATGGGGTCAGCCCCTTGTTACCAGCTCGGAGGATGGGATCCTTGGGGAGTGATGTCGGACAAAGGTATTGCAGGACTGCAGTGGTGCATGAGGTTTAGAGGGGTGGGGGTGGCAGCACATTTTTTTTAAATATAAGGAACAAATGAGTGCAATCCGTGGCTCTTAGGGGTGGTGGGAGTGCATTGTTTTTGGTAGACATTTTAAAAAACCACCCCATACCCTAATGTTCCACTATGAATTAGACAGCAGGGTCAGGAGAAAGCCAGTTCCTTTAGAAAATTGTATAGGCACTCCAGTCTCTCCAAATGCCAAAAGCAGATCTGAAAGGCAGCACTGAGACCTCCAGTGCTGCTACCCAAAACTGTTAACTTGCATTGCACAGTGTCTGTGCGGTATAAAATTGAAGCTTATTTTGCAGTGCTAGTGAGCCTCTGTGCATAGTGCCTATGCACCATATATAGAAATAGAATAAGAGATGTACGATCACACATCTGAGGAATAATTTATGTATGATCACACATGAGAATAATCAAAATACTTGCATACACAAATGCTGCAGCCTCTTTCTGTAAGCACACAGCTGCTATGTGCATGAAGGTATGAGCCGTTATTAGAAGGGTCATAATATTGTTCTATCATGCACTTTCATTAGTCAGTTTATGGAGGAAGAAAGCAGAGTGTTTCCTGACTATTGTAAAGATGCAAATGTTGTCATTTGCTTTCTGTTCTGTTTATTCTGTCTTGTATCCCTTTTATTTCCACTTTATTTTCATCCTTTCACCCCATCAACACTATGTTCCGTCTCAGCACAAATGGGTTATCTCACCTTTGATCATGTACTGTGTTTCCTAGGCTGTAATTTGGTGCTCTTTCTAGTTCAGCCTTCCAAAGGAAATGAGTCACCCTAGGAAATTCTGCTCATGTCAGGTTTTACTTGTTTGCCACTTGCTTGGGAGGCAATAGCCATTTCAGAAGCAACATCTCCCCGTATGCCATTGGGCCAGGGGGAAAAATAGCAATACTTGTGGAATTAGCAGATGTGGTCTCTGGTGGAAAAGACAGAGACAGGGATGTACCCTAGAAAAAAGGCATTGGAATGTGTGTGCTCATCTCACTGGTGGCGTGAGTGGGTGGTGGAAGCCATAGAGAAGCGTGCTGTGTACATGCTGCGCTCCCAGGGTTTGGAAGAGAGTGCTCAGCATCTGTCTTTCTGGCTGGGCTCAAGCACAAGTCTTGGCTTACTATCTACGTTCCCTCTCGGGGGACCATGATCTAGCGAGTCTTTGCCATCTGACTTTGGGAGGCAAGGTCTCAAATATCTGGGAAGTTGCACATAGGCAGCGTGCAGGCAGCTGAGAACCAGAGCAGGCATGCTTGGGTGGCCTCAGCACTTTGTAGCTGTCTGAGCCTCGTTTCATTTGGCATCATTTTTCCACACCCTCGGTGGTGCAGCAAGGGTCGTTTCTCTCCCCTCTGCCTGTTTGCCTGCCTTATGTCCCCTTCATGAAAGGTGCTTAAAAGGTCTGAGTGATACATGGCCCTGTGGGAAGTACACCTAAACATCTAGGAGGGTAGATCTGGTATCATTCTGTTGGCAGAGCTGAAGAAGCAGCTAGCTTCCTTCTGTGGCCATTCATGCATTGCCAGCTTATTGTTCCCCATGGCGCTGGGACGCTCGGGTTCTGCCTGTCTTATGGCCTTAACCAGCCTCACAGTTATTGCTGGAATTCCCTTGTGAGCCCATCTGCTGCTAATCAGCTGGAAAGGTTACGAGTGAGAAATACAAGGGGCGTCCTCCCTCTGCCCGGCTGTGGGACTCAATGCTCTACCTGCTCAGCATTTCTGGCCCAACACACTTCCTTGTGTGACACTTGCTCTGCCCCCTCAGCTTCTTTGGGGAAAACCTGTAACAAGGAAGCTCTGTGTGTGTGAGAGAGAGAGAGAGAGAGAAAGAGAGAGAGAGAAGAGGGGTCCAGTGTCCCATTGGGGGGAAATAGAACCATTGCAGAACTAATGAAGCTGCAAGAGTTCTAGAGGAGACAGTCACACGTACCAACATTCCAGACAATATCTATGGGGCTGCTGCATCTGGGGACGTGTGACTGGTAACAGCTTCAAAATATGTTGGACCCATTTGCCCTTGTGGACCTTGTTAGTGCTGGGTTTTCTGCTAAGCACTGGTGCAGTCCACTAGTGTAGGTGTGGGGTCCTGCACCATTGTACATCACAGCAGGTGAAATCCTAGTATAAACAAGGGCTTAGCTGCAATTTCACTGAAGTGAACTAAGAGGTGAATGTGACACACTGTAGGTTGGATATGGAGAGTGAAGTAGGAGCTGGAAACTGCGGATAGCCTGTGGAAAGAATGTTATTGATCTCTTGATCCCTGGTCTAGCCCTCTCAGCTTGAACATACAGTGGTTTCTTGAATTCTGTCACTGTTCTGTTTCCTGCCTTTATGTACCAGTTCTTGATAACTGAGTTGGAAATTTGAATCAAGATTTGGGCACATCACTTTTGCTGCTTACAGGTAACAAAAGAGGAGAGATTGCTTTGCTTTGAGGTGATGAATGGCTTATTTAAGATGTTCCATCTTCTCCAAAGCCAGGCGCTGCACAGTGCCTGGCAGTCCCACTAAGTCGAGTTACGAGAATTGTTGCTGGGAATTTTGGCTGAAATTATAAAGTGGTGGTGGAAGTAAAAAATACGTATTGCAACTGTTCCCAGGGACCCCGATTAGTTTGCTATGAGACTGAAGCCAGTAGCTTAGACTCAGACACTTAATTTTTTTCTTAACGTTTCAAGTTTCCGTGATTTCAGGCATAAAAACCTGGTGGCTTGGGGGCCAGTGCATAAAAATGGACATGGGTTTGTTTCAAAATAATACATTCTACAGGTGTTTGATATCTGAACATCTAAAAATTAAGAAACAGGAGCCATCCATTTACCCTGATGTACAGAACTCGAAACGCTTTTCTTTGGGGCATACAGGCATTTGAAGGATTGGCTCCATTCAAACCCTAGGTACATAGGAGCAGCTCCTACTGGAGCCATTGGAGTTACTTCTTTCTCTCCAAGAGCTGATCTGGCCTGATTTTATCCCAATCTGTGGAACCTCCCTGGGCCCAGTGGGGTGAATGGAGTGCAGAATCTGGCTCTCTAGAGGACACACAAGTTGGTTTAACTGTTCTTAGAAGCAGGGTTTGCTCAGTGCTTTCGGGGAGTTTGGCTTTTGAATGTGATCAAATATCACCCCCCCCCAACAGATTCAACTGCAGCGGTTCATTCCTGTACTGGGTGGAGTTAATGGTGCAGGAAGGACTTCAGAGAAGGGAACATGTAATAGGAAACAACACTGAGAAGCCACAGCAAGAATCCTAGTTCATGCTTTCAATGCTTTGCTTCAGTGGTCCAGGCTTAAGGTGGCTGTGTTTGGTCGGAGCAGCTGGCAGGGTTTAGGACATGAAAATGCCTGCACTTCCATGCACCTTCCCGTTTCGTGTGCTGTTGATTTCTCTGACATACCAGATACATGGGTTTTTTAACTACAGAAAAGCACTGTTGCAACGTAATTGTACTCTGTATGCAGCTCCCCTGGGAAAACAGGAAATTTTTGGCCAATTGCCCTGGAGAGATCTTGGGAGATCCAAAATGTGCAGGCAGTGTAATTAGTTTTTAAGGTCTGTTCTGAAACATCCTCTCTTCCCTCCCCATGGCACACTGCATCAAGCTCAGTTTGTTTGCTTGAAAAGACAAAGGGCTGAGCAGAAGTAGCTACGAATTGAACTTCAGGTGCCAGGAATCCAAGGTATTTCAGACCCATTCTTTAAACCACCTTAATTTTTTTTTTTAATAAAAAAGCTAAATTCTTAAGGTTTATTTAAAGTGATTTTTTTTTTTAAGGAAAAATAACAGGTAAATGGAGCTTTGCTTTGGCCATTTGCCACTATGAGCAAAATAGCCTAATCCATGGCTGGAGTCTTCCCAGCAATCCAATGAGGGAAATAGTAACAGTCTGATGGGCAGCATCAAACACATCCTTTAAAGCACTTCAGAGGAAGGGAGAGCCTTCCCAAAGTGTTTCGAAACAGCCAATGTTGACTCCTCTCTCAGAGGGGCCTCCAGGCATTAACAAATGGCTTGTACTTGCAATGGACCTCTCTGCTGTTCTAAATGTGATTGTAAAGTCCATTAAAGCCCTTTTATCTTAACAACCAAGCAGCTGAGTGGGTCGTGTGCCTGTGTTTTCTACCTGCTGTCAAACACATTTCCATGGTGTTAAAATTCCCTTTCTTTGATTAATAACCCTCACAGTAAATTTTTTATCATTTCTTGAGCAGACAGTTTCCTCCTGCAAACATGGTCTTTCAAGATTCAACTCTATTTGCAATCAATTAAATGTGCTCTTTGGCTCTTTTAATATCAGCCTAGGTCATTTGGTGCTGAAAAGAGAAACAGGATCAGCAGTAGCTGGCAGGTGGAATGTTCTCTGTTCAGTCCTACTCCCTCCCGTGTCCCTATAGAGTCCCACAAAAGCTGGAGATGGGTAACAGGTGTCTTAGCTGCTGAGCTTCCCTGGAAATGAGCACTTAGAACAGCAAGTACCTTGTTATGTTGCAGGGTCTACATCCAACTCTAGCAAGACACTTTGGGTACCACCCCTTGGGGACAAAGATCCATAGAATTCTTTGGACCTCCAGATCAATGCCATTGCCTCTGTTAGAAGGACTGAAATGCCTACATTTGAACCATATTTAGGATGCGGAGTCAGGAGATATTGTGTATCCCTGCTCTGATCCTGGGTTTGGTAAGAATTCACTATATGCATCTGCTTTGGTCTTCCTGTGACTGTCATGAATGATGGATGTGCGTCTGAGGCCATACGCTACTGACTAGGGCAGTGTTTCCCAACCGGTGTGTCCTGGCACACTGGTATGCCCTCAGGCCAGAGTAGGTGTGCCATGGAATTTTTTTGAAAAATGACTTGAAGAATTCTGATATGGTTCATGAATATTCATGAGTTCATTTGGAGACTGTAGGGTGGTGTGCCACAAAATATGTAAAGGTATCAAGGTGTGCCACAGTAGAGAAATGTTTTGGAACCACTGGGCTAGGGAGTGGTGCATCAAAGTGAGGTCTCTTGCCCAGGGATGAATCAGAATTCCATTTGAAGAGTATATATCTCAAACAAAGCTTCATTTGATGGCAGCTGTCCCTTGTTAAGTCCCTTCCATAGGGCCAATCCTTGCTCCACCGCACACCCTGTGTATCCGGGTGGGCTGGGCACTAAGGAAATGTAATGAACATCTTTGCGTGGAATCTGAGAGCTGATAGAATTATGTGAGCATACCAGCCGCTGAAGGCTGCATTCTATGTCCCCTCCCTGTAGACGTTTTCTTGTTCCTCCTCTTTCCTTTCTTTTTTGTCGTCTTCTATCCCACACCCAGCTACTCTTTTGAACAAACTACTGTCTCTGAACATGGGGAAGTCCACGGTCCATCTAATGCTTTAAGAAAAGGAGGAATGGAATAAAGAGCATTTTCCAGTATTTATTGTCATAGGGAGAATAATGAAAGGGAAACCAGCAGAGAACAGTGCACAGTCCTTGCTTTTGCAC
This sequence comes from Mesoclemmys tuberculata, assembly GCA_007922155.1. Classification (NCBI taxonomy): domain Eukaryota; kingdom Metazoa; phylum Chordata; order Testudines; family Chelidae; genus Mesoclemmys; species Mesoclemmys tuberculata. Next base: position 4,852,418 of record ML675655.1, read on the forward strand.
AGGCAAAAGATGTCTAAAAAATATTAACTAACCCTCCCATGGTCTTAGGGATTCTTTTTCTTCCTTCAGGAAAAAATAAGTGTCTATTTCTTTTCCTCTCTAAACTGATGAGAGTGTAATTCTGCAAAGGGAACTGTTTATTTCCCCATAGCCTGAATCAATGTATTTCAGATATCCAGCCTGCGGTGTTGGGCTTGCAGGAGTTTAGAGCACTAAAGGACGGATGTTGCCTGTCTGTGCCATGCAGGACCATATAGGGAAACCTTGTGTCGTCAATTTCTCATGGATGTGAGCTTGATCCAAAGCCTACTGGAGTCAATGGGCTTTGGATCAGGCCCATAGTGACTCCTTTGGAGACTGAGGCTTGGTCTACACTGGTCGTGGATTTCAGCGGCATTCGACGGGAGATATGCAAGCTACTTACAGTAACTTGTGTATCTTCTGTCGACTGCCTAATGTCTACTTACTGGGGCGTCTCCACTGCGCTGCAACAATGGGAAATTCCCTCCTGTCGATGCAGCACTGCGCTACATGCCGGGGTGGATTTACGGAGTCGACTTCTGGGTTCAGTTGGGTGAGTCTTTACTGCCACTTAATCGAACCTGTAAAATCGATCCAGCACTGCCGGCTGTAGAGTTAGCCTGAAGTTGGGTACCTTCTTGCAAGCACCAGATTTATAGAAAAATTGATTTTCTGATAGGCTCTGGATTTCAGGGACACTCCTGTAGCATAGAACACCAGAGCTTCCACTTCATTAGAAACCCTGAGCACTGCCTGAACAACAACATCCTGATGCCTTTTTCTCCTCCCAAAACTACCTCAGTGCCTTCTTCCATGTTGCCTCTTATGATCCCCATTCCTGCTCACCAGGCCACCCATCTCTTCTCATTCCGATCCCATCTAAAAACTCACTCCAGTGAGGTCTCCTATCAGAAGTGAGTGCTGCCATGATAACAGTGGGCCTTGAAGGAATGCCAAGAGGAGAAGGAACAGCACAGTTGCAAAGCTAATGGTGCATTGTGGTGATCAGAAAGTACAGTGGACAGGACATAAAGCATAGACAGGAGAAGAAAAATGGTACTGTTACCTGCATTTAATCTCTCTTATTGTCTCCTAAAGGAGGGGGAATGAAAAAAATCCATGAGAGCATGGCTGACTGGCTGCTGTTTCCCAGACATCTAAAGCACACAGAACTAGGTGATCTGTACAGAGCTCCTTTGGGTTCTTTATTCCTGATGATATCATTTCATGGAAAAACCATCCTATAATCTCACAACATATGACAGAGTAGCTAGGAATCAGAATCAGAGTTAAAGCTGGATAAACTTTGTATCTTTTGGTACATGTTGTATTACATGAATCCAAATATTGGGACAGGGAGGTATTTTAAAACAACATCTATGGGAAAGTTATAATGACATTAAAAAAATCCTTAAAACAAATTCTTGGTTCATATAGAGATTTTATTGTACCTAGATCCAGAAACATCCCCTTGTGGTTAATAAGGCATTTACCATTTTAAAAAGGCCATCTGAAAAGTCTGACAGTAGCCATCAGGGATGCTGGTATTACTGAGTTGTATCCTGGACATAACCAAGGGGAAGGCCTAGGTGTGGCTCTGAATTTATTACCTCTAGATTAGGATGTGTATTCTAGCTCCATCTCATTGCTGTCTGTTATCTTTGAAATATCCAGTGATTAGCGTGCTTTGTGCCAGGACGAAGTATTAGTACAATTACATATGCATAAATAAGATGACTTGACATATCTTTCAAATTCCTTTTTATGCTGTGCTCGCATGAGACACATGAATTATTTTGTATCCTTGTTCAGGGTTACTAATGAGCGATGACAACAGCTCTAAGGTTTATTCTCTCTTTTGTAAGTCACTATAACTCCGCATAATGACATGCAGCAGTTTAGCTCTCATCTGGGTTTGAAGGTCCTGGGTTCAAGTGCTCTGCAAGGGGACGGGCTCGTTCCCACTGCAACCTGCAGGGATGCTGCACTGCTGGTATCAGCGTTTGAATGAGGTATTTTAAATGAGTCCTTTCAACATACCTCCGGTTACCATCTCAGAGGAATTTAAGCAGGAATCCTGCTGAGTCTATTCTTTCTGAATCTGGAAGGTTCTTATGTCTTGGAGTAAGGAAACACCAAGGTGTGGAAACAGATGTGGTTCCTAGTCCACAGAGAGTCTGGGATGCCTCAATAGCAAGGGGCCAGTCGTGCAGCCTATTGGTCTCTGTTCTGAATGATGATGCAGGAGGCCATTCTTGGATCTTCCTGGTTGCTGTGGTCCCAGGATCCAGTATAGTTCCATATAGAGCAGTGTGCAAGGTGGTGTGTAAACCCTAATCTTTTTCTGAGGTTTTGGAAGGTTATTGCAATTGATGCTCAAGCTATTCCATAGGTAGACAAGGCAACGAGCTGTCACTAAGGTTTTATAGATCTTGATCATCCAAACTTCCCACTGCCTTAGGCATTAGTCCTCATTTGCTTACTCCCAAGGCTCTAGGCTTGCAGTCGCATTGGGCCCAGTGGAACATTGCTATTTGTGCATAAGATAAAAGGACCTTGGTATTAGATGATAGTAAATAATGACCATATATTGCTGGAGGGAAATGAAATAGAAGGTTTACAGAAGTGGAGACAGCCCATAAATGTTTTATAATCTTATTAGCTGGAATTATAATCAATGTCCTGTATTTCTGGGGTGAAGTGGCGAAGTTAAGTTGGCAAGAATGGAAAGATGCAAAGATTAGTGAATGGAATACACAAGTATCTTTCACTAGGCATGATCCTTGTGTGTCTTTGCATGTGTCACTCTTTGTCTTTTGCCTCTATGAGCCAGTTCCTTGGCCTGCTGCACTGAGCCCAATGGACCGTCTAGTCTTTTGCTGGCAAATAACACACACAGTGCTATCTGTAAAGTAGTTTTAGCCCTTGTAAGATCTCATTTAAATCTGTTTCATGGAGAAGTGGCAACTTGGGCCCATGCAGGAGAAATGCTGGCCTTTGGTGCCTGGAGCACTTAAGTTATAAATAGTTCATATAGCTAGAGTTTTGCAAGGTACTCAACTTACTAAGTGGCTGGGTGCCAAAACACGAATAGCTAATTCAGCCTTCACTGAGAGTCAAGGTAGGTGAGGTAATACCTTTTATTGGACCAGCTTCTACTGGGGAGAAAGACAAGCTTTTGAGGCCCCCAAAGCTCTTCTTCTGCTGGGACAAGGCTAGAAACTGCTTGTCCAGCACTTTGTATTCATGGTCACGTCCGAGACAATCTCCAGATAAAATTGCACGTTTTGTGTAATTTTGCTTGTTTGAGCCTAGAAAATAACTTGGAACCAGGCATTGCCAGAAGAAAGAGGAGGTAGTAGGGCTTGGAGTTAATTTCTGCCAAACCAGCTGTGTGCTAGCATAGTGTATCCTAAGGAATGACTGAATCAATAGAAGGATCGTTCAACCAACAATGGTATCTACTGCCTAACAGAGGGTCTGTCTATGCTTACAGCAGTGCGGCGCTTAATGAAGATACTCCCTGCACTGGTGGAAGAGCTTCTCCTGTCGCCATAGTTTATCCACATCCTGAAGGGGAGGTAGCTACGTCAATGGGAGAAGCCTTCCCATCAGCATAGCACTGTCTCCACTGGAGATTGTGTCGATATAACTACAGTGCTCAGGGGTACGGATTTTCCACATTGCTGTGTGACGTAGTAATACTGACATGAGCTGGCAGTGTAGCCAAGCTGGAGGCTCAGGGGCCTCTGCTAATATGCAAACACAGAAGTGCTTCCTTTTTTATCCACAAACAATCCTCATGTATTTTGAGTATTGATCCGTGTGTGCATTTGGCATGAGGACTTGCAATCCTCTGGAAGGGTTCTGGTCTATTTAAAATACAGCTTAGAGTCAAATAGAGCTGCATTGGTGCTCAAAGTGCTATGGTCTGCTTACCCAAATGTTACTGCATTCAAAGTGATCAACTAGGAGGTCAGACTAGATGATCATATTGGTCCCTTCTGACCTATGAGTCTATGAGACTACAAAAAGGGCATCCCGCTGTAGTGCCTAGTCCCTATTGGGAGTCCTTGTGTGCATCTGGCCTGTCATGTGACAGGAAGAGCAGGTTGGAATTGTTTTGAAATTTTCCCATGTGAAATTTTCATGCAAACAAATTTGCAGGTTCTTTACCAGCATACAGGGTGGCTGAAATATTTGAAACTTCAGCAGAAATGCTGAGGTTTTTATTGGCATTTTCTAACCAGCTAGTGACTGGGCTGGTAGTCCTGACCAAATCAGTGATCTGTATCTATTGACCTTAAACCCAGGGGTCTCAGTTCTGCTTTGCTTACTCAAGACTTTCCTTACTATCTGTCCTGTCCTCCTGGACAGTTAGCAGTTGGCAGGCTAGTGTGAGGTAGATTTACACCCCTTGCCCTGCACTAACTGTGTGTATAGACAAGCTGATAATGACTTGCCCAGGGAAACACACAAAGTATGAGGTACAGCAGAGAATTGAACTGGGGTCTCTCTACTCCCCAGCTAGGACCCTGATCAATGGACCACCCTTTCTCGTACCAATCTACCCGTGACTTCAGTAAGGACTGCAGATGCAGGCCTTTCACTCATGTTGCTGGGGCTACAGCCCTGTGAGATACAGATGTGTCCCTTTCAAAGGAAATGAAATCAGTGAAATTTATCTTGATTCTGCAGCCCTTACTGGAATTAGTGCTCATCTAGCCAGAGTGAACTCCATTTCCTTCCACACACTCATTTAGGGAATGAAGGGCAAATGGACAGTAACTTCTGAGGAGGGGAGATCCAGCCTAGCCCTGTTTAACAGTAGGTGAAGGACATGGGAGGAATGCTGTGTGGGGAGTAATTTCATAAATGTGTGGGGAATCCCACAGTTACACTAACAGAAGCCCATCATGGAATCTTTCCCTGAAATTTCGTCTTTACCTTTGCACATCACTGTCTCATTGGCAAAAGAGTATTAGAAGTTCAGCTATTGGCATACCTTTAATTTGGGCTACTCTCTTTGAGGGAGTTTGTGTTCCCAGTAGCCAAGGGTGGAGCAAAAGGCAACAGTGTGAGCTCTGCAGGACAATGTCCAAAGGGGTTTAGGGAACTCAATCTTGCCTGGATTCTGTGGCAAACACAGCTGGACAGCCTCACTCTTTGCTACGGGGGAGCTAGTCCTCAGCAACGCAAGAATGGTTTTCAATTTTAATTGTCCTCAGCTTTTCCCATGAAGTGTTAATTAAACACAAACAAACTCATTTGTGGATGCTTGTGATAACTGGTTTGCTCTCATGTTGTGCCTCACCAATGCTGTAGTAGGCTGGTCCAATTTCAGAATTCTTGATCCTGGCAAGGAAAATCTTGATTAAATTAATGGCCAAGGGATAGTTGCCCAGAAAGCATGGAGACAGTACAATGATCTGAATACCCCCTGGAGCCAAATTCAGCTTAGTTTTGGGTTTTTTTAAGGCCTTGGGCTAGTGTGAACATAAATGCGATGGGGATGAGTTTCCAGTGCAGAGCTCAGCGCTGGCTAACATGTTAGAGCTCTGCGGATTTACAGATCTGGCTGCTGGTTTTTCAGCTGAAGAAGCAGTTCTGTGGATCTGCCTACAGGTTATAGACAGCAGGGCCTTGTATTAATGTAGCAAAGTCTTCTAGTCTGTGACTTTTTATAGTCCCCTACAATGCTGAGGAATAGCAGCTTTCGGATGGAGCTGGATTCTGAACAGAATCAAGGCACTTAACCATTAGAAAAAGAGAGATGGTTACCTGCAGACTGGCACAGGTGGTGCTTAGCTACACTACAGAAATGTACAGTACATGAACATTCAAATCCCAGGAGCACTGTTCAGAACTAGATGTTTCCTTTGACTCCTCTCTCTCTCATGCTCCTTGTATTCTTACCCCATCTCCTCTTTCTGTCATTAATACCACCCTCATTGTTTTTTGTTCTGTTACTTATCTGTCTTCCTTTTGTCTAATGCACAGTGAATGTAAAATAAAAACAGATGCATTCAGGAGAAATCCAGTGTGAGAAATACCAAAAAAGACACATTTATTCCCAGTGGATATGACATTGTTTTCAAATAGTGCAGTAATATAATTTGCAAACAATTTTGCAAAATAACATTTAAATGTTTTTTTCATCTGTAGGGATATAGTATTGCTAGGCCTTTTTAAAATAAGTAAACATACACCAAAAAACTTGTTACATAGTATAGTTTGGTGCCCAACATACAGTACACAGTAAATAGTATGTTGAACAGGATATCAACAGACACATGGCCAAGTTCTCCCCCAGATAATTGCATGCAGCCCCATTGATCTTGATAGCATCTTTGAATTTGGCCCATTGTAATGATTGGTTTTGTATGTTTTATGTTAGTTTCCTTTAACAGATCTGTATCTCTCAGTCCTGTCGATCCCCCCAGTAACCCTGATGGTATAGTTGATGTTTGTCTCATTTGTTATGATGCTTTTACTCTGTGTCTGTAGGCCACATGCAGAAGATTTCAGTATGGATTCCTCACTTTCACAGTAAGTTAGCAGCTGCATGACTTGCATGAGTTTCTTGGCCACACAGGAGTTGGGTGTAAGAAACCTTAGTCTCCATTCGGTGTGTACCCTTTGCTCCCATTAATGTTACTAGGAATTTGACATGAACTTTGACAGGACACTAAGACCTTCAAAGCAAAACTTCTCTTTGCCCTCAACTGCCAGCTCTGTGTGTTCCCACCCCACGGAATCTGTGCCATTTCAGATGATGAGACTATACTTGACAGAAAAGAAATGGGTGTTGTGGTTTTCCTTGTGACTCATGTCTGTGCATTCTTTGCTCAACCAGGTGTTTATGGTAATAACTGCTGTAAGGAAAAATGGTCAGTTTTAATTTTAACAGCTTGTAATGGACTATTCTGCTTTTAATAGAATTGAAGGATATAATTTATTCCTGATAATTTCTTCACAACAAAGATATTCAGAACCTCTTGAAGTTAGAGTAGTTTCCACAATGGTGGAGGACGAGTCTTTATGGTCAAAGATATTTATGAAGTTTCTTCTTGGGGGAAAAAAGTTACATTCTTGGAACAAACTGGTGATTTTCTATAAGGTATTAGATCTGCACTCAGACTTTAATTAAAAAATCGGGATTCATCAGCAGTAGCAATTATAGGAGCAGGCTCCCAAGTGTCCATCTCTAAATGCTTCAGATCAAATAATCAAAAAACCCACAACATATTATCCACTCATTTCTTTTCTTCCTGCTTTTTTTAATTGAGAATAAATTATACAACTCCCAAGCAGCAAGTAAAATAAAATCGATATTGTGAACCACACTCACATATTTGCTTCTGCTTGCTGAAGGGGAGTTGGAATAATAAGTATTATAATTAATAATAATAATAAATAATGCAAGAGACTGCCACAACATCAGTTTAACCATAAATCCAAAAGCTGTATATACAGCTGTTCCTAACCTTCCTTAGACACATAAACAATTATCACACCCATACAATACCATGAAGTTGTAGGTATTGATCAGGTACTTATATCAGAACTAGACCCAAGGAGCTCAAACTTACGTTGGCTGGCTCCAGCTCGACAGGCAGGCACTAGCAACAAGGGTCCTTTAAGAATCCACCCTTTTATACCTTATGTATTGGAACCTATATGACTGTGGTTGCTACTTAAATTCCTTTGTTGGCTACAATCAGAATCGTCCTTAATAAGTGAGCCTCTTCTTCAAAGACTTTCCTCTTATTTCATCGGGCACATTTGAGGTCCAGTAGTTCCAAAGGAGCCACCTTCCAAGCCCAGTATTTCCACTCAGGCATGCCATCTTCCAAGGCTTTTCCACAACTGACTATTTGCACTTTCCACAAGCTGCAAAGCATACATACTTTTTAGCCAAGCTAATGTAACCCTTCACGTATATTTACTGGGGACTGAATGGGTTTTTTGGTAAGCGTTGAAACTCTTATTTCAAGACTGATCCTGTGAAGTAATCATACTTGTCCTGATCTTGGATTTTATTGTTCTTTTGTAGAGTATGGAAATAATATTTTCCATTTGATTATTATCGAGAACCACAATATGTACTGCAAACAAATATCTGTGAGCCGCAGCCAGGATGCCTCTGGCTGTAAAGTCAGATCACACAGCCTTAGCAGAGTTGGGCCAGGTCAGTATTTGCAAAGGAAGCAATGCTCAGGCCTAAAGGAAGTTACACTGATGATTCAGTAGGTAGCACTCTTACCTCTGAACTACTGGCCAAGCATGGAGTTAGGAGGTGACATGGTGCGGGAATGTGGTCTTTCAAGTTTTAATTTTAAGGTCTTATGGCATTAAAAGAGAAAAAGACAGAGGGGCTGGGTGATTGATCCCAGTGTTCTGACCAAATTCCTATTGTGTTTTGCCCCCCTATATATTCCCTGCAGTAGCAACTGGGTACTTCACTTCCTGTCCAGAACTGTTGCTATGTGTTGTGAAAGAGCTGTTACATCCCTGCCTGATGCTGAAAAGTGCTTTAGGACAAATAGCTTAATATTGGTAACTTATATTACACTTCCACTAGGGAAACAAATATTCTGGCATGTAAGGGACTTTTTATATAAATATAGTGAAGTTACTTTTAACAGAAGCTTCTCTTGAATGCTTTGAAAGATGCAGAAATTTATGATTTCATTATAGACAGTTGGTAAAAAATGAATTATAGCAGCCAGTGAAACATGGCTGGTGGCAGATATAGCTTTCTAAATGTATTAAATATTTAAAAGGGTTGCAATATTTTATCTGACGAGCATGAGCTGTGTGCAAACAGAGGGTCTTGTGGTAATGGAACTATCTTGCCATTCTCATCAGAGAGGAAATTCAGCTCCAGTAACAGAAAATGTCAAACACATAAAATGTCATTTACCATTCTTAAAAGATATTGACTTTGTGCACCGGACTACAACAGCAGCTGCACTGTCATGACTGAAACTATACAGGTATTTCATGTGAAAGTACAGAGCCTAAAGGGACATTGCATGGGGCCAAACCCTACTTCATGCTGAAGGCCAAGCGTGAAACTTACCCTTGGGCAAAAAGTCAGCACAAGGCTCATGTATTGCTTCAGTCCTAATTTAAGCTTCAGCTTCACCTTGAAGTCAAAATCAGGTCACAAGAATTCTATGTCACTTCTATGGCACTTTATTAGGCAAGGGTAGGACAGCAGATGGCTGTGGTTCTTTTGTTGAAATTCCTGTAATGAGATCCAGGAACACATCAGACATGCCTCTCTCCAAACTCACATCTAGGCAGCATTGTTAACTGACAACCCCACACTGTAAATTCCTTACTCTTTCTATCCCACCCTGTACCGATTTCACAGCACTATTTGTTTTTGTGGTGGGAATAATTCCTTTATAATTAACTCTTTGTTGCACATATACATAAGAAGCACTTTAAGAATAACAAGTTATAGTGTCGGCAAAGCTTAAATCCAAATCTATAGCTTTTCCTTTGCTCTAGGAAACCAGACACCTGTATGTGCTCAGTTATCAACATCTGTAGTGGGTATTTCCAAAGGCATCCTGCAATGTTAATTACAGCCACGTTTTTCAAAGGTATTTACAAAAAGTGAAGCCTTTCCTGTGTCTCGATCGAACTGGCATTCTAACATAGAAGCTATTGGCTATTAATGAAGCTCGCACACTCTCAAAAATATTCCAGTAAACTGTGTACAATTTCTCTTTGTAAAACTTTTTGTATGGACTTAATTAAATCTCTGTCTCAGATGTTGTGCCTTGCTCAGAAGATGCTCAGGTACCATGGTGATAGGTGTCCTTATAAAAACTTAGATAGATGGGCCATTGTGTTAGACTCCAAATAGTCCTTGAAATGAGATCCCTTCTGCTTTTCTATGTGTAGATAACAGGTCCCTTCCTAAGGATATTTTTCAAGAAAAGTAACCCTGAATTCTGGCATTCTTGTCCTTCACTAAAAAAGTGTCCAACGGCCAAAGCTATGTGTGATGCACTCCTGAATTTATAATAGCATCTGCGTTGTCCTCAATCAGTGCGCTGCCTGCAACTGACTTATTATTTTGTAAATGTTTTGGGATACATGTTATATTTGGATACTTGGAAGTTACTTGCACTCAGAGAGAAACCAGAAGACAGGGAGATATAAACACACACAGACTAAGTTTATGCTATTGCTCTAAGACCAGACAGAATTGGCTGAGCTATCCCATAATATTCTAGCCCTGTTAGCTACAGCAAGCTAGGCAGGACACAAAATACACAACATATTCCTCCCCGCCTTAATGAAAATGTCCATTTAACAGAACAATAACTAAACAAGGGAATCAGGGTAGACTGCCTCATTTTCCAGCTAAACCCCAGGGATAATTCTGCCCCGTAAACATGGGTTTGCCCTAGCTAAAGACGCAACTGTTGAGGAGGCCTTCTCTCTCTAGGTGGATTAAGGCAGACTTCTGGTGTTCTTGTACAAGATGTTATTGGTGTGGGTCTAACAATGGGCTCAGGACTCAGAGCTCAAACAGGTGAGGGCTGAATCTCCTGCAGAGGTGGGTGGAGGAGGAGAGTCAGGAACGGGTGACTCTTGTCTCGAGGATATCTCACCTGTGATGGTGAGGTCAGGCACTATTAAAACCACTTTATGAACTCCTCTGCCAAAACAAGATCTGGAAGTGGATTGAAGCCTGTGATGTTGAATTTAACAAGGCTAAGTATGCATTGCTAAATTCAGAGGTTCTGACACATTTTGACCCAGTTGGCCCGCGATGCCTCTCTTTATGGCGTGGGAGTGGTCATCTCACATATTATGCCTTCTGGAGAGACTTATTTTGCCTTTGCATCACGCACCTTAAGCAAGTCAGAAACTTTGACCAAATCGAACATGAAGCACTGGGAATCATTTTCATGAAAATATCCCAGGGGCCCAATGAGTGTAACCATTGCTGCCTTTTTTTCTTTTATTTTATTCATCTGCATAGGAGGTCATTCACACACAATTTCTAGTAATTTCCTTTCGCTAGCATTGTTTCCCTCCTCCCTCTTCCCAGTCTGTCTGCTTTACTTTCGGTTTCTGCCATCAGCATGAATAGCAGCACAGCCAGCCACACAGAATGGCAAAAGGTTTTTCTTAAGTTTTATTTTTGCTCCTCGCTGGTGGCAGTACCAGCACAAGTTCGTCATCCTTGTTGCCGCTTTGTTATATTTGGATACTTGGAAGTTACTTGCACTCAGAGAGAAACCAGCAGACAGGAACACAGGGAGATGTAAACACACATAGATTGAGTTTATTCTCTTACTCTAAGACCAGACAGAACTGGCTGAGCTATCCCATAATATCCTAGCTCTGTTAGCTATGGCAAGTTAGCGGGACACAAAATACACAACAATACCGAGCACACGCAAGTCAACATAGAACATCAAAATCTTCTGCTTAGTACCACTGGTTTACATTTATTTGATCATCTAATAGCCTTGGATTTCTTGGTTCACAGAGATTTACTCTTTCCTCTGAAGTATGGCAGAACTCTGGGGCCTTTGCCAAAACTTAATTATACATTGTGCTGGATGGCTGGAGCCATCATTAGGCGTAGGGGAAAAAAACACTAAAGGGAGTTACTTTCATTTTCACAGCTAACACTACTGTCAAACACTTCAGGCAGATCTGCACCAAAGCTGTCAATTACGGGGCTCAGGAGGTTTGGAGTTTGAACAATTTCTGCTCCCTGAGCGACCCCGCCTCCAAAGTCTCTTCCTCCTCTCAGAAATAGAATAGTCACTTAATAAAAGGCATTTTTATAGCCTTATAGCTTTGTTTATAGTAATATCCTGCCCATAAGGAGTCTAGAGATGCAACAGAACAGTGGAGGATCATTAGTTAATAATACCAGTGTTGTTTCTTTAAACTAACTGGATTTGGTATTGCCCAATATGCACAGATCTTTTGCTTGTGCAGAAGAGGAACAAATATCAATTGCAACTGATTAGTAGAGAGTGACACTTGTGGAGACTATAGCATGTGTTTTTGCCAACTAATAACCTACAGGTGGAATCCTGGCCCTATTGAAGTCAATGGTCATTTTGCCAGGATTTCCACCCTATGAAATTTTTAGGATTATTTTATATTATGATTATTCATTTGTTTTGTGGTAGCATCTAGGAGCCCCAGTCATAGACCAGGGCCCCATTGTGCTAGATGCTGTATAAACACAGAATAAGAAGATGGTCCCAATCCCGAAGATCTGACGATCCAGGTAACAGAAAGAATATGCACTAGTGAGGGAGTAAAGCTAAACATTGGAACTGGATGCAGACCCATGGTCCAATTAGGGGTTTGGCTTAGGCCAGGGTTGGAATTGCAAAGTTTACATCTGTGTCTGAACTTCCTGAAAGGTCAGGTTGTTGGGATTCAGTTTTTTGGATCAAGCCTGACACTAGTATACATATTATCACTCGCCAGGCTATTTTCTCTTTTGCTGCGTGATGCCTAGGAGTTAGCTATAGTACGTGTGTGGCTGCCATTATGTAGTGCCTGAGCTCCTCACAACCTTTGTGGGGTAGGGAAGTGCTGTTATCCCCTTTGTAGAGGTAGGGAGATGATGCACAGAGAGATCAAGGGGAACGTTTTCGAAAGCACCATTGACTTTCCATCTGACTTAGGCTGCTGAATTGCCTGTGTCACTTTTTAAAATGGGGCTTAGGCTCCTAAGTCACATAGGTGTTTTTTAATATATTACGCTGAATGACTTGCTGCAGGTCGCATGTGGATCAAGGAATTGAACCCACATCCCTGGAATCCCAGGCTGGCATCCTAAGTGGTGAATCATTCTAACACCATCCCACGGCTCTTCTTCATAACGCTGTAGACTTCCTCTCTCCCCCTCCAATTCTTTTAATTCTTACCTCTTCTGTATGTCTCATCCCTTTGTTTTTTATTATTAAAGTCATTTTCAGGCTGATTTAAGCAATCCCCAGCTGGCTATTTTCTACCTGAAGCACTATAATCCTTTATTTATTGTCTCCCAATGAACAACACAGCTAGTAAATATGAGGGAAGGGGGGATGATGACGTCATTGGGGGAATGAAGAATAGGCAGTGATTGCTGATAAACTATTAAAAAACAAAATCCATAATGTCTTTCATAATAAAGAACAAAAGAAGCAAATGCAGCAGAAATTGTTTTAATTAATATAGATTTTTAAACACCCAACTAAATTTCAATGTAATTGTTCACTTATTCCTACCATCACTGACTCATTCAATGATTTTGCCCAATAATGGCTTTAGCACTGTCTAGCAAATGGTTGTTCTGTCCTATAGAATTGGAAATATTTGCAACCATTGTGAGCACTCTGCTGGGCACCATTCATCGTGCCCCACAAAAAGGAATAGATGTGAGGACTGGCTTTTTCTGTTGCAGCCGATTTCGTTATTTCCAGAAGTAGCTGTTTGGAATCTGTTTTCCCAGAAAAAAAAAAAAAAAAAGGAATATTGAAGCCTTGGGTTTATGTTATTGGAGAGTCCGGATTCTTTGAATTACTGCAGAGTGATAGACAGTAGAACGCTTTCCTTACATATAAAAATGACATTCCCCAATGAGATCTGAGATATTACTATATATTTGTTCAATAAATTGATTGGGGTAAACTCAACAATCTGTCATGTGCCATTCTTTGATTACAGTCAAGAGGAAGTATTCATTGATTTTTTTCATGAGAAATGTAATAGGGTTGATACCACCTCAGCTCTGTCCAGAGCCAAAGATGACCAAAGGGATTTCTGAGGCTGAAGGAAATGTAGCAGCCACCTCTTCGTTTTAAAAAAACCATTTGAGTCTCTTTAGTCTGTCAGTAAAGATGTCTTGATTAATCCCAAAACACTACATGAACAAGCTGGTTTTCTAGACTGCTAATTAATAAATTACATGGGGTAATTTATATGTGCTCTTCCTGTGTGCCCCCAAACCCCACTGAATCTGCACTGTCTGGCTGCACAGCTGTCCTTTCTGACGGCCTAGCCAGCACCTGGGGCAATGGACATAGGCCTCATCCACCAAAGCATTCATCGTGGAAGTAGGCCCATGGATTTAATTACCATGACTTCATTGGGCTGGGAGAATGAGGGAGGATTGCTCATGTGAATCTGCTTTCAGGGCCAGACCCTTGTATTCCTCCTTGATAGTTCCTATTGTCCTTGGGGGGTGGGGGGGGCAAAGTGAAGCCACTGGTAATGTGACATTCCGCTGCCTTCAGGTACCCAGACTGAATGTATTCCTGACACAGGAGAGGGTGCGTGAGCTGGTGTCTGAGGTGCAGGGCTGGGCTCCGGAGAAATGGAGCCTGTTCTCCACTTTGCCAGTGATGTGCCATGTAACCCTGGGCAAGTCACTCCTCCTCTTTGGGACTCTTTCCTTTCCCAACCCTTGTGTATCTAGATTTCTAACTTGGAGCAGAGACTGTCTCTGCTTATATAATTGTACAGCTCCAAGCACAATGGGACCCTCATCTTGACCTCTCCCTGCTACCATAACACACCTAATAAAAATGTACTGTATGTTCCCCTGTTCCTGTCAGTTTGCCCTTTTAATGTTTTTTCGGTGACACTTTATTTAAAGCTGTAACATAACGAGTTGATGTAATTTCATTGAAGCACATAGGCTCCTTTATTTGAATAATTGTTCAATTACTGCTTATTTAAAGTGTGGGCAGTCTGCAACAGTGTTTCAAGCTTTGGCAAGCTCCCAAGTTTGAAAGGCTTTTTATTTTTTTTCTCCTTTAAGTCTTAAAATGTGGATTTGGAAAGGCTTGTTTAACAAAAGACTCTGAAGGTGGGATTGCGTGGGCTTGTGCGTCTGTCTGTCTGTCTTCCCCCTTTCACCCTGTTCCCTATGTGTTAATGTCTCTTGTTCTTGATTTCCCAGCTTGTGTTCCTCCCGCCATAAATCTTGGCATAGGACTTGGCTTAGCTGACTATGTCCGTCTCAGCCCCCTTGTGGGTTCTGAACATTTCATCTTACATCTTGTGCTTCTCTTGCTTTTTTTCTCCTTCCTCTCTCTCTCTATTTTCTTTCTCCCTTCATGCTCTGCCCACCAGTCTGATATGGGATGGTATAAGACTGAGTACAATGAAATGAAGCCGATCTGCATCAGCTAGCAGCAAATATCTCCAACAGCTGGTGATGGGACACTAGATGGGGAGGGCTCTAAGTTACTACAGAGAATTCTTTCCCATGTCTCTGGCTGATGGGTCCTACCCAGGTGCTCAGGGTCTAACTGAACATGTGGTCATTCCTTCCTAATCCCATATTTGGGGTCAGGAAGGAATTTTCCTTCAAGTCAGATTGGCAGAGACCCTGGGGTGTTTTTGCCTTCCTCTGCAGCATGGGACATGGGTCACTTGCAGGTAAAATTAGAGTAAATAGTGGATTCTCTGTAACTTGAAGTCTTTAAACCATGAGGACTTCAGTAACTCAGCCAGAGGTTAGGGGTTTATTACAGGAGTGAGTGGGTGAGGTTTTGTGCCCTGCCATGTGCAAGAGGTCAGACTAGATGATCGTGATTGTCCTTTCTAGCCTTAAAGTCTGTGAGTCTACGATATGTTCCCACAGCATCATAACAGTGCAGTTATCCCTTGTGACTTGCAGTTTCTTATCTTCTTCCAACTTCTAAAGGGCTTCATTTTTGCTGGCACATATGGAACTCTACTGATGTCTTCCTGAATACCTTCCTCCCCCCCTTTTTTAATTTTTCATTAACGGTAAAATTCTTACAAGCAGAATGTCTCTGCGTGGTATGTACTAGGGAGTACCACAAACTTGTGCAGTGTGATATGCTATTTTTAAAACACACAAAGCACAGCTCTGTGTCATTTGAGTCACTCTGATTCTTTTCCTGAGCTTTTGCCATCAGGAAAACCATGGGGTAATGAAAGGAAATGATTAATGAACAGGAACATTGAACAATGAACAGGAACATGGAACAGGAACATGAACAATTTTTTAGCTTATTTTGTTTTTTCCCCTGTGAATTAGGCTGCCAGTGCTAGGTTAACATACCAACTGAGGTTGGACAAATTGCACTGTTAATGCTGGGGCATACCTGGATGCTTCATGTTCCTTCCCTAGGTTACTCTAGTATCCCACGTGGTCACGGCTAACACTTCCAGACGTGGTATGAGCACATGTCCAATCCAAGCAGAGTCCGAGACACCTGAGGATTCAGTCTGTTATTGGCCCCCTGTTGCTAAACTGGGATTATGAGGCCACTGCCTTGCAGTGATGGGAGCTGATATGACCAGCACTGCAGGGATGTACCAACTCCTTTGTTAGAGCATGCGGATGATATTGGGCTTCACTGAGATCTGTTCTGCCTCTGTAGAGGGAGGTGCCAGCAGTGTCCGGGGGGTCGTAAGAGCTGCCTCTCTTGGGAAATTAAACTCAGGTCTGATCGTCTCCATGCTCTATCCTCATTTCCACCTAAACCAACCTGGCTCCAACCATAAAATCGCCTTTTTAGAAAGCGAATTCCCCTCCTAACCTGGGAATCTCTTACCTGTAAGAGGAGTTTTCCTTGGCATTTATAAACCATTATAAACCCATGCTTGGGAAAAGAAGCCTTAACTGCACACAGTAACCTATTAAGCCATGCTTGCCAGGTTTTGCAGTATTTCTGTTTTAGAACGGCGTGAGTGCTGGTTTGCTTTGACTAACAGTGACCCAAGTAACAAGGTTGAAAGCCATTGCTTTGCAGGAGGAGGTTGTAGCAAGAGGCTGCCATGCAGCTTTATGCTTGGTGGCATTGTCCCGTTTCAAACAAGCCTTCTGTTTTGGAAGGTACCTTGCAGCTAGCCTTACATTACGTGTGCATAGTATGCAACAAGTGCATCGCTAAGCTTCAGTGTAGCAGCAAGCAGCTCACCTACTGAATGCAAACAGCACAATTGTTCTTAGTACAGCTGAAACAGACAAGCAAACAAACTCAATGTATATCAAGGGAACACATTTTCAGTTATGTGAAGAAACAATAATAAAGCCTTTGAAATAATTCCACCCAGCAGTTTATGCTGCACTGTAATGGGGCCGTATTACAGCTGGGGAATGGAGATCCTGTCACCTGAAAGGAGACTGAAAATGCTCAGCTCGTTTAGCTTAGCAGAAGAAAGTGTGAGAGCAGATATGATTGCTCTCTAGTCTTTATAAATACATGGAGGGAGGAGTGGAGGTGAGGGTGGGGAGAAAATAGCTGTTGAAGCTAAAGGACAATGTTGGCACAAAAATAAATGGGGATAAACTAGCCATGAATAAATTTAGACTGGAAATCAGAAGGCTTCTAACCATCAGAAGATTGATGTTCTGGAATAGCATCTCAGTAGGAGAAGTAGGTGTAAGAAACCTAACTGGTTTTAGGATGGAGCTTGATAAATTTATGAATGGGGTGATATGCTCAGGTTGCCTGTGATAACAGAGGACTGGATTCAGTGACCCGGGAGGTCCCTTCCAGTCCTATGTCCCATGTTCCCACAAACTCACAAAGGCTCATGTATCTCTGTTCCCACTTTCTGGCTGGGCAGCAGTGGTTAACTAACCCATTCAGTTGCCAGAACTGTGATACTATTATCAGAGGATGACAGTGGTGAGATAATGGAATGGTTTGTTACAGAAGGATGTGTGTAGTTTGTGTTGTGAATAAACAGCCATGTATATATGAAGAGGCATTTAAACGAGGGGGAGAAAAATTTCAGTGTTTGCCAAATGGGGCCGGGGGAAGAGTCTTTTACAGTATAGTAATGATTCTTTGCATTTCCCTCTTACCTTCCAACCAAGAACCTGAGAGAGCTTTACAAATATTTGAATTAAGCCTCACAATGCCCCAGTGACATTATCCTGAATTTACAGAGAAGTTAAGTGACTTGCCCAAGGTAACACAGGAAGTTAGTGGCAGAGCCAGATCTCCTGAGTTCCAGTCTTGTGTTTTAGACTCAACACCATCTTTCCTCTTCTGAGGATATTATAAAATGTGAATTTAGAAAACCTTGTAAACTAGGGATCAAATGAACCCCAGTGCAGCTCCATGTGTTGGCTAAGGATGAATTTCACTGTCTTTTTAAAAGGCACCCGGATGGCAGCAGTATCCAAGGCGAGCTGGCATTATATTAACCCTACTCTTTTGATTGGTCAGTAGTGTTTGGAGCCTTCTAGATTTTCAAAACATCCCCAGCTGTCCTTACAGTAAGGGGATCAGAGGCGGGTTGTGCTGTGCAGATCTGCCAGTCAGTCGTGGAGCAGGGCCTGATGTGGGATGAGTTTGCAGCGACACTTTTCCAGTCTGGAATATCCATGTAAGTCTCATGGAAATAAAGAATTCTGGAGCTCATGTTTTTTGCTTGAACAGTGCATCTTCTTTTTTAACCTGCTTTCCCATCTAGTCCATTTGTCACACAGGTGAGCACTGCTGTGTAGTTTTTATGTGCTGCATCCTGCTGCTGTTTGTGTTATTACAAATATTAATTTGTATTAACTTTTCATCCCCATTTTTTCTCAGAAAAGGGGCTAGATGTATTTGTTTCACCTTCTCCCAAAATATCTAGCGATGATACAGTTATAATGCAGAGATATGAAACTGCTTATTCTTCCTAGCTATCCAAACAGCTCCTTTTTAGTTCCTCAAATTGGAGCTGTGCTCATTTTTATCTTGTATTCTACACTTGTTAGGACAAGAAAATGTCTTTGTTGGAAGCTCACCTTCTTGGAACAAATTGCCTGTACTCCTAGGTTAGTAAAGTACAAAAAAGGACAACAAACAAACAAAACCCAACTCTGTACTATGAAAATGAAATTGCTCTGGCATTATGAAGCGCATAATGGCAGTAATTACACTACTTCCAAGCAAATGGCTTTTAACTAGGCTTGTGTTTTGATGATTATCAGAGTGGATCAAAACAAGCGCAGCTAGGATGGAAAAGGAGGAGGGGGAGGGAGATGCTGCAAGATTTCTCCCAGAAATAAACTCTCCCTGGGTTGAGTTTCAAACTCTGCTTGGTCAACACATGAAATTAAGCAGGCAGGTCTATAGATGCATTCACATTGAAAAGCCATTGCGTGGATGGAACCCTGTGGGTGTGCAGTGGCAGGAGGCTGTATGTCCTTGGGTTTGAGTAGGTCTGTGTGGTGGAGTGTCCACAAGATGCCAAGTTCAAGTTGATGATATCGGACCCTGATTTACATAGGAATTAAATGCATCATTTAAATCTGTCTACAAACTCCCTGAGAAATAATCACTAAAGATAGATAGTCAAGTCCAAGGCCCACATCCCATCCTGGTGTAAGTTAGCACAACGCCACTGTACTGGTATCACGCCCCTGGTCCTGGGACTGAAGCCTTGCTCCAAGGCTCTGGTGGTGTCACACAGGTACCTAGTAGCCTCTCATGGCTTCCCGGTGCTTTTGTTTACCAGGAGAATCTTACAAAGCACAAGCCACAATTTTTTAAAAATGGCTCTAGTGATTTTGGGTGTCTCAGGTTTTGGGGGTGGTTTTTGGGTGCCAAACTTGAATTGCATAAAGGTGCCTGATTTTTAGAAAGTGCTGGGTATGACAGGCTTGACAGTCTCCTGGACAAACCTCCTGGAATGAAGTTTAATATCTTTGGGGTCCATTGTATTAAAAATGCACCTGTGTCTGGTTTATTGTGGAATTATCTGTAACTTCTCTCAGAGATGTGATTGATACCGTCTCTGGGAAGTATTAAGGACTTTAAAGGATTTATGGGGACAGTACGTGTAAAGTGGATTTCCTAGGAAATACTTGGGATGGGGGGAATTCAAGTGACCCACTCCCCTTATGAAGCATCACCTTGAGCAGAAAACCATTGTCTGGCTGATAACCTATTCATGGTCTCTCCAAGGGGTGACTCGGCAAGTCTATAGCACACTTAAAATGCTGCATCAGGTTTAATGAAGATGCTTTAAGCCGATGAGAGACAGCGCTCTCATCCGGTGTAGTTAATCCATGTCCCTGAGAGGTGGTAGCTATGTTGATGGGAGAAGCTCTGTCTACATGGGGGGTTAGGTCAGCATAACCACGTCACTCAGAGGTGTGGATTTTTCACACCCCTGAGCGATGTAGCTATACTGATATAGCTCTGTAGTATAGCCCAGACCTCCGAGTAATGAATGTGCTTGTTCTGAACTGCAACTCTCATGAACTGACGACCACAAGAAAAAACCCCGTGTGAGATCTGAAAGACCAATCACCAGCCACAGCCTTTGTTGGAGAGGGAGGGTGATCTCTATTAGGTTTATTAGCGTGCATGTAGGTTCTTTGGTTTATGTTTTCTCTGTATTGCTTTTGCCGTAAGAATGTTGCTTAGAAAGAACAGTTATAACTTATAACCATGGCAATAACATTGTGTACCACAAGGAGAAGGATTTCAGGGAGTACAGCAGTGTATTGCTTTCTTTCCCTCCTCTCAGTGGAAATATATCTTGTCCACATTCAATTTAGATGCCTGCTGCTTGTTCTATAGATTTTTGTTGTACTGCATGTTGTAAAAAGCCTGCAGCCACCTGTGTTGGTGGATTCAGCTGTTCCACGTGCTGTGGCTCTGTAGACTTCAGTTTTGCAATTTCTTACTTCAGCCATTCAGTCAAGAGACCCTGTGTCGTGGCAGCACAGGTGTCAGTCAGTCTGGGAGTGAGACAGCTAGTGAAAATCACAGGGTCTGTCTGTATTCAGCAGCCTCAGTCGAGAACCTCTTTTATGTTGAGTAGAACAGAGTGGGGCTTCTTCTCTGCTGGGAGTGGGAAGGGGGCAAACCTTAGAAACTTCAGCTGCCAAAGCATAGACTTTAGTGCTTGTGCTAAAGGGGATGATGCCCCGTTAGCTGTAATACAGTTAGGATTTAAACCTCCCGTAGCTGCAGCTGCAAGCAGGAAACATGATCTCACTTCCAGCAATTGATGGCTTGGTGCAAGGAGGCTGTTTTAATCTTAAAAATGCAGCTGCCCTGTTGAGTTTAAATTGCAGAGTGATGGTTGGGGGCACTCTGCGAGACTGGTTTGGTGGGTGTATTTTAGGCCACGGCTGTGTTAGAGAGCTGCATGCTGTCTGTGGGACACTCTAAGCAGAGATGGCTGGGATGTCAGCTGTAGCTGTGGCCTATGTTGAAACAGGCTTCCTAAGAAACATGCTTCAGTCTCCCTCCTGCTGCTCAGCTGGGGGCTGCAGCAATTGCCTTGCCTGGGGTAAAAAGGTCAGCCCCTTACAGCTCTTTACGCCATCAAGCCGGGGTTAGAGAGGGGCATGTGTAAAGGGAGGGCCTCCAACACTTTCTGCAAATCAGTCCCCTGTAAGGTGCCCAGAGAGGTAGGCACCTACAATAACCGGTCCCTTCTGAAAACGTAGGCCAGGATCTTTTAACTCAGCTGTCTCTCTTTAACTGGGTGGGACGTCTGTGCAAAGGAGAGGACAGAGTGTCGGGGGAAAGGCAGCACGGCGGCTACTGCCTTTTATGGTAAGTCACCCTGAGCTACCCACAGGACTTCACACCTCTTGTTTGTTAAAGCTCTTACCGTGTGGCAGCCACAGCCCATTCGTTTGAGTTGGGTACTTACATAACTGCCAGATGGAAACCTGCCAACTTGCAGCTGCTGGAGGTGACATACAGGTTCCTACAAGAATTAGTAGAGCTAGATGGTGTGTGTATCCATGTCTGCATTATTCTTATAGCACCAGACTATAACAAGGTGCCTATTTCCTACACCCCTCCCCAGGTATGACATGCACCTTTATTTGCCATACTAACTCAGTTTCATGATGTTTGCCTTCTGTTCCCTCCGAATGCATCAGTAATTCACCTACCACTTGGCAAATTATCGGCGTATGGCAGAGTGCCCAGCCATTTGATGGCATCCTTATCAGCCAGGTGGAGATCCAGTAGCCCACCATCGAAATAAGTCAGTGGGTACTCATCAAGGATATGAAGTTGACTGCAGCGGCATTGTGGGTTATTAGAAAAGCCCCATTTAAAAAGATTGGCTACACAGTTGCCCGGTCCTAGTCAAAACCAATTCAGAGAGGTTCACAGGTGCCTTGGCAGATCAAAACGTGGTGGACAGATGGTTGGGTCGGTGATGAGAGAGTGATTAATGACTGTCGGCACTGCCCACTCATTGTGCCAAGCAGATTTCACCGTCATGGCCTGCAGTGGCATAAATGACCATAAAGGGCGTCTAGAAGCCAGGCGACCTGGTGGGTGGTTGAAGAGATCTGCATACAAAGGCAGGTCGCTATTCACACAGATCTTCACCAGCAGCATGACAGAGGCCCTTTTCCCCCAAATATGGGGCGGTGCTATGTTGCTAAGTACATAGTACTCTGCAAATCCTGTCCATGGAAGAGGCATGGAGCAAAACCTTCCTGCTTCCTGCATCTTGGGCTTTGCCTCCTTTCTTTCTGAAAGATGTCTAAATTGTTTTTCTCAGACTGTTGGAGAAGTGACAGTGATGGACCATCCCCTCATTCATTCCGCTCAGAACTGTGTTTGCAGCACAAAGCTCAAATAGTTCTGTATCACTCTAGTGGGTCTTTATCTCTGCCTTCCCCGTTTGCCCCCCCAAAGAAATCTTTTCTGAATAATCCCCTGTGTGCAAATGACTCTTTGAACAAATAAGCTGGCTGGTAGCCTTGATCACACCCTTAGGCTAACTGCTGATGTGCTTGAAAATGCCTGTTGAATATGCAGCACAAACACTGCACCATGGTATTTGTGTCTCAAAATTGCGTGAAACCCACAATTGTATTATTATTCCAAATCGGTATATATCTGGCTCTGGGTTAGATGCTTCTGCTGGGGCTGTTGCCTTTCACCTGTTTGTGCGTACTGTATCCACATGAGGATTCGTCCACTGGTTCATCGAGGAGGGATCCCTTTCCCAAGGGGCAGACCTTTGCCTTTGGAAGGGGCATAAGTGAAGTCATGTAAAGTCAAGCAGAGGCGATGCCTCTCATTTATGCAACCACCTAAAAGCTTACTAAACAGATTGGGGAACTTTGTGCTGAATTTCACAAAAAACAAATAGTGGTAGTTTGTGCACCTGTGGCCCTCTGGGAGCCCCTTTGCGGGTGTTTGTTTTCAATGCTTTCTCCTCCACATGCCATTTCCCTCCTGACAGGTACACCTTGAGGGAGTGGAGTTCCTGCTGCCCCTGATGCTCAACAGTATTTCTGTGAGAGCACCTGCTAATCCTTTCATCCCTGGTTGCAGAGTGTAGGGGCGCGTGGGTAGTTGGGATGAGTTTTAACTCCATCCTTGTCTGAGCCTTCACCTCATCTCAGTCATTCCCCTCCATCCATTTTAACAAACTTAGCACTGCCCCATCCCGGCATTGTGTGGGTTGGTGGGATGGCCTCCTTCTCCTCTTGCCCAGCTGGGTTGGGGTTCTGAGCTTTCAGCACCCTCCTGCCACCAGCTCTCCTTTTGTCAATAACGATTTGACGGTTACTCCACTTAGAAATTCACTGCTTCTGGTGCAGATGTGGAAGGGTGAGGGAAGGGTCCTGGGAGAATTCTAAACAACACAACTGTGGAACAAGAGTTTAATTATTCTATTTATTTAAAAATATTTAAGAAACTATTTCAAAAGGAGCTTGAACTGCCGATGCCGACTTCCCAGGGCACTTGAGGTTTTGGTTCAGGAACTTAGGAGTATTACGAAGCCAGCTGTGTAATTTGGATCCAGACCCAAAGAATAAGAGTGCATAGATCCTGAGATTTTGTCTAGACTCATCTCTTTCTTTGTTACTATAAAGAGATAAAAGTAAGACTGCTGCAGAAATCTTGAAGTTTTATCTTGACTTAAGAGCATTTCTTTGTATGGTTGCAGTTATAACTGATGAATACAGACACATAAAGAAATATCTTCTATAATCATTCAGTTTTTTCATCTGTCAGTGTTTATATTCATAATTTTAAGTGAATAATGCTGCCATAGATCAGCTAGCCATCTGTCTGAAACCTAAGATTGATATTGCTGTTTGTTTCTTCATTATGAATATCTATAGTATATCTATAAGGCGTGCTTTCAGAAAGCGTCTCTTTTGTATGGGTATGTGTTTAGTTCTCTGCGGCTCTGATGAATTACCATATATTGATGAGCTCCCTTGCTGGGGACCGATCACTTGCTGTGCTCTATGACAAGTTTAACAAAGACAGAGAACAGTGAACTCATGTGTGCGGTGTAGTGCGTAGTTCCAGTCATCTGATTTATTAGTAAAAAATGTGCCCCGACACAGATACATTATTTTGTGAGTCTAGCTTTGGAAATAATTAATCTTAACACGCCAGTGCTTTCTTACAAAACTTCTAATTTATTTCTGCTTGAAACTGAAACATCATTTTGACTGTGCTGATGTAAATACTTTCAGACATTCTGCTGGTATTTCCCCCTCCTCCTTCCCCCTCCTGGCTGCTTTTCTGTGCACATGTTGATCAGCATATGGTTCTCAGAGCTCTGCTATATTCATCATCTTAAAAAAGCCATTACAGTGGGAGTGATGTCACATTTCTCAGAATTGTATTGCACTGAGAGCTTCAGGCAGTTGCTCTGTTCCCTGTCTCCATTTCTAATATGTGAGCAACTGACAAACAAGCAAAATGGTTTTAGGACAAAGTTGCTTGCAGGTAGCTTCTGATTTTTTCAGCTGTGTCCGACTCAGATTCTTCTTTCCATCATAAAACTACAATTCCTTTCGCTTGCTAAACTCCAGCCTCTCAGCTCTGATTGTGGAGGATGAGCTGTGCATGGTGCTTTTAGTCTCAGCTAGACGTATACCTTTCTTCTTCTGCCTTTCTTCAGGGGATTCATATTTTGGGCTTTCTGTGCCCTGGAGAAGCTCCATGGGCTTACAGCACAGGTGCATTTGGCTTTTTGTATGTCTTATAGAATCATAGAATATTAGAGATGAAGGGGACCTCAGGAGGACATCGAGTCCAACCCCCTGCTCAAAGCAGTACTAACTTCAGCTAAATCATTCCAGCCAGGACTTTGTCAAGCCACAGCTTTATAGATTTCCTTGCTTAATGCTATACAATTTCCAGTCCTTACTCCCGAGGGGTATAACTGTTCAAATCTCTTTCGATCAGTCACTCAGTTCACCCAAAGCTGAGATCTGCGAACTGTCTTAGTGAGCACTTCACCTTTGCAGTATGAGCACTTATGAATGCCAAAATTCCTAGCTGCTATTGTTCATTATCGCCTCTGTTGTGGAGTCCATTTTTCTGCAATATACTGCCACTGAAACAGCATATTGCACAGTCTGTCTGTCAGCATCTCTGAAGTCAGAAGTGTATGTACATGCAAGCTAGCAAGGTATTTCTTCTGTAATTAGCTCAGCCAGGAAAACAGCATCTGCTCTGCTTTCTTCTCACCCAGGTTCTACCTGCTTTGGCTGAGGGACGCAAAGAGGTGACGTGATTTGCCCAAAGTCACGTAGTGACTTGGTAGCTCTGGCTGAATGAGCCTCAGTGTCTCAGAAACCTCTGGCTTTGCCTTAAATGCAGTTACTTCAGCAGTAGCTTTCGGGATGAGGCCGGATTAGCAGGGGTGCGCTTTGGTCTAACAGGACATGGTCGGAGGGCTCAGTCCCTTTAACCCCCTTTGGGCCTGACTCACCACTGTGTTACCCTGTTCCACATGGCATAACTGAGTGGAGTAAATGCCAAAGGAACTGCTATCCAGGACCAGACCAGTGGTCCATCCAGCCCAGGTGACTCTGCTAGGGGGCATTCCCAAATAATTCACAGGAAGGTGTGAAGTGATCATGCATACCAGATTGAGAGGGAAGTTTCTTCCTGGCCCCAGGAAGTTAGTTGGCTTATGGCCTGCTGTGTGCAAAGTTTCTATCCCTTCCACGTTTTTAGCCTGGCTAATGGAACTTACCAGCCGTACAGTTATATTTATACATGTTTATATTGAATTGAACAGACTGATGCGTTACCCAACAATCCTTTTAGCTTAGTAAGGGAGTTTACCAGAAAACAGCTCCGAGGAGCTAATCTCTCATTCATCCAAAGGTGACCTTTGCTTTCCATATGTCTGCTGATTTCCCAACAGAAGGGTTGGGGACTGAGTAACAGGAAAATGTCAGCGCTCGCTGGTAGACCCCCCCCAAGCTGGACGTGGATTCTGAAACAATGACAGCATTTTCTGAAAAACTCGTCTCCCAATTCACTGCCTCCAGAGCTCAGCATTCTTGCCTAGTAAGTAGGTACTTAGCTGTCTCTTCTGTTACAGCTGAGAGCCCAGCTTTCTTTTAAATCACTTTTCTGTCCTGGGTGTGCCAAGCCTTGAATTTTTGGTGAGAGCTAACCCCATGTGTGCAGGCAGTTACATAGGCGCAAAGGAATGGGACAGTGCTGGATTGCATGACAACTGCAGTTCTCAGTTTTCATGCCTGGATCATCTTGTTCCTCGGCCCCACTTGTATCGTGACTGTCTCTGGTGGTTAGTGTGGGTTTTTTTAAACAGTAGTAGTGGTTATTCTGAAGACAGTATCCAGTGTTAAATGTGAAGCATGGAGATTGCTAATTTACTGCCCTTGGCTGCTATGTTAGGTTTAATAGTAACTAATGGGCTCCTTCTTGCTTAAAATAAATAGCAGAGACATTGCTAATTTGCAGAACAATCTTTTATGCTCTGATTAGCAAGTATAACTGTAATTTACAACCTCAGCAGCTGCAGTAATACCAAAGAGAGGTGCTTCGAGAGAGTCTACAAAGGGCTGTAGATACTTTTACTGCAGCTGAACTCTGCTTCACGCAAAAGTCATGGGCATCTTAGACTAACAAGTCTGGGATTTCAATTCACTATCTTTTGCAGACATAAATGGAAATAGCTGCAATTGTTCTGCAGATATTGCAGTGTGAGGGGGAGCACAGTGTGCTTTGGTTGCACATCCTGAATAACAGAGAGGTGGATTCCCAGATTCCCTATCTGCACCTCACATTGGTACTTTGGTTTATAACTCTGACTTCTGCAAGCCAGTCTCAGTTTTAGCACCTGCATCCAGGTGTGAGATTTGCGCTTAATATTAAAATCACCTTCCTTTTCCGCATTTGCCATTTATTCAGGTGACTCTAAAGTCAGTCCCAAACAGTGACTAGAGTGCAGGGAGCTCACTGAGGGGCCATCTTGATCTTTAGGCAGAAAAACTGGACCTCGCTTGAGCCTTTGTTTTGGGTTGGATTTTGGCCCTATTAGTTCTGAAATAACACATGTAGCTGATTGAAGGAAAAACTTTCTTCCCATGACTTCTGGGTTCATAGATATTAGCCTGCCTGACTTTGATCTCAGTGTTCTGGAGGTGGGATGCACTTGTGCTTCCTTCTCTCTTTATCATAAGGCAGAAACATCTCCGAGTTCTCGTCTCCATAAGATTTATAAAAAGAGGAAGCTGAGCCAGGACTGAGTGAGTTGGGACTGTCCTGTGAGAAAGAAGCAAGTCTATAGGTAGGGATGGGAGAGAGGATTTGGAGGAAGTGTCTGTCAGGGGTAATAGAGGATAAGAAGGTCGCCAAGAAAGAAGAAAGCCCAAGGTTTTGTGGGTAAAATAGTAGCAGTTGTGGTGGGTCTGGGCCTTATTTAACAGTAATCGCTACTCCTTTCCCACAGGGCCATTGAACACAATCTGTAGCCTGATGAAAGTCCCCCAGGAACTCGCTGCCAGTCAAATCTTATTTCCTTGATACAATAAAACATCAACATACCCAAATGCCAAGTAAAATTCCAAGGTAATTGGCAGCAATTGGAGGTTTGGCTGGAATGGTCAAATAAGGTATCTTAGCAACAGAGGTAATTTTTCTTCTTGTAGCCTGGATTTGTTTTTTAGCAGCTTCAGTGCTGCTGAACATAGCCGCTACAAAGGGCAAGCCCTGCCTTTCAATACACAAGGCCGTTCCTTTGAGTCTCTGAAGCCTCTTGACAGTTCTCATTATGTTGCAATGGTGATCGGGTTAAAGACTCCTTAAATCATTTCAGCTTTGAGTATACATGAGCAAACTCAGAATGCAGGGCTGGGCTGGGTGGTTAGGACAGATGAGGTCTGGGTTGGAGCGGTTGTCATTGAAGGTTTTGGAGAAGATTTGAATATTGCAAGATTTACAATAAATGAAAAGGAAACAAACAAAGTCCCATCTAGTTTTACTCGGGTGGAAAGTCAGAATGCAAAACTAGGCACCACATATTACCTGAAATAGAAAGACGTTCACATTTTATATGTAATAATACTTTGGAAGTCAGTCATGTGTGAAGCATCAGAGCTCCAAATTCTTGGCTTGAGGTCTGGTATTCCTTGTAGGCTGTTGAGTCCTTGGAAGCACTTCAAATCCCTCACGGCTATTCACACAGCATTCACTCAAGTCCTAAAGCCCTTTCCCAGCTTGTACTGGGCTCAATGTAAAACCTGGGGAAAGCTCTCAAGAGGAAGCAGTGTTTCTGTGGTTGTTCCTAAGTTCTGGTCAGAAATTTTTTAAGGATTATCCCTGGAACATCACACAGAAAACAAGTTATTGGTGGCCTTTAACAAGACTAGATCCACTGTTAATGTGCAGTGTTAAAATACAGCCTACAATGAATTGAAGCAAAAGCCTCCTAATGGGCTGAATGATAGATAAAATAACTGGTTATATGATGAACAAGCAACAATGTAATAATACAGATCCAGCCAGTCTCATTGAAGATTTACATACCGTTCTTGGACAGAGCAATCTCATCAGACTAAATGTTAATTGTATTTCCATAATGAAGTTAACATGTAGCTAATAATGCTGAAAATGGCCAGCAAAAAAGGCAGCTGCTCTTTTTAGTTTGGGTAATAGTATAATTTTCTAAATAAACTGAAATGTTTCCACCTGGGAGTCCTAAAGGAATATGGCCAAGTACCTTTTTAAACCAGTTCTAACTCTCTGGTGTGTATCCTCCTAGGAACTGGAAAATGACACGTGGTCTTTTTAGAAAACAAGACATGAATGTATTGTTACTTGAACCTGCGGTCCTCACACAAGTGAATCCTTCGGTGAAATCTTCAGGTTTGGGTCTGCAGTGTCTCTTTCACACTCGTCTCATACCTTGATGCTGCAGCAGCTCCATTTGGGGTTGGACTATCTTCACAGGGAGATTTATTGGGCTATATTTCAGAAGGATTCGGACAGTGGGAAGGGCTTGATCAAGAGGAAGTCACTTGTTGTTTGCTCCAGAGAAGAGCGGGGTAATGGTAGAGTAAGGCAGGAATGCGGACTGCCCCTCTGAATGGGGTTATCTACCATTTGCCACAGAAGTTTACAGTTTAGGGGAACCTTTGGATTCCCAGGTGGTTTTGGTTGTCAGATGCATCCATCTTTGCCAGTTGTAAGGCAAACACAATCATTTCTCTGTGCTGCGGCCTGTGCCAGGGTGCAGGGTCACTAAAAGGTTGCCAGGGAGTGAGGGTTAATGGTCACCCTGCTTGTTCAGGTGCTGTGGGAAAGGGCTGTGAGAGTGAATGCCTGTTGGAGGGTGGAGAATATCTTTGGGAAAGTCAGGCTCCAGGCTGCAGCAGGTCTGTCTTTGCTCTCTGGTCACGTTAAAACTTGATCATTATAAACACTGAGGGCCAGCTCTTCAGCTGCTGCGTATCATCATGACTGGTCTGATCTATGCTAGCTGAGGAGATCTCACCGACTAGGGAACCTCTGTCATGTGTCCCATGGAGTGCTTCCACCATGGCTAGCCAAGTCTTTGTGACTTCCAGACTAGGCCATTGCAGGGTGGCCTGCCGGGGACTCCCCTGGACCATGTGGAAGCTACAGCTCAGTGCAGAACACGTCTATCTACTTGCTCTGAAGTGATGACCAGAAGGAGCTGGCCACACCAATTTTCTGACTGCATCAGCTTCTGGGTACCACTCCTGTGCTAACATGTGCTAACATGGATCTTCCTGATTTGATGCTGGCTCGCTGAGAAACTTCCTTTCTTCCCATGTGCTGCCGTTGCAGGTCAGCGGGGGCCGATCTATGTTGGGGGTCTGGAGTTAGCGCCTTTTCGCTGGAGAACTTTGTGGTTTGGGAATTTGCTTTGCCTCCTAGCTTAGATGAGCTAGGACCTGTTGTCTTCTAGGGCACGGTGGAGGGGCTTCAACCTGCGTGGTGTGATTGGGGTTTAAGCACACAACTTGTTTAAGAGGCAGAAGCTTGTCTATCATGATTCAGGTTAATGCTTTGCTATAACTTCTTCATCGGTGTTCACTCGGGTAATTATTATGGCTGCATTTTGTCACTTTGAGGTCTTATTTCCAGCATCTGATGGATGCAGGGGAACTATCTGTGGCTTCCCAATCCTGGGGCCAGCATAGCTTTAAGTAGCCCAAGCAATGCCTTGCAATACCCTGGCACATCTTCTAGTTCCAAGCTATAAGAGTTGACGTAGGAGTTTCGGCTGCTTTCCAGCCCCTTTGTGCTGTGGGAGCAATGCAAACTGACCAGATCCCCAGAGTAATATCTGGTTACTGCACTGTGGAGCATCCTAATGGGCTTCTTATTTAAATCTTGTTCCTAGAGTGCGTTGTGGGAAAAGCTGGGAGAGAAATATAGAAACAGCATCTATGTTTAGATATGGGAAGATTTTGAGATGAAACCTTTACTAAGAACTACAGTCCCAGTTAATTCAGTTCTCTTTCCTTTCTGCTCACAGGGTACAAGTTGAGTTCTATGTGAATGAAAACACCTTTAAAGAACGACTCAAGCTGTTCTTCATCAAAAACCAAAGATCAAGTAAGTGTTTGTACCAAGACACTTCATGACAGTTTTATTTTCCAGATAATTACAATAAAAAGCAGGTTGTCTGTAATAAAAGGAATGAGAAAAATAAGAAAAGCCTAATTGGCTACAAAATAGAATATAAAGAATCGCTCTCTCTCAGGTCTATTAGCCACAGCAAATCTGTTTGAGCAATATTTTTACAGAGGTGATGGATAATAAAATGTGTAGGATAATTTTTTTCTTTCTTTTATTTTTTTTTTACACACTTGCTAACTTGAGCAATGAACTGCTGTTAACGTAGACTATTAATATACCTGTTCTCCAGACCAAAGCCCCTGTCCAGACTTATCGGTCCTAGAATGGAAAGCAAGGGCCATCTAGTGGTTACAACATTTCAGCACTGCAGCACCGGACCCATGCTACTGCTGCTTCAAGGGTTCTGCTTTCTGATGTCGATTTTCGAAGGGCCTTTTCCCAGCACTGAGGACTATCTTTTTGCGTGTTAGCCTGTGTTACACTGAGATGGAGCAGATGCTGGGTTAATGAGTTTCATCTGTGAAAGCAGATTGGTGTGGGAGTGGATTTCCTTTCTTTAGAAGAACATGATTCCACAGGGAGGATGGAAAGCAGCAACGTATATTTCTGTTGTCAGCATCACAGGCATTTATTGGGTGTTCACTACTATGGCACCTGGCTGCAATTTACCAGGGAGCCAAATCATGAATAGTTCTGAGCCCCTCTAACACCTGCTAGTGCCAATGATGCTCAGAGCCTCTAGATTTACAAGCAAAATGATTACCCCAGTAGAATGCAGTACCATTGTAGTCATCTCGGTCCCAGGGCATTAGAGACAAGGTGGGTGAGATAATATCTTTTACTGGATCAACTTCTGTTGGTGAGAGAGAGAAGTTTTCGAGCTAGGCTTTCAAGCTCTTCATCTTTCTATTATTGGATCAGAACAACCTGCCACTCCAAGCTCATCATCAGAAATAAGATCCCCACAGATCAGGACACACCAGAACAACAGATGCCAAACCTGCAGACATGTCTCCACTGCTACAGTGATCAACACCCTCCACAACACACCTTTCAAAATCCATGGGTCCTACACATGCCTCTCACAGCATGTGGTGTGCTTTACCCTGTGTCCTAAATGCCCCAATGACACCTATGAAGTGGTTAGCAGATATTCTATCTGTTTGATCTTGTTTTTAGCCATGTCACTCTACGTACCTTTCCTAGACCTGAAGAAAAGCTCCGTGTAGCTCAAAAGCTTGTCTACCCCCAAAAGTAGTCAGCCAATATTCTATGAAGCCCACAGCTTAGAAGGAGAGCCAAGACTAAGGCATTCATCTGGCAGCTTAGTGAAGGCTGGACAGAGCAGGGCAACTTCCAGTGAGAGTGAATATTGCAGGTGGTGGGAGCATTGCAGAGTGGTGCAGGATAAAATGTAAAGCTGTTTTATTCTGTACATTGCATCTCACCCTGATCATATACCCAATCAGCATGCAGGACAGTGCGACATCTGACAGTTGTGCAATCAAGGTGGCACAGTGATGTGTACAAGCGCAAGCTCACAATGTGAGCAATCTTCTGATTTGGATGAAACATACATGTATGTGTGACTCAAGGGGCATGTGCACACAGTGAAGCTGGGCCATATTCAAGTCAGATGCCCTAAGTTTTCCATGTGCACCTTAAAAATCTGGCTTAATGTCAGCAGGCACAATTTTCATGGCAGCAGGGATGTAAATTCTGGGGCATTATCTTGTAGACTTCTGTACCCCTCCCATTGACAGCTATGTGTCAGCCATCTGTCTCTTTACTATTCACAATTAACTATTTACTCCAGATGTTTAGAATAACCACACCTGTTCCATTCTTATTAAAACTGAGGACTTCAAGTCAGTTATAGGCAGCAGAGTGGGAAACTAACTGATAATTAGTTACTGTGAGTAACGACCTCTTGTAGATATAATGTAACAGAGATGAAGAGAGTAATGTGGGCAGCCAGAAGTGCAAGAACCTCATAATTGCATCACTTAATATCACTCAAGATGATAAACACAAATCAATATTCTGTATATATGATACAGCCAAGCTACAGTACTTTGAAATGCATTTGCTGAATGGATCTTTGACAAACTTATGATGAACTTTCAATAAATTCGCACTCTTTAAAGCTGTCATGGGGCTCTTGTTTCAGGGCTACTGTGGTGTTCAATATCTTTCTGTAGGGATTCCCGTTTCAATAGGAAGTGATTTTCTACATTGTGGTTTTTTCACCCCTTTAAGCTATAAATTCTTGTGCATGTGAGAGAGTAGTATGTGTTAGGGCATCCCTGATTACTGGCTTAACATTGTGGGTGTATTGTCTTGAATGCCATGTTACAAAGAGAAGCTTTGCAAACGTCAAGTTGTCTCAATGAGGTTCTGTATGGGTGAAATTCACCCCTGTGCAGAGGGACCAGCACAAGGTATATGCACTAACTGAATCCTATTTAATCCTTCAAATTAATGTTTAAGTGGGCAGGACATGCCAACCTACCCAAACTAGCTTTAATGTGGCTAGGTTGGGTACTGGACCAGTGGAGCTACAGCAGTGTGAGATGCAGCGTGGGCTAACCCTGCAAGTTATTACCCAGAGTTTCCAGTGGGTTTGTACACCCCACGCTGCTGCAGCTTCACTGCATTGGAACCCGAGTTAGCTAGATTAAAGCTAGTTCAGGTGCGTCTGCTTGAGCTGCCATGACTCCCAGTGATTCCAGTCTAGACATACCCTCACGAGAGGCATATGCCCTCCTTCACCCTGTATGAAACTTGGCACAACCGTTAATGAACACACCTTCGATACTTCCATCAAAACAGAGCAACTACATCTGCTGCTTACCAATCACCAGTGAGGCTTCTGAAAGTCTCCCAGATGGGACTGTGAGAAAGAAAGATAAAATAATTGATTGAGTGCTCCTGGGAAGTTCTGATAATGGATGACTTCTTGTGGAACAAGAATGAACTGACCTGTCATAGGTTATTATACAATATAGCAGGAAGCTGGATTTATTTGTGTTAAAAGCAGTAGCACATTTGTTCAGCTGGGGCACCCTGATTGAACTTCCAACAGCAGTGGGACTTTACATGACCTCCACCTCCTCAATTTTCTTGTCTAGGGTCAGGAACCTCCAGGCTGTCGCTGCTCCCCCCCCTTCTAAATACTTCAGGCCTCTAATCTGTCTAAAAAATCTCACCTATTTTCTTTGACTTCCCCAGACTGATTCCATTGGAAGAATCGTGCTTTTATTTTCTGTCTGAGGGAGGGCATTCACTGCCTGCAGGAAATCCGGGAGCTAATTGATAATTTCACATTTTCTTTTGTTCTCTGTAGGTCATATGCTTGTTAAATAGCTGGTGCATGTCATGACTGCAGGTGCCCAGGAAAGGAGGGTTTTAATGGAAATGTGCTGGATTTCTCACCTGTAATTTGAATAATAGCCTGCTAAACTGGCTGGGAAGAGGAGGGAATGCATAAAGTGGCAATTTGTATGTTCTGTTCCTCCTTCTACAAACCACTAAGCCAGTGGTAAGCAAAGCCTGGAACCCAGCTTGGTTGTACGAGTCTTATTAAATGGATGCTACCTGATTCTCAGGATAAAAACCTCAACAGCTCCCATCTCTCTCCTCCATATTGAGGGAGTGGGGGTTTGCAAAGAGCTGACTCCTTTTATTTATTTATTTTGGCCTCCTGGTTATTTGAAGCTGTGTAAGATGCAGTGTGCACCATACCAGCCTCGAGCAAAGTTTATACAGCATTCCTGGTCTCCTGCAAGCTGTACTAATAGCAAGAAAAGCAATCATTAACCATCTTACCATGCATACTATAATAAGCAGCATAAATTACTGTGTTCGTTCATTCTTATACTTAAAGGATAATAGGTTTTTAAATACTATTGAAACAGATGTTCCAAAAATGCAGTGTCATTAACGAGGCCTCTGCTGTGTTTTTCTTCTCCCCATTTTGAGCAGCATGTTTTCAAAAGATTTTGGGCCAAATTATTTCCAGTGGCCTCTACTTTTGTGTCCATCACCAATTCCTGGCACTATCAACGGTGCTTGCAAACAACAGAATGTAGGAGGCTATTTTGTCTATGTAGGAGACATGGGTTCAATTCTGTGCTCTGTGATAGAGTCCATAGGGCAACCTAAGCTGAGATCCTCAAACTTATCAAGGCGCCTCCCTCCCATTGAAATAAATTAGAGGTAGGTACCTAACTACCTTTGTGAATCTAGACCCTTGTCTCTCTGTGCATGTTCCCCATCTGTACAATGGAGATAATAGCAATTCCCTGCCCAAGAGAGGTGTTGTGAGGATAAATACAGCAACCAATTAAGGTTATGTTGAGGTAAGATACTGTGGTAATGGGGGGGCATATAAATTCCTTGGATAGATATATTCCTATCACTTGCATTTGCAATTAATTGTGGTTGCAAAATTAGATGCCTGGTTGAATTCAGCTTTTAAAAAAATATGTCCCATAATGATTTTTCATTGTATCCATAACCCCGATGCTGCAGCTGGATCTAACAGGTAGACCCTGGCTCTGCTGTGGAGCTCTGATGATGATTCCATAGTCTCCCACGTGGCGCCATGTTGCACATCAAGAGAGATTGTTGTAGTTGCTAAGTATTCAAGATGTTCTTTTAAAAAAAAGAATTTTGAAATGGAAAGGCTGTAACTTCAGATCAGCTCAAGGGGAAATCCTTTTTCACTGGTTACACAATTAGCCTGTGGAACACACTGCCTCAAGATAAAACTGAGGACAAGAGCTAAGCATGATTCAAAACCAGATTTGACATTATTGTGGGTAATCAGAGAGATAATAGTAAAGGTTAAAAAATATTTGGAAGGAAATATAGAACCTCTGGCTTCTGGGGTCAAACCAGTCTCTAAGTAATGGGAGTCATGAGAGAATTTTCCCTAATGGTAGATTATCCCAAAACTACCTAGTGGGAGGGTTTCTCGCATCGTCCTCTGAAGCATTTGTTGCCAGCCACTGAGAGTGGCAGATTATTGCATTAAGTGGAGGTCTGATCAGATTCAGCAATTCCAACTTTATTGTGAGCCCCCTCTTTTGCTTTGTATAAGTATGCATCTTTTTGTGTGTCTACCATACACCAGGAGCCCTGCTGTACAGGTCTTTGAGACAGACAGAAGGATGTTTGTTTCTTACCCTGTTGTCTTTTCTATTGCAGGCCTAAGGATACGGCTATTCAACTTCTCCCTGAAGCTTCTCACCTGTCTTCTCTATATCGTACGTGTTCTGCTTGACAATCCAACCGATGGGATAGGATGGTGAGTATTATACGCAGTAAAGTGGATTTTATCTGTCTGTCTAATCCATCGTTGGGTATTTATTAGGCTCCCATCATGATTGTCTTTCAGCATCTTTCAGTGTTGTTGGTCTCCAGACAGCATGTCTTAATGTTTAGAGCTGGTTTACTAGCAATTAATCGGCTGTGGCTATGAAGATTCCCTTAGAAGTTCCACTATAGTCCAGTCAGCAGTGACTGACAACTAGTCCTAGATAAAGGGATCTCATGTTCTTTCCTCCTCACCATAGTGCTGAGTCTCGGTAGTTGCTGCAATGGGGCACAGAGCCAACATTCCCCCTTGAGGAGTACTTTCTATCCAGAAGTGAAGAAACTTCCGCTGGTGATAGCAGTGAATCTGCTCTTTCTTCTTTTGCTTTTCCTTTTCCCAAGGGAAAAAGAGTTCTGCTTCTCCAGCCCTGTTGCATGTTCTCTTCTGAGTCGTCATTCCTCTTATCTGATAACTTATTTCACACCATTTTCTTTTGGATGCTTGAATGCTAACTTAAATTTGAGATGCAGTGATAATGTTGGAAACAGGACATGATTACCAGCAAGCCACACCCCTGCAGCATGGGGAAACCTGAACTCATGCCCGTTTCCAGAATGATAGGCCTTCAAAGATACGCTAGCTCATCGATCAAAGGTCACTTGCTGTTCATATATATAAGCAGGTCTGATTTTATCCACTACAGGGATCTAGTGGACATAAACGGAAACATTTCATGTTCCTCCATCTTGATCAATATTCAGGATATTATCACCTTCTGGCTTTTCCCTGCCTATTTTAAACATTGCTATTTTGAAACATTCTTAATTCTTCCTGCTCTGTTTTTTCTTCATTTTTAATTCCTCATCTGGTTTAACAAAATTGTCTGATAGAACTGAATTCCTAAAAACACAACTAATGACAATCCACCATTCTATATCTACCCCTGCCCTCCCCAGGGTTTGTTCTGTCTTATTTATTTGTCTATTTACAACAGTGATGATGGCTGTAAATCTGGCTGAGCTCTTTTGCTCCTTTATTATTATATTATATTATATCCTTTATTATTTTTAGCATAATCTGCAGGGGGAACAAAACTGGATATTTTGCTTAGGCCTCTGAGATCACTTCTCCTTGAGTTGAAGAGATCACTGGAATTCTCAGAAGTTGTGACATATTTTTAATGAACATTTGTTATTCTTAAACTACCGTAGACAGTGATGGGTCACAAAGAATGCCAGGGGCGGGGGGGAAAGCAGAAGGGCTAGAAGGGGTTGGGGAAGATTGTGTTGGAGGGTTGGGTTGGTCCATAAGAGGATCTCTTTCCACATCTTAGTCTAACTGAACTAACACAGAACTATTACTCTAAATGTATTTTGCAACAGAGCTGCCATTGCGTATCCCAGGGGCCCTTTTTAGCAAGCCACCATTTCCAACGGCGTCTCAGAAGTGCTATTGAGTTCCCAGAGCCCCTAGAAATTTCTGTTTGAAATCCATTCAGATGCTTCTGATGTAGTTTGAAAAAATCATCTCTTCATTATCTTACCAGAACTGTCAAAATGTCAGTGATGCAATGAGATGAAAAATGAAGCTGTGAGCTTTACAACTCGAGATAAATAATAATAATCTGTATATTCACTAGCCTGTGCAACACACTTGAAAATAAAGCTGATAGAGAAATTCAGAAACCTTTTCACAGAAAATTTTGAAATGCTCTGGGAAAAAATGTTCATCTGAGTTTCAGAACTGGAGATTGCCCTGCAAGCTGGCTGAAAAACAGCAAAATTTTTTTGTAAATTTAATCAAAAAGCTGAAATGTTTTGGCCAAAACCTGAAATATTTTAGTTCTGAAATATTACCGCAGTGTCTCTTTTGAGTTGTACTTTAGGTAGCTCGTGCTTTCCCCAGCCAGACCTCATCTCCCATGATGCATTGCATTCATGGGACTGTCATGGTGCATCATGGGAGATGGATGTTGGCCAAGGAACCCAGCCCATCTATGGAGGAGAATGGGACCATGAGGCGCCCAAACTGCAACTCCCATGAGGCACCATAATGACATTTCATCAAAATACTTCAGATTTCTATTTTTTGCTAACACTTCTGAATTTTTCATGGACTCTCCCCCATTTTCTGACCAGCTCTAGTTTGTATCTAATGCTTGAGAGATGTTGCTTCATGTATTTCAGCTGGGAGTGGGGGTTCAGTGCTTTGTGACCTTCTACTAGTTTTCGCTTAGCAGTACCAATAAAAATATCCAGAGTGCAGGCTCCTTTTAGTTGCAGCTTTAAAAATTACTCTCCCGCCTTGCTGAAGGCATATAGTTCAGATTGCCTTCAGACATGGGACAAATGCTCAAGCCTTCCATGTAGCTTGCCAAGCAAACATTTTCTAAATGTTGACATCCTTGGAGGTATTTACTCTAAATCTTGTTTAAGCCTTTTGCAAGAAAATCAGTGTTGTCATTTCGAGAGTTGAGCTGACAGATGATTAAATATGTCCTCTTTGCTCAGTATTTGAAGATGTGTCTTATCTGCGTGTCGTCCTTTTTTTTTTTGACTTTTATTTGTATATAATTTCTCCCAGCGCAGGGTACAGGTCAATTAGCATTTTGATTCTTCTGTTTACCCAAGGCTGCAAGATACTTATCTAGGTGTGAAGTCAGGGAAAAGAGAAATATCTGTCACTTAGCACTAATGCAGAACTTCTTGATTTTCTGTTGTATCCCTCACAGCCCCTGTGAAGGATGTGCGTATCATCCTTGCTGTTTTTAACTGAGGCAGAAAGTGAAGTGACCACAAAGTCAGAGCCAGAACTCTGAAGTTCCTGGATTCATAGCCTATGTTTGGACCATGCCTCTTATTTTTGACAGGATTTCACAATGTGGGTTGCTGGGGGATGTTGGTATCAGGCCAGTTCTCTTAGGAAGCTGGCAAATCAATTGACTCTTGGAAGAAGGAAAATGTCTCTGAGTAAAATGAATCCCAGCTTCTCTTGACTGTGAAAACCCAGCCAAATCGAGAGAGACTTAAAATGCCCTCACTCTTTCTAGGTAAGTACAGTTCCTTTTGTTTGTCCAAGCCAAAGTCTGATTTTAAAAGAGGCATTTTATCATCAGATACATTTGCATGGTCCAAGGATATGTTCACACCTTTAGACCTTCATTGGCACAAAGCTCAGTAAAAGAGGCTGAATTCTTGTATTCAATTTCCCAGACTTCTTCCAGCAAAACTCCTATGTAGGTCTGGAGAGTCTTCAGCCTCAGGGGTGGGGAGAGGGGAGTGCAGTATGTGTGTAATAAATGCTGATCAGCATGACTGCATCCTCCCACAGTAATGGGGCATGAGGAAGTCTCGGCTTCAGTACTCTCCATGTGCCTTTCACTGCTGTTTACCTGGCTGGTTGTTTTGGGGAGCAGCTGGTTTGTCCTAGAAATGAAAGCTCAATAGCTGGGCTATATTGCTGTCTCCTCTGTTTATTAATTCAGAGGCAGCATTTTACAGCGATAAGAGCCATCAGTGGGGAGCGTCAGTACTGTACTCTTGGCTCCCCATTGCTCTGCCAACTTATTTTGGATCAGTGCCCTTGGAGAGTAGGGATGTGATTTTTTTCAGTGCCTGTGTTCATGATTTGCTGATGGTTCCCTTAGTCACCATAGGTAAAATTTCCAAAAATATTATGTGACTTGGACCCAAAGTCTCATTGACTTTCAATGGGATTTAAGCATCAGTGCAACTTAGGCCCTTTTGAAAATTTTATCTCATGACATTCCTCAGCATAATTATATAACAGAGGTAACACGTGAGCCCGGACAGTCAATCACACCTGCCACTCACTCACCCATCCACCAGGTGTTTCTAATGATGTCCTAAAACACACAAGAGCACAGGTGTGAATTTCAGTGAAGACCCAGATGTCTCTTTCATTCTTGCATAATCAGTTTGGACCCATCTCCTGTATTATTTAGAAAATAAATTGCTATAAAGAATCCCTGGCCCTTTAAAATTCTTCTGACCCTCTAGAATGAATTTAACAGGATAAAAATACTGAATTTTTATTTAAAGACACATCTGTCCTCTGGAGCAGGAAAAAGTTTAAAGAGCCTTGTACATAGAGCGTAACTTCCCTGATATTGGTGGAGCTATGACAGTTTACATCAGCTAAGGATCTCCCTCAGCATGTCTATTTCAGAGGCCATCAGAATACATCACTGAAATGTAGTTTGGTTGAAAATATTAGTGTTGGACTTTTCAGGACATGGGGAGGAATGCCCCAAGAAGCTCCAATGCAAGGCATATGGTGACTGGTTTTGGATGATGTGTGATAGGTTGGATGTAGAAAATGGTATCAGATAGATGCTGGCTCGATCAGACATTTCTGCAGATGTTGTTGCTTTACAGCTGGATTGATGTTTGTTTTCAGACCTGACCCCATAGCACAGTTTAAGAGATGAAGAGCTTTTATTGTTAGAGATGTGAGCAGGTCACAGGAGGATTTTGATATTAAATTCATTATCATGATGTTGCTAGAAAATGGCATTTGGGAGGTATTTTCTAGGGCTGGCCAGAGAACAATATTCCATTTGGCAAAAAATTTTGGAATTTTGAAATTTTTTTTTCATTCTTTATTGGAACAAAAATGAGACCTTTTGAAATATTTCATAAAAAGCATGAAAACTGACTGTATCACCTGTGGTTAGAGAATTCAGCTGGGATATTGAAAACCCAGGTTCATCTCCCTATGCTGAATCAGGTAGAGGAGGGACTTGAACCTGAGTCTTTTATGTGCTCGGTGAATGCCCCACCCATGGGGCATTATGTTCTCAGGAACCACCAATACGTTTCCAGGAAATATTTCAGTTTCACTGAAAACTTTTCTACCAGCTCAAAGTCAAATAGAGCATAGTGCAATGCACTTGAAATCCAAGAAATGCACTTAAACACACTTATCTCTGACTTCAGTTTTTAATTTTATTCTACCCAACCTTGTACTTTCAATTTATAGCTGGTCTTTTAAATCCCCATTAGAACGATAAAAAGAACAATATCCACAGAAATAACCTACTTAATCAGGCAAGTTCACCAGTTTCTTCCACCTTAAGGCATCTTGCTTAGAATGTCTAAAATTTTGCAAATGCAGGCTGATGGGCCAACAGTAATGAAAGGCCTATTGGATCAATGAGCCTAGCTTCTGCTATATGCAGGGTTTCAGCAATGGAAAGTACATTTATACTTTTGTAATGTACTTTAGCAGTCGGTGTTTTTATGCTGGAAAACCTTGGATTTAGATGGGACTTGCCCTAGGATTAAATTGTTTAAAGTGCTTTCCACTGCTATGTTATGCTATGTTCGACTCCAATGCTATGTTATATGCCCTCTCTCCTGTAGTATCTAAGCACCTCTCAGTCTTCAGACTCATACCACCCTTGTGAGGCAGGGCAGTGCTATTATCTCCATTGTACAGATGAAGAACTGAGAGACTCAAGTGAGTTGCCCAAGGTCTCACAAGAAGTCTGTGGCAGAGCAGGGACTTGAACT
This sequence comes from Mesoclemmys tuberculata, assembly GCA_007922155.1. Classification (NCBI taxonomy): domain Eukaryota; kingdom Metazoa; phylum Chordata; order Testudines; family Chelidae; genus Mesoclemmys; species Mesoclemmys tuberculata. The sequence continues at coordinate 4,894,147 of ML675655.1, forward strand.
AAGTTCTCCTAAGGCCACAGCTTACCCCTAACCCCTGGACTAACATGCTTCTTGGTAAATAGGCAGCTCACTTCAAGCATCAACACCAGAGTCCTTTCCCCATTTGGCAACTTTACCTTTCCAGACTTGTGCAAAGCAATTTGGTACCATCTGAAACATTGCTTTGCAGACTTTTCCCCTTCCCACCCATTCCACCTCTCTAAGATGCTTAATTGTTCAGAGCTATGCTACCTGGCACCACACTTGTGTTTACTGTTTGTGCAGAACCGTCACTCTGCATTGTGCCAAACAGGATGATTAAAGACTAGCGTTCATTTCCATTTCCACTCATTAGCATTTTGGCGGCCCTTGAACTTGGCTCTTGGTTAACTGCTCTAGAAAGTGGGGGGCTTTTATTCTTATTGCTCAGAATCTGAATTAGTGGATAAGCTTTTAACTGCAGTTAAAAACCTTCTGAGACAAATGGGCTTGCTTGGCTTGTATTTATTTATTTTACTCTGCCAAATTGGTGCAGCAAAACTGCCTGCTTTAGCCAGACCTGGGGGCTGGTCTTTATGGGGCAGAGCATCTACAACTCCAAGTGAAGTCAATGGGACCCAGACCACTAGATAAAAATCACTCTGACTGCCAGGTATGATTATTATTAGTTTACCGTGCTGCATATGTCATGAAATCACAACTAACACCGACAACAAAACTGGTTTCTACAGCTTCCAGGCTCTTTCTCCTTTTCAGAACAATGGCTTTGGTATCGACCTATGTCACGTTCATGAAGTTAAGAGGCAAGCTACGACTTGGACTATCTTTTTGTCTCACTGACCCCTTTGGGCTGGTCTGTTGCATCATACTAATTGTATCTCTCTTGGTTTGTGTTTCTCTTGTATTCCCCTTGTCTTAGTTGGGAATGCGAAAAACAGAATTACTCAACTTTCAACCAGTCATCTACAGAAATAAACTGGTAAGTTGTTAATAGCATTTAAATCCTGCTCCACTCTAACCAGCTGTTGGGGAACTCAGTAACATACATTTTTGATGCTTGCATCTGCCCGTAACCACTGGCTGTCCATAGTGATGCAGCTGTCAAAGAAAGAGAAAATATGAATCCCACTAACAGAGGGATTGAGATGCATAGTTGGAAAAGCATCCACTCTTCTGCTTTTGGAAATGACTAATTCTCCATGCAGAGGGTATTCTCAGTAATCTGTTTAACAGAGCTCTCATACAATTCAGCACGCTTGCTCTTGCTTGCTAGGTTAGGACTGGATGTGCATGGGAAACGAATTTCACCTCAAGCGGGTTAGTGTTGTTTCGGGTCAGAACCAGCCCTCATTTTGTTGCACGTGACCTGTGAGAGGTTTCACACACAGGTTTGCATTTCAAACTCTGTCTGGTTTCTGCTAAACAAGTCTCGTGGACAAAGTTGTCCTAGAGTGAGAAGGATTGATGGTTCCAGCTAATGGATCCTGTCAGTCTCCCACAGGAGCATGTGGGGTTTTAGCTGGGTAAGCCTAACTGTAGGTCCACTGGACATTCTGCTCTAGAACTTTGTGAATGTCAAGACTCGAGCGTTTTGGATTTCTAACAGTTTTATTGCTGAAGTTTTGCAAAAGAGAAAGACACAGAATTAGCTGGGCCTGAATCAGACTCTAGGGCTTAAACACCCACGAATCAGAGGAAATTCAGACCTGGATGTAGACTTTGCATTTTTGAAGTAAATAGTAGTAATGTGTTTGATAAAGATAAAGATCAGTAAATGTTTACATCACACCTGTTTGGTAAAATATTGAATGTTGTTAAACCAGAGTACAATTTCGGACCATTCTGAATTTTCTTTACAGGGCTCCAATCTTATGGGTGGATAGAAAAATGCCATTATGGGCAATACAGGTAAGCGACTAAACCTAAGGCATTGTCACACAAAAGCCATACAGTATTTATTTTGTATAAGATTTATTCTTTGTCAGTGTATTTCTCTGTGCATCTTTCTTCCTGGAACAAATCCTTGAAGTTGGATAAACAGAGGACACAGATTTTCATGATGAGTGGAAATAAACTGTTTTTCTGCGGGGAGTGGGGAAATTACCCTACGTGAAATGTAGAAATGCTGATGGAAAAGATAAAAGTCTGTTTATGCAAACGTTTGTGAAGATAAAACCATGTGAGTTTTGCACAGCTCTATCCTCCTGGCTCAGTGGAGCCTGGGATAATGTGGACCTACAGTGAAGCCAAATAAGGTTCAGGAGATCAAGGCTTTCTGAGAAGGTTAATTTTCCTAGCCCCTTCCCACCCCAGACTTTTAATCTCTGATTTTTAGATTTTCTCAGGGTGGGAAAAAGGAAGGTGGTGTCATGGGTCCAACATGTTTGGCCATTTTTACTCTCAAAGAGTTATTTTATTGGTGAAAAATTTCCCTGTGGTGAATTTTTTTAAAAGGTAAAATTCCCAGCTCCATTAAACTCAGTGGTAAAACTCTTCTTGTCATCAGTGGGGCCAGGATTTCACCCGAAGGATCTGTCTAACCCAAAAGTGGCACTACTTTATATATACCAGTATGGTTAAAATGGCATAAGCCCTAGTGTGGATTCAGTTATACGGGTATAAAGGGAATAAGCTATACCGGAATAAGGCACCTTTATAATTGGCTCGACACTAGAGATTATATCAGCATATTTATTATTTTTTAAATCCAAATAATCACCCCCCCAACCAACATAGTTATACCAGAACAAGAACTGTCTAGAGTAGAAGTGTAAAGTAGAAACAGAGGATTTTCCATTGTGACCCCGCATCTGTGCCACTCCCCATGTTGTCCTGGGGTTCAGTAAAGGTGCTCACAGCCCCTGCAGATGGCAACTTTCATATTTGTTGTTTGAAAAGCAGCTGGGAATGCTTAGTCAGCAAGGCCATTTGAGTGGCTGGATAGCCTCAGAACTCTTCAATGATGCTTCAAATCAAAGCTCAGGCAATTATATTCTTTTATATTTTCTTTTCAGGTTAGCGTAGCATTAATCAGCTTCCTGGAAACCATGCTTCTCATTTATCTCAGCTACAAGGTAAGTGCTCTCCAAGTAATGCAGATCTGGATTTAGAGTTTAAGGCCCAATCAAACCCTCCTTGAAATCAATGGGTGTCTTTCCTTTCTCATTCCCTCTCTCGCTGCAGCAGCTGCTATGCTCAAATCACTCCCTATCCAGCTTTAATGTGGGCATTTGAAATTCAAACCTGGGCTGAATTTTGCAGATGGCCTCTATCTTTTTTTTATAGGCCAAACAAATCCTAGATTCAAGTACCCACTGAATATCAGATTATTACAAACCTGGCTCTGAATTCTGCAGCTTGAATCTCATCTCTAATGCAAATGAAAGTCTCCCCATTCTCACTCATCACAGAGACCACTGATCTGAAACAAATGCTCTTCACTAGACATGCCAGGGAAACATTCCTGCAAGAGGAGAAAAGTCAACTTGTTTCATGCAGAAAATAACAATATGCTTAGCGGCCTCGGATCCCTGACACCTCCATGCCTCTCTGTTGCTGAGTCCCGTCACAGGGATTGATCCTCTAAGGGGCTGGGTGTGGAGGACTTGATCCAGCAAAGCATGGAAGGAAGTGGCTGACTTTAAGCTCACAAGGAATCTCATTGACTTCAACCTCATGTTTTCTTCAGGCCAGAGTGTGCTGCACCTCATAGGGCTGAGCAGGGTGAGTGCTTGAGGGGACACCTGAGAACATCAGAGCTGCCATGGCTCATTTTGTCCAGGATCCTGTCTCTGACAGTGGCCCATACTACAGCTTCGGGGGGGATAAAGCAGGGCACTTATGGAGTGATTCACCCCTGTCTTCCACTCCCAGCTTCTGGGGAGTCTATCAGCCATAGGCTCTGTTTTGGGATGTGGTCTGAAATAAGTGCAAGATCTGGGAAGAAGTGGATCCCAATGGAAGGACATTTGTAAAAGGGACTGGCAGTGTCAGCCTCCATGGCACCCTCTTGTGTCCGGTCTACTTCCCACCAGGGAGGCTTTGTCAGGCACCTATCCCTCTCAGCCCCAGAAATGAACTCAGCAGTAGTCCTAAAGGGAACAAAAGGGCCTTCTGCCCCCCGCTCCCGCCCCCGGGTTACCTTTCACTCTTCTGTCTCCTAAAGCGCTGTCCCTTTGGACTCCACTCCTGGAGGCCCAGCCATTACTCAAGCCTCCAACCTCAGGGCTCCCCCCACCCAGAGTCCTTCCCCCAGTTTGGATCCTTATTCCCAGACTGCTTTCAGGTCACCCGCCTGGAGCTTGGCCTTTTACAGGAGCTGCCTTCTTGCCTGACACCCTCTTCCTTCAGGGCTAGACCCTGGAGACAATCTCCCTCCTGCAGCTCTCTCTCCAGCTGAGCTCTCCCAGACCTGTATGGAAATCACCTGGCTCCTTCCCAGCTGGGTCTGATAACTGAATAACCATCTGATCCCTGGCAGTCAGGATCAGCTGGCAGGGGGGCTGTGGTGGCCAGATAGCTGATTGAGCCCAGCTCCCCTTAAAGGGCCAGCCAGCCCGTGACAGCGGCTCAGCTGTTAATCTTCTACTTCACTGCCTTCGGAAGAAAGGCTGAACGCGCCAATGCCCGTAAATCTCTTTTTTGCCACGATGCTTTTAGATTCATAAGAGCCATTTCATCTCCCTTCTGTCGGATGCCTGAAACACCCTTGGACCACCTTTCTGTGCATTGGCAAAGTTACTCACCATCATTCTCCTTACAACCCAGCAGATGGGTTACATTCTGTGTCATTTACTTTCCCACAAAGGAGTCTTCAAAGTAGCACACCCAGGGAACTTTTCAAACAACCTGGATTTTCTTTTTGTTTTGTTGATAGAACTTCATTCTCCTCCAGTTGCCTGGTGAGCAACTGTGTGAGCCTGTGCAGTGGCAGTCATTTGGTTTCAGACTGTCTCATAACCGCCACCTTTGGTGGCAGCCACGGCTTAGAAGCCACTGAGATAGAAATACCCTCTTACCCATTGGAGTTCTCCTAACTTCTCAGGGTTGGGGGCAGTTTGGTGGGACTGTGTGGCTTCATCTGTTTTGTGTAGGAGAAAAGGACTTCCATCAGCAGACCTGTCACTCTGGCTGCTTTTACCATCAAAGAAAGAAGCCTCAGTAAATGTCATCTCAGAGTCCTTTGCAGCATTTTTTTTTTTTTGTTCTTTCTTGCCCATGCTATTTCTCTGGGCAGCTTAGTCGTGTTGTGTCTAGCTGGGTGGATCGGCGATGGTCTTTTCAGCCATGTGTCCTTAGAAGGAATCCCATCTGCATTTTCAATAAGGTTTGCAGCATGTTGGATGCCCTCTCTCATCACAATGCCGATTCCTAAAATCTTGATGCTTTAATCAGATGGTTCTACAATCTTTTGTCTGATGTGAAGGTTCTGAAAGCTGGCTGCAGAGAGAGGGAAACATAAGAGGCCTGATTCTCCATTGTCGGCCTTTTGGGTGGTCACGTTCACCAGTACAAAGTGAGTGCAAGACATGGATTTTTTATCACATTTTGCAAGCACTTTGCACTAATGTAAATGAGGCAAAAGGGAATCAGGCCTAGAAATTCTCTCCTCATCTCCCTATTATGGGAATTTTTCAGCCAGGATAGAGGCTATTTGTCTTTTCTTCTTCATCTGTCACTGAGGCATCACAAGTTCAAATAAATATATTACAGTAGCTGGGCAGAAAGGGAGTTTTTCCTTGCTTTCATTTGATTTCATGTTCTATCTAAGCCTTCCATTGATTCTGACTGATGCACCCTCCTGGAGGATGGAATGACACACCCATCACAGAATATTTAGGAATAGGGGGAATCCAGGGAGATGTAAGTATAAAATCTCCATTGGCCAGGCAGGAAGAACTCTAGAAGTGCTCTTATTTTACTCTTTGTCAAAGAGAACTTGGAGTGTCTCTAAGGCAGAACACCAAGGAATCCTAGGACAGCTTGGTTGACCACAGTCTCTTGATTTTCAGGGGCCTCCCAAATTGGGATTTAATGCCTGGTATTCAGCAGGATACAATTGGTACATCAGAGCCGACATTTGTTGTAAATAGACGTCTCCCATTCTTTTCCTATGCTTAGCCCACCCAAGAGGGCAATAGAAGGAGACAACCCTATGGTGGCTTTTAAAAAGCTCTTAAAAAAGGCAGAGAGCTGGGAAAATTGCACCTGAAAGCAGAATAGGCCCCTGGAAATCTAGAGGTCTCTAAACTGGGTTAGAACCTGCTCCATTCAAGATGAAAGGCTAAGGCGCTGGCTCTTCAGCATCTCAGTTCCATTGTTGTTACTGTGAGAGTGCTAACAGTGTTCTGATGGAATCCGACACGGTCCTGCTTCAAAGCGGTGATTGCCTGGTGGTCTTATGCCTGTGTCATAAACTACGCTTCACTCAGAAATAATCCGCTGACCTTCCACACCTCATTCCCTTCCTGCTGTACATCATGCTCACTCCTCATGTCTTACCTAAACTGTAGATCATAAGTTCTTTTGGGAGAAGGACCAGGTCTGCTCCTGTCTTTGTGAAATACCCAGCCTCCTTCTGGCTGCTCAACATAATAATAGCTGGAACTGACCCGAATCAGAAGCTTTTAAATTGTCCTTTTCAGGATTCTTCTGGGGTTATTTAATTAAACGATTCATTTTTTTTCATTCTGCAGGGAAACATCTGGGAGCAGATTTTTCGCATTTCATTCATCCTTGAAATGATCAACACGGTGCCCTTTATAATCACAGTAAGTGTTTGCTTTTGACATTTTTAAACAATCAAATTTCAGTAAATGTTACACTACAATGTTTTTATTATGAAATCATGATGAATGAGTGTCTATCCAATGAGAGGAAATGTTAAGAGCAGGTCAGCTCCTCCACCTGCACAAACATTCTGGTCAGTAATAAACAACTTTCTATGGAAAATTTCCATTTTTGTTTAAATTTTCCAGTTTCTTGCTGGGTTCAAAAATGCATTTCATGAAATTCAACTGGTTTCATTTCCGTGTCAGAACCCAGAACTGGCTGCGTGTCTCATGATTTCATGTTTGGTTGTGAACATTTTGCATAACTCTAGGATTGTATGGAAGACAGGCTGCCTGCCATCAGCCCTGGGAGAGCATCATTTGTGACCCACTCAGATATGGGCAGAGGTAATCAAGACTCCTGCACCAATGCAGAGCTCACTGCAGGATCATGGCCAAACTATAATTCAGCTCCATTAGGGGCAGCGACTTTGGAAGACATAGCAGAGACCTGTCTCAGGTGTTTTCACCACTGTCATCTAACCTAGTTTACAGTGGTGCTGAATTAAGCCATGCAATTGGCTAGTATAGTCTAGGCTACATTGACTGCAGGAAGATCAAGAGCACTCTACCCTTAGGTCTGGACCTTGAACTGATGTAAATCAGTGTAGCTCCATTGCCATCAATAGTGCTATGCCAACTTGCACCAGCTGAGGATCTGGGCCTAACTTTGCCACAGACAGTTTCTGTAATCTGAAGCCAATTATACATATGTATTCCTTTGCCAAAACTTTGGAAATTAGATTGTTAGCTGTAGGGCTAATGATTGACTAACCGTTTATGACTTATTTAATAAAAGAGCATTGATTTTTGTGAGTGTTTTTCAAGTAAACTGCAAATAACTCTTGTTTTCTAGATATTCTGGTCCCCTTTACGGAATTTGTTTATTCCAGTTTTTCTGAACTGCTGGCTGGCCAAGTACGCCCTGGAAAACATGATAGTGAGTACCAAAGATCACCCACTCCCTCACATAGTAGCCAGAAGGGTAGGCTGGCAGTCTCTTTACTATTACTTTGTGGATGCTTCTTTTACACTAATATTGAGAGAGAAACTAAATTTCAGACAGCCTTACCCATGCCCCATCTTTGGAGAGTATCTCAGTGCACTCCACTTTCCACCTTCAGTCAAGGGGGCAGAAGGCTGTGATGTGGAAAGGTTGCTCCAGGACCCTATTATCCTGTGGATTGTGCTGTCAAGAGGGTGATTCAAATTTATATTCTAGGGCCAGATTTTTAAGTGCCCAGCAGCCACCATTGAAATGTTAAAAAGGCCCTGGCACCGAGCAGCTCCCATTGGAAGTATTAGTGCCGGAGTTAGATGCTTTTCTGAAAATCAGGCTAACTACAGAGGTGCCTAAATGGGAGCTGAGCTCTACTGGATATCTGGCCCTGACTGTGGGAACTGTGTCCTTCTGAAAGCTCTGTCCAGGGGAACTGTAGATGAATTCTTAAGATCCATCTTCATGGAATGCCTCTAAATTGTATGTTAATTGGTACTTAGAGGCTGGCTCTTCTTAGCCACCTGGCACAATTCTCTGTGCATTATTATTATTTAATTCATGTTTATTATGGCTGTGCATAAGGGCCAACCAAGAATGCAGCCCCCATTGTTCCAGGCACGGTACAAACACAGAACAGGAGACAGTCCCTGCCCCAAAGAGCTGTTACAACAGGACAGAAACGGCTTTTCCCATTTATCCTCCCATTTCCCTCCATCTGCCATCTCTACATCCCCCTCCTCGCCCAGGCTTGCTGCCTTAACATCTTAACTGCCTCCTCCTCACCATCCGCACACAGGATCTTTCTAGTCTCTGTCATTAGATCCTCTTTATCACTTGTCTCTTCCTAACCGTCCCTTGGGCTAATGCCCTTGTCCGTGACTTGGCCCTCTCCCCCTGCTTGGCTGCATTGAAAAGTGATGGCCATGATGCCCCAGTGCCATTTGCAGAGCCACAATCTGCAGAGTCTCAGATTTGAGGGCAGAACAGGCCAATGCTGATTCCTTACAGAAACACGGGATACTTTTTTAAAGGGACAGATTCTGGCCTGGCTTGCTTCCTATGCAACCCTTTGGATGTCAGCAAGGCTGCACGGGTATAGCTAACGGCTGGGTTTGCACCCAAATATTTATCTCAATTGTCCGCCAAGTGAGACTTATCCTTTTTCCAGAATGACCTGCACCGAGCGATACAGAGGACGCAATCCGCCATGTTCAATCAGGTGCTCATTCTGATCTGTACCCTGCTGTGCCTTGTTTTCACTGGGTAAGGTGTTTCGCTTGTTGTTTCTAAACCATTGACTTGGCTGCATGACATATTCATTCAGGAAATAAATACTTTGAAATAAGGCAGTGATGAAATAGACTGAGGGAAAACCTAAAACCCTGGCTTCTGTGTGGGCTTAGCATGACATTCGGTGAGGCGCCCCATGCATGTGCGTGACTTTGCAAGATTGGGCCCTAACAGAGTGTGGTGGAGAGTGGTGGCCTGAAACATAATAGGCAGAACTTTATTCTGTGTGGGTCACCTGTGTGTGTCATTTTTATCCTGTCCTCTGGCAGAGAAAATCATGTTAGAGCCTTTTCTGGCTCTAGGTTACCCAGCTTTCTGAAGCAGATAGCTGTTTACGGAGGCTGCATAGCAGGCTGGCAGTTTCCCATCCATTCGAAGTGATGCTCCAGCCCAAAGTGCAATGAGACAAACGGACCATAGGCCAGAGAAGCCACTCAGGACAGCAGGAGCACAGAACTCCTATAAAGGCTTTGGACCCTCTGCTCCGATCTTCACCATTCTAGGACCACACATTAAGATTACTTCAATCAATCAGCTTTCGTTTGCTGAGTACTGCAGTGATTCTTAAGGGGAGGGGCCCGAGTCACAGGAGAAATCAAAATTGCTAAGGAATTAGCTCAAATGAGCAGTGGAGAGAACCATACATTTACTATAGGCTTTAAAGAGCTGCCTCTTGCAGTGTTTTTGGTTTGAATGGTCCCTTCATGTTATTTCAAGATTTCCAGCCCAGAAACTCATAGAAGCTTCTAGACTTTTGTTGCTCATCTGAACATTAATTGAGCTCTAGACATTTTGAGGTTCTCAATGGCTCATGCTGGTAATCATTTTTTTCTGCTCCATTAACGTTTTTAGCACATTCCGAGCACTATTGCATTGGAGTCACTAGGCATGAGAGCACCTCATACTGAACAAATATGTTACTGGTTGACAGCATAGTTCAGGGCCAGATTTTCAGAATTATGTGAGAAAATATCTGCATGTAATTGCACGCCTAATTTGCATTCACAGTTAACAGAATTTCATATACACATTAGGCACTTACTCCCATTTTTGTTTCAAGCATAATTACTTTTCTGCGGCTCCTCTTTTGGGTCTTTATCCCACATTTGACCTTGGCAAGGTGAGAGATGCAACTGTGCCACAAGCTTGTATAATTTCAAAGCCCAAACTGGCACACACTTCGTCCGTCTAAATAGACAGAACATCAGCCCTTCAATGTCCTTTGCTTTCCCTTTCTCTAGAGCCTGGGAGTAACTGTGAGCTGAGAAAATAAACACCCTCTGTTGGATGCATGATGTGTTGTTTTTTGTAACCCGATCATGTCAGCCCAATAGAGAGAATTTTTTAATAACACTTTGAAGCATGGCCCCGTGGATGATGACATGGCAAGATACAAGATGGACCAATTACACTGCTATTGCCAGTGGATATAATCTGAGGCCAAGTGCTCTTCTAGGTGGTTAGAATAATCCTGTGACTGCACTGCTAGCAGTCAGATACAAAGGCAGAAGGGTTGATCTATTGAATTTTTTTTTCTGGTTTCAGTCAGCTTGTTGCTTCTATTATTGGAGGTTGGGGGAACAGAAGCTTCTTTACTAAAAGCAGTGTTGATTCAATGGTGTTTTCACCTGCTCTTACATGCTGCTATTGGGAGCAAAGAATCCTTTTAATGCACACAGACACTGGGAGGAGGAACACAACTGAAGGGGGCCTCCATAGCAGAAGCTGTCTTGCTCTCAAAGGTGTAATGGAAAAGTCAACAAAACAGACTTTATAAGTTACCATTTGTGCTTTGCTGGTGCTATTTCCTGTTGGCCGGAATAATGAAAAATAGTGTGGTGGGAGGTGAATTTTCATGCCACTCGGTGGGGGCAGGGAGGGGTTAACCACATGACCCCCATTAATTTTCATTGGAGTAGTACACCAAAACCCTATGCAGTGTATTGGAAACTTGCAGGAGATTCTACCCATGGCATGCAGCAGGAATTGTCCAGCCTGATTCCAGAGGACTCTCTCTCTGTATATTGAGAGAAGCATCATGGTTTAGGGCTGTTTATCCAGACCAAATTGAATTCCCAAGCATTTTTATATTCATCCATCACAAATTGAACAGGGCCAAATTCTGGGTCCATTGAATTCAATGGAAGCTTATCAATGGTATCCGTGGGGGGCAGTATTTAGTCTTATGTGATTAAGGTCCATATCTGGGGTAAATTAGTATAGACTTCGATGGAGTTACACCAGTTTACACCAGACAGAACTGACTCCAAATGTTCAGAACACGTTTTTGTAGCATTTTGGGTTTGTTTGTTTTTTAACTTCATCAGTGGTTCTGGTGGTGGATAAAAGAATCAGATGTGCTCCACTGACTGAGAGCTTCTCCTTACCTTGTTTGGTCTTCCTGAACATTTAGTTTCAGGCAGATCAGTTTCTATTTTAGGAACCACTGATCATCATTAATTACAGATTTTAACAGAAACATTTTAATTAGTGCATGCCAAGATCATAGCTGGCTTTTCTATGTGAACATGGCTGTGAGCAGGGCAATAATTGCTGTAATAGCCTGGGTGAATCCAGCAATGTTCAGAACGGAGGGTTTTTTGAACACTAGTTCAGTGGTGATGGCTTATACATTAAAGGCCATTGCACTTCCTAAATATGCTGTTCATCTGTGGGAGGTTACCATGGTTGCTGAATTTCCATTTGTTTAATGGGCTGTGGAGGCATCTGCTAATTAATGGAGACCTTTACTCTGTGCCTTTAAAACAACAGGGACTTCTTTTAGATATTTAGTGTCTAATTAGACCTTTGGCATTTTCTTACCTCTCCCCTGGTCTGGACTTTAAATGGACTTCCATTGGTCTGAATCTTACATCTCCAGTGGTCTGGGCCAGTTAAACTGTAAGTGGACAGAAAGTCACGCAGATGAGCATAATAAGTCTAAACATCCTGACAGGTCTTTTTAAATAAAAACAAGCCCCTCACATTAATCTAATTTCTTACATAGTCATTACACTTTGCCTTTAGAAACTCTTGCCCTCTGTGCCTCTATATGTATTTCCTGGCCTATTTGATGGTACTAGAATTAAATTCCGAGGCTACTTATCTGTTATTTCTGTTAGCCAAGATGACTTTTAAACTTCTAAAGTTATGCTGGCTGACTCTTGAGGAGATTAGCTACTTGGTTCCAGAGGCTTTGTGTTTCCAGAGAGAGGCATACAAAAGTGGTAGGGAGGGGAGTGAAATGCATTAACAGCATCATGCTTGCTGAAGAACCTCATTTAAAGTCTGTCATGAGACTGAGCACCCTTCATGTCATCTGAGTCAAGTCAAGAAGGGAGTTCAGGACTGAATGAGCTTCCTGTTTACCTTTCTGCAGCACTCAGTTCATAAGAAACATCAGGCCTTGGAATCCATGCCACTACATGAATATGTGACCTGATGTCTAGAGTTTGGGGTAATGTTCTGATGAGCGTATTAATGTAGTGGGGAGGATTATCTGGATCAAATTGAACCTCTAAACTATAAGTGCTATAAGGCGGGCCAGATTTATCCCTCATCTGCTGAAAGCACTGGTGATGCACCAGGGACAAATTCTGCCCATGAATCTAGTAGCTTCAAGACTTCTTCTAGGGCATTCTCCTGCAAGGACCAGAGGGCCTTCATCCCAGCCTGACCACATTAGGAGTGGCGGGCATTATACATTGCAGGATCAGGAACCTGATGTTTCATGGAGTGCTGTGTGAAAGCCTAATGGATACATGCTCCCTTTTCCCTTTCCCTCCAGAACCTGTGGCATCCAGCACTTAGAAAGAGCAGGTGACAACCTCTCCCTCTTCAAGTCCTTCTACTTCTGCATCGTCACCTTCTCCACCGTGGGCTATGGAGATGTGACCCCGAAGATCTGGCCCTCACAGCTCCTGGTGGTTATAATGATTTGTGTTGCCCTCGTTGTGCTGCCCCTCCAGGTAAGGGCAGCACAGCTGTGAAGAGAAAGATGCCCTGAGCTTACATTAGAAATAACAATATTTCTGGCATATCATGGCTTGTGACAAGCACCAGCAGGAGGGGGATTTCCACCTGATTAGCCAGTTGAGTGGGGACATGGTTTGAGATTTCTAGAGGAGACAGAGGAATTCTCAACTCATGGTACAGAGGGAATTTAGTTTCCACTCTAAGGCACTGTCAACAAACCACTGAGCTATGGCATTTGATGCATCACTTCTGGGAGCAAACAAGCCAGCGTTCTTTCTCCACCAGCCATCAGCGTGAGGCGGCAATGACAGCCTATAGCCTGAAGTTTTCACTTCCTGTCACTACTTAATGTCAGGTGAGGGGGATAGGGAAATGTGCTTAGAAAAGATATTCTTTTGGGATTGAATATCAAACGTATATTTCCTTCCCAATCTGTCCTTCAAAAGAACAAGCAATTGCCCCATCACAAGAGATATTCATCAGCATAATAGGAAGTGTTCTGCATATGCTATGCTGTATGTGGTGTATGTTCATTTTAACATGTATACATGTGTGTTGAGTATACACATGTATTGCAATACAGGCATATATAGCACTGAGAGCATGTACACTTCAGAAAAACTCAGGATGTTTGTCATTTCATGCTTCTTGAAATGAAGCAACCCATTTCCAAGAGGGTGTACAGGTGAATGTAAGCGTGTCTGTCCTATCTGTGTCTTCTCCATTCTCTCTCTCTTTCTGTTACAAGCATTTGCATGATGCCCATCGTCCTAGCATAACATACATCGATTACATTCCTGTGTATTACACACACTATACATGTATAAACTCTGCTCTCCTTTGTCCAGAGCTCCCTTAAACTTGCCCAGGTGTACATGGCTAACCATTATATCGATGGCTGTGCAGTGTGTAGCAGTGAAAGTGTTCTGAATCTCTGAATGTGTTCGGCCATCCCGTGTTCAGAAATGAGCCGTCTGCCTTTGTTTGCAGTTTGAAGAGCTTGTGTACCTCTGGATGGAGCGCCAGAAATCGGGGGGAAATTACAGCCGCCACCGAGCACAGACAGAGAAGCATGTTGTCCTTTGCGTCAGTTCCCTCAAGATTGACCTCCTGATGGACTTCCTGAATGAGTTCTATGCCCATCCCCGGCTGCAGGTAAGGGCAGTGGCATCTTATTTCAGGACTGCCATCGTTAGCAGTTGAACAAGGGTCCTTACTGAGCTCCTGGTGCTGCTAGACACTGCTGTGGGTAATATGTGCACTGCACTGAGGTAGAAAATACCAGTTCAAACAGTTCTTCAGTATGATCTGGTAATGAGTTTCAATTCCCCATATAGGCAAATCATATATGGAAACAGCACAGAAAAAACACATATTATCATAGTCCTAGTAGCTTGCAGTACGTACCTGCCTAAAAGACACAATGTACCGGCCGTATGTACGTACCTCAGGACATACCTGCCTCAGTGACCGGGCTATTTTGGGTTTTTCTGCCGCACTTGCTGTGGTATCCAGGCATATCGAAAATGCCTGTACAGCTTTGGTTTTCTTTTCTATTAAAAAATGTTTGCTGAATTGAATGATTTACATATAAATAAAATGTTTGATTGTTAAACCCCAGATAAATGTACTCCGCTCCAAGTGGAATAATCCAGTCTAATCAGCGCTGTTTGTCAGTGAATGGATGTAACTTTCAGCCCGCTACTATTAAGAACAACTCGCATCTTGTATTTGCCTCTAATTCAAGAACCAATAAAAATTTTCGCTGTCATTATTGTCAGCCTTGGCTCGATATAGATTTCATTTTTTAAGTCCTGTTAATTTTGCTAAATACACAGAGCCCCGCTTTTCTGATCCAAACGCACAGCCCCTGTATTAATCCAGTTGTCATATGTGCCTGAATTGGCACTATTATGTAAAGGTGACTGATGTACTTCCCAACAGTTGCGATGTCCCAGAGCTGGCGCAGAGTGATCTCAAACCATTAATAGCACAACGTTGAAACCTGTATGGAATGGCCTGCCAGGCTTACAAGCAAACACTGGCTTTTCTCTTTCAGGATTACTATGTAGTGATACTTTGTCCGACAGAGATGGATATACAAGTTCGGCGAGTCCTTCAGATTCCTCTGTGGTCTCAGCGAGTGATATATCTTCAGGGCTCTGCACTGAAAGATCAGGATCTGATGAGAGCAAAGTGAGTAAAAAAACAGTCCTAGCAAGAACCACAGATGTGGGAAACGGGAATAGCCCTCTAAGACTCCTGTTATGGCTACCACCATAGGCGTTTGCTGTTATTCAGTGCAGGAAATATGCATGCCCATGCTGTAGCATTAATTACACCTGCTATACATCTTCCTAGATAAGCATGGGTGAGTCAAAATACTCATGCAAGGACACCTCGCTCACTGGTGGATGGCTCCAATAGTCTAAGCTATATAGATTTTAAAAGAGGAACGCTGGACATTTCAGTGCAAAGTTCCAGCCAGTGGCTAGAATCCATTGTTGGTTAAAATGAATGTTATCTGTATGCTATTGCCTAAAGATTGGACAATTCCCATCAGCCAGACACAAAGGTGAAAGGATGCCATGAAGAAAAGCAGCTTACTAAGGCCTGCTTTACACTAGAAAGTTAAGTTGGCTTAACTACATTGCTCAGGGGTGTGAAATACCTACTCCATTGATCTGTGTAGTTATGCTCACCTAACCCTGAATGGATACAGTGCTAGGTCAATGGAAGAATTCTTCCTAGCTACCATCTCTTGGGGGGTTGGATTACCTATGCTGACAGGAAAACACCTCCCATCAGCATAGGTAGTGTCTACACTGAAGCACTACAGCAGCGCAGCTCTGCATCTGTAGCATTTCAAGCATAGACAAACCCTTATTAGGGACATACATCTCAGGGCTGACAGCTCAGGATACATCAGTAACTGATGCAAACAGCGAAGCCCACATTTAAAACTCACTGAGTACGAAATGGAGGAATGTACCCTTCACTGTGGTCTCGTAGGCTAACGTGTTGTTCTGACCCCAGATCAAACGTCATAAAAGATTTGTGCACCTCATACAACAATTTTCTCTGCCATTGCTGTCAAATTCTTAAAACTAGACTTCAAATAATTGAACTCTAGCTAGAAGTCCTTCATTTTGTGGATAACAAGGTGAGGGTGGACTGGAAATATATTAATGGGTTTCTGTAAAGGCTGCCAATTACTAGTTCCTTTTGAATCCAAACCTAGCCTAGTAGAACTCTTTTAAGAAACTCCTCACTTAGCTGGTTATTAAGGCGCTTAGAATAATTGGTTAAAATTTTTTCTTATTTCTGAATTCAGCAGCCAGTAATAGAAATCGATAGCAGGAGCTGCAGAAACCCAGGTTTATCATCTCTTGTGAAACGCAAGAGCCTGGATGCCCAATGCCTCTTTTTCCCCAAGATCTTGAGGGGGGAAAAAAAGAGAATAAAGCCCCCCAAAGAACCTGCTTTTACTAATTTTGTAATTTGAACTGTATACATTGAAGTAGCTAGTAATAATAGTTGTCCTTCTAGAGTGAGTTTCATTTGAGGATCTCAAAGCACTTTAAAAACATGACTAGTGACTCGCAGCAACTCTGAGAGGTAGATTAATTCTATACATATTTTTCAGGTGAGCTGTCCAAGGTCACAGGTGAGTTAGCAGTAAGGGCAGAGGTGGAGTTGAAGAGGTGCAAGTCTGAGCTCCCCTGGTCCAACTACTAGGAAACATTTGCTAGCTAGAGCGAGATGTGGCCCCTGCACAATTCAGGGCTGCCCGAGGCATGGGGACCTGATGCCAGTGGAGTAATACGATAGAGCTTCACTCCAGCTTCCCTGCTTCTGTATGTCCTTCCTATGCCCCACCCCTGAACACCCCTGGCGGGTCCCCTTCTTCTCTTACTCAGGGCTGGGGATGGGACACAACGAGCTGCCTCTGCCAGATTTCCTCCAGCAGAGCTCCTGTGCACAGGAGAATTTGTCCTGTTGCCACCCCAAGTGTCCTTAGCAAAGCAGAGAATCCAGCCCAGGGTTTACACCAGCACAACATGATTTGCAGCTCAGATGGGTGCAGCTCAGACAAGGGTCTCAAAATCCCAATGTAGACAAGGCTTTATCTTCCCTCTCCCTTCCTCTAACATTGCACATTCCACTATCACACTTTCCAAACCCCTCTACTATCCTTCCCCCACTCACAGAACTTTTTTTCCTGTTTCATTTCTTTGCTCCTTTTCCTTTCCTCCTGTCTCTTCAATTCTCAGAATGTATTTACCAGTTTACGGGGCAGTTCACACAAAACAAAACCATGAAAGTAATTTTTTATTCTCCTGGCTCTTTGTGTGTCTCTCTCTGTTGCCTTATAAATACCTATTGAGTAAATTTGCTTTACATTGTTCTCTGTGTCTGCTGAGGTCTCCTTGGGAAAATGACATTTTAATTAAAATCAGAGAGAGAGAAATCATGTTTAAATCAAGCTTCCTGGAAAAAAAGAGAGGGTAACACAAGCGGTCACACAATTTTGCCTTACAATGACATCGCTCTACAAAAGCAGCAGAAAGCACCTCTGAAGATCATACTGACCCGTCCCCGCTGCCTTGTCTGGTGCACGTTTATTATTAATTGTGTTTATTACAACAGTGCCTAGGGCTGGTGGAGGACAGACATTATTTGTTCTAGGAACTATACAAATGTAGGGTTTGTGTTCCCTGCAGAGTTAACTTGGGCTTTTACCCAGGGGGTTGGGTGGGACGTTATCTGTCTCTTGTCAACACACAAAACTCTCTCCCCTGAGCATGCTAGCTCTTTGCATTCAGGCTAGCTGGCCTGTTGTGGGGTATGGCTAAAACCAAGTGACAGGGTAGCTTGCCCTCTTTGCAATGCAAATGCAGGCTGTCACTCGAGCGCTGATTGTTCTCCAGTGCGCACACCACACGTGTGCCCAGAAGGGCAACCAAGTTCTTCCACAATTCACTGGGAAAGAATCATGGAGTGGCTAGGCTTTCTGCAGAGCTGAGAGCAATAGGATGTGGCCCAAAAGTGCTAATGCCTCCCAAGAGGGAGTGCAGTGCCAGTGTGGATGCAGTCAATGGGCACATGCGCATGAGCGTGGCTGCTCGCCCCCAGGCTAACCCAAAGCGGGTGTGATGACCCGGCTGCTGATCACCCAAGTTAGCTCAGTAGTGAAGACACACCCCTTGGCGCAGTCCCCACCCTGAAGAGTTTGAAGGCTAAACAGACGAGACAGACGCAGGGATGTGACATACAGCAATTAGAGCCGCTTTCCACTGTTCACAAAGTGTTTCGTGTCTGTCACTTGCTGGAGCCAGAGGCTCCGTTGTTTAATTACCTGAGCCTTGCCAGGGCCTCCCACAGCTGAAATAAAATTGTGGAAAAATAATGGTTGGCTTTCTGTGTCATTCACAGATGCCTGTGCAGAGAGCTAGCCATTGACTCACAGTCCTGTCGGCTTCCTAAGGGGGAGGTGGGGTGGCACTCCCCAGAGATACTCAGGGTTGAGGCACCTCATCGCTACCTGCCCTTGACATGAAACAGCCTTGTTTGTGCCCGCGGTAGTTCAGCTCCCTGAAACCAACAGCCGCTAGCTACACAAGCCACAGACTTTCTCTCTGGGCAGGTTGCTGATGCACTGACCCTTGTGCCCCTTAAGGCATTTCCTGGTGATGTCCAGCCCTTAACCACGGGGGACACAGAAATTCCTATGCTAGGAGTCCACAAGGAAACAGTATGTGCTCAGCTTGACTGGTTCAGCTCGGTCCTTTCTAACGTCACTGCTGTTCCAATTTTGGTGTGTTGAATTTGCTACACCTTTGCTAACAGCAGCATGGAATGGCCTCCTTGCAGGTTACCTCTGCTCCTTCTTGTGATGGGACAGGGCTGAGAAGGAGGGCTGGCGACCTGATTCCCAGCAAACATTAGCAGTGTCCAGGTGCGCCATCTGTGATGACCACTCAGAAACCAGGCCAGGAGACTCTCTAGCTGAGTACCTGTGAGACAAACAAGTTCGATGGTTGTGTGCGATTCATGAAACCCTTTGTTT
Organism: Mesoclemmys tuberculata; assembly: GCA_007922155.1. Taxonomy (NCBI): domain Eukaryota; kingdom Metazoa; phylum Chordata; order Testudines; family Chelidae; genus Mesoclemmys; species Mesoclemmys tuberculata. Next base: position 4,913,291 of record ML675655.1, read on the forward strand.
TGCAGGATGGATAATGGAGAGGCCTGTTTCATCCTCAGCAGTCGAAATGAGGCGGACCGCACGGCTGCGGTAAGACAGGGCTGGGTTTATTGTCTATTCAGAGCTGTGAAAGCCAGCAGGTACCATTATAATAATCTAGTCTGACCTCCTGCATTACCAGGCCAAAGAACCACCCCCAAAAGAGTTGGTCGTTAGCAGAGTCTGGTTTCCATCTGTTGACCTCTGGGTTATGGGTGCTAACAAACTTACAGTGCCAGTACTGCCTGGGAGGGTTGGGTCTTTGCAGTGATCCTGCCTGTGCTTGTCTGTCTGTCTGACCACAAGACAATATTGCTTGTGAATTAAACCCAAAACGCGGAGGTGCTGAACTGCCCGAGCTGCCAGAGGGATGTTTATAGCATTGCACTTGCCTTTCTCTTTCCTCAGGACCATCAGACCATCCTGAGAGCCTGGGCAGTGAAGGATTTTGCTCCCAATTGCCCCCTCTACGTTCAGATTCTAAAGCCTGAAAACAAGTTTCATGTCAAGTTTGCTGGTGAGTTCTGTGTTATGTGTGCAGATGTGGGCTCCCCCCTGCAGGTCAAATCTGCTTGTCTTAGCCACACAAGAGCCTCGACGGGAGGCTTATTCCGAACACTGCCACAAGTCTACTCATGTTCCTGAATATTCATTACAGCTCACCACCAATGGGTTCCAGTGTTTCTTCCAGCCACCAGTGTGAACCTCTCGCTGCCAGATATCCACTGCCCCGGTGGCGTGATCTCCTTTCATTTCTTGGTCCTTCTAGCAGTTATTTTAGGACATCAGTACTCTGCCTGTTGTAGCACAGGAATTAAATTTAATAAAAAAGGTTCCAGAGGTGACCCTGGCAGTTACAGGCCAGCAAGCCTAACTTCAGTACTGGGAAAATTAGTAGAAACTATAGTAAAGGACAGAACTATGAGACACACAGATAAACACGGTTTGTTGGGGAAGAGCCAACATGGCTTTTGTAAAGAAAAATCATGCCTCACCATTTTATTAGAATTCTTTTGAAGGTGTCAACAAGCATAAGGTTAAGAATGATCCAGTCAATATGGTGTACTTGGATTTTCAGAGGCCCTTAGACAAGGTCCCTTACAAAGGCTCTTAAGTAGTCAGGGATAAGAAGGAAAATCCTCTTATGGATCAGTAACTAATTAAAAGATAGGAAACAAAGGATAGGAATAAATGGTCAGTTGTCATAATGAAGAGAGATGAACAGGTTCACCCAATGAACTGTACGGGGACCTGTGCTTTTCAAACTATTCATTAATGATCTGGAAAATGAATTGAACAGTGAAGTGGCAAAGTTTGCAGAGGATACAAAATTATTCATGGTAGTTAAGTCCAAAGCTGACTGTAAAGAGGGGATCCCAGAAAACTAGGTGACTGGGCAACAAAATGGCAGATGAAATTCAACATTGATAAGTGCAAAGTAATGCACGTTGGAAAAAATAATCCCAGTTACACAAATTAGCTGTTACCACACAAGGAGATCTTGAAGTCTCTGAAGTTGTCTGAAAACTTCAGCTTTTTACACAGCAGTGGTCAAAAAGACTAACAGGAAGTTAGGGACTACTAGGAAAGGGATAGAAAATAAGATGGAACATATCAGAATGCTGGTATATAAATTCATGGTGCCCCCACACCTTAAATACCGTGTCCAGTTTTGGTCGCCCCATCTCAAAAAGGATATAGTGGAACTGGAAGCAGTTTGGAGAAGGGCAACAAAAATTATCAAGGGTATGGAACATCTTCAGTACAAGAAGAGACTAAAAATATTAAACTGTTCAGCTTAGAAAAGAGACAATTAAGGGGTCATATGCTAGTGGTCTGTAAAATCATGAATGGTCTGGAAAAAGTGAATAGAGAAGTGTTATTCACCCATTCACACAGTACAAAAGCCAGATGATGCCAGTAGGCACCAAGTTTAATAAAAAAAGAGGAAGTGCTTTTTCACACAAGCGCTCAACTAATCTGTGGAACTCATTGCCATGGAATGGTGTGATGGCCAAAAGTATAACTGGGTTCAAACAAGAACTGGTGATGTTCATGGAGGACAGGTCCATCAATGGCTATTAGCCAAGATGCTCAGGGATGCAGTCCCATGCTTGGGGGGTCCCTAAAGCTCTTAACTGCCAGAACCCGGGTGGAGAAGACAAGGTGGATCCCTCCAGCTGCCCTGTTCCGTACACTCCTCCTGAAGCTTGGGTACTGACCGTTGCTGGAGACAGGATACCATGCTAGATAGACCATTGATCTGACCGATATGACAGTTTTTATGTGTGAGACAGCTAGTAATGCTAATGTGAATCACTGACTTAAGTCACTGGGAGAATAATCCCTCTAGATCATTATGAGGTGGGCCAGAGGCCTATCCATCAACTCAAAGTGCAACCAAACTTGTAAACCGTGCCAAAAGTTTCTGAAAACCTTAAAAAAAAATGTACAGTGTTGTGTTTTTAGGTATGGTCGTTGTGTTTTCATGGGGAGTTTCCCAAGACAGGATTGTGGGTTTTACAGTTTTGTAAAGTACAGAGCAGTTTAGAATCTGTGATCAGGGCCATTACACTGAAGTGAGACAGCTTTTCTTATCTTCTGAGCATCTCTTTATCCACATGATCTTCCACTTATATAATTTGGACCATGAATTCTGCCTTCTATCTGTCCTCAAACTACCATGTGGAAAAGTGGTAGGTTTGGGTCTAAATTCAAGTATGTTACCAGATTTTGGATGGGCTGGAGGCGTGGAGGCACTAATCATTTTTTTCTTTTGAAGAGGACAATTGAGATTGAATACAGCTCATTAGGCTGTCAATGTGATACCTCGTCCCTCAGGGAATGAATTTGAGCCAGTCACTGGGGTTTGAAGTTCATCCCTCTCCCCTTACTCTGCCTTAGGGGGTCTGGATTGGATTCTATTTACTTGGCAGGTTTCCATTCAGTGAATCTATTTTTCCTCCCTGCATTTACTCTCGTTTTCATTGCTCCCCCTGCGTCATCCTAGGTGGGTTTCTGATTAGTTGAAAACATTTATGGTACGTACTGGAAACAAGATGCTTTTCCCAGAAGCCCCCTTCTGTGCTTAATCAATCTGCACTCACTTCACAGGAACTGGAACATAAAGCAAACAAACTCCAGCATCCTCACACAGCGGTGCATACCCCCTCCCCAGTCTCCCATGCGTAGCAACTGGCTAGCTAGAAAATCATCCAAAGACCATTACCACTGGTAGGAGGCATGTACATCAGAAAAATGAAAACGCTTCTCAGAGGGTAGTAATTGCACTTCTTTTTCATTTCAGATCATGTGGTCTGTGAAGAAGAATGCAAATACGCCATGCTGGCGTTGAACTGCGTCTGCCCAGCAACCTCCACACTCATCACCCTGCTGGTTCACACATCCAGGGGACAGTGAGTAATGTTGTTTTACCCATTAACCACCTTCTGGATACAGGAATGCTTTTGTGCATCCTTCGCTCAGGATCGTCTTCTGAAATTTTGCATTGGGTTGAAAACAGAGATTGGGTCTGAGATACACTGTTTAGGTCCGGATCTGTATTAACCTAAATGTTAGATTATTAACCTGTATTAACCTAAATGAGAGAAAGGATGATCTTGCATTAAAGAGACAGGACAGACACTTAGGAGCTCTGGGGGTCTATTCTGGGCTCTGCCACAGCCCCCCCATGTGACCATGGGCAGTCACTTAGCGTCTTTGTGCTTTAGTTCCCCATCTGAAAAATGGGGACAGTAATGCATCCTTTCTCCCACCCTTTTCTATTTAGATTGTAAGTTCTTTGGGGCAGGAGCTGTTTCTTATACATGTTCGTGCAGCTCCTCTCTGATCTAGATGCTACCAGAACACCAATGATCAATAATAAACATTCATTGTAGCACCCACCGTGGTGTCTGATCACATTCACTCTGTTCCTTATGTCATGGGCCTTGGTCCTGTCCCGTCTCTAGTTAAAAAGCATAAATCTTACAAGAAAGCACAATACTTTTTGATGTTCTATATGATCCATTAAACTGGGGCCGTGTCATTGGCCTTGTGAGGACAGAAATTGTGTGGCTGGAGCTGAATTCCGCTCCCTATAGTACACACTTTATTTGTGTCCCTTTTGAGACAGGAACGTTAGATAATAAATGGTGAAACAGAGGGACCCCAATGGCGGGCAGCAAGTCATGGCGTAGCAATCATATCTAGGTGAATGACTACCCACAGGCTCTTCACCCTGCTAGGGGGAGGCACCTCCCGGCAGATACATGACTTAAGGAGTTGCAGTTTGTCACAGGCCCCCAACCCCACTCAGCACCTGCATGCTAAACCCAGCAACTGAAATGAGATCACAGTAAGCGAGACCCACAGGAGACGAGACTGATAAGTGCCTGAGGCAGAGAATAGGAGGGTCCAAGATGCACCAGTGCCCAAAGAAATGATTAAATGAAATATACCCAGATAATTCTCCCACTGCAGAGGTAGGCGAAAAAACCCCAAGGTCCCTGCCAATCTGACCAGAGGGGAAGTTCCTTCCCAGCCCCACCTATGGTGATCAGTTGACCCTGAGCATGTGAGCAAGAGCCAGCCAGTCAAGCCGCTGAAAGAGAAAATGTTTGGTGCCACCTCAGAGCCGTGTGTCCCCCTCCCCATCATCAGTCCCGTTTCCCACTTCCAGCTGTAGCCATTGATGAATCTTCAGAGGGAGGAGATAGAAAAGCCTCCCAGAATGTACTGGGGAGGAAAAGCCCTTCCTGACTCCTGCTGGTTGTCAGCTGAAACTCTGAAACATGAGCCTTAGGAACATGATTCATAACCCAGAAGGGAGCCCCAGGGCTGTTGAGCCCTGCACCCCACTGTTACAAACAACCCTGTCATACAATTGCATTAATACATATAAAAACTAATTAAGTTGTTTGCCCCCCACAGCTCCTATTGGCAGGCTGTTCCAGGACCTCACCCCTCTGATGGTTAGAAACCTTCTTCTCATTTCCAGTCGGAATTTTTTCATGGCCAGTTTATACCCTTTTATTCTTGTGTCAACACTGTCCTTTAGCTTCAATAGTCTTCAGCCTCCCTGGTATTTACCCCCTTAATGTATTTATATAGGGAAATCCTATTCTTCTTTTTTCCCATTAAATCTGAAGGCACTTAAAATCAGAAATTAAAATGAGCCTGGAAATACTGAGTGCTTATTGAAACATATGGCAATCATCTTATTGCTGGTGGCCTAAAATGAAGCATCATCTTTAAGAGCTCCTGTCAGTCAATGTACGTAGTAAGAATAATATAGAACAATGCAGTCCAGGACATTGGTCTCTCCCCATCCTCAGCTGGTGTGAATTGTCCCTTGATGAGGATCTGGCTCAGAGGGTGTAGCTGTAGGGAAGCCGGAGTCCTTCACTCTCTTAGGGTTGGAGGAGGGGTGATCTCCAACGCTGAACAATGGAGATTTGTTACACCCCCAGGAGGAATTCTGTTACTTCAGCCTGCCTTTTTTCAACCCCATCTCTCACTCCAGCAATTGGCACTACAGCCTGCCAGCGTATTTCTGTAATCAAAGGCACCTTGTGAGACAGGTTGACAGCAGAGCAAACCTTGGGTCTTCAGTCATTCCAAGAGGCTGTCATCAATAATCTGCATGACACATGGAGCAGCTGGGGCAGGGAGCAGAGATGTTCAAATGCCCTTCATTTTAGTCCCTGGTGGCAAATACAGCACCATGTCTTGCCGCAGAGGGCCTGTGGAGTAGGCATGGATTTTGAAGGAACAAGACTCTCATCAGTTCCCCCTGCAGTTTCCTTCCCAGCTGCCAACTTCCCCACTGACCCAAACATCCTTGGAAGGGACCACTTGGACCGGGCCCATAATTCCCATAAGAATGGCTTTAAGCTAAACAAGGCCCTCCCCACTTGCTAAGGACTTGGGAGGCATGTTGGCCTCCATACGCTGGTGATGAGGGAAAACCCTAGTGAGAGGACACCATGCAGGTGGAGCTGAGCACAGCAAGCCCCTAACAGGCAGGGTTCTGTTCCTCTGGTTACAGAGAAGGCCAGGAGTCACCGGAGCAGTGGCAAAGGATGTATGGGCGCTGCTCAGGCAACGAAGTGTACCACATCCGCATGGGGGACAGCAAATTCTTCATGGAATACGAGGGAAAAAGCTTCACCTATGCTGCCTTCCATGCACACAAAAAGTGAGAGCCAACCCAGCGCGGTTCCTTGAAGCCCTGGCGTGGGGATCCCTTGGGGCTTTTGGTAACGGTGTTGCATGCTGCAGTCACTTATCTCTCTTGGCAAGTAGCAGGGCAGTGGGAACTTGATTCATTCAATTACCTCCCTTATTGGCTTGGAAAGTTGCAAAGGGAGAGCAGAGTTTGTGTTTACTTCCATATCCCATGTGCTGGATCAGTGCCACTAGTGCAGCATGTTCACTGAGGACCATTCAGGACCTTTGCAGACAAAAACGGAGTCTTTTCTCTAGTGAGGCCTTGAACATCCATGTTGTACTTCTGCCTTAGGTACGGGGTCTGCTTGATTGGCATCAGGAGGGAAGAGAACAAGAGTATCCTCCTGAACCCTGGGCCACGGCACATCATGACGGCGTCTGACACCTGCTTCTACATTAACATCACCAAAGAGGAGAACTCTGCCTTCATATTCAAGCAGGAAGAGAAGCAAAAGAAGAAAGGGTTTGCAGGAAGAGGGATCTATGATGGCCCCTCCAGGTTACCTGTTCACAGCATAATTGCAAGTATGGGTGAGTCCTTCTAGCCCTGCCATGGAGGACAGCCTGTTTGAGTGAGCAGATAATAATATCTTCCATGCACCTCACTCCATTCTTCATGGTGATTTTTTTTTTTTTTTTTAAAAACCTTCCGTTGAGTCCACTGTGGGCAATTTCTTTAATGGTAGAAAACCAAGGCCTCTGCTCAAAGGACTTTTGTGAGTGGTCGGTGTCCAGTAATAAGCCTGTGGCCACATGCTACTCCTGGGTTTGTTAAGCGCCTTCACAGCAAAACATGCATGCTCTGTGTTCCTTTTTCTGCTGAAATGTCCCAGCTTGTCTGGGTTGGCTGAAACCAGAAACTTCCCCCAAGACCCAAACCCAAACTTGAGTTTGTACTGTTGTGAAAGCTGTAAACAGTCAGGCTACTTTCAGTGGTCCCAGGGAGTTCTGTCTAATGGTTAGAGTACAGAAAGGAGGGTCAGGATTGCTGGATTGTAGTCTGCCACTGTGTGTTGTGTAACCTCAACCAAGTCACTTGACCTCTCTGACCTAGCTACGCTGTTTGCTGGCAAAGACAGTAATTCACCTCCAGTGCTGTTCTTCCATTGAGAGCAACAGAGAAGGTGTTTTTGTATCACCCTGTTGTCTAATCCTGCTCAGAGACCCATGTACACTATTGCCTCTACAGTTGCTACCATGGCTGGGAGCTGTATTGGTGGAGATTTGTGGCTGTGGAGTTTGCAAGCACAGATGCAGTTTCACCCTCTATATCATGCGATAACACCACGTACGTCTTAGAGAGGTTGGGGCTTAGTTAATATTTGCATAAAGCTTTAAGTACTGGGAGTTCACACTATTAAGCTTTCCTGGTTGTGCTAATTGTTAATAACTGGTCTCCGGCTAGTCAAAGCAGTATGACAGATCCAGGATATTGTACTACTGGAAAATATAGTAGGAATGAGTTGCACGTTCTACTCCCATTGATTTCACTGGGAGCTCTGAGCACAAAACTGGGCTTAGGAATGAGTTGATCCTATTACAGATCCAGGCTGCTAAGAAAACAGCAAGCTCTACAGTTCTGTTACAGTAATTAATGGGCGCTCTCCCTTTTCCTTCTATCTTCCAAGTTACCAACGTCCCTTCACTGCAGAGATAGCTACGTTCCATGTTCTGCTGTTATGACACCTCCCTTCCCCTGCTCCCTTTGCTATCTATTGTTCAGTAGCCAAAGAAATTTAACTTTCTGCCATTTCTCCGGCTGCAAGGAATCCAACGCCACCCCTTTTGGTCTCTGGAGAAATGGAACGAATTTCTCTTTGGCAAATTTGTTTTAATCTGAATTGAAGGATATCCCATGATCTGCAGGGGTACTGATGAAAAATAAATAAGCTGGCAGCACTGGGTTCGTTGGCTTATTACAGAGGAAACAGAGTCAGGGAAAAAAAACAGTTGAAAATATTCCTGATGATGGAATCCCTTCAGACAAGATGTCTGTGTAGTCTCCTTTTTGAAATAGCCCAAACCACACGCTGTAGAGCAGAGGGGAGCCCTTTTCTCTCATCTTTTTGTACAGGCTATTCCTGGCCTTCGGCTTCCATCCACAGACAAAGTGAATCCTGGAAGTGGCTTCTTGAGCATTTATGTTGCTCAGTAGTTTCCTACCTTTGGCAAAAGCAGGTGGCATAGGGTATTGGGAAGGGAAAGATCTGTAAGTGCACCTGTGTCATCTCCCTGCTGCTTCAGGATCATACCTGCTTTTGCTGGGAAAAGCAGTTGGTGCCCAATGAACAGCTGAGTGAAATCATTAACAAAAGCTTGCCTTGCCATCCACGTTTACAGTAGGAGACTGTAGAGAAAGCCCACTAAGGCAGAGCAGTCGAATGTAGCTTTCCTGTTATTTCTCCTAGTGAATGACCATTTGTTTTTAAATTGCTCTGAGTGGCGAAATGCCATCAGAAGGTTAGTAAAGTGTTTTATGTTTCTGCTCTCCCCTCTGACTCACAGCTGTTTCATGGCCGTGCTGAGTGCTGGGACAAGCCGCATGGCTGTGGTAGAGGTTTTGATGTCGGGGGCTCTCTGAGAGACAGAAATCTGAGAGGCGTGCCCTGCGTTTAACCTTCATAGGTCTGGAGAGGGGGATGCAAGAGGTACTTAGGCATGTATCCCCCTCTGCAGCAGCTCCCCTTTGCTCTACAAAGGTCCCTCTGTAGGTGCACAATGAGAATTAGGAAGGGTGGATCCACGGACCAGCTTCTCCAGGACACATCCACTGGGAGTTAATTCTGCTTCCCACAGTCAGACAGCCCATAGACCCATTCAATGGCAGCATGGCTCCTGCTGGAGCGTAATTGCCTGGGCAGCAGGGGCCCAAAGGCCAGCAAGCAGAGGTAGCCATTCCATGTGGGAGCTGTCCTTTGCTTCTGCCTTTGTCCCCTTTCCCATGAGTCCCCAGGACCTGCTGGGATGAAAGGCCCCACACCCTCCCCTACAGACCTCATGTCTGTGGGAGCGATGGCATCCCAGACCTGTCCCTTTCAGAAACCCATAGTAACTTCTGTGCCTGGTCTCTCTTGATGGCAAAGTGCCAGAACATGCCCACGAGCGATGGGATTTGCTGCAGCAGGGGGTATTTTTGTGGAGGGTATTAGTTTGCCTCCAATGTATTTCTCCTCAGGCTGGGTCATTGCTCTCCATAGTAAATAGGATTTACAGCTTGCCAAAAGGATTATGCTATGATATTACATGAAGCGGTCACAGAAATCGGAGCAGCAGCATCTTGCAGAAATGAATGTCTTCTCTCGTTCTGCAGTGTGGGAGCGCATCCTGCTCTGTGTTTTGGGCAGCCCCTGCACTTTGCCTGCGCGGTGCTCTCCTGCTTTGCCATTATTGCAGAGGGTAACAGGCAGCAGCTTTTCAGCAGTTCTCGGTAGCCCTCTGGATTTATGCTGTCCCTCTATGTTGCACTGACTAACTCCCGGGCTCATAGCAACGTCACTCCACTCATTTGCTGCGGAAAGCAGTGAGGCTCAGTCACTGATGGCTTTTTAACCTCATGGCATGAGTGGGCTCAGCTGTATTTTCTATAATTCATCCTCTGTCCTGGTCTTTATGTGCTGTAACCTTGCCAGAAAAATTCATCACTAAGTACTATCTTGAATTATTCCCAGTGAAAAAGGCTTGGTTGATTGAACTCTCCTAGAAGTAACAAAATGATGGTCGGAGAAAGTATTTTTGTTCTGTGTTTGTAAAGCCCTGAGCCCAACAGGGTCCCCGCTCCATGCCTGGGGCTCCCAGGCAACACATACAAATATAAATAAAAATAATAGAAAGGGCAGGGGGCCATGACTTCACCCACATAACTCTCTGCAGGTAGCTGACCAAAATGACCCCTCCTGAGATTCTGTTCCCGACCCAGCCACTGTGTTGCTGTGTCCATGGACAGCCTGGGTTTCCTCAACTGACTTGATACCACACAACATTTTGGTTAAAAAACTAGAGCGATGCAGAATCAACATGGCACACATTAAATGGATTACATGCTGGCTAACTGACAGGTCTCAAAATGTAATTGTAACTGGGATTGTGTTTTCACTGGGGTCCCGCAGAAATTGATTCTTGGTCCTATGCTATCCTTTTTTTTTTTTTTTTCAACAACCTGGAAGAAAACATAAACTCGTCACTGGTAAAGTTGGCAGATGACACAAAAACAGGGGAAGTGTAAGATAATGAAGAAGACGTGTCACTAATACAGGGCAATCTGATTGCTTGGTAAACTGGGCACAAGCAAACAACAGCCAGATGTAACAGCCACCTGTAAATGTATATATCTAGGAACAAAGAGCATAAGCCATATTTCCACGATGGAGGACTCTATCACAGGATAAGGACTTGGGGGTCGTGGTGGATAATCATCTGAGCATGAGCTCCCAGTGTGATGCTGAGGACAAAATAGCTAAAGCACTCCTTGAATACATAAATAGTGGACTATTGAGTAGTAGTAAAAAGTTTATTTTACTTGTACTTGGCACCGGTGCAACTGCTACTGGATTTATGCATCCAGTCCTGGTGTCCACAGTTCAAAGTTTGTTGATAAATTGGAGAGGATTCAGAGAGAAGGTACAAGCCTCGTTAAAGGATTGGAAAACATGCTTTATAAGGATAGACTCAAGGAGCTCAACTATTTAGCTTAACAAAGAGAAGGTTCGGGGTGACTTGATTACACTCTGTAAGTACCTACAGGAGGAACAATTGATATTTGATAGCGGGCTCTTCAGTTTAACAGGCAAAGGTATAAAAAGATCCAGTGGAAGCTGAGGCTAGACAAGTTCAGACTGGAAATCAGGCATACATTGTTAACAGTGAGACTAATTAACATTATAACAACTTACCAAGGGTCGTGGTCTAGTCTCCGTCATTGACAATTTTTAAATCAAGATTGGATGCTGTTCTGAAAGGCCTGCTCTAGGTCAAACAGGAATTATTGTGGGAAGTTGGATGGCCTGTTCTAGAGAGGAGAGTGGACTAGATGATCACAGTGGGCCTCTCTGGCCTTGGAACCCTATGACTCTGAAAAATAGGAATAGCTACTTCTCCCCCTCCAGATTCTTGGATGGAAAATGCTGCCTGGAAGTGCTAAGTGGTGCTAATGCCCCACACGTCCATTAGCATTAAAGTTACTTGCTCCCGTAAATACCCATGCCTTGAACAGAAGAATAGGCTCTGTTGTCTGCATTTTAAATCATGCATAACTTGACGAATGGCACAGGTTGATCTGCAGTAGTACATGGTGCATTTTCCTCAAAATACCATGAATAATTATTTCCAGCTTCTCTCTGGGAAGCCCAAAATGTGGGGCGGTATGTCTGGAGAAGCCCAGGCACAACAGGAGACTATTTTTCAGAAAAAAACATTTATCCATTTACGCTCAAGAGTATAAACTTGCACAGATTCTTCCAGCAGCAAGACACAAAGCTCTTCGCTGAACTGGATTGGCTGATGTTCTTGTTACTTGGCTTGTTCTCAGTCGGAGCTTTTTCAAACGTCAAATGAGCGATAGATAGAAATTGTATTCTGCAAGTAGGGCATTCTGCATTCAATTAGTTGGCTTGCAACAAGGGGGAGAGAGCCAAACTCCTGCACTTTGTTCACTATAGTCTTCACCACTTTCATAACTGTTTAAAAATCTTTGCATTTGATAAAGATTCGTTAAAAGCTGATGGTCATGATTTCCAAAAGTGACTACTGAGCAACTACTTGATGCACCTTAAAAGCAACTGGTTTTCAGGAAGTGCTGAACACCCATTCCCTGAGAATCAGGGCCCTTTAAGGGGTCTTAAGTTGGGCATCCAAAAAATCGAGGAACCCAGAATCACTTCGGAACATCTTGGCCCAAGTTGACAAGAGAAAAGGGGTGGGATTTGTGAAAGCAACTAAGGAAGAAAAGTGCCCAATTCCCATTGAAAGTCATCGGGAGCTGGGTGCCTTATTCTCTCACATGGGTTAAAATCCCAACTAGACTCTCTCTCTTGAATATTTAATGGGATGGCAGCATTCAAGAGCAACATTCTGCCCTTGCATGTTTTGGCGTCAAATGTTGAGCCACATTTATTTTAGAAAATGGATGTAGATGACACGGTTTTAACAGGCAGAGCAAGCTCTGGGCCGGAGGTGCACTGTCTTTGTGAGATGACAGGAGCCTATTAACCCATTGACGTGAATCAGTGAGGTTAACAGCTCCGCACTGCTATGAATTACAAGTGGGAGACAAGGGAAAGGTAAAGCTGCATAAAAGTAAAGCTGAAAGAAGTTAAAAACAAACAAACAAACAAACAAAGAAAAAGTAATCCTTGAGTTCACTGGAAAACAAACGCTGCTTTTAAGAGCCTTCAGCCGTGGTCCCAGAGCAAGGGATGAGCCAGGGATGATGTGAATAACATCACTCTGAACATCTTTAGGCCCTTTCATCAGCTGATTTCACCATGTTTTATGAATGTGAATAAATGTGAACTAATAATCTGAAGTCACAGCAACCCATGAGCTCAGTGAGAGGGATGTGTAGAGATCAGTGCTTTAACCACCACTGAGAGGTGCAAGGTGGTATAAACTGCCACTCCTGTAGGAGGGTTTGCCAGGATACCTAGATCAGTGTAGCTATACCAGTAAATCTTTTGTAGTGTAGAGTACTCCTAAATCTCCTTTCCAGCTACTGATTGCATCCAGCCCACGCAAGCTTGTGTGTAGATACACAACTGGGTTTTCACTGGCCATTTGGAAAGATACAAGGTGTTGCACTTAAAACATAAAAGAGTAAGAGACGTATTAGTCTGGCATGGGTATTTTGCCTGTGATTTCTCATTGTGTTATTTAAATTCCCAGGTGTTTGACATTTTCCTTTGATTATGACTACTCCATGGGTTTAAAACAAACATCCCACTTTCAGTCATTTTGTAATATTTTCCTTGGATCCCTGCTCCAGTTTCTATTGTGGACAAAACTGTACCCACATTTTAACAAGAATTTGGACATAGTTCAGTGAACTTGGAATGTGGAACTTACTTATGAATGCAAGAAAATAAGAGGTTAGAAAAATATTTTTTTCTTCTAAACTCAAACATTTGAAAATTCTTCGGTGAGGAATGTAGGTGTCAAGTGCGTAATTCGTCATTGTTTAAGCGATTTAAGAAGACTTGAAGTTCAATGGGGTTTATACTCATAAATCCCTCAGTGTTTCTGATAATCTCCCCCATGGGGACCAGAAGCCTTGGAGTTCTACCACTATGACTTTGCAGAAAAAGAACAGTGCAGATTATTCATTAAAGCCTGTAATGCCAGTGGCTGCTTGCTCCAGCATGCAGGTCACTGCTTCAGCATCCATAAGAGTACAGAGATCTGCTGAAGAGCTGCTTGGAAACAAGGCCATGTGAGGAGGGGAGTAGCTGCTATGCGGTGATATTTTCACATTGTATGTTATGTGATTTTTCTGAACCAAGTTCTTAGGACTCTAGAGTGTTTGTAAGCAGAAAAATACTTGCTATCACAACCCATGCAAGCAAGCAGAATGCTCCCATTTTTGAAACGGTGGGAGACAGTGGTTTTCTTCAAATGTTCCAATCAAATATGGGCTATTTTTTGTTCAAATCTTGTAAGAAAATGCGTTGTGCTATCTGGGAAATTCAGTGAGTTGGCAAAACAGTGATTAGAATCACAAATAAGAATGGGTCAAATTGAAAGAGGAAGTTACACCTCCTAAACCCACACACAAAGCCAGTTCTGGCCCCCATAATATGCCAAAATGAGACTCGGCTCACAATGGAGCACCATAATATGATCATCCCTTGTCTTTCTGGTGAGCTTTGCCAAGCAGTAATATTGTTTATTAGCATGTTTACAAGTTTATTGTTCAGCTTCAGAGGCAATGTCTCCTTGGAATTGAATATGGTGAGGTCACACGTAAATGTTCACCACATTTTCAGAATGTGTTGGTTCAAATTTTAACATGTTTTTTCCCAAATTTTTTATAAATCAGACCAATTTTATAAATTCCCAAGAAAGGATGGAAATCTTGCCTGTCAAGTGCTTTGGATGGTATTGTGAATGTGTCAGCCCTAGTGGTGCACGTTTCCCAGCCTTACAGTGAAGGGGGCACCTTATAAATCGATCATTACCCTTATAAGCACAGATTCAGTTTTGCTCTATAAAGGCTCAATCCTGTAAGGTTATGAGCATCTCAGGCCCTGATCCAAAACGTATAAGCACATACTTAACTTTAAGAGTGCAAGCAGTCCTGTTGATATGGCAGAGCCAGTGAAAGCTCCTCCTCTTGTGTCTGGGGTACAAGTGTTGGACCACACTTTATATCAAAGTTCCATTTATAAATTATTAATAGTTGTCTTAATAAAGAGTTAACCAATTGTTACAGAATCCAATGGGCCAATAGGTTGCTTAGAACTTTAGGCTGATGTGCTTAGAACAATCCGTAGTAAGTGCTACTTATGTCTGTAACATGCTTGTACCATCTCTTTGCCATTTATTAGCTTATTTTGCAGGCCGTTTATAAATAGAATTTTAGTACAAAGTGCAACCGAATGTTCTTCCTGATCTGTCTTAACCTGCGGTGCCATTTTGACCCAATGGATAAGACACTGGACAGAATGGTTGTTGATACATTTATTTAATGCTATTTATATTGTCCTTCCTTTCTCTTCCTTTCCAGGTACAGTAGCCATGGACCTGCAGAACACGGAGTGCCGCCCTGTTAACAGCAGCAAACTGACCCTGCCAGCCGAAAATGGGTCAGGTAACAGACGGCCCAGCATTGCCCCAGTCCTAGAGCTAGCAGACAGCTCTTCCCTCCTGCCCTGTGATCTGCTCAGCGACCAGTCAGAAGATGAGATGACTCAGTCAGATGATGAAGGGCTTACAGTTGTAGAGTGAGTAGTTATCTGAGAGCATCATCTCTTCATTTTAGTGTCACCGCCTCAGTGTAAGAAGCCAACTTCATGAGGCTTGGGATTTTCAAAAGATTTTAAGGGGTTTATGGGTCAAATTACCATCGTCTTTCAACTAACTCCAATATTATTATTACTATGATGATGATGTCATTGTTTATATGGTGGTAGTGACTAAAGAAAATGCTAGATGTGGTAGGAACACATACCAAAACCAGCACCTGCCTCAAATTGCTTACAATCTAAGTACCTTAGGTTCCTTCGAAAACCCCAGCCATCATGTTAGAGAGCTTGCTAGGATTGTTACTTACTATTTGTGTTGTGATAACACCTATTATTATTTATTTGAATTATTGTGAGCTGCATTTCTGAGCTTTGCTGTGAGTTGACACAATGAGACGTCTCCCAGCAGTTTGCAATAAATACACATCCTTTACGTTTTTGTTAAGCCTCAGTAATTAGATGTAAAAGATTCATCTGGGTTTAACACAAATCCATCCCTAAATTTAATAACAACAGTTACCATTTATCTAGTTTCTTCCTTCTTTAAAGCACTGGGCACACATGCATTTATCTAAATCTCAATTTAATTGAATTAAAGATTCTCTTTAAAAAAAAGTTGAGAGATGCAGAAATTGCTGAAAATTGAACAGAGTTGTAAGCCTATGTTAGAATTACAATAAATATTGCAGATTGTTCAAAAGAAAGAAAAATTAAAAGGAGAGGTTTAGGAAGATAGGAATTGCCAGACTGGCTTCAGATCAATGTCCTGTTTCAAGGTGCAAGAAACCCTGCAGAAGGCAGTTATGCAAATAATTTGAAGAACTGAAATATTTGTGGTGCATAAACTATATTTGAGCTTTCGAAACACCAAGCTGCAATTTTTGAGCATGTGTCTTTAAAAGCAAAGGTCCTGTGCTGCATGGCACTACTCTGTATTATTCCATTGGGTTATTCGATCAACACCAGTGTGGCAAGGAGAAGGAATGAGGAATCGTGCCTAGACAGGTCCTCGCTAAGATACAGTCATACAGTCCTGCCTATCTGGACTGGAGTTATGGAATAATAAAGTCAGATTTAAGGGAATTTGCAATTTGAGCTACTTAATGTGGGATTTTTCTTTTTCATCCAGTGATCCCCTCAGTTAAACATGCACCAGTAAAATGATGTGATGTGGCAGCTGCTTGAGTAATAGATATTAGGGATGGAGGAGACCTGAGAAATAGGTTGTCTCCTCCAGTTCCTGGCCAGTGCACAGTTGCTTCCCACAGTGTATTGTTGGATGATTTGTCTAGTTTAGCTCAAGTGACCCAGGCAGTGGTTCTTCCATCACTTCCCGTCGGTCACCATTCCATAATCTAACGTCTTGGCTACACAGAGGATTTGCCACCCTTTGGTCAATTTCTCTCATTACTCCTACTTATATGCTTGTTGTTAATTACTCCTTTATGAAACACACAAAAAAAGCATCAGTGTACCTTGAGATGGCCAAAGAAAGAGCAGTGTTTCTGCTCAACTTTGAATCAGGGACGTTTTCAAATGAGGCAAACCTGTTGCCTGCAGACACTATAAAAAGCATCTGTCTTTTGTTTATTTCTGGTAAGCTACATACACGAGAATTCAACAGTTGATCGGCGTTTTGTATGTACAACCCCTGGTGCCATGTGGCTTTGTTCCTGATAGAGGCCACTGGCCAGTATCAGAACAGAAACATAAAATAATACTAGCTGATTAGAAACATAAAATAATATTAGCTGGTGCATTGCTAAGGACTTGATCCTGCTTCAGTTAAAATCAGTGGGAGTTTTGACTTCAAAGAGAGTAAGACCAGTTTTGAAACGAGATGCAGGAGTCACCAGCGAGAAGTGGGAAAAGTCTTCAGTTCTGTGCTGTCTATTAAAATAGCTAGCAGGGCTCATCTTGTTATTTTGCATTTTCCAGTGCACGGGAAGAACTAACATGAAATTTTTATACCCTTCGCTAAAATCCTGTTTGGATAAATTAACCTCCCGTTAATAATTTTTATTCTGTTTCTGCTATATTGCTGGGGAAACTGTGATGAAATGTTACCAGCAACGACATGCTGAGCCGAGCTGATATTATGTTGGCACTTAATGTGTTTCTAAAATGGTGCTAGAGCAACACCATGTGGTCAGTTGAATATGTTCAAAATATTTAATTTGTCCGACACTGACAGTGAAACAATTATGCCTTATTCACAGTTCCTTGCTTGCTGTTTCAGAGCAGCATCCCTTGACCTTTTGGATATGTCACACTGAGCTAGACGCACTTAGCACTGGACTTAGCAGAATTTTCCCATCAGCTCGTTTTCTCTGGCTGTCCATGAGAACAAAGATTTTTTAATTCCTTTAAAAGATATTCAACAAGCCTTTGCATGACAAAAGTATTTTAAAATAAATGTATCTTCAAAAATTCCCAGGTTGTTTTGGAAGAATTTATAAAACATCCTACTGCGGTCTGCATAAATCCATGAGGTTCCAGGATTTCTAAACAGTCTGTGTATGGACAAATGGGTTTGCCAGGGCAAATCAGGGTTCCGTGTGTGTGTGAAAAATATGCACATGTCCCAGTGCTGATGGATGTTGTCTCCTCCACAGGTATGTGAAAGGCTATCCCCCTAACTCTCCCTATATTGGGAGTTCTCCCACTTTGTGCCACCTTCTACCTGTGAAAGCCCCTTTCTGCTGTCTGAGGTTGGACAAGGTAAGAGGCTGCTGGGATGGTATTTAATGTTATTTGCACTGGCATTCATGGGAGGGGCTTGGAGCACTTTACTAAGGTAGGACAGCATTATTTATCCCCATTTTACCTCCAATGGTTAGAAGACAAGCTCAGGATGGGGTCAATTTCAAGCTTCGCCATGGATTTCATATGTGACCTTGGGCAAGTTACTAAATCTTTCTTTGTATCAATGCCCCATCTGTAGAATGGGGACATTTGTACTTTCCCTGCTCCCAGGGGTGTAATGAGGACAAATACATGAAAGATTGCAAGGAGATCCATAGGGCAATGGGGGCCATATATGCACATTAGAGAGATAGAAGTGGGGTTACACTGGGTCAGTGATAGGAATGAGACTGGACCCTAGGTCTGCACATAGCCTTGCGCTGATGGTCAGAGTTGTCTGAAGCACACAGAGTGTCTCTTTGGTGGCTGCTGAGAAAATAGATGTCATGCTTACTTGGGAAAAGGGAAATATGAAAACACCTGCTCTTTGGCAGTGTTCAAGAGCAGACCCCACCATGCAGCTGAATGAGTCACCCAGGAGATGTGATTCGATGCTTCGCCTGTTGGCTGGAGGTTACTTTGTGGCTTTGTAAAGGGTGTTTGCTTTCTTCACGCTGTTATCTGCCAGAGGGCTGGAAACATTTTATGAAAAAGATGCAGGAGCGCCCTCTAGTTCTCTGGAATAAACTTCCTTTTAAGCAATAATTACAGGGCTTTGTGCTGATAACCTCTAGGTTTTCTGTGTACTGCACTTTGAAGCTCCCAGGAGATTGCTGTCTTCAACAACAGCTGCCATTTTGTGTAGCAGGATGAGGCACCATGACACAGAGCAGACACTGTGCTCACATCCCATGAGACTTGACTTTTGTTCTTCCTTGGCTTGTTTTTCCTTAATATAAACTAACTCATTCTGAGTAGGGGCCAGACTGTCTAGTGCAGTGTCTGCTCTGTAACATGCTGCTTTTCATTGCCCTGCCAGTGAAATTTAGTCTTGAAGCTGGATTGACTGAGCTTGGCAGGATGACCCCAAATTAAGCATGATATTCCAGCTGCATGGAGCCAATTTATGGGCTCTCTCACTGCTCACCAGGACACTTTCATGCTGCCCAGTCCTTTACCTGTGGTTTGGCCAATTTGGTCTTTTGCAGTCAATATAAGTTAGAGCAACAGGTTCAGAGGAGTGCAAATGAAGGTTGAAAACACCTGTGGGACACATCCTCAGCTGGTGTCAATTGATGGTTCACAGCAGCTGAGGCTCTAGCCCTGCATGTGGGAACTACATTGGTTTTCACTTACACTCCCAATTAATCTCTGTGATATGTTAGAGGTTGGTGATCTCTGAGCATTGAGCCACAAGGGAAACATCTGAAATTCAGTTCAGAACCTGGTGAGGTTCCTCAAAATCAGCTTTGATTTCACCATTGGACAGCTCATGTAAAAATCCACTGTAATAACAGTCCTCCTTTTTACAAGTCTCAACTGAGAGACCGAGGACTGACTAGACCTGGGGACAGAACCCCTTTTGGGAGAGTAACCCTCCGAGTCAGGTTCAAGGCGCACGTGGGGCAGTTTGGATGAGCTTGCGTTGCACTATGCCTGGTTAATAGAGAGCTAATCTCTCCAGGACTGGTTAGTCTGATCCCTTCCAGGTGCAGAAAATTCACTTTCAAAACTTAAAGATGAGAATGGAAGAGAGCTGGGAAGTGGGGCCATCAAAGTCCTGGGGCCCAGGCACTGATGATTGAAATTTGGGTACATTCCAAATCCTCCCTAGATCAACTGTTTACAGGATCATTTGCTCACTCAGAGTGCACCAGTGCCTCTGCACAGCTCAGAGCTGCACTGGCTCAGTGCTTTTGCCATCTCTGAATGTTTGAAGATTTCCCTTTCCAAGGGGAAAACTCAGTGATTTTATCCTTAATTTTCTAACGCTTATGTCAGGGCAGGTGAGCAGCTCTATAGACTGATCACTAAGCCATGGTGCTTTTCTGTCTCTGCACAGGGCTGCAAGCACAACAGTTATGAAGATGCCAAGGCCTATGGGTTTAAGAACAAACTGATTATCGTTTCAGCAGAGACGGCTGGGAACGGGCTGTATAATTTCATCGTCCCACTCCGTGCGTACTATAGGTCCCGGAAGGAGTTAAACCCAATTGTGTTGCTACTGGACAACAAGCAAGTACTCTTCCAAAGTTGTTTTCCATTGTATCAGATCTTTCCTTACATTTGAATGGGCATTTCATACTGTGTGCATATGAGAGGGTTGGGGAAATTGCACGGGTGATTTTAGCTTTCTAATATAGTACCTAAAATGTAGGATATCTGATGGCCTGATTCTCCTGTCACATCAGTTCTACACCGTCAACTTCTGTGTGTTCACTTCTGATTTAGCAAGAGGAAAAGAAAATGCACCTATGAACCTTCTTGCTATTTGCTTCTCTTCTTCCAGGCCTGAGAACCACTTCTTGGAAGCCATCTGTTGTTTCCCCATGGTTTACTACATGGAAGGCACAATTGATAAGTAGGTGTCTTGTTTACAGCTATTGCTATTTACCAAGTGTTGCAAAGCAAGGGAGAAAATAGCCCTGATTCTGCAGAGGAAACCTAAATACGCAAAGTGATGCTGTACTGCCAATATCAGGCACACAGTATTCACCAGCAGTAGGGAGCAGCACTTACCATAATGACAGTCTGATGGATGAATAAATAGCTTCACATGCAGCATCATACAATCTATTCACTGGTGGTCAGCTGCTCCTGTCCTCCGTAGTTGGTCCCCATGTTATAGACATGGACAGCAACAGCGAAGTT
This sequence comes from Mesoclemmys tuberculata, assembly GCA_007922155.1. Lineage (NCBI taxonomy): Eukaryota > Metazoa > Chordata > Testudines > Chelidae > Mesoclemmys > Mesoclemmys tuberculata. The sequence goes on from ML675655.1 coordinate 4,934,047, forward strand.
TGGATTCAGAGCTGAACTTCCCCAGAGTTTCTATGGTCTTCTCCTTTGGCCCCCATCTCTACTTCCAAGACTAGCACTACTTTTCTATCTGTCTGTCTGGATGGTTGTATGGAACCCCATCCCTGTAGTATTGGAACACAACCACCTAGACTCAGGTTAGACTCTTTCACACCTAGCAGACATATCATATATTTGATTTCTTGAGTTCTGAACTGGCGTAGCTAAAGTTGGGAGATGGTCACATTTTAAGAACTTGCCACTCTAGAATACTTTGGGTTTCATCTCACGTTTCCGCCACCGCCGCCCCAGGATTCTTTAAGCTGACTGGACGTGATTATCATTATTTCAGAAGAATTTTGCATGCACAGGATTGCATGGGCAATTTATTCTGTACAAATACATGGGTATGTCTGTTAACTATAATTCAGCATTTTATTTTCCAATGGATTAACACCCCCCACCTTTTGTCTTTGGGAATTGTTCCAGCCTAGACAGTTTGCTGCAGTGTGGGATCATTTATGCTGACAACTTGGTGGTTGTGGATAAGGAGAGCACAATGAGCGCAGAGGAAGATTACATGGCAGACGCAAAAACAATCGTCAATGTCCAGACCATGTTCCGGTAAGAAGCAGCTATGGGTTCAGCTTGGTCGTTTACGCCTACCTCTCTTCTTATAGTGTTTTATTTATCTTAATGGAAACAGAGGACTCAGAATGACCCAGGTATTTGGGAGCACATGAGGAGCCAGTTATCAGATGGGAGGTGCCTATTTGAGCAGGCCCTTTCTGTAATGAGTTGAACTGTCCTGGGTGTGAGTGGGAACTCTGCACACAGAGGGCTTGCAGGGTCAGAGCTCTGGATATAAGGTGTGGGTTTCCAGGCTGGGCTCCTGTGTTTGACAAGAACTGCATCTGACCCTTGCACACAGGCATTCTAGTTAATAAGGAATGGTCCTTGCACTCTATCCCCAACCAGCCACACTCTCTGTGTGTACTTATCAACACCACACTATATACTGTAGTATAATGGAGGTCAATGATGTGGTACCACTGAGGGACTTGCTTGTACAGCTTGTGGTGCTCTAACTCTAGCCTTTTTCTGATCTCGGGTGGGGCACAAGGACGTTTTCACTCTTTATGTGGCCATATGTCAAAGATTAAAGTTCCTCTCCACCTGGAAATGCGTGAACATCAGACATTGACGAGTCTGCCTTCCATTCCAGGCTATTCCCAAGCCTGAGCATCATCACCGAGCTGACGCACCCATCCAACATGAGGTTCATGCAGTTCAGAGCAAAGGACAGTTATTCCTTGGCCCTTTCCAAGCTTGAAAAGGTAAGGAAGTGCCTTCTCCAGGAGGGGGGCTACTGCGTCTTCTCAAAGACGTGTTTGCTAGCGAGAAGCCTGCAGAGTTCCCTGTATGCCTATGTTTGAAGGAAGGGTATGGTAACGAGTAATTAGTTTTGAGTTCTTCATACCCCTGTGCTCTCCTGCTGTGCACTGCCGGCATCCTAGTTAATGAACATCCATCCAGGGTAATCTAAGACACGCAAATACGCAGGCAATTGACCTGTTGGGTCTCTATGTTTTCTTAATTAACGCAACTAGCATTTTCACTCTCTTCAAAGCTTTCTCTGGTACCAATCTGATTTTAGTCATTCAGTCCTAACTGCAGTGGGTTAAGAAATTCTGTGAGAAGGCGTGTCTGGATCAAATGACAAGCAGAGTTTATATTCAGTATTGCTCAGGCATTTCTGTGGGGTAGAAATAACATTCAAGGAATAACTGAAGCAGACCATGCGAACGTACGAAGGTGCTGCCTTGAGCTGGTCAGACATTCGTAACAAATGAAACAAACAATAGTTTGTTACAGGCCTCTGCTGGGTGTGAGCCAGTCAAAACTGGGACAGGCAACATCTCCTTTACTGCTGCATGGTCTGCGTGCCCTCTCCTAAGGAGAAGGTAAAAGAGTTTAGTTTCTTCCTCTTCCTCACATGCATAAACATGTATCTTCTACTGCATTCACAGTGTTGTATATTAAGGGTTGTTGAACCAATACAGAGAGAAAAAGAACCAGCATAAACTCAACGTTGAACTGTATTCTCCCTCCCTCCTCCCTCACATCTATCTCTGTTTTTTCCTAACTTCATCCTAAAGACAGAGCTCTGAGGGCAGTCTCTGAATTGAAAAGGGGTGCAGGGATCAGAGAGGACAGGATCCTAAACTTCAAGAGAAATAGTAACACCCAAAGCTCAGCAATGGACTAAGACACCAAAGGAAGTTAATGGATTCTCCATCACAGGAGAACCATGGAACATGGTTTAGGAATGGCTGAATCAATCATGCATCAGTGGTGGAGCATGTGCTAGACTGGCTTTATTACCAGGCAGCACAATGAGAGATCACCGTCTTGATAGGATGCATCTACATCAGTAGGGAATATGCTGTCACTGGATGGATGTGAAACATACCATGTTGAGAGCAAAGATTGTCTTGAAGTACAGACTTTGGAGACCAGAGTTCAATTCCCTGCTCTGCCATGGCCTCCCCTTGTGACATTGGGCAAGTCAATCAGCCTCTCCGTGCCTCAGTTCCCCATTGATACAATGGAGACAATAGCTCCGTCTTGTCTAGTAGACCATGAGCTCTTTGGTACAGGCACTGTCTCTTAGTCTGAATCTGTGTAGGCCCTAGGACAGTGGGGCCCTGGTCTTGCTGCGGGTCTATCAACATTGCAGCAATACAAATAGTAAGTGTCAGGAACTTACGTTGACTTTTCTTCTTTTAAAATAACGAATGGATTTAATGAAATTTCTATTAATTTAATGGCAGGTTGACCCTGGAAATGAGGCACACTACAGTCTCTCAGTAAAGCTGCTAAATGCGCTAGTGTTTTGATCCCCAGAGTTCCCTGTGATGAAATAAGAAGCTTGATTCTCTCCCATCCGCAGTCTTGCCAGGCCATCATTACACTCTGCATGCAAGACTCCCTCTTTCATCTCTCGAGGACAGCTGAGATTCAATAGCGGCTTTTATTAATTTTGAGCTGCGCTCAAAGCCTGTTGCCAGGGGATCCAGGAATAGTCTAAAGATCTGAGATTTGGTGTTAATAATTATCCAACTGGCCTCAGTGTTAAGAGAGTTCCTGCCAGCAGGAGAAATTTGTTATCCTGCTCTAGAATTTGCCACCCAGGGAGTGAAAGGTAATTATTAAGTTAATTCAGTTTCAGGATAGCTGGGTCAGCAACTGCCAGAGCTAGATGCTCGTCTGTCTATACTGTGGTATTCAACGGGCAGGTTTGTTGTGTTATAGTACACGGCTGCTGTTGCCCTTGAAAGGAAATTTAATCTGAGATGCTGAATGTGTCAGGCTAGAAAGGCAGTTCTGGTGACTGCATTTGTATATATTTTAAACCTACATTGCTTAAGGGAAAAATCTTTCTCCCAACTTTCCCCTGCACCCCCAGTTTCACGGATCATGGGAGAGGAGGGTGTGTAAATGGTACACAGAACCCAACCGCATGTGTTCCATGCTGGGGGGCTGATCAAGGCAGGAGCTGAGCGGGGAAGCTGTGCTCCTACAGATCTGCTGGCTATTTCACCCTACAGAAGGGGAATGCAGCCATGCTGGATGTAGTTGCAGGTGCACTCAGCGTTATTGTGTTGCTAGATTGTCAGCAGCCTCAGGGGAATAGGGTCCAACATCAGATAATGCAATCCAGACATGCCGCTTGCTGCTAGACATGAGCTTGGGCTGGTCTATGGGCTCCCTCAATGCCTCTGCTGCTCCTTATGCCTACTGGATTCTGGGACTCAGTCAAGGACTGGAGCTTCCAGGGCTGCCAGCCAGGCACTTGCCACCTGCATGCAAGAGCTGGCTGAAGGCCAATTATTTTTTATGGGGATTTTTTTTTAATTTGTTTTTTTCCCAAAGTTCCTGCAGGGGAACCTCCCCCTCTTCTCCCCTCCCCCCTGGTTTTTCAATTAAAAGAAAAAATCATATGGAACCCCCCCAGATCTGCGGTTTTCAAAACCAAGTGTTAAGTTACCAAAAATGGCTTTTGAAAACTGCAAGTCTAAAATTTTTACCAAAATTTTTCCAGTTTCCAGTTTTTCTTTTTTAGTGGGGGGAAAAAAATGGAGAATTCTTACCAAAAAGAAAATTTTCATTTTAATCAACAAGCCATTTTGCATCCAAAAAGTGAATTGATGAAAAGATGTCGACCATCTCTCTACTAGATTCAATTTTACACCATTGTTTAAAAGAAAGACGAACCTGGGCTGGAATCCGCAAGGCCTGGGGTTGCTGTGTAGCTTGTTGTTCGGTGCTCGCTGCAAGCAAGCCCTCCTGGTTTCTCATCGTGCCCCTCCCTCCCCCCGGCCCGTCTCAGATCCGTGCTCTTCTCTGTTTGCAGAAAGAGCGAGAGAACGGCTCCAACCTGGCGTTCATGTTCCGGCTCCCGTTTGCTGCCGGCAGAGTGTTCAGCATCAGCATGTTAGATACGTTGCTCTATCAGGTCAGAACAAGCTGAAAGGTTGTGTGGTCTTGCTGTGAATGCTTCAGCAGGGTAAGCTGCTTCTGCTGAATGGGCGTTCCAGCACCGCGTCCCTATCTATCTGAGACGTCTTACCCTGGGCCGGGGGGAAAGGGCTAGAGTCCCCAGCAGGGGTCCCTTCCTTTCAGTCTTCTATGTGAGAGGATTCAGGTAAAACCTCACGGTGGTTGTCCAGGCATTCATTGCAGTCTGATTCATCCTCACAACCCTGTTTGATAGATGGCTAGAGCCTGCCTGGGGTGAATTACAACATGGTCACTGCTCTCATCAGCTTCCCTAAGGGGACATCTGCCAACTTAAAGCAAAATTGAAATGGGAGCATTTGGAGAATAGACAGGACTATAGGTCCAACCAGTCCATCACCTGCCAGTTCCCCTATCAACCTCCTTGTTCTACACACACTTTCTCCGCTCCATTAGTAACCTGCTCTAAAACTGTGTGACCTCCCATGTTCTGCGTATGGCCTGGTGAATTGTAAGTGCCCAGTTTAGGGACCTTAGTCTGTTTGGATGCATAAATTACTCCACATTGTGCCCATATTATATCAAGCCATGTTTTACTTTCTTCTTTTTAATGAAGTTAGCTTCCTACATTTTAGAGAATCATTAAAAAAAAACAACCTCAATGCAGCAGGAGTTAGAACAAATAAATAAAACTAAAATCCACATGCCGTTATCCCCCTTAGGTGACCAAGAGAGAAAGAAGGCAAGAGTCACATGTGACAGATGTTAGTCATATCACTCAATGCACCTTTGAAATGTGCCCAGGTACTGTGGTTGTGGGTTCAGTATAAGAAGCAATAAAAGAGAATATAGAGTATAATCTCAGCTTCTTTCCATTTTGTCAATACATTTGTACATTAAAGCAAACAGCTGAACAACTGCAATCTTTTCTCTGGTCTTCTGATCTCTCTCTGAATTTCTCCTCTCAGTCATTCGTGAAGGACTACATGATCACAATTACGAGATTGCTACTGGGCCTTGACACCACCCCGGGTTCTGGCTACCTCTGTGCTGTAAGTGCTCATTTTTCTGTCCCTGTCAAGCTGTAATGCGATGTGATCACACATGCATCCAACAGTCATGTGTGGGAATCGAATCTGGGATTTTCAGCCCCCAAACCAAAAACCTCTTGAGCCACAATAAAGAAGAAGAACATCTTATGTTACTGAGTAGCAGGCTGTTGTAGTCATTGGGACCAGCCAACAGAGGGAGACAAATCTCACCAACTAGGCCAGTATGTTGGTTTCTCCATCTCAGGTGCAATCAAAGTCAACAGTAGAGCTAAACCTTACAAGAACCTCTGTCCCAAGAAAGTTGATTAGGAACTCCACAGGCCATCCCTGCCCTTCGTGTGGGATCAAACCAAAGCCCTGGGTCTCAACATCCCTGAGCTTTGGAGAAGTTTAGAACAAGATCGAAGCTTTGCAGCTTTGGATCTTATCGGTACAGGATTGCCCTGTTGCCCAGAGATCCTTTCAATGGTAGCAAAGACATATTTTTTCCCCCTGGTGGTCAGATGAAAATCACTGATGATGACCTGTGGATCCGGACGTATGGCCGTCTCTTCCAGAAGCTTTGCTCTTCCAGTGCAGAAATTCCCATTGGGATCTACAGAACCGAATCTCACATGTTCTCAACCTCCGAGGTAAGATATATAGATGTCGGAGAGTGCAGAAAACCTTACAGGCTGCAGCCCTTGTGTGAAAGGTCCCAGCATAGATAAGTCAATGGATAACATGTAGAAGTACTTCCAAAATATGTGCAGTAGCATCAGTCACTCTGGTTCCTTGCACTGTCAGTTTTGACCTTACAGCCTTTAGCGAACTGCATCATAGAAACAATCACATGTAGCCAGGCAAGGAGAAACCCCATCTGAACAGCTGATGGAGTAACATGTCTATTAAGAAAGGACCAGCTGAGATGGGCTGCCAGCAGCCAAAGGGGGCTCAGATTGACTGGTATTGGTGCCCAAGCAGTGAGATTGAATGGAGAGGGTGCAGTCATTTTTTTTAAAGCCTTAAATTTGCATGCACTAGCCTAGTATGAAACAGTTGGGAATACATATTGGAAAGGAAGTTGCTCACAGATTCCATGATCTTCTCTTTTAATTTCTACATAACAAAAAGGTATGTGGAGATGTTCCTTTTGTTAAACAACAAATATGCACTGGTGGCAGAGGTATTGGTGCATATACAGTACCTGGTACAACGGGATCCTGTCCTGGGCCTGACACTCTTAGGCACTATCACAGTACACATTTGAAAAATCATTATTATTTAATATTGGCACAAAAAATAGGGCAGGTGGGGCTCATCTGCCATGGCAGGCAGTCCACTTAGGAAAAGAAAAACTCCAATTTCAAACCAAGACCAAGAACATCAGGCCTGGCCAGTCAGTTGGTAAAAGTTGTGCCAAGTGCACATTCTCTGTAGGCCTGCACTGCTGACTTTGGATAACAGGACAAGGTGAAGGTGAAGCAAGCCCTGGCGTAGAAAGTAATGAATGCTGAGTTTGGAGTTGGGTAATCTTGGGATCCTAGCCTTGCCACCTCAGATGTGTGACCTCAGATAGGTTAACGACTTTCTCTGCAATGCTTTAACCTAGGGAAGTGCTATAGAAGCCATGATCAATTGTTATTATTTGGTTGTTAACTCTGGACAAGTTTCCAGATCTGAAAGAGTGGCTCAGGGCTGGGAGACTTAATTAGAAAGAGAGAGTGAGAGTGTGGTGGACAGTCAGTGATACATATTTACCACTAACACATGTTGCATCTTTATTTTATTTTATTTCAAATGCAGCCTCATGACATCAGAGCTCAGGTGAGTCATATTTGTATTAAACCTGTGAGAACTTTGTTATGATTTTGGTTTTCTTTAAAATTTAGTGCCCTACTTACTGTTCAGCAAGGTAATGACTCTGTATTCATCACACATTGCTGTGAAAAACTCCACAATACTTATCTTAAAGGAAAGCAACGAAAGAATTCCCAACATGGGCAGATCAGAAGGGTTGGATAGTGACTCAGTCTTAACTTTTAAACATTTTTAATCTTCAAGATGAGTTAAAAGCCCTATAGAAAACTGCTGCAAGGAGCTGAAGGTTAACAATTAGTTAAATCCAATCTACCTCTTTGTCAGAGTGCCTGAAAGCATGGTACTATCAATAAATACATGCTATTAGGGTTTACATTTTATAATGGATATATATTGTCAAGATGGGCAGGGATTGGAGTTTGCCAGAGGTGGGAATGGCCAACGGGATGGATCACTTGATAATTACCTCCCCTGTTCATTCCCTCTGAAGCACCTGGCACTGGCCACTGTCAGCATACCGGATACTGAGCTAGATGGACCATTGGTCTGACCCAGTATGGCCATTCTTATCTGTCATGAGGATGAAAGGAAAACCATGGAAATTCAGCTACTTGGGAATCATGCGATAACATTATTCCTTAAAAATTTCTGTGCCGGTGATGTTACATGGTATATTGCATTTATTATTACTATTATTTTTATATTCCAAATTCACCAGCTAGGTATCCTCTAGTTTTTGAGTTTTTTGGGATTGGAGTGGGGTCAGAGCTAGGGAAAGAGTCCCAGGGTGTGAATGTTAGAACATTACCAGATAGTATGAGAATGAAATCTCACCATCGACCTGTTGGATCCATTCAGCATCATGAGGGTTCCAGGAGATAGCTGTCTTAACATGCATACTTCATAATGATGGGGAATGCTGATTGATTGACCATTGATGATGTAAAGCTGTACACCAAGGTAGGGTCCCTTTTTAAGAATAGGTAGCTGGTCACAATGCTACATTGTTCAAGCCAGTACCTTGTCCTGCGAGGAGCTGGGCACACATGTAATGGTGTTTAGTGCATCTCCTTATGTACTGCTGGGACTTCCAGTCGCAGATCTCAATCAATGTCGAGGATTGCGAGGATACAAAAGATGTCAAGGAGCACTGGAACATCAAGACGAGCCATCACAGGAACTCCTGCTCGAGTGACCAGTCTGAGCACCCCTTGCTACGGCGCAAAAGCATGCAGTGGGCACGCAGGCTCAGTAGGAAAGGAAACAAGCACACAAGCAAAACAGCTGAGTGGATTAGTCAGCAGAGGTTGAGTCTGTACAGGAGGTCGGAGAGGCAAGAGCTTTCAGAGCTTGTCAAAAACCGAATGAAACATCTGGGTTTACCTACAACTGGGTATGGTAAGTAGGTTTCTCTTGCTTACAGTTAATGGTATTTGCAGTGATGGGCCCCATTCACAAGCTGATCATGTAATTTTGCATCTAGCCAAACCAAACCAGACATGTTCAGGATATAAAAAATTTCAAAATGAAGCCTCATCCTTTAACTTGTTCCTAGTTCTGCATAGTACATTCACATTTGGCAGTCCCATCAACCAGTAGTTCTCTTGTCTTGTAAATCCCACAGCACTGAGGCATGAAGAGGCTTATTTTCAGATCCTGGCCTTAATTTCAGCAGTCACAAATAACTGTGGACAGATTTGCAATTATTTCCAAGTGCAATAAATGTCTAGGTACCAGACATAACGAGGGAAATAAATGTCTAAATGACCTAAATTACAGGTGCAAAATTTCACTCACTAATTATTTGTGCCTCCAAAATTGATGACCAGCTAAGGACATGTTGAAAATATTGACTCCAACTCTCACGAAGTTGACCAAAACACCCATTTCTAATAGTAGCTATTGCTATTTTTGGAGAATTCTAGGCAAAGCATGGAAGAAAAGAACTCAAAGGCTGGTGTAATATTCTAGTATTATATTTTTAAATCCTTCAGTAAATTCTCTCCTAGAAATTTTTTTCAGTAGCTATAGAGCTGAGTGGTTCACCTGAATTGTGTAGAACTTAATAAGTCATTCATTTTCTCATAACTCTCAGTAAAGCATGTACTGTACGAGATAATCCTTTTTGCAGAATGTAAGACTCTCTCCATGCAATGATTATTTCTTCTAAAGTATTTTAATTGGATGTTAACCCAAGAGTGTCTCTCACCCGTTTTGGACAATAATCTATCCCTTGGTTATGATGAAAGCTTTAGTCCACAGAGCGCTTGCTTTTTTTTTTTTTTTTTTTTTCTTTTAACCCATCTTTTGCTGTTGCCTGTTTGCCTCCATGCTAGAAAAGCTTCTACCCTTCCCATTCAGGAGATAATTTCCTGCATACACTCCAAGGGCATCCAGCCTCATCTAAAATAAAGCAAACCAAGAGCTGTCACTGGAGCTTCAGGCCAGGACTGTTGTGGACTGTGGAGGGCTTGTGGAACTGGTGTGAACCTTGTAATAAATTTCTGGAGGGATTTTAGATTTCTGGTCTCTAAATTGTGTGTATTGTTTCAGCATTTCAGACACATGAAAGAGAAGGAAAAGAATTTAGAAATAAAGGCAGAAATGGGTTGGGGGGGCAGGTTGAAGGATACAAAGAGTTGCCCAATGCACCAGCCAGTTCCACAAACCTATTTAAGGAAGAAGATATTGTTCGGAGGGACCCTTCACGAACTGGGAACTTCTACAGGCGGATGTAGAATTGTGGGGCATTTCTCCTCTCTGTCCTTCTGCTACCTGCTTTTGGGCAATGGAACATTTCGCTTACATGGTACCTAAGCAAATTAGGGAGAGGAGAGGGGATGGCTTCAGTCCTATAATTGACTCCACTTGGGCACATTCTGAGCCTGTACGGAGCCTCTCTGAAAGCATTGGTGGGGTCAGAGCCTTAAACAGTAAAGTCTGAGTGATTACAATGCACAAACAGTAATATTATTGCCGTCCTCTGGATCAAAGTGATATTGGAAAGACTGAGACAAACCACTGAGGCTGCTTGACGGTGTAATGGCATTGTTTTGAACAAGCGAAGTTCAGAGAGAGCAACATCATAGTCTTCATGCCCTGTCACTCAAAGTGCTACCATAACTGCATCTAGAGTCTAACAGAGCAGGAGTGACTGCTTGCCTGCGTACAAGATATCACAACAGGGCATCTGCTTGTGGGCCATTTTGTCTATGGGCAACAGTGGCGTGAGAGAGAGGTTAATGATGTTTATGCTAGTCTCTCACCGGCACCATGTCAGCATTATGTATCATCACTGAGCCTCTGCAATCCAGAGTTAGAACTAGGACCAACATCCATTCTCCGGCCAGTTTGTTTCCTTAAAGAGCAGTAGAGATACGTATAATGAAGGTCCAGTCCAATATCCAGTGAAATCAGCGGAAAGACTCCCATTCTAGCATGGTAGAATAAGATTGAAGGATTGCCTCACGACATTTTTCTGAATCTGCATTTTCCCCGCTATTAATATCCCGTGAGTTTCTGCTGCTTCTGTTGAACTTGCAGCCATCCTTCAGCCATGGCTCAAAGTCTGAAGCATAGATGTTGCCATTTCCTCCTCTTCGCATGCAAATACTCAAAGAATTACTGTGGTAGATGCTCACCAGTTGTTGGCCATTGTACTAGAGCATTGGAGTCCTCAATGCGGATGCAGAGTAACTGACATGGATTTAGTATAATAATGCCCAGGAATATTGTCTGAGGAACAGCAAGAGCATTTGTCAAATAGTGGAATAAAAGAACCAAAAGAGCATGTTTTCTTATAATGTTAGACAAGTAGGAAAATTATATGTCCTAATGGAAATATTGTTCCAGTAAAGCTAGCAAAGGACAGAATGACTCTGAGATACAGGCTATCCAAGAGTTAGAGTTGCCTATATGCAATTGTTGCTTGCACATCTGCCTTTTCTTAGCAAATTTCTATGGTTTTTGCACTTGTGGATTTCTACAGCTTGCTCCTATGGGCTTGCGCAGCTCTCTACCGTTTGCTGACTATTCATTCTGAAGTGCAGCCAAATGTCTAGGTGGGTGAATACTTGCAAACTGGAAGGGAAAGCAAGATCCCATCACACAGTGGGAGCCATTAGACTCAAAAAAGCTCAAGGTGGGATACTGCACCCCAGAGTGCAAATGAAATCCAAATAACTGTATGTGATATTTCTGATAATGGGGACAAGGACTAGCTCCAGAAGTTTATGGTACCCTGCTTATCTTAGACTACATAAATACTGCAGCATACATGATGCATAGGGATGGGTCCATGTTTCAAGCTATCTGAAACAGCTAGGCCAAGCTGAACTCTAGGCCTTGTTCAGCTGGAACTCTACATTTCCAGGCTTGAAGAGAGTGGGGAGCTGTTTAAATGAGATGTTTAGAAAACCTGGAGAGGAATAAAAGAGGGGGAGGTGAAAATGTGCCGCTGTCGTGCTATGAAGTCTAAGGCACCTTTGGACCCAGTGATGTGTCAGTAGGCCAGTCATGTTTGGTGCAGTGCTCTGAACACATTCTCACAGCATAATCACTTGTTGATGTCTGAATATCCGTGAGCTCATGGACAGAACACATTAGTCTGCCTTCTTTTCCCTTTTTTTTTATTTTTTTGCCCATTTGATCATGAAAGCTCAGAAGCTCGTCTCTAATACTTGCCAAATCACTGCTCGCTGATCTCTATTTCTCTTTCTCTTTGTTTATGTCTGTACCTTTTTTCTGTATGTTCTGTAGAGGATGTAGCAAATTTAACAGCCAGTGATGTGATGAATCGGGTAAACCTTGGATATTTGCAAGGTAATTCTTTTTCCCTAGGAGTCAAGCTTGACTCACTGCACACAGCATAACAAAATCATGCCAATTAAGTCTAACCCACACTTTCTTGCCAGTTTTCACCTTAGACAGATCTGAGCACTTTTAAGCACTTATTTGTGGGAGAGAGTTGGGAAAGAACCATCCTGTATCTGCACCACAAATGGAAAATCTAGTCAAGTCACAAAGAAACAAAATTTAGTGACTGCTAGTTGAAAGTATTCAAGGAAATTAGAACTGTTTAAAAATCACTCCTTCCAAAGTGAACCATTGCAACTTGATTTATGTCTTTGAAACCACTGGGAATTTGAGACCCAGCTTTTTTTTTCTTTGCAGAATAAAACAAGTTGGGTAAATTTGGACCTCTCTGGAAGCTATAGAATATGGGCCTTAGTGTTGGATTTAACAAGCCCCCATACTTGTAAGCTTGTCCAGCTGCCAGAAAGACAGGATCTGAGACAGTTTACAAAGCACTCTGGGGCCTTCCACTATAGAAATGTAAATATTTCATTATGTTCTTTTAAAATATGTGTACCATGATAAAAATTTAGCAGCTTAGCATCATTTCTTTAAAGAAGTGTTTTATCCTAGCTTTTGCTGCTATTTCATTTCAAAACTCCTCTGGGAGAAGCTCAAAGTTTAACAGAACCATTTATGTGTTCTTAATGGTTAGCCCCAAGCCTTCTATGGATTCTTGACGTGACTCAAAGGAGCAAGAACCAAATTCTGTTAGCGCCCACATTTTACCTAGTCAGCTGAGCACCTTCTTTAGTGTCCAAATGGACACCATTCCAGCCTGGTGGGATTTATTTGCAATTACCCCTTGAATCAAATCTCTTAGTGGGAATTGAATTTCATACTGGGTTAAACATTGTCAGTCCCTGATAGAAGTGTGCCCATGCTGTGTAGCTTTGTAGAGAACAGGCCATGCTGAAAGAAGTTTAAGCATTTAAGGAGATGTAAACATGGGAAGGGATTTTAACTACAGATTACCGTCATCAAAGTTCATACGATTTTGATGGCTACAGCAAAACAAAAAATAAAGCAAATCTTTATGGAGCAATCCTTTGCCAAGGCCCTTTTGAATCAAACCCAAAGATGAGCAAAGGTTTTTTTAGCTATTTGAATTTCAGGCCTCCATTTGACAACACTTAAGGTGAAAAGTTGGCATTTCCCTATAAATTGTGTGCTTCATCAGAGAAATGGTCCCAAATATGGCTTCATGGAAGTCCCACTCAATTACAGTATATTGCCAGCTAGTCAGTCCATAGTTGCTAATCCATGCCTCAGTGACATTTTTCTTGCTTGAAGCTCCTTTGATTTATTATCCCGTAAGGATGTAGATTCCACCATGCAGATGGTCAGATCGGTATGAATTCATACTTACAAGCTGATAAGGCAGGCGAAATAAAAAAATATACATATGGAAAAATTGTTTATGTTAATAATTTTGGCTCTTCAGCCAGTCAGATACAATTCAATACTCAGATACAATTCCATATGTATCTATTAGCTCATAGGTTTTTAGTCAAAAGATTAAGTTTGTATCTGGACACGCTCTAAACTGGTCTAGCGAGCCTGTATCTACGAGATGAGTGCAACAGAGTCTCTGATCCATTGAAAACAATATGGCAATATACTTGGTGGGTTAGCAGTGCTTTGGTCTCATGCATGGTTTTGCTAGAAAAAGCTGCTTCCATGGAGCAGGAGAACCTACCTTTACCAAAGGTATCCCCACTCCTTCCCCAATCATACGGCAAACTGTGCATTTGTAACCACCAAGATATAAGAAGTTTTAAACGTCTCTAGCCCTGTTCTCATAACATTACTGTTCTTCTGCACCTTTTTCACTGTAAGGCTAAGCATTGGGATACTAGAACATCAGCGAAATCCAAACTGCTGGATGGCTATAAAATACTGATCGGTTGCTCATCACTGTGGCATTCTGGACATAGGTTAGAATGTTACCAAACAGCATCTTCCCAGAAAGGAGTGCACAATTCACAACCCTCCACAGCAACTGACCCATCTTCCTTCCTCACCAGGGAGATGGTCAGCACACCCCAAGGCCCATAGTTAGTGGGAAGGAGGAGCGATTTCTTTCATCATGCTCTGAGAGTGCCCTGCTTTGGGCTAAGTTATGGGTTCGAAACCCAGAGGTGGGAACCTCTTTAGCTTTGCCCTCAGGACAGATAGCTAAGGTGTTCCTTCTGAACATAATCGTGGTGAGGCAGATGGCAGCAGGCAGCTGGAGGCTAGAGAGGGGAGGTTACTTAGGGCTTTACAAGATTTCATCCATCCAAAAGTGAATTGGCAGCCAATGTAGAAAGTGAAACTCAGGCGTAACTTGCTCACATCAGTATGTCCTATTGAAAAGGTGCCCAAGGAGAGTAGTAGTGTACTAGCAGAAGGCATGGCCTGCCAGGCTAATCCTCGCCAGAGCGCTGTGCTGCAGCTTGGCGATAAGAGGCAGAGATTTTCTGTGTTGCGCCTGAGAGGAATGGATGCTGTCTTTTGACTGGCTGAAGATTAAAGAAGTTGCTCCTGGCTACTGCTCACTGTGTTCCTAGGCGAGCAAGGGGTCTAATAGGAGTAACACTGATGACTCCTGTTTTTAAGCAATACCCTTTGTCCAGGTCTCAAATATCTTTGGCTCCTCGGAGATTCCTCTGATCAAAAACTGTGGCAATAAAAGCACAACGGTTTTATGCTCCTGAGAGCATTTTCAAGGCTGATTGTTTCCTTCAAATCAAATGGAGTATGAGCTGTTAAAAAGACAATACACTCCCAGAGCCAGCAGAAATGCGGAAATCTGATGCGCTTCTTGATTTTCTGGGAAAGTAGAGGTAGACAGCCCTGAATGAGATGGGGTGGTAGGCAGGCTGCGTAGCTTTGGTTTTTTGACTGGAAAGAAGGAATGAGAAGGGTCAGGAAGGAGGGATTTGATTTATATGATTGAAGTGTGGGGCACCATTAAACACCTCAACCTTTGAGGTTTCACATCCTCCATCTCTAATGCAGAGGGAGTGAAAGGGCCATTCTTTGCCTATCACAACACAGAGAGTTTTTTGTTTTTTTTTAAATTCGCTTGGCTTAGGGGCTTTAAAAAAAAGCTGTTAGTGATGCCACAAGGTACAGCTGGTCTGTGTAATTATAAAAATCAGTTTATAGATTAATCTCTGATCTAGATATCAGTTTTTCACAGAGCTCTGTACAGTAGTAGATAAAGCATGAACGTTATGGCTTAGCTAATTTTCCATTAGCCTCCAGAGCTATGGGCTGAAAATATATACCCATTCGGAGGCCCACGATGCAATGATAAATGGAAAGCTTATCATTACATCAATGTGCAGGGCATATGTGGTGCCAAACAGAATCTGCAACATCATAGCCACATTCCCTCAAGGAATCAATTTGCCCAACATCCATGGAGGGAACAGTTGCAGATTGAGCAATCCTGAGCAATGCTTCTGTGTTGACCAGGTGTTCACAAGCTGCTGTGAGCATATTTAGGTCTGAGAAAATCCAGCTGGCACAGCTGCGCTAGAAAACAAACCTTTGCTGTCAGCTATGGTCATGCAGCTTTGCGCACACATTTGGCCGTTTGCTTAGGTAAATCTATTTCATATTTTGCTTGACTTGTTTTTGTAGACATCATGGCCTGATTCCTGAAAAACTGGTTTGTAAAGTATCTTCTAGACTCCCACTGGAGAACACACTTTCAAGGAACAATCAATTATGTCATAATAATCAAAACCAAGGGAGATGTAACAACAATTGAAAAGACTGGGGAGGATGGGGGAGATCCAGGCATAGAAGAAGAAACAGCAAAGTGAAGAAAACAAATGCAAGAGACAGCTTCTGTGTAGGGAAGTGCCACTATTGCAAGTCAACAAGACTGTGGTTCCATTAAACACCCTCTCTAAGATTTCAAAAATTGTGCAAAAATCTAATAAACACAGTGGATGGTTTTCTGTGATGATGGACTATTTCCAATTACTATTAGACATGAATTCCCAGTGAAAAGCCTTCTAGTGATTTCATGTAACTGTCTGATTCATTACTCTGCCCTTGACTTATGTCACTATTAACCTGGCATCCCATTTTTCCATTTTGTACATAATGCATCTTGTCAGTGAATGCATGAAAACTGTTAATTGTTTGACAGCTTCCAAGCCCATTTACACTTATGGAGCTACAAGTTTATGAACATCATTTTCTTGATTGTTGAACAGATGTATTTGTATCATTTCACTCATGATCTCGTTGCTCATTTATTTTAAAAACCAAAGACAGAGTACCATTTTGAACATTGATGTTTATTCTGTGCAACACAAAAATGGTGTAAGTAAAGACCATGCAAATAAATATATCCATGCAATTATCTTGCTGTCAACATTGATGAGGCAAGTTCCATGGAGTATTCTGAGTTACAAGGTAATTTATGATAAGCATGTATTGAGGTCCATGAATATTTCCTGATGAACTTGCTAGTAATTCAGACCCTTCCCATTGAATTGTGTCATCATTAAATACCTCCCTTTGCTACAGTTCCATATGCTCTGAAGCTACAATGAGTTTTCTTTGGATAGAATAAAGAAATAATCATATAAATAAATCCTGCTGCTGAAATAACTGTAAAATAATGAACAACAAGGGGAAACCTGAGAATGTGGCAAAAATCATAGCAGTCCATGGGTATTATAGACGCACTGGATAGCATTTTGGAGCGTGTATGGTGCACATAATATAGTAAAACTGTCACATTTCTTGTTGCATTAGAACAAGTTAAGAGCAGGTCTTTACTTTCCTTAGCAATGCCATATGTTCTGAGCTAGACACTAAAATTGTCCAGGACTGAAATGTCTGAGCTGTGTGGCTGCCACCAAGTGCTTTCAGGTATTTGTATGTGCTCAAACAGCCAGGCTTGCTTGGTGCTTTGCAAAAATGATGGTTGAAAGTTCAGGAGCCAGTTGTAATGTCCAGGTGAATGAATGCAGCAGGTGTAGGGCCTTGCTCCAGTGAACTTATCACACCCGAAGATGTTCATTTCATTCCTGTGGACAGCCCAGAGTTACAGAGTTGGCCCAGGGATCACTGACAGTAGGGTCGTGTGGAGTGCATGCTCTACCGTGTGACCACAGGGGCCGGGGAAAAGAAGCTCCCCTCGGACAGGCTGTGTGTGATTGTCAGGAAGCACTATGAGAGAGAAAATGGGTGAGGCACTGTCTTTTATTGGATCAGCTTCTGTTGGTGGCAAAAACAAGCTTTTGAGCTACACAGAGCTCTTCTTCTGCAGGTCTACATGGTTGGCAGCTGGGACTAGCAGCCCAGGTATGTACCCAAGGGTCCAGGTGGGTACATATTCGGGCAGCTAGTGCAACTGGCCACTCGTACAACATTGGCTACACCGCTGTTTCTCCTTCGAGTGGTTGCTCAGATGCATTCCACTTAGGTGTGTGCGCGCCCTCGTGCACAGCCTTCCGGAGAACTTTTCCTAGCAGCCCCTGCAGGGGCCGGTCTCAGCGCCCCCTGGAGTCCCGCCCTTATGTGGCGGTACATATAGCGGGACCGGCCCCTCCCCTCCTCAGTTCCTTCTTTCCGCCCGTGACGGCCAGTTGAGAACTACCCCTGCTCTTCAACAGTTTGTGTTTCTCCTTTAAAAGTGAGTAGTTAGTTTATCAGTTCACCCTGAACTAAGTTAGTTTTTAGTTAGTGAGGGTTTTTAGTTAGTTAGGGAGCCTTCGGGCTCAAGGCGTCCCGGCTATGCCGGGTTCGCCGGGCTTCAAGCCATGTGCTAGCTGCGGCAAGGCCTTCCCAGCTAGCGACCCCCATGACCGTTGTTTGCGGTGTTTGGGGGAACTGCACCGGAGAGACCGGTGCAGTATCTGTAAGTCCTTTAAGCCTCGGACTCAGAGGGAGCGTGAAGTGAGGCTTAGGGCTTTTCTGATGGAGTCCGCGTTAAGTCCGGCGTCCGAGCCATCGCGGACTACTCCGGCACCGAGTGTGTCTTCGGTGCGGAGTGCGCCTCCGGCACCGGGGGTCTCGGTGCCGAAGAGGAAGAAGCGCCATCCACGCTTGCAGCGCTCCCCCGCACCGCAGGAGCGGCCGGGGTCGAGTTCGGAGGTGCTCCTCCTCATGGACGTGCCGCCGGCATCTGCTCCGGCACCGGCCCCTGCTCCGGCACCGGCCCCGGCACCGACACTTACTAGGGAGGCTCCCCCGACTCCTGGAAGTGGGGGACCCCCTATACGGGACCCTTCGACGCCGGAGGCTATCGAGGCGGCTCAGGCTTTGTTGGAGCTGCCTACGCCTCCGGCACTCTCTCACCGGAGAGAGCCAGGGCCCGTTTCCCGGGGCAAACCCGCGATGGGGGGCCCCGAAGGGTGGGCGGCCCCGGCACCGGTGGACAGGCCGCCCACCACCCGACGCAGGAGAGTCGAGCTCGGAAGCTCCTCTCCATCTTCGTCCTCGGACGACGCGTCGCGGCACCGTTCCCGGCACCGCTCCAGGTCCCGGCACCGCTCCCGGCACCGTTCCAGGTCCCGGCACCGCTCCGGACATCGCTCTTCGTCGCGGCACCTCTCCTCGTCGTCGAGTTCTGACTCGGCACCGAGACGGCGTTCTCGGCACCGCTCCCCAGCATCAAAGCGGCGAAAGACTTCCCGGTACCGGTCGCCTTCTTCTTCGGCGTCGCCTCGTCGGCACCGAAGTCAGAGTCGCTCCTCGAGGTCGTCGCGTGGCGGATCTCGGAGCGCTCCTTCCCGGCGTCATCACCGCCTGCGTTCTCCTGACTCGGGGTCCCGGACCCGACGTCAGGAACGTGTATGGTCGTCGGCACCGCAGCCGGCACCGCAACCGGCACCGCAACCGGCACCGCAGCCGGCACCGCAGCCGGCACCGCAGCCGGCACCGGACCCAATACTGCTACCGGCACCGGCACCGACTGTTGCGGCACCGGCTTTGCCCTCGGCACCGGTGCCGCCTTTGAGCTGGCCACAGGGACCCTGGCAGTGGCCGTTATGGGCCCAGTGGGCGGCCCAGATGGGGCAGGGAACTATGTCGGCCCCTGCCTCTGTCACCCAAACTCAGCAAGCACCTTCGGTGCAGGAGGGTGACCGCTCCTCTGGGGAAGAGGAGGTGGAGGAGGACCCTGGGGAGGGACCCTCCACTGGGCCCCGCCGCCCTTCTTACTCCTCATCGCCTGATGAGGCGGCGGTAAGAGACCAAGGAGCCCCGCTCATTGATTTTAAAGCCCACCAAGAGCTTCTAAAGCGGGTGGCTTTGAACCTTGGCCTTGAGGTCAAGGTCTTAGAGGAAGAGGTGGACCCCCTCTTCGGCCGTGTGGGGGCCCAGGGACCAACGAGGGTGGCCCTTCCCGTACATGAGAGGGTCCTGCGCCTGGCTAAGTCAGTCTGGCAGACCCCTGCCTCGGTTGCCCCGACCTCTAAGGGCGCCGAGAAGAAGTACTACGTGCCAGCCGAGGGGCACGAGTACTTGTATGCGCACCCTGCCGCGGGTACTTTGGTGGTGGATGCCGCCAACCAAAAAGACAGGCAGGGTGCTCAGACTGCCTCCCCTAAAAATAAGGAAGGCAGGAGGCTGGACCTTTACGGTAGAAAGGTCTATTCTACTGGGGCGCTTCAGCTGAGGGTGGCCAATCATCAGGCCCTCCTCGGCAGGTACAATTTGAACCTATGGGACTCCTTAAGGAGGTTTTCGGAGTCTCTCCCTCCAGACCAGGCAGTGGACTTTGGTTTGGTGCTGGAGGAAGGGTTGTCTGTGGCAAGTGCGGCCCTGCAGTCTGCATCGGACGCCGCAGACACAGCCAGCAGGGCTATGGCCTCCGCCGTTGCAATGAGGCGGGCAGCGTGGCTGCAGTCCACAGACTTGTCGTTGGAGGTGCAGCAGTCCATCCAGGACCTACCCTTCGATGGAGCCGCCCTCTTTTCGGAGAGGACGGACGAGAAGCTGCACGCTCTCAAGGACTCGAGGGCAACGTTGCGCTCCTTGGGCCTGTACACGCCCCAGGCGGCTAGACTGCAGAGTCGCCAGCAGCCGCAGCAACCGCCGCAACGTCAGCGGCAGCAGTCTAGGCCGCAGCCTAGGCCCTTCCCCACCGCAAGGGGCAGGGATAGGACCAAGGGCTCTGGACGGCGCGATCGCCCGCCGCCGTCCTCCTCTTCCTTTAAAGGACCCTCTCAGGGCCCTAAGGGGAAGAGACAATTTTGACGGTGTCTCCGAGGGTGGCACCGTCTCATGTTCCCTGGGTTCCCCGCCTTTCCTGGACAGGCTCAAGCCGTATCTCGGCCTGTGGCGGGAAGTAACATCGGACCAGTGGGTCCTAGACATCGTGCGCTGGGGATATGCCCTTCAGCTCCTGGCCTCCCCTCCCCACTCCCCACCCCCCCCGTCCCTCTTCAGGGACCCATCTCACGAGCAATTACTCCTTCAGGAGGTTCAATCCCTCCTAGTCAAAGGAGCCATAGAAGTGGTTCCACCACTCGAGGTGGGGAGGGGATTCTATTCGAGGTACTTCCTCGTTCCCAAGGCCAACGGAGGCCTCAGGCCTATATTGGACCTACGCAGGCTCAACAGGTTCATAAGAAAGCTGAAGTTCCGCATGGTATCCCTAGCGTCCATCATTCCCGTTCTAAACCCAGGGGACTGGTTTGCCGCCCTCGACCTGAAGGATGCGTACTTTCACGTCTCCATCCTTCCCGCCCACAGGCGGTACCTAAGGTTTGTGGTAGCTGGTGGCCACTACCAGTTTACGGCCTTGCCCTTTGGCCTGTCTTCCTCCCCCAGAGTGTTCACCAAGTGTATGGCGGTGGTGGCGGCCTTCCTGCGGCGCAGGGGGGTCCAGATATTCCCCTACCTGGACGACTGGTTAATCAGGGGCAAGACCAAGTCGCAAGTGTGCGAGGCGGTCTCTCTCGTCCAGTCCACCTGCCATGCTCTGGGGCTGCTCATAAACGAGCAGAAGTCGACGCTGCGTCCGGTGCAACGCATAGACTTCATAGGGGCCCACCTGGACTCGGTGCAGGCAAAAGCCTCCCTCCCACGTTCGAGGTTCGAAGCCATGACAGCGATAATATCGCAGCTTCAGAGGTGCCCCACGACTACAGCCAGGCACTGCCTGCAGCTGTTAGGCCACATGGCCTCGTGCACCTATGTGGTGAGGTTGGCCCGCCTCAGGCTCAGGCCCCTCCAAGGTTGGCTGTCCAGGGTTTACATGCCCAGCAGGCATGCTTTGAGCAAGGTGGTAACGGTGCCCCCTTGGGTGTTGGGGTCACTGACTTGGTGGCTGGACCCCAGGACTGTGTTGGAAGGGATTCCCTTCAGGGCCTCCACCCCCTCGGTCACCCTGATCACGGACGCATCGGACCGGGGGTGGGGAGCCCATATCACCGGTGGTCTGACCACGCAGGGTCGCTGGTCCCGGGGGGAATTGGCCCTCCATATCAATGTGAAAGAATTGAGGGCGGTCAGACTGGCATGCGAGGTGTTTCGCCACTCTTTATTGGGGAGAATGGTGCAGGTGTTAACAGACAATACCACTGCAATGTATTACATCAACAAGCAAGGGGGGGCGCGCTCCTCGGTGTTGTGTCAGGAGGCGCTCCGACTCTGGGACTTGGCGGTGAGATGCAATTTCTGTTTAACCGCCTCTCACCTGCCTGGGGTCAGGAACGACGAGGCGGACCGCCTCAGCAGGTCATTCCTACCTCAATACGAATGGTCTCTCCACCCAGAGGTGGTGGACAGGATTTTCCGCGTGTGGGGTGTTCCCCATCTGGACCTCTTTGCGTCAGCGCAGAACGCGAAGTGCCCGAGGTTCTGCTCGCTCAGAGGTCGCGAGCCGGGCTCTCTTTCGGACGCATTCCTCCTCGAATGGACGGGGGCCCTCCTGTATGCGTTTCCCCCCTTCCCGCTCTTGCCCAGGGTCCTCTTGAAAATCAAGAGGGACAGAGCGGATGTGATTCTGATCGCCCCGGCGTGGCCGAGGCAGTACTGGTTTTGCCTGCTCCTGGACCTGTCTGTCGCTCCCCCGATCGAGCTCCCGAGGAGACCGGACCTGCTCTCCCAGGACCACGGCCGGCTACTGCATCCCAACCTGGACTCCCTGCACCTGATGGCCTGGAGGCTCTCTGGCTGACGGAGGAGGAGAGAACCTGCTCGGAGCAGGTCCAACGCGTGCTGTTGGGAAGCAGGAGGCCCTCCACGCAGCTCGCCTACAGGGCCAAGTGGAGGAGGTTCACCTGCTGGTCGGAGTCGCGGGGCGAAAACCCCGGTACGTCCCCCGTGCAGGCGGTCCTGGACTACCTGCTGCAGCTTAGGCTACAGGGGTTAGCGTTGGCCTCCCTCAGGGTACACCTGGCGGCCATATCGGCGTTCCACCAGCCGGTGGGGGGACGTTCCCTGTTCTCCCACCCCATGTCGGTGAGGTTCCTCAGGGGTGTAGAGAGGCTTTACCCGCAGGTCCGTGACCCGGTGCCTCCCTGGGATTTGAACCTGGTCTTAGATAGGCTAACGGGTCCCCCCTTTGAGCCCTTAGCCACCTGTCCAATGATGATCCTTTCCTGGAAGGTGGCTTTTCTCGTGGCCATTACCTCGGCCAGGAGGGTCTCTGAGCTAAGGGCCTTAACCTCGGAGCCCCCCTATACCGTGTTCTATAAGGACAAGGTTCAGCTTAGGCCTCACCCGGCGTTCCTGCCTAAGGTAGTCTCCCGGTTCCATTGTAACCAAGATATTTTCCTCCCCGTGTTTTTTCCTAAACCGCACGGGTCCGAGGACGAGAGGAGACTGCACACCCTCGATGTGAGGAGGGCGCTGGCGTTCTACCTGGACAGGACGAGGCCGCTCCGAAAGACCACGCAGCTCTTCGTCGCGGTGGCAGAGAGGATGAGAGGCTCCCCGGTCACCTCCCAGTGCATCGCCAGGTGGATCACCGCCTGCATCCGGCTCTGCTACGAGCGTGCAGGCGTCCAGCTCCCAGGAGTGGTGACGGCCCACTCGACGAGGGCCCAGGCCGCGTCGGCGGCCTTCCTGGAAAGGGTCCCCCTGGATGACATCTGCAGGGCTGCCACCTGGTCTTCGGTGCACACCTTTGCTGCGCACTACGCTGTCGTCCAGCAGTCAAGGGACGACGCGCGAGTCGGCAGGGCCGTGCTGAGGGCAGCTCGCCGCTGACTCCTACCCACCTCCAAGGTATGGCTCGGGAATCACCTAAGTGGAATGCATCTGAGCAACCACTCGAAGGAGAAAACGTAGTTACTTACCAGTAACTGTTGTTCTTCGAGATGTGTTGCTCAGATCCATTCCACACCCACCCTCCGTCCCCGCTGTCGGAGTCGGCAGAAAGAAGGGACTGAGGAGGGGAGGGGCCGGTCCCGCTATATGTACCGCCACATAAGGGCGGGACTCCAGGGGGCGCTGAGACCGGCCCCTGCAGGGGCTGCTAGGAAAAGTTCTCCGGAAGGCTGTGCACGAGGGCGCGCACACACCTAAGTGGAATGGATCTGAGCAACACATCTCGAAGAACAACAGTTACTGGTAAGTAACTACGTTTTTTAGCACGCTAGCATGGGTGTGTCTAAGTGAGCTGGGAGTGACGCCTCTCAGCTCAACCGCAGATATACCAGGTGGTACTTGCCCGGCAGTAGTCTATGACTCAGCCCACTCCAGTAACAGAATAAGAAGAGTTCTCCACCATCCCTTCCTCTATCAAATTGGGCCGCCTGGCTTTAGGTGTGGGGCTCGTATTCCCCAGAGAGAGATGACTGGTGCTCTGAGGGTTTAATGATCACAGGGCTCACCACTTGTAAACCAGCCTGGCCCTTCTTGCTCGGACACCTGACAGCCCCCTGCTAACTTCCTGTCTCCTGGTCTATGTGGAGGGGAAGAGAATCTGTTTGCCTCCGACTGCCCCTTTAAAATGTGATGCTGCAAGCTGATATTCAGTTGCTCTTTCACCTTATGCATTATGGACTCCAAAGGCCTGATGCTCCCATTTTTCCCCACCTGCTTTTGTGGTGCTGCGGTCATGTGAGTGATGCTTTGGTTGCATTATGGGAGGCTCCCGGAGACAAAAGCAAGTCAGGTTGGGTCTCTCTTGCCCATACTTTTTTAAGTGCTGCTTTTATTTAGCTAGTTAGAGCCAGGCTTGGATGAACCAAGTGTGTAGTTGGTAGTGTGTAACATAAGCCAAGCCGAAAAGAGACATGAGTCACCAATTGCTGTAGCAGGATTTGTCATACTCACCTAACAGGCACACTGGAAGTGTGATCTTAGCACCATTTCACACTTATTATTTAGCACATCTGCTTCTGTAATTGTAGCATATTGGGGGGAAGTGGGAATTGTCCATTAGCCTCTCTGATGCCCCATTTTCGGGAGGGGGGGGATTTAAAAAATGTTCACTGACTAAGCCAGCCAAGAGTAACCAGTGATTACTCCAGGCATCTGCATAACTACTCCCTTTTTCCCCCCTTGCAGATGAAATGAATGATCATCAGAACACGTTATCCTATGTCCTGATTAATCCGCCTCCAGACACACGACTGGAACTCAATGATATAGTGTATGTATGAATTTAACACAACATGTTTGCAGTGCAATGCAAAACCACGGGGGGAAATTGCTAAATGTAGTCTGAATATCTATATTTTTATTCTTGACATTTTAGACGAGATGGGTCATTCTCATGCTCTGGAGACCCTGCCTATCATTTTAAGCTAATCACGCTCTGATTGATTAAATTTCCTTTAAAGATCTGAGGATGCCCCTGAGAAAACATAAGGTTTCTAATAGACTAGCTGTGTTTGTCACATTCCTATACTGCGTCGCTCTCTCTCTCTCACACACACAATATGAATGGGTTGTATTTGCCTTTTTTGCTCCTCAGTGTCAAGAAAATAACAATTATTTTAAAGGCTGTTATGGCTCCCTGGTCAATGAATGTAATACTGGATACATCTTTCTACTGTTTGAAGCTACGGCCTACTCTTACAAAGGACTTTTTCCATGTCTAATGACTATGTCAAATTAATACAGTAGATACATTTGGCTTGTTAGACACATACCCCACTCTGACGATGACGCTGGATCACATCTGCTCATTTACACTGGTGTAAATCTGGAGTAATTCCACTGATGGCAAGAGTGTTAACTTGGGCGTAACTGATGGTAGAGAGCCTTGTGTATCTCTCCCCAAGAAAGCCTGTGTGCTTTGAAATGATAGTCACTTGCACTCTAGGTGCCTCCCATAAAAATGTAACCATGGACTTGTTTTTATTTCTCCTAGGTATTTAATACGCTCTGACCCTTTAGCTCATGTCTCCAATGACTCTCACAGTCGAAAAAGCAGCTGCAGTAATAAGCCGGACCCGTGCAATCCTGAAACAAGAGATGAAACACAGCTCTAAACAACCTTTCCACTCAACATGTCGTCTTCTCATAACGCATGGAATTGTAAGAGAATTTACTATAAACCCTACCCCAGGGGATGATGTCTTTTGGGGACAAAAATGGATTCCACATGAATATGTAAAAAAAACAGTGAACACTCATTGCCAGTGTGTTCTGATGTCCTGGCAGATTGCTCTGCATTGCACTAAGAAAATGTAAATTCCAATCTGGATTCAAGCTTCTTAGAAATGCCTTGAAAGGAAGCTCCTCAGAATTAAAGGACAGCTGGCCGAATGAAAGGCTGGAGGATTCATACATTTATTGTTTTTAACTTTTTTTAATATATACCGCAACTAGTGACATGGTCGTCGTCGGTACTGGCAGAAGTGTCTGAAGTGAACAGAGACTACAAATAAAACCTGATTAAGCAGAAGGATCATGTTGAAAAACACCCCCAAACACTGCAGATCACTTTGCACCAAGCAGAAAGGGGAAGTGTCAGAGCAAGAGAGAATATTATAATGTAGCCTTTTTATTTATGTTTTCAGTGCTGTCCTCCCATTGTAGACTACCTAACCCTCCCACTAATGTTCTTCAGCATTTGTTGGCTTGTTTTCCATGATGGAGAAAGGGAGAGATGGAGGCGGGAGAGAGGTGACTGAGACAATACTCACTTGATTAGCCATAACTATATTCTAGTCAGATAGCAAATCATCCCCTTGGAACCTTCAACAAGCTGTGGAAGTAGAGCATGAAAACCTGTGAACAAGCGGCTGCCGGGCGTGTGCAATTTGTCCTTAGGAGCAGTGGCTATGTGCCACAGCTGTTGTTGAATTACAGCATAAATGTATTGATGTGCCAAATCCAGCATTCCTTGTAAAGTCTCATAAACTGACAAAATGGGGACCAAAAGTTATGAAAGCCTCCGTGTGCTGTTCACTCTGTGCCCAGAGCTGCATGGACATCTTGGTTCAACTTGCTTGTGCCGCTAAGTCCCCCTGGTCCGTAACTGCAGCAAGACTTTGCCACATCGTAAGACTAGTAAATACCAGCTCTGGCTGGCACACAGCACAGTACTGTATAAACTGGCAACAGTCGTAGCCAGCCCTAGCTGAGGATTAAAGTATCATGGAGCGCAAGATGCACTGATACAAACAAGGATGCTGAATTAACACGCAGGTTAGGATCATAGAAAAGGCTCTTAACTAGACCATAACTACAAGGTTAGTGCCAGCTGAATCTGATATGAGCAGCACAGCTCGTTTAATTACTCCATTAGCACCCCAAATGGGGCTCACTGAAGCTAATTGGTACTGGAGCTCAACAAAATTGCTGCTATGGCTACGATGCTTTAACCTAAGTGCTTGGTTATACAGGGCCATAGGCCAACCTGCCCCTAAGTCCAATATTCATTACCCCAGGCACTCATAAAACTCCTGTTCACCTGCTGCCTACCCCGGCAGGTACCTCAATCCACTCAGTGCCTAAATTGTCACTGTAAAAGTCCTGCATGCTTAAGTTTCTATCTCTGGGCATGTGTGTGGGTGCCTTACTTTGGTGGTTGGATGCCTGGGCCCCCGCGCTAGTCACAAACCAGGGGACAATAGATATTCCCTTGCCTAGCCCACCAGAGGGGCCCCAAACCATAGACATGCGTCCAGCAGCATTGGTCCCTGGTCAGCAGTATTTTATGGCTCAGTGGGTAGCACATTCACCTAAGATGTGGCCTACCTTCAGTTAGCCCTTGCATTGGTCAGCAGGCGACACCCATGTCTCTGTGCAAAGCTGGCCCAAAATATATTCAGTTGGCCTCATTTACCTAACACAGAGCCCCAGCCTGCAAACACGAATCCATACAGGTTAGGCCCGGGGTGTGTGTGTGTGTGGGGGGTGTAAAATCCATGCCCATAATGTGAGAAGCAACTTTTTCTCGTAACCCCTGCTCTGGGGATTACATGAGTCCCCTGGCCTAACCTGTATGGATTGGTTTCTTACACACACCCCTTACCCTTCTTTTGTGACCACATCTTCAGGGTGATGTGTTGTGATACCCCCCCACACCCCTTCTTTTGTGACCCCATTTTCATGGCAATGTGTTGTGATACCAAACCCCACACCCTTTCGTTTGTTACCCCAGCTTCATGGCGATGTGTGGTGATACCCCCCCCACCATTTCTTTTGTTACCCCATCTTAAGGAAAATGTGTTGTGATACCCCCCCACACTCCCTCTTTTGTTACCCCATTTTCAGGACGACGTGTTGATACCCCCCACATCCCTTCTTTTGTTACCCCGTCTTCAGGGCGACGTGTTGTGATACACCCACACACCCATTCGTTACCCCATTTTCAGGGCGACGTGTTGTGATATACCCACACACCCCTTCATTTGTTACCCCATTTTCAGGGCGACATGTTGATACCCCCACACACGCCTTCTTTTGTTACCCCATCTTCAGGGCGACATGTTGTGATACCCCCCCACACTCCTTCTTTTGTACCCCTTCTTCAGGGCGACCTGTTGAGATAACCCCCCACACCCTTTCTTTTGTTACCCCGTCTTCAGGGCGATGTGTTGTGATACCCCCCACACACCCCTTCTTCTGTTGCCCCATTTTCAGGGTGACCTGTTGATACCCCCCTCACACACCCTCTT
>ML675655.1:4962326-5195036 GCA_007922155.1 Mesoclemmys tuberculata
GCGCGGGCGCTGCGAGAGCTGGTGCTGGGAGCGCCCCGCGCCGCCGGTACCGAGCGGGTCCCAGGGCAGCGCCGCTGCTGCGAGCCCGGGGGACGGCCGGAGCCGGAGCAGAGCCACGCCGCAGCGCTTCTCCCCGCGGGGACCATGGTACCTGCTGGCGCAAACGCCCAGCCCTTCCCTCCTCGTTCCTCCCGCGCGGGGCCTGCTTGGGAACCGGGGGGGCGCCCGCAGCTTCCCTCTACCCCCGAGAGCGGCACTGCTCAGGCTGCAGCAAAGCAGGCCATGCCCCTCTCTGGGCCTGTGTCCTTCCAAACGGCTCTGCCTGACCCACAGGTTAGCCTGGGTCCGGGTGACTCCCGTGGGTGGGGGGGGGATGCAGTGGGGTTAACCTCATCTCAGGACATGCCTCCCTCCTACCCCCTTTGCCTTCCCTGCACGTTGCATTAATTCACCTTGGCCACTGCTCCCACCTCGTTATGAATTAGTCTGAAGCTTAATCGCCTGAAAGCCAGTGTGCAACAATTGGTCTGAATTTAGCCTTGGCCTGGCTCTACACTAGCTTATTTTCTAGTCTGCAGCTGTGCTTGATTTTCTTTGTTCTTGTTAAGGGACAAGGCTCATTTAAAAAAAAGAAACCCTCGCCCCTGTTTTAAATAGTAACGTTGTGCTTATCTGGTAAGCCACTGAGAAGGGTCTTTCTCAGCAATCCCCTTGAATCATTTACTGATTAATAGCAAGCACTCCCTTTAATGGTAAGAGCCTTTGTTCAGGCTAGCTCAAGACTTGAGGTACCAAAAATATTAATATCTTTGTTTTGAGTATCAGGGTCAAAGTTCTGTTTATCTTTTATATAGTTTTATAATTGGGTAAAACTGTAAGCACATGTAGCTTTTGCCTACAGTAAACATGTGAATGTACAGAACAATTTTAAAACACTAGTCAATCTGGCCAACTCCTTAACATTTGCATTGACTAAATGGTAGAGAATTTCTATAGCAAAATGATGTATTTTTCATCTATTTTTGCACACTTTGAACTGTTGTGTAAATGGTTTATCTGAATGCCAAGTGACTGACAAAGTTGTTGACTTTTATACACTTTTAAATTCATATATTAAAAAGTAAGATTTTTGTGACACTCCGATAAAGCACAATTCTAGCAGACAGCACTGATTGGTTGACCAGGCATTGAAAGACTAAAAGAAACAGCAGTTTTGTTTATTTTCACAAACATCTGCCCTTCATTCACAATGACACACCATAAAAATGGTTTGCTAAATGTGCTGTTTAAAACAGCCAATAAAAACACATTTTAGTGCTTAGCTAATTCTGCAAAACCAGCCATCGCTCTGTGTCCAAAGTCCAAAATCAGCAGGGAAGTGTTAACCCAGGATTCATGTCCTGAAAAATCCTTAATACCAGGAGCCTGCATTCATGGGGGAAGCAGTCTGGAAACCTGTTTCTCCCTTACCCTTGAGACACATCCTCCAGCTCTGCCTTCTCCTCCTAACGCTGTGATAGTTTTATATCAGCAGCAGTGAACCACTTTATACAAGTGTTCCAACGGTACCTAAGCTTTGAGTGTGGCACCACTGAGTTTGTAAGGCTATTATCAAGAGGCTATTGCCACATTAAGTAATGTACTATGAATGGAAGAAACACTTTGGCTGAGGCTCCCTGCTTAAATGCCGCCTTGACCCTGAAATTTAATATCATTGGGACATGCACTGTAGTGCAAACTCTCTCTCTCTCTCTCTCTCTCTCATTAGTGTGGCCTAGAACCATGCCAATGAAGAAAAAAGACTTTCAGGCCACAGAGCCCAGATTTGCAGACTACTGTCACAGGGCCTGTAGACTTGAGTAGATATCAAGGACAGACCCTGGTTTGCTGTATGTTCAAGTGCCAATTTTACAGCCTGTTCAATTCCCAGTTGCATACTGTACCCCCACTATGTTACAGGGAGGGGAAGGAATGCTTGTTGGGCTATGCATTCTCTATACATTTTAGCCAGCTCTGTGTCCTTGTGATTAGTGGCTTGCACTAGGGCACCACTGCTTTCTTTCTCCCTAGCCACACCTCACTCGTAGGGCCTACTCCAGGCCCCACATTTCCTTCATTTTTAAAATGAAATCGTCCCACTGTCACGACGATTGTTGATGCTTAAAATATAACAAAGGCAGGAGGAAGAACAGGAAACATGTAGAAAGAATTTAAAACCTGGAAAAGGTATGGTGTAGTTGGTACCGCTCATCAAAAAAGCTTTTATTGTAAGTTTGCTAATTCAATTAAATAGGAATGAAAGACTTGTGCATGGGAATCTCAGCAATTTTTAATATGGTGCAAGTCTGCTTCCTGGACACAGTGAGGAAAGTAACAAAATTAATCTCATTTGCGTTGTGTTTTTTTAAGAGAGAAAACGAACGTACAGATGACGTGATGTGGCCAGTTTGGCAACTGTGGGTTTTTCATTCATTGGAGTATCTAGATATGTGGCCCTAGGCATGCTACTCTTGCTCTGGTCATTTGTAACAGATTTCAGTTTTCATCCACACACTGGCACTAAGAGTTAATTTTCAGAGTTAGCAGCAAAAGGCTATAGGATCTATAGCAGATAAACTAAGCAGCAGTAAGATTGCCCCGAACCTTCATTTTTAAATACAGACTCAACCATTTTTGAAAGTTTTAAATGTTTGGGCAAAATGTTCCCTCTGGGAACTAGAAGTGTCCAAGTATTAAAAGAAAAGATTTCTTACAGGATATCTGAGAGGAAAAATTTGTTAATCTGAGAACAGGTGTGCTTGTCAGACTTCTGTCAGTTGCAGACTCAAGTAGTTCAGATAGTTTTGATAATCCTCTAGAACTGTGAATATGTTTAACCAAGTCTAAATTCCAAACTTCTGGAGGTTTCCCAGTCCCTATTTTTCACTCAGGGTATAGTGAAATAAAGCCATAATTAGACTCGCATATCTATTTGTAAAAAGTTTTACAGGTAAAATTTATATACTATTGACTCTGTATGCCTTGCACTGTATTTTTAGGCTTGACAGAATTTGATTATTAATTTATTTTTAAAAATAACTTGGGTGGAAAGTATCAGTGTTTTAAGTACTGTTAAATTTTGTATTGATTTAAATGTTCACATTTGGAGGAAACTGGGAGCAGACAATCATTTAATGACAGACATTCAGATTCAAAAAGTAAAACTTTGCAGCTGTTAATATTACATTTCACTATATATAAAGTAAATATCCTTAAATCAAACTCTAGTAAGTTCTCAGACAGCACTTTTCTTATTTTGCCTCTCAGTAAATTTCTGTTACCACCAACAGAAATATTTTGTTGTCAGTGAAACTGATGTTTACTTACATTTACTGATAAAAATCAAATCCTTCCAAGCCTAGGCATATTAGCTGCATACATTCTGCTTATTGCACACACAAGAGGAATGCTCTTTTTCATTTGACTGGTTTCCTGTGTTCACATGGTCTGTAACATAGGAGGTAATCCTATAAATAGAGAGAAGTCATATATAGTTTGTGGGGACAGTCCAACAAAGTGTACTTCCTGCAGCCATGCACATCTTTAATGTTAAAATCTAGTTGTAAGTGCCGAATAGCAATCACAAATCAGGCACTTTGTGCTAGGTGTTATTTAAGGATGCATGCAAATCTGTGGGTATTCTGTTGTAAAGTAAGGGTTTATTATACTGTAAGTTTTCAGAATGAATGATCAGTTAATTGCACAGGAACTCATGACGCACACTGAAAAGATGTACTGTATTTGTTTGAGTGATCGCATCCAAATTAAAGATCACATTGTAAAGGTGCTAAAGGGCAAAGTGTTAAAGCTAACCCAGCTGAATGGCGGAACAGTAAAATTAGACTGGCAAAAATTATAAATAATATACTAAACAACAGCTAACATAAGAAAAATCCAAACCAACACAGGTTGAGTATGCATGATTTATTATAATACCAAAAACCTTAACAGTGTTCTGTGGTACTTTGACAATGCTTCATTTTGTTTAATATATAAATGTATTTTAAAGACGCTTTTACAAATTAAAATCTTACAAATTTCTGTGGTGTAAATTTATGGTAAAATTGATGTAAAAAAAATCTATGGTAGACATGTAGCTACAACTGATGAAATTCTAAGATCAAGTGTTTAATTTTCTATTTCTTTAGCATTGGTTACAAGACTAATGTAAAAACAAAATATTTTATTTTTGTAATGCTCCTGAAAACATTAATGCATCAAAGGAAAAATTGTGTGTCCACTTACAAAAGTGCTGTCATAGAACGGGATCATGGGCAAAGTCCCACCTTCCCATGTAGTTTTAATGCTCCCAGATGCTTTTTGGTTGTTCAGAAAAACAAGAAACCGTGGTATGGTCGATGGTATACAGTAAATGTAACACTGATATATCCATTATTAGTGGGGTCTTGGCCACAAACCAATGTTTGAGGCATGAAACAACACAGCTACAAAGAACTGCTTTAGATGTTTATTTTCATTTTTGTTCTTATTTAAAAGACAGACCCAAGTATTTAGGAAAGAAAAAAATAACGTATCCAACAGCCAACAAGTACAGGATTGACCTCCATTTGTTGGCAGCCATAGGCACAATTTTTAAATACCATACCACAGGGCAAGATGCCTGCATGATTAATGGGGAATTAAGTAATGTATGTATGTACAAAGCAGTTATGAATTCTCTTACATGTAATTTATGTCATATAATGAAGACTGAAATATTGTCCGTCTTTAGGAAAGAAATAACCTCAGAAGGGACAGCTTGCTAATTTTCTTTTCTTCAATAGCTCAGGTTTAAGAAATGTGCTAGGCGTGATAAGGAATAATTGCATCATATTTCAGAAAAAATAGTAAAAAGGAGTCAGATGGTACAGATGGGAACTCTCAACATTACATGCCATGAACTGCAGGCACTTCTGGGGATAGCAGCGCTACAGTGGTAATGACACACATCTAAGATATTGCCAGCCAGTGCAGGTAATGACTTCTGGTTACCCAGCAGTTGTCCAGACGTTTCTGTGTGGGAAGGAAAGCGTCTCTGAAGTTGGCTGAACTAGCTTGGCTAATCTCTAGCAAATAACCATCACACATACAAGTTTATTTGTGCTTAATGAACATAACCAGCAATGCAGATGAAATGCAGATAAGAAAAATAAGAGATGGTAGTGATATTTAGAGATTTACTGACAAATTAATTCCTTGCATGTCCATTTACTGTTTTATACTGCCAATATGGACTAAGTTTGTAGATCAAAAGTTAAAGGGAAATTTGAATAGCCAAGAATTTTTACAGTGCCCACTTATTTCCCATTGAAAACCCCTTTTGATTTTAAATGTGTAAAATATGTATGGAGAAACTGTCATCTTCATTTCCCGGAAGGGAATTCTCACCACTCCAGGTCAACAAGTGCATGCAGTTTTATTAGCAATTACGTATTAAAATTCCAGTTTTTCCACATATGGGACCCAATGTTGTGAAATGTTCTGAAATATACTGTAAACCGCCAACTGGAGATTTTTTTTGTACAAATATGTGAGAAGAGGCTTCACACATTGCTATGTAAAAATAAAGTTAAATAAAATAGCTGCATGCAGCAACAGTATACACTTTTGTAAATGTTTTTAAAGCGGATGAAAAGGGGAAGTGAGCTGTTATTTTAAAGGCTATTGGAAATCTCCTTCCAAACTCCTAAACCTGGGATAGGCTACCAAGCCCATTTTGCAGTGCTCTAAAATTATGTATGTTTTGTGCTTTTTTTATAAAAAGCACATTCAAATCTTTTCAAATGCCTTCAACTCTAACCCAAAGCTGTTTTGTATGAATATTGAGTTCTAGTCAAATGACTGTCAGTTTCAGTCCAAATCAATCTAATACCAACATTAAAATCCTTAAAGTTAGCATTGAAAGGCAATATCCTTCATTGAGGCAAAAAGATTTTACCAGAAGCATTTGATAAAGAGAGGCTTCATTTCACTATCAATGTTAGATGGTTTTGAAAAAGCAATTAGTGGCTCCCTTGAGTGACAAAAAGAATTAAGAGACTTTGCATGCTGTGTGTAGGGAAAAAGTAGGCCAAATTGGGTTGGACCAAGAGAAAAGTTTGTGTGCCAGAACATTCAAAGCATTGCCTACCCACCATGGAAAAGAGGGGGAAAAACTAGGTGGAAGCTTTTACAATCACAGGCTTCCAAAAATGTTTAAATATTATGAAAAGAGACACCGCCATCTTTAAGCATTGCTCTTTCCTTCTTTAAAACTGGTAAGTGGTGTTAATTCCAAGATATCTATGAACAGGTTGCACCTGCCTGAGGTAGATTATTATACAAAGTACATCAAATATAAGGCCTAACCTTGCACGCTACTAAACGTTTTTCATGAGATGTCTACCGCTTCTGAATAGTTAAAGATAAAAAAATTATATACATGGGTATCTTGAAAGTACGTTTCTGAAAGAAAGAAACTGAAAACACAGGGCCAGAGTAAGCTACAAGGTCACTCTAATAGAAAAGTATTGCTTGAATTTCTACAGCACAGTAGGGGTATTTGTTGAGTCATCTTTGCCTGTTCTCACTTACATACACATCGATTTATTTTACAAGTTGATCACATGGTCTAGTGCCTCTTAAGCCAGGTAGTATATTTATACCCATCACTATCAGCAGGGACTTTTTTTAGCAGGAGATTTACACTGATGGTCACTCATTAAGTGGGAGGGGTCATTTTCTGTTTTTGAGACTCCAACCTCCCTTCTTCCTCCTCCATATCAAGATATACTTTTGCTGAAATTTTACAGTAGCGGAGATTGGAAAGTACACTTAGTTCATTTGCTTGTTTCCTTGGTGTTTTAGGATTATAAAGGCAACTTAAATACGTGGCTTTATCTGTCAGTTGCGGATCAAATGCCCAAGACTCTCCATTTGCATGTCTTACAGTTTCTTGTGCCAATAAACATGGAGTTGGTATCAGTGTGGTGATGGGGGGCACTCCCTTGTTCAAATCAGGACGGTCAATGGTGTAGTCTAAATTCTGGCAAAGCTTCCCAAAAGATGAGCCTTCGGTTGGTAACTTGAAAACGGAATAATATGTTTTCTTGAGTTGTTTTGCTGATGGACTTCCATTCCAGTTTTGATCTAGTTCCTTCTTCTGTGAGATGGAAAGCATAGAATCCGGCTGTGGAAGAGACCTGTGGGACTCTGGCAGACAAATGGTCTTAGAATGTAGTCCAGTCTCCAGGGGCTGGCTGCTTTCTAAATATGGACTGGCAGAGAGGTTGCCTCCTGCCACAAATAGCTTGACATCTGAGTTACCAGGCACTGACATGTGGTATTGAGAGTTAGAACACTTCATATCTGGTGTGCTCTCCATTTTTGGATTAACTTGTATATTCCAGAGCTGCAATTTGTCCTTTTTACAAGCAAATTGCTGAATTCCTGTACTACTGGATGCCTGGCATGACTGAGAAACGGTACCATCATAGCCTGCACCACTGATTTCTTCCGCATGACTTTCATAAACAGTCACAGCAGGATTTGGGGAGGATCTGCATCCTTTTGATGCAGCAGGTTGGCAGAGATACTCATGGCCAGTTTCCTTTTTGCACCCAGCACCATCACATTCACTAGAATCGGCTGCTACAGAACTACAGGAATTCTCCAAGCAGCTTCTATGAGGGTTCTTGTCTGTATTATGCCACGTATCATCATCAATTCTCAAATTGTCACTTGGGGTTACCAGTTCCCTAGTATTCTTTTGGTCGTCTGTGTCATTTGAGCTAATAACGTTCAGTAATTCATAAGAATTGTGCTCCCTACAGTCAGATTGAAATGTCTTTGTTTTCTCCTCATCACTATTAAACTGAGCTCCCTCATTTTCATTAAGCAAGAATTCATCATCAGCACTTTCATCTCTCAGTCTGCCCACATTTTTCTCTTCACTTGGAGAAGTGTGCATTTTCTGAACCAAAACCACCTCATTTGACAAATAGCTGTCAGACCTCCTGTCTGCGACCCCTTTATGTTCAACTTCATGAACATCCAATAGGGAAACTTTACTAATATTCAGACCATCAGTGCTAGAGTCAGGCAGCCGGGTGTTTCCATCTGCACTGAGAGGAAGGCACGTATTGACAGGTGCCACAGCGCTGCCTTGTAGAGACTTAACAGGGCTGAGCTCGCTGTGTAAAATACTTGGGGATGCAGAAGCCCAACCTCCTGCCAAGTGCTCATCGATGGCATTGTGTGTTTGTGTCAGTGCATCCGAATCAGTTTCTGCATCCAAAGACTTCCAGCCTTGGGCAACATGTGTACTGCCTGCATTCTCGCTCCTTCTGGCACCAGCAGAGGCATTTCCTAACTGCAGTTGCTCCAAACTATCCCCCCTCCAGCGCCGATCTTTTACAATGCATTTCTTAGTGCTCTCTTGAAATTCACTGATGGGTTCAAAAATGGTCTTACTTACAGACGGGCATTCAGCACCAGTTTCTTGGAGAGATATATTGGTTTGTTCGTCCACTTGCACAATTGTCTGAGGAAGTCCACAAGAGAGAGTGCTGTCATCGCCAGGCAAATCTTGATGGCAAATTCCATCAGAAGGAAAGGAAGTGTGTACATCTGACCAAGTGCTATAGTTTCCCTTTTCCCATTTGTTTGTTAATGGCACCTCATTGTTTATACACGGGGTAAGTAAAGTTGTGGTCGCTTCTTGTTCTGTAAGATTTAGTATAAATACAAAACACCATAACACATTACAAACTTTGCTAAAAATTCCTTATTCCAGATTCTACAGGTTGGTACCAAGTGTGTGAGTACACATCCCCAATTCCTAGGAACCAATAATCTGCCCATCCATATTCTGGCAGCGGATAGGGCAGGATGCTTTAGCCCTTTCAAGTTACATGTTAAAATACTCTTTTGACCTGCATCTAATGGATGATTATTGTAACTGAGCTATAGTGATCAATCCCTGTTGTCTTACTGTGGATCACAGCCAAAGACATCCGTACCTATATACTTCATTGTGGAGTTTCATAAAGCTGTTTGCAGGACATTTTCATTTGGCAGTTATTTCCAAAATTTGATTACATGCTGAGTAATTTAAAATATACTGCTTGTTATTAAAAACACTTACAGATGAAATACTACTAAATTCCATAGTGGGTGCTTTGAATTTTCAAGGTGCTAAAACAAACTAACTCATTCTTATAGCTGATGGACAGGTCTGGGGACCAGAATGGACAGGGGAAAACATTTATTGAACAGTGTGAAAATTTTAAAATCTTGTATTTTAAGATTTATTTCTACTGCTCTTCACATTATACATGGCAGTAGCTCACACATATCCTTCTTGTCCAGAGGACAGTCCCTCGGACTGAGGTTCACAAGCTGTGGAAGGCCAAAAAAACCCCAAACAAACAAACAACCCTCTTCATACAATTAGGTGTAAATTTAATCCAAATCAGCACTGCACAGAATATTCTGTATTGCAGCATGGCTGCATTTTATGGTAGTGACTAATCTCCATCATTTCCAGGGCTGTTTCTTTGCCCTTTTCTTTTCCCTTCTCTGGGAAAGTTTAACTAAAAGGTTAATGGTGAGCCTATCATTACCTTTCAGAAGATCTGTGTCAGAGGGAGGAGCTTGCTCAGAGAGACCTAATTGTTTTCTTGCATTCAGAAGTACAGTCTTCAACTCCTTTAACACTTTCTGACCAGTTGGGCAGGGCTGGTATTCATTACAGCAATTTGTGTGGTATTTCCAAAATCCCTCTTTTATTATTCTTTAAGGAAGACTCTGTGTCAAGTTTCTCACTCCTGGGTATTCTACAGCTAGGCCTCTCTTCTCCCAGTCTATCATTACTACAGAAAGACTGGGGATAGATACCTTCTTTTCTGAAAGAGAGGCTATTTAATTTGCCCTCTGCTGCAGGCTGAATGCCTTTATTACCTGGTTTGCTGGCATCAGCATTTTCTCTAGGGCTGGCTAAATCTGGAAGTAGGGAGTTGGTCAGTGCTTCAGGCTTTGGAGTGAGACTGAGATCCCCTGTGTCTGTAGTCTCTCTCTGGTTGTTGCTTTCACGTTGTACAATGCAATAGGTCTTAAGATAGATGTCAGGCTCTTTCATCTTTGGATCTGGCCTCAGTAGTATCTGTGGACTCACCTTTTATAAAACGGCCTTGACCCACAGTCTCGCAGTCATGGTCTCTTGTTGAGTTGGCCTCAAATCCATTCTCAGCATTTTTTCTAGATGCACTCTCTTCATGAGACTCTGTTAAATGACTGGAGATGTTGAAGTGAAAGGGACTCCAGGATTTGCTTCTCTTGTTAGAGCTGGTGTGGACTCTGTCTCTGCCTGTTTGTACCTGTGCAGCGCCTCCTGCTGGAGAAACTACATTTACCAAAGTCCTGGAACATGGAGAATCACCAAACCAGGTAATGGGATTCGAAGCCTGCTCTTCCCACTGGGTTTCCAAATATTTCACCAAGGCTGTAAAACAATGGAAACACAAATGACATTCTGCAGTTATCTACATTGTAAATATATATTTTCATCATACGCACAAATCTCTCTTATCTCCACTGAGAGAGAACACAAACACACAGAAACCTTTGCATACCAGTGAAAAGGCATTTCTTCACGAGCGTGTAGACTGAGCACAGGCACCCCCTACTTGAACTGGAAATGGGGCCCAGAAGCCAAATGCAGAAAGCACATGAGATATGTTATAGGGATTTAAGCACGTGTCCACCATGCCATATTTTAATGTACCCATCAAAGATCATGTTGTTTTAAATAAGGGCATAATTCTAAAAGTGAAACATTTTTCTTCCAGTAGTGCCTCACCAACAGAGTTGAAAGCAACTTCACTCTAACACTGTACAAGGAAATATACAAATTCGGACAGGAAGATGAAGATGTTCAGGGAATCAGTGTCCCACAATACAGTAACCATCACTGAGAATTCTTGCTGGTCCTGCAGCTGTAACAGATCCTTGCAGAAGTCTCCATTGCGCTCAGCAGCAGGCACCTTGAGTCTCCGCAGAGCCCCAGGCCTCTCAGTGATAGAAACTATAGCAAAATACACGAATGAAAGCTAAGAATTGTTGTTTTGTTTTGCTACCCACCCTATTCCTGTTCTAAAGTAACAAACCCAACCCGCCCATCCAACAAACCCACCACTGCTTCTGAGCAACCACTTACCAGGTTCCCCATTCTCCATCCATTCCCTCCTCTGGATTGTTTTTTCACGGCTGAACGATGGGCCATGCAGACAATGGTCCCTCTTTGGAGAATGTTCTTTCTCCACATTAGGAAGTAAGCCTGGTGCACTCACACATCTGGGGATTGCAGCTGTTCTCTCCCCAGTTCTCTTGCCCACTTGCTGGAGTGCCGGGCTTGTGGCTTCGTCTACACATTCAGTTAATCTTTCAGTTTCCATTTCCTCTTTGCAGATCGTCATGATCTTTTTACCTGTGTGACTGAGAGCCGGCTGCAGGGCCACTCCAGGCACCCTCACTGGGGAGCTTGTTTCTGAATGTTCTCTGCTGGATTTAGACATGTTGTTCAAATGGTCACACAGTATTTTTTCTATTGTGTCTGCTTCGCTTTCCTCCTGAAAACCCTTTGTCCTATTCACTTTTATCACTGAAGGGGCATTGGACACGCTCCTTGGGAACTCTTCCACGGAGTCCTTCTGTAAGACATGTCCATCTTCTGCTCGATTAGTCACTCTGCTGTACTTCCAGTGTTTCGTGATGAAATAGACACTCAGGCACGTGATAAAACTGAAGAAAAGTCCTCCTGCAGGAGACAGGACAAGAGTCAGACCACACTGATGGCTTTAGTTTTTAAGTTTATTTGTGAACTTGGTGCTTGGCAGTAATAACAGTATCTACTAATAGCAGGCCTGGTGCAGGCAGATTTCAAGCAAGTTTTTCACCACAGAGCTCCGCTGCATCACCTGATCCACACCCACACCCCCTGAACTTTCACTAATGACCTGTATCATCCCCTTGTGGGCCTCTAGGTCCTCTGCCCCACTATTCTACCATGCATCCCACTCCTGGCTTGGGGTCTCTTGCCAAGGACTGCTCATGAGAAAGGTCCCCCCCCCAAAATTGAAGTTTTTAAAAAATATTTAAAGCTTTAGATTAATGTGAAGTATGAACACAGCAAACAATGAACAAAACAGCTTCCAAGCATATGCTGCTAGAATTTACCTGTGAAGCCATAAAGCGTGTTAAGTTTTGAAGTGCTTTCCTGTGGTAGGTTTCCTGTGGGAGTTGGAAGGGCACAGACTTCAGGCCCAACATGCAACACATAGTGTCCCCTCAGGCTTGGTGGACTATTGCAAACCAGGCCACTGGGTGTCTGAACTTTCTCCTTCAATAACTGCATGGAGCTCACCAGATGACAGCTGCAGGTCCAAGGATTTTCATTAAGAGACAAGGAGGTAAGAGAGTCTGGAATGCTGGCCAGTTCTGTCAGCTTATTTTTAAACAGCCACAGATGCTTCAGTGTCTGCAAAGGCTGGAAAACATCGTTATTAATAAACAGGATTTCATTGCTCGATAAGTCCAGTTTGGTCAATGATGCTAGCCCATAAAAAGTGTCCATGGAAAGATACCGAATGAGATTGGAAGAAAGAATGAGTTCGTTCAGTTTGGCCAAATGCTCAAAAGTCCTTGGCGGAAGATATGTAATTTTGTTGTCAGAAAGGAGGAGTTTTGTGAGCAGGGTCATCTCCAGGAACCAAGAACTTTTCAGCGTATCCAAGGCATTGTTTGCCAGAATCAACTCCTCGAGGATTCCCAGGCCAGAGAAAGCCAAATGCTGAATCCCACAGCTCAGCAGGACATTCCTGCTGAGATCCAGACTCCTCAGGCTGCTGTTGTCCTTTGCAACAAAGGTCAGGTTTGCAAGTGAAGAGAACAGAAATCCCGTTATGGAGAGCAGATGAAGATGAGGGAAGTTCTGGAAAGACCGTGATGGTATCTTGCTGAGGTTTCCATGCCGTAATAGTATTTTCTCCGTGGAGTTTGGCAAAGCTGATAATACTGAGGTAGAAAAAAAGGTATTCAGAATTGAAGACAACAGGCTGCTCTAATTTAAGTTGGGTACCAACCCTGGGATGGGACTGCACTGGGAAAGTACAAAGGGCTACAGCGGAGGATCAGACCGCACTGACTGAAACTGATCTATGCAAAGACAGACCTTTCTGTGCTGTGCTCCTAAATATCCTTCTGCTTGCACTTGGCATATGGCTTACTACTGAAATCATAAGTCCCATCACAACCTGGACTGGATAATGTGTCTTTTGTATGACAATTACTTTTTTAAAAATAATTTTTCAGATGCATATATTTTTACTTCTAGACCTATTTGTTAGAAATATAAAATAATAGTTCAAACACAACATGTAATTTAAGAATTCCAAAAACTACTACCCTCTCCTGTGAATTGGCAGCAGCAAGAGTGAGGGGGGAATAAGAGCTTACCTTCCTGAAGTGAGGAGACATGCTCACATTCTGCTAGCCCAGTGGAGCAGTATTTACAGATTGGAGGACAAGACAGGGCTACTTCCAAAGAAATCAGCAGAGGAAACCTAGCAAGAGCTAAAATACCTGTTTACACACACAAAATCCAGTTACAAACACACACACTCTAGAAAAAGTTTTTTGAGGATCTTAAACCTGCAGTATTCCAACTTCCTATAGTGGCTCTGTATCTATTGGGAAACTAGGGATTAATATGCTATGCACGAAGGCTAGCATTTGTCACTTTTTCATTTCACTATAACAATGTTTTGTAAATAGTAAATGGTATTAAGAGAGACAAAGTTATTTAATCAGAAAGGGCTCTTGGCTATTGAAAATTTTAAAGTTTTTGTTGTTTTTTTTAACATTGCTCTGAAATTAATACAACTTTCTGCAATACCAAGACGACTTTCTGCAATATTAACTGATGCACTGTCATAATATCATGAGTTAGATGATTGTTTCTAGGAAAGTTTCTGCATTCATACTGTAGAATGCCACATGGTATTTATTAATTCAGTAAATATCTTCACTCTTCATAGGCAGGGGTTTTCAAATTATTATATATAGTGTGCACTCTATCTTATCTTAAGAGTAATTGCCTTGTGGACCACCAACCCTCCCATTTCCCCATGACAACTACAATAATTGTTTACATGGAAAATCAATATTATGAAAACATTTAATGTGTTTTTAGCTCTCGAGGCAATGAAACAGTTAGTAAAAAGTAAAGAGCACTATGTAACGAGCCATCTGTGTGGACCACTGCTGCTATGTATCATAAATGGGGGTTGTGTATACTGTAATATTACATCATTTTTCTTGAAAAAACATGTGTTCTCTAATTTTGATGTAGAAACATTCAGATACCGTATCAGTAAACATGAAAATATTTATATGCATCTAAACATGTTCTATTTTGTGAACTTATTTCCTGAATTGTATTCTATAACATCACCCATTCCCTGTTCCAGCACATATTTTAGCCTATATATTCTGCCAATTAATGTTCTTTACAAAGCATACTGCTGGCATTTTCTCAGCATCTGGGAATATAAACAGCCACAATTGTGTTGTATAACTTGACTACATATGGAAATAAGTTCAGGCATGAGATTTATTTGCACTGGTTATAAACTCATCTTATAACTTGTTCAAAAATATTACAAATAAAAATATTACCCTATCATTAGCAAGAACAAAAATGCTCGTCAGATTTAACACTCGCACATTTTTTTCAAGCAGCTAGTTAGATGCACACACCTTTGAAAATATTTTTAATCTTCAGTGTATTTTTCTCAAGAAAGTTGATTCAGAAATTTACTTTCCAGTAGTAATTTTGGGTTACTATAAAGGAAGAGGTTACTATAAAGGTTACTGTCCTGTGGAAAGTAAATTTCAATTTCAGGCAGCTGCAAATGTATGTGTTCTTTCATTAAAAAAACCTGATTAGACTCTCAGCCTAACTTAAAAATTGGGGCTGTCAACTGCATGCCAAATTTAGACAGACAGTTACTACAACTGCACAAATAAGAGTGTTATGTTTTACGTGCACAACTTCCCAGATTACGAGCATCAGCATAGTAATTATGCATTAAATTACACATCCTGCTTTTTTTTTAAAAAATATATTCCTTCTATGACTAAAAGGAATGCCTTTTCCAAAGGGGTAAAGAGATTTTTCCTATCTAGAACACTTGGAAACCTGATTAATGGATTCATCTACAATTGCAATATTTCCATAAATATGACATGCAACCTTTC
Organism: Mesoclemmys tuberculata; assembly: GCA_007922155.1. Lineage (NCBI taxonomy): Eukaryota > Metazoa > Chordata > Testudines > Chelidae > Mesoclemmys > Mesoclemmys tuberculata. Next base: position 4,977,660 of record ML675655.1, read on the forward strand.
AGATTACATTGAGTTCACATTTTACAGTAATATTTCAATGTTAATTTTTCCTAACAATTTGAGCTCATATCACAGACACTATTCATTTATACACAAAAGCATTCACTTCCCATTAAATATTTTATTACTTTACAGAAAGCACAATGGAATAAATTTTGACCACTGCCTGAAAGTACGTATGCAATTATTTGATTTCTAACAAGTATGATTTTTTGCTGAATATCTAGCAAAATTTAAATCCAAATGTTTGTTGCTAGAATTAATAAAAGTTGTAACAACTTACAGTTCATCCTCAGAAATGCACTGGACTTTTCTTTTACAAACTGCAGCTTCCCTTGAGTACAGTAAGTTGTCACTTGTCAGAGTATTTATGCCCCATGTAAACATGGTTCACTAATTGGACCAGTCATCCATTTTAAGATTCATTACTCATTAACAACAAAGGAGGCAGGCTCAAACAGGAAATCTCCTGAATAAACAAGATGGTTAAAAACTAACACTGAAAAACTTAGTGGTAAAGGTTTAAACAAATTATAAAAACACAACACAAAAAACACAGATGACACTTCACTTTTCATCCATACCCAACATCACAGGAAAACTCCTGCAGTTGGAAAGTGATGTTTATAGTTAGAGATAGAACCCATATTTAAAAATGGCTGGTGGAAGTTAATGCTTTTTGATTATGAATAGACTGTTTGTACAATGATGCATTTTCACTTAAGGTCACTTAAGCAGTATGTAAGTGGATGTTCCTATGTATTTGTATTAAATTCACATTCTAGGAGATTACAAAAATAACTGAATTTACATTAATGGAAATTTAAAGTATAACAGCAATAATGTTTATTTAATAATGAAAAGAGACTGATGGATTTAAGTGAGTGAATGGTATTTGTCAGACTTAACAGCAAACCATCTTTACTGTAAAACTACCCTAATCAAAATCCTTACCTAACGGGGAGGAGGAGAGGGGGTGCCATTTGTATTGCAAGAAGGAAATACAGTATTTCTAAACAAATCCAAACATACAGAATAAATTCTTTGTGAACAAATTAAGCATAAAATTGGAGTAGGGGTCTGTTGGATTTAATTGCAAACAAACTAACAATTAGCAGTTCTTACTTGCACAAAAATCCATGGAAGATTTCAGAACAAGATCTAATGTTACAGAACATAGCTGTAGATAATGGCTCACTGTAGACAAATATTTCTAGTTACATGGTTTATTAGCCATGTCATAAATTATTAACTGAAAATACAATGTGTAAAACCTAGCAAAGCTGATCAAAAAGACTGTTGGGCATATAAAATACCATTATAGCCTGCTAGATATTTTTGCATTATTACTAACAACATTTTGTGTGCGCATGCAATTAGCAATCCATTTGGGGGAGATAACCCATTAGCATGACATGATACAGGTTAACATTTCATTTTTTGTTCAAGTAAATTGAAAATTTTACAATGTTTAGGGCTCATGAATATTCCAGGTTGACAACCCTGTATGCTAATGGTCTCTGTTTAGTTATAGAATGAGTACAGCAAATCAATAACCAGAATTGAAGATCTCCAGCTGCCATGAACTATCAGTTTCTAGGCAGCTGGAAAATTCTAGGGCTAATTCATAAATTTGCCTGCTTAGTGTAAATGCCTGAATCAAAAACATTAGTGACGTGTTAATTCAGGAGGGTAATGGGATTTGGAGTCTTCTACATATGTGGTGCAAAACACCAGCTTAGAGATAAATTTTTCAAAAGTGCTAACTGGCTTAGGTACCCAAGTCATATTTACTTTCCATGGGACTTCAGTACATAAATTCCTTGGACATTTTTGGAAAATTTACCCTTGATGATTACTGATCAAGACCATTTGGTCCTTTGGGTGAAATGAGTTTCATGGGTCTCAGTCAAGCTCCCTGTAAATAAATGACCACATCACAACAATCTTCATGACATTTGTCACCTGTTTTTAAGCACCAAGAATTGACTGGGTCATGGAGAAAACTCCTTGCTCATCCCTAGAAGTGTGTTTTCCAAAACATGGTTAAGACATTCTGGAGGATCAATACAGAGCAGTCTGCATTGCTCCTGAAGCATCTATAATAGAGGATTTCAGATTCCAGTGCTGTCAGGTCTGGCATGTGTCACCACTACTGAATATTTCAATATTGGTTAAACAGGTAGCCGCTAGTACTCAGAACATTTTTGATGGAGAGCAATGAGTTTACTTTGCTTTCATTGGGAGATGGCTAGCAATTTTCACTTGATGGGTCTGCTTCCATCTCTCCCTCGTCCACCTTCCACGATTTTCCACAACTTCATGCAACAGATCAATGAAGGTGTATTCATTATTTTCGAGTAATGTGTTATCACATGGGGAGCAGGTGTGACCAGATTTGTCTGAGGATGCTGGTGAGTGAAGATCGTCATCGCAGAATCCAGCCTGCGAAGGCTTATCTTTGTTATTTTTCTTCTCTTTTACACTCTGAGGGCCTCTGAATCCTTTTCCAGGCACTGAAATACAAACATTCTCCATTGCGTCTATTTGCTTAGATCCTTTCTTAAGTGGAGATACTAATTTCTTTGTTGGTTTTGCTTCTCTCTTTAAGTCAGATTTACCAGTGCTGTAATCATGAGGTGCCTTTTGTTCCTTTACAATACATAGATGGAGATCATACTGAGTTTGTTCATCTTTGAATTCTGTGTTCCCGACTGCTGCTGACACACCAGGCTCACTAGTGGGCATAGAGAAATGTTCCTTGAAGAAATCTTCATAATTTAAAATGTTTTGACTTGGGTCCTTTTTGCATTTTTCATATGGCCAAGTAAGAACTCTTCTCAAAGAACACAGCCCCTTATTTACATTTCTGCTCAAAGCACCTTTTTGTTCAGTGGGTGATTCTTCAGTTGTACTAGCAACACTTAAATACAATAGAGGTACAAAGTTCTCTGTCTTACCACTTCCTTTAGTTTCATCATTCAAACACACGTCTGAAATCCCATATTCCTGCAATGACTGCTTTAACAGTTCCGAACTATCCTTTTGGGGGGTTTCTATGCTTAGTTCAGTTGGTAAAGTGTTTGCATTGTGACTACGCATAGTTGTCTTATCACAATCTTGCAAGCTATTAAAATACCACAGTTCCATAACATTGTTGCAGTCTTCTTTTTTCAGGCAGGTTTGTTGATTTATTGCTACACAAGAGATTTTGGATTGCTCCTGGTTCCCATCAACTGGTCTATGATGTTGAGAACTACTGTGTTGAAACTCAGTTCTCAACATAATTGGTGAGGCAGATTTTGCACGATTTTTCTGCATTCTATTTTGCTGAGTTTTGTCAATTTCTACGGTTGTCTGTACCTTTTCATCTGACAGTGCTTGACTCCTCAGTCTCTCTGTCATCCTGTTAATGTTGCCAGTTAGTTTTTCATGACTGTTTTCAACAGTAGCTTCTTTTCCTGGCAGCACTTGCTTTTTATCTTGTTTCACCTTCCAGAGCAGGAGAAGCAGCAAAATAAATGGAAACAGCACTGCAAAAACAGTTCAAACCAGTCAATTAAAAATTCACCAAAACTGAAAGGCAGTCACAATTTTCAAAAATATCAAAAAATTTTGTGGAAAGGACAAAATATTCCTAAAGACAGAACTGAGTTGTATATTTAATTCATTCCAGATTGAGAAAGGCTGGTATAAAATGTGGTTTACAAATGCACACACTGATTTAGCAAGAAAACAAAGAAAACTTGCAGAGAACGTTTTTATATTTTATTGTACATCCATTTGTGTTAATAAAAATGGAAATGTTTCTCCAAAGCTAATGCTATAACAGAAAGAAAAATTATTTCTTTTGTAAGCTGCCCCCATCAAAATTTTATTTTTTAAACTTTATTTTAAACATAAAATTCTGCTTTTATGTACATCTTCTATTGAACCAATCTTTCAGGTGGTTTGTTTGCATGCACTTTTTAACTTATACAATATATTAAATAGTAAGTTGCACCTGTATCAGGTCTCATTTTATAAACTCCCCCCCAGCCTCTATTTATTATCTGGAATAATAAATGTGCTTTATTCATGATTTATTTGGATAATATGGTGAATGGCTTAGTATTACCAAAACTACGTTTCTGTTTCTTGAATAATAAATGGCTCACTTGATGAGTGAGTGTCCTTATATACTATTAAGTATACTAATAATGTATATATTTCTGCATTAAGTACTGAAATACATTCGAAGTACATTTGAAAGTAATTATTTTTTCTTAACAGACAAGAAAATTAACAAGAAACCCTGTCATTACTTCTTCAATGGAACCGTAAGAGTTTTTCAGTGTTCATCTTGTATAGTAACATTCCACTGAGCAAGGCAACCTTTTTCTTGAAAAGAAGTGTGCAGAATGTTGGTGTAACCCCTTGCTGTAATTGGGGGGGATGTGTTTTCAAGGGCTCTATTTGAAATTCATTTGACAATATGAAATAAGATGCTGAAAATTACACACCTACACAGAGAAGGGTCATTGGCAATCCAACTTTATAGAAGTCATTCTCAAGTGATGGTGATGAGAGAACAGGTGGGCAGTTAAAGTCAGAGATGTTCCAAACTGGAATTCCCTTCAGGCCTGGTGGGCTCTGACACACCACAGATGAAGCATCTTTCAACACAGAAGCATTAATCAATTCTGTAAAAACAAACAGCAAATGACTAACCTAGGACTACATAATATCCCAGGCTCTCACCACTACTTGTTAAAATACCCATAGATTCCACTAACATCAGAATGAGGCCTGCAGGTACGCAGCACCTTTGAACACAAAGCCATTTATTTAAGTGGCTAAATTTAATTTAGGTTCCTAACTTTATGCACTCAAAAGTTAACATTTTGGCCTCTGATTTTAATCTCAAGTCTACCATAAGGAAACAATCTTTCACTGACAGAAGAAGATGGTCTAGAATAGATTACTTAGTAAGTCTTTCCCATCTTGAATTTCTATGATAGAATTAATCTTTCCAGTTTTGTCCACTTTACTATTTCCACCTGCATTAGACATAATTCAGTGGAACTATGAGAACACAGGAGTGTTCTGCAGATGAGGTCCATCCAAATATTTAAAATTTGTGTCTCTAAATTGTAGGCCAAGAAGAACCAGTAATCAGAAGGTCTGGAATAATGTATGAATTAACTGAAAGAAAGTAACTAACTGAGTACAATGTTTTGCAATTGATTCAACTTTCATTCCAGAATGAAAATGCCATCTGTTCCACACACTGACCCAACGCTGTACTTGCAGAGTTTCTCACAATCCCTTTTTACATACTTCTGACACTATGAAACAAATTATTAACACTATGTAGCTCTTAATTTTGTTATGTTTTCATAGTATGATCTTGGATCTGGAACTATTCCTCCTATTCATGAAAAATAAATCATTACTATAGGTGACATGCTTATACAGGGAAATAAATCTATAGTACACTGCCTAACAGAATGTAACCCCAACTTTAATACTTAGTACTGTAATACAGTACAGAAATTTATGGTACCATGCTTTAAGGGATTATCAAATTATTATAAATGCAGTGAACCCCTGAACACCCAAATCTCTACTAGCTAGACTGTACATTGTAAAGTACTTCCAACAAGCTTCACCATTCTATATAGCTATCTGGCTACAGACTCCCCATTATCTGAACTTACTTGGAGTTGCCCAAGTGTTCTGGATAATTGAAGTTACACTGTACGTTACCTTGTAAAAAATATCCAAAATCTTGAAGTTCACAGGAACAGTTCCAAGGATTGTTACCCAGTTTCATTATTGGAGACATCAGCCCACTGAATGCATTTCTTGTTAAGGTAGATAAGTTATTACCAGATAGATCAATAGAAGTCAGCTTGGACAAATTTATCAAACTTCCACTTGCAATCATGTGAATTCTGTTGCTTGCTAAATTAAGGGTTGTCAGGTTAGAGAAACTTGACAACATATGGGGTCCTATTTCCTGAATGATGTTCTGAGACACTGTAAGGTTTTCTAAGTACCATGGTTTGGAAAGCCAAGAAGCTGTAACTGTAGTCAGATTGTTTTGATATAAACTGAGTTTAGTGAGACTCTGGAAAGCATAAAAGGCTCCCGGTTCAATTCTTGTGATACCACTGTTTGCTAGAGCTAGACTGGTGACAGATTTCAAGTTTGGGCTGTTGAAGACAGTTGAGTTGATAACCCCAATCTTCGTTACAACGAATACAATAGAGGTCAGGCTTTCTGGAAAATCTAGGGAATAAAACGGAAAAATGTACTTGAATACCCAAGGACTAATACCAGTTCTGTTCATATTCTGGGTTTTTTCCCCCCTCTTCAAGATTTAAAAGTAGTATGAGTGAGGAAGCCCTAATCTGATCTCAATGTATGCTCCTAAAAGTGATAGATAATTGAAAATTAAATCATTGTTTGACATTAAGAATAAAATTATGCTTTTTATTTTAGTACTATTTTATCAATGAATAAAGAGAAGGCTTTCACAGGACAGGAGTTAGAAAGTGAAGGCTAGATGTTGCTCTTACTCAACAAATATAGTAGAGTATCAGCAATATCCATGTAATAAATTGCAAAGCCATGTAACAAACTAAATTTATCTTTCTCTGACCAGCTCACCTGCATTCTGGGCATTGATATATCACCAATACAACTTATTCTAACGTTCTTTGAGGCTTCAGTCACTTTTTTATTCCCATTGACTAAACAAACAAAATTACACTGGTTTGAGATTTAGGACTGGCGATATTCCGTCTGAACCAACCACCAGTTTAAAGTCTGACATCACAACACTGCGGAGACGTTGAGGGAGGTTTAGACTGCTGCCAAAGGGAGTTTCTCAGCTTTTTCCAAGAGAACACAGCACTTACTAGACCCTGAGATTAGTCTTAAAGTCATGTCATTTTAATGTACAGAAAAATCATTCTAGGTTATTTTCATTAATGTTTTAAGTTTTTTATTTAATTTTTCTCTCAGTATTCTGCAGTTAGATGTGTAGTAACTAAGGAAACTGGATTGACAATGTGAAGAGGTGAGAGAGAGAGTGCCAATGAAATCAATGGAAAGATTCCAATTTACCTCAATGGTCTTTGTATCAGGTCCTAAAATGTTGTAAAATATTTTCCATAAAATGTGGCATGTAAAGTTTGTCGGCACTAATTTCAAATTACCCGTGCAATACATACATAGTTCACACTCACACAAAAATACAGTTAATGTTTGCATGTTGTACTATCTAACTTTTTAATCACTAATTTGTTAACTGCACAAATTGTCTTTCCTCAAGTAGCAGTAACAAGCTCTAAAGCAAATTAAATAGAACATACGGCGATCAGTGGGTTTCCTTTAAAATATTTTAAAGATTTTTACAGTGGTATGAATTAATATAGAAAACTAGTAAAATGAAGAACTCAAATATAGGGCAAAAGTTCAATATAGACTATTAACTTTATTTATTCACACATTTTTTTCAGTTAAGTTTCTTGTATAAAAGTTGCATTCATCAGTCTGTGCTCTGTGACCAGACATTTCTTAGTGGGAATAAGGAGCATATCCCACCTAATCACTATTAAATTAATCAAAGAAACTCAAGCTGATAAACAGATCAACTTTTGAGTCCAGAACATAAATTAGAAGTGAAGCATCTTCCCACCCACAAAATTTTAAGCATTAAACATTGCAGCACAAGTATGATTTTTGGAATGACTTTCACCTTCTCAGTAATCAAGATATAAACCTCTAACTTACCATTTGGAATGGAAGAGCAGAAATAATCCTTTTCTAGCACACACTGGAATGTGGAAGTCTTCATTAGTCCCCAAATCAAAATAAGCTCAAAAATCACTGCAAAGACACACATTTTTAAATAAAATCAAGAAGGAAATATTTCAATGTTTAAAAAATTAAGCAGCACTTAATATTGCTGATTACATAACTACATACACAATCCCTCAGTAAACTCAAGTTTTAAAGTTTTTGCAAACTTAATAGATTAAGAAATTCAGCAGAAACTAGTTAAAAATTCTTTAAATATCTTGACCATAAAAAAAGCATGAAGACTTAAAATTTCTTTGTTTATATTTAAGGCAAATGCCAAACTTTCTACAGTGCCAAATCAAAAGCTTGTGATCAATAAAGTGATGCCAAGGAAGCTTCACACTATTAAGTTCATTACAAACCTTTTGCCGAGAGTTTGATTCATCATCAGCTATTCCAGCATTTACCAGTAAGTATTTCTAATATGAAAGTCCATTATTTGAATGGTTTTAAGTTTATAGCACAAATATTTTAATGTAGGATGAGGAATTTACTTACATTTCATGATGTACAAATTCTCTCTTTCATTTAAAAAGGTATGGTCAACTTTTGCTTGTTGGAACCCTAGTAACTTCTGCCTGAGAGCTTGCATGTGATAAAAGAGCATAAGAATGCATGTGGTATTTTTCTGTCAAAAGACAAGCCAAGACCTGTTAGATTATCTTAATTTCTCTCAGGTATCACAGTGGTGGGCTAAAAGTGCAGTCACATGGAAAACCAGTAGTGTGTATCCGCATAGTATCTCCATGGATCTGTCACATTGGCAATAATATTTAACCACTTCATGATAGAATATAGTAAAAATGTCTACTCTTCTAAAGCTATTGAAGTTTAACAGATCATTAGAAATGTATAATATGAAACCAATCCATTTGGCATCAGTAGTTGTTAACCATTATTCATTTTTAAGAAAAATGTTTTGTATAGTTAAACAAAATTAATTGTAGCTTGTGAACACAAGCAGACATTCTGAGGTAAATTTGCACCAAAAGCACAGAAGGAAGAGCTTGACTTCTTTTGGGATCAACATAAAACAGATGTAATTTTTATACACTGAAGTAATACTTGGTTCAACTACACAAATAATTTAAGTCACTTCAAACAGTTCTCATGAAAAGTGCATAAAAATGTCCACCCATCAGAAGCAGGAAAAACAACTTTAAATGAAAGTCTTTCAGGTTTCCTGTACATTATAAATAAGCAAAAATGGGTACTGGCCATAGATTGTTATACTTTCACAATGGCTACATAGATGGAGAGGAAACCCTGGAATTATGAAGATGAAAACCACTGCAAAGTTAGAATGAATGGATAATTTAAATCCCATGAACATGTTTAGCACATTCTTGGGTTAATGTATTTCCAGAATCATTGTCCCTGGAAGGTGAGAACTCCCAACAGACATAAGGGACACATATTCTGGGTTCCATGATGTCAAGCTTTAAAAAAAAAAAAAAGTTTATTCTGAACTTTCAGCTTGTACCCTTCATCACTCTGCCGTCTACTGTGTAATTAGGTTATACTGTATGTTAAATTTCTCAAAAGCAGTATTTGTATTGCTGCAGTTATTCTGCGGTAAACTCATTGTACTGGAGACACATTATGGAAATGGGAAAACCAAAAGACACCAACTACAAACGTGACAGTATATGCAAATACATAATGCACCAATGTTTAAGTTTGAAAAATAAATCATGACATAAAAACACACTTTAAAGATGTGCATTCCAAATTGTTTACAAAACTGCAAGACTAAATATGTATTTTCAAAGAATTATATCAACCTGTACTGCATTATATTAACCGAAAATACAAGTAGGCTGTAGTGTTAACTTATTTTACAGTATCTACTCTCTACTTCACCCAACCCAAGCCCAATACAAATTGACAAGTATGGATATTAAACTGAAAGCTGGAAATCCAATTAGTAACTATTTAAAATTTTAGGGCCAAAATTGAAGCTAAAATCTTTTACAAACAGGTGACCACTTTTGTCATTTGAACAATGCAGTTTTCTGAGTTTTATTAGTGTATAATGCATATTTTAGTGAGTCTCATTTGAGCTATTTTAAGGGTCCATACTTTTATCCGCACATTTTAACAAAATTCATAATATGTATAGATAGGTCTGAGAGGAACTTACAGGACAGGATGCATTTCTGTGATGCAGCCCAAATTTTAAAAAAACAAAACAAAAAGGAGAATTTAGACCATTGCATTTCCAATCTTTCCTGGCTCAATGCAAATGTGGTAAAGTAGGAAAGATGTAACCTAAACTTAGAAGAAAATAGTAAAGTGCTTTGAATGAAACATATTACGAGAATGAAATTTTTTAAATATTGTTGTATACTTTGCTAGAAACCCTGGTATGATTTTGACAAAATGTCATAGTTCAGGAGAAGGTCAAGAGGACGATACTGTTCCAATAAATAATTATAGTAACTTCCACCTTATAAGAATCTTCATCTTCATGTAAACATAGAATAGCACATCTTTAAAGTTTATGATTAGTTCTTTAACAGGACAACCTGTTGCAACAAAAGTACACATAAAATAAAAAAGGAAATCAGTTAATGATATTTATTAAATTTCAGTGCTTTCATAAAATAAATATGGTATATAATATCAAACAGTGAGAAATAAAGCATAAGCATGAAAAGCATGGTAACAGAAAAATTACACTCATAATGGTGTTTAATACTTAGCACTTCAGAAATCATAAAGCCTTTAGTTATTTACATACATCCAGCTATCCAACAAAATGTACAGAGTTGCAGCAGCCTATTTAAAAAATATTGGAAGGGTGGGGTTGGGAAGACTGCAATGGAAGACCTTCACTTTGCTCTAACTAACGTATTATCACGTACCTTATTTTCCCCTTACGTACAAGACTCTGTTACTCCATTAGCTTTTAAAGTTTATTTAATAATTACACTGTACTGTATTTTAGAGCTTCAGTTTATATCTAGGATTGGAATAGTGCCCTCTGCACTACAAGACATACATTCAAGTAACACTTCAAATAAAAGTAAACATGTGCAAACCAAAGTTATAAACCTACAAAATCCTCAGGTAGTAGTGTCAAAAAAAGATGTAGTAGGAGCATGCTAATGGATAAGTTATGTTGTAGTTACAGTTCTCTAGTTACTTGAAAGCATGGGCATTAAAGGGAAATGAGGGCCTTTAAATAAAACTGGAAATAGACCCCGTTGCACCCAAACAAAAATTTGATCTGCTGAACACCACAAAGATTTTTAAGGTCATAACTCAAGATTTAATATTTCAACATGAAAAGAAACCAAAGCCATTTGACTTATTTGGGCTTTTGAAACAAATGCAAATTTCTGTTCAAAAATTGCTCTTAAATGAGAAAACAAACCAAATATAATATATATATGTATATATTAATATGTCACCCCAAAATTTAAAAAAAATGTACACACTCTTCATTTTAGAGCATGTTGCTCATTCAGAATAAAGACAGGACAAAGAAAGTAGAATTACATTTCATGACGTAATAAAAACATTAAAATTTGTGATCATTAAGTGCACCATCATACAGAAGTAACGTGCTCAGTGGAAATGTTCAACATCTATCAGAATCTGTCTTTATTAAAGCAAACAAATCTTTAGGACACTACCTGAAACTGAAATAATGATAACTGTGCTCCATTCAGCTTGCCTCAAATTTCAATCAGGCATATTCCAGCTAGTAGCACCTGTATGCCTCTTCATGATTGTGTTCCAGAAATATTCATCTTTAAATTTGCAAACTTTATTTTAAAAAAAGACAGACTGTAATTTTTCAGTGCTTATAGTGAACAGTTACTGTACGTAAACTTTGTTCTGAGCAGCATGAGCTGGGGCTTTTCCAGAAATCTGAGCACTGGACTTAATGTTGGCAGCAGATACAGTACAACAATTTCTTATATTATACAGTTCCTCAAAAAAATTCTCAAAGGATGATTTTCCCTAAAGATCATTTCTCAAAAAAGCTTATCACCCAAGATCTGTTCTCAATTCTTCTACTGAAGTTCAGAGCTTGCCAACTTTAAGAGTGACAGGGGAAATGAGGTGGAGAGAAAAGCAACCTAAATTATTCCCAATTTGTACCAACGAAGAACTTCAAGTAAAAGGAAATCCACTGATTAAAAGATCTTGCTACATGCAGTCTCTCATTTGAAAGCCTCAGTAGTTAGCATTGGGTGTAACAGCAGATATATCATTCATAAAAAACACTGGCATTGTTCCTTCATTCTTATTTACTTGCATCCATGGTTTTTGTTTAGAAGCCTCTTAAAAATGTTTATGGTTCTGCATGTTTCATACCCAACTGGAGGAAAATGGTAAACATTTCTTCTTTTAACATAATCCCATTCAGCAATCTTCTCCACAAAAATTCACTGTCATTTACGAGTCTGGTTCTTCTTTGGCACTGCGGGTCTCTTAGCTTGCCACAAATGGTTATGAATAGTAAGAGCATCTACACTGACAGACATGGTTTTGGCTGGAATTAAGTTAAATTGTTTTCTGTCTGAACTATATTTATAAAGCTTGTCAATCATTTTCTTGGTGATGCTCTTTGGCCCTGTTCCTGTCAGCTTGTAGATTTCTTCAGTGTCAGGGTAGTAGCAGTAAAGCGCTCTAAACTGGCAGCCAGCATCACGGAACAAAATAATGTAGTGGTTGGCATCACACTTCTCTAGTTCCTGTATTTTAAAAAAAGAGAAGTGCTTAGACTGTTCATAATGAAAACTCCAAACAATACTGGGTACTCAGTAAATTAAAGATGATAAAAGTTTCTTAATTCAGAAATGTTGAAAAGCTAAATATTTAAAATACTGTTTTCTGCTGTTTTCCCCTATGCACTTTGACATCAGGAGTTGGGATTTCTAGATATAACACTAATACAGAGCACAGAAGATGCTGATCTGCCAGGTAAGAATATAATGTAATATTGGAGACAAGGAGAACTCATGACACAGAAAGGACTAAACCATTAAAAGAGCAACTTCCATCTTAACCAATAGGATGCATATTGGGGACAAGATGACACACTGTATCTCGTCAATTTTCGCTATTCTTCTGCATCATTTTATTTTTAATTTGACAACTAACTTTAGAATAAGCTTCTCAATAAATTCTTATTACACAGAAGGGGGGACAAAAGGAAAAACCAGTGCCATGCAATATACAAATAGTGATCTAATTAACTGCATTTCTTTTGTATTTGACATTAGCAGCATAGAAATACTACACTTCAATTTAATATATTGCTTAAAATTCCATGATTGGATACAATAATTACATTAGGCTACAGGGTGGAAACTTTATGGGTTAGTCACTAGGGAGGTACTCATATAGCAAGAGAATATAGAGTAGTACTAAGCTTTTGCCTTGGAGAATGCAGTTACCATTTTAATATGGCAAGAGAACAACATAAAAAGTGATCCCATTATTTTTATTTAAAAAAAAAATAAGGCTCCTTAGGAGCACATCTAGACCAATCATTTTCCATTCCAAGGTCCCCAACAGGGGAAAACCCCTATAAACAGAGCAGTTAGAGATTACCCTTGTGAACACAGGTATTTAAATACTTGTGCATACCGTATAGAAGCTTGTTTATGATTATGTACAAATCCTAGAGAGAGAGAAAGGGATACTAATTTTTCTTTTCCAGACTAGTGAAAACAAAAACTGAATTTTATGATGTTTAGCCATACTGGATACTTCCGGGAGATGGACAAGCAACTCTCATGAAAGCCATATCAGCCAAACATAGTGAAGATGGTGACCAAAAGAAAAACACAGAAGAAATTAAAGATCTCCATATACTGTCTGAATTATTGGACTGTAAAGAGATGCAGCAGAAGAGTAATAATTCAGAGAACACTGGTTTGTCTACTGTCTTGCACCGTCTCCATTATATTGTCTTGCTTTGCAACACCACTCTCTCTCTCAATATCATAGGAAGAATTTTTACAGGATAAGAGTTTGCATACATTTTTCTCTTTTTTCTTTTTTAGTGAATATGTGGGTTTTTCTTTAACCCCTTTAAAATAATCTGGTTCTAAATTAAGGGGGACTATTAGATTTATAGACTTTCAGGTCAGAAGGCTGCAGAGGATGGCAAAAAAAACCCAGGATCATTGTCAGTGTGATTTGAGAGAAATTCCTTCCTGAGTCCAAATATGGCAATCAGTTAGACCCTGAGCACATTATCATTGTAGTATTTAAACACTAAAGTTAGTTTTTCTTTCCTTAAAACCTGCTTCTGCCTAACTTTGCATCACTGACCACCTCTAAGGAAATGAATGTTTTTACTCCCAACACACATGTTGCCAATGGAAACATCCACACTTTAATAAATAAAGTTAAACTTAGTTTTCAACTTTCATATTTTAAATAGTAGCATGCAGAAAATTCTTCCAAATGCAGATTTTGGGGGGCAGGGAGAGTTGGGAGGGAGGAAGAATACCAATATGTTAATGAAAACAACATGCTTGACTTCATATGCATGTTATGGGAAGAGCATTCAAGATAACATATTAATGGAATTATGAAATAAGCATTACAGATGATAGTTTACTGCAGGTACATTCATAACACTGCAGTTTTCGTACATAACTACTTGCCTCTAATATTGAATTCTTATGTGGTTCATTCACTTTTCCAGCAAGACAGCAATGGGATATAGCATTGTGAATAATTGGTTTGTTTGACTTGCTGCTGGGTTCTTTAAATAATTTGGGACCTTGGAAAGATAAGAAACAAGTTATTTACTAAATATTATAACTAGGTAAATTTAATAGCAGTTCTTAAATTTTAATTCTATTAAATAAATATGTAAAGCTAAGAACTGCACAGTTTCAAACCGATGGGAACCATGGCTTACATGTGTCTCATGCAAAACATCACTTTATTAAAGAAGCATCAGGGATTTTTTAAAAAAACCCAACTGAAAAGTGATTTTAAATAAAAATAGTTTATTTTATACATACTGAGGGACTCAACATAGTTACCTATGGATTCTCTTTCCAATGCATAAACCCAGAGAGGATGCTCATTCCTACACCTGTACCTCAATCTGTACTAAAAATTGGCTAAGTGCTGTTTGGAATTTTAGGCTCCTGGAGTATTTCACCTTTCTGAGCAACCATCTTCTACTTTAAAACCCTTTCCCCATTCTCTCAGTTGCTACATCATGGAACTAACATTATGGCTAAGCAGTTAATTAGAAAGCTCACAAGTGGCTACCAAGACCATAAGCATTGTGTTTATGAGACAGATTAGCAATCAGACAAAAAAAGTTTCTCCCAAACTTCTCACATTGACCAGCTACGTATTATAGCAACTCCAAATACTGAAGGATTTTGCACGGATTACAGCAAAGAGTAATATATTTAAAGAATGAAACACTTCTGACATTTTCTACATCTAATATTCACTATTTAAGTTAAATCACTGCCATTTTTGAAACATTCAAGCATTCTGACACATCGGAGCTGCCAGAAACAAGAACTCATCACACCACAATTCACTATAACATTTACTATTTGACTGGCATTATTTAATGCTTCTGAGTTAGAAATAATTAACCTAAAATGGAAGCATTTACCTGTGTACTCTGCCACTGAAGCAATTGAAGATGCTGTTGAAGCATTTTCCCAGTCTCTCTCTGTGTTTCTGCTTGGGTTCCTGCTCAATATTGGTAAAGATTCCATTGACTCTACGCTGTTGGAGCAACGCAGGGATCCATAGTTTGAGTTTTTTGTTAAATAAATTATTTCATGTTCACCAGTCATTTTCTCTTATTGGGGAAAGCAATTATTCTCCAATATACTGTCCCTCCCAAAAGAAGGCCAATTTCTATCAGTCCTATTTTTAAAAGATTACCATAAGGTAATATGTATTATAAAAATTTCTAAACAAAACTGATGAAGAACCCCATCCACATGCCATTTTATGCCTATATATTAATAATTCTTAATGTATTTTATAAAATTATTATACCATCAACATTTAATCCCTGTGCTATTTCATAATAAAAGATTGATTGTTAATTGTCTTTACCGCTGGGAAGGAGTGCCACCAGAGTGTATGCTTTCAGGTTCAGTAGTTGCTGCGGATGCCAAAGACAGGCTGGAACCAGACTGAGCACTACTTAGATTATCAGCTTTAGGAAAAAAAGAAAACATGATATATGATTTTGTTAAAACAGATTGCAGACTCAAATGGAAATGGAAAAACACTTACGTGTGGAAGAACACTTTGTTCCTGAATCACTGTATGACTCTTCTCGATGGACTGACTTTGGCCTAGGTTTCTTGGGTTTTGATTTGGGTTTTCCAAGTCCTTGCTCTTCCAAAATTTGCTGCTGTTTTTTCCTCAAGTATTCTTGTTTGATGAGTTCTCTTCGGGCCTTCTCTTCCTCTTTTCGTATTCGGTCCTCTTCAGCTTTGCGACTGAAAAGGAAGTATGGTTTTCAGAATCTAGTGACTTTCCACTTTCTCTAAGAAAAGGGTAGGTCGTAAAATTATTCCTTTCCATAGTACAGTGTAAATGTTATGTTTACCGGGCTTCATCTCTTTTTTGTTCAACTTCTGCCTCAAGCTGCTGTTTTCTGATCCGAGCCTCTTCAGCTTTGCGCTGCTGTTTTAAGAGGAATGCTGCACGCTTTTTTGCAAGTTCATCTTCTGCTTTCTGTTCATCCTGCAGAATTGAAATTTCACATAAGATACAGTGGTTTGGAGGGTGGAGAAGGGAAATACTTGAGGTCATAAGCGAAAACTTCAAAAAGATCATTTCTATTCTGAGAGTACCTCATGGAATATATAAGATATATTCCAATAATCTAGTTTACTGGTGTAAAATAGTTTCAAAATATCCTATGAAGTCTACACTTTTCCAAAATTCACAATATAATAAATTAAGGAATTGTGCATTACGCAAGAAGTTTTCAGCATTTTTGCTCAATAAGGAAACCTCATGAAAATACACACCTTGTGTTCATGAAGATACAAGGGGGAAATATCTGTCTCTATCTTAATATGGTATAATTTCATCCTCAAACATACATAATGCAGAAAACATCTAAAACTGCAAATTACACTATGCAGTGTAATTCCCACACTGGCCAGGATATCCTGTATCAAATAATTCTGTTCTACAAATGTACTTAACCAAATCAATTACTATGAACCATACTCTATAAAGGCAGCGGTCGAATTCATTAAAGTGTAAACAGCCTCTCTTTCAAACTAATGTAACTAGAATTTTTAAAAGACATTGTGAAGCTGCAACTCTTGTGATACTTGCTATAATTAATACTATACAGAAAGAAACACACAATATCCTAATAGTTTTTTTGAATTTTAACAGCTACAAAGAATATTACATTCGAAAAATATGTAATGCTTGTTTAAATATTATAGCATAAATATAATTCAGCTCTAACAACCTGCCCATCCCCATTCCAGAGCTAGTGTGGAAACAAAGAAGGCCTGTTAGTTTGTTTCTTAGATTTAACATCTTTGGAGCAATAACCATTTTGTTGTTATATGTTTGTACAGTGCCTTCCACAATGGGGCCCTGGTCCAGGACTGAGGTCCTGTGCAGTACCACAACAGAAATAATTAGAGCTCACGGGAAAACAGTAATTCCCTTTAGCAGGGGACTTCAGGATTTCAAAATACAATTTTGTTCCAATCTGGAGAAAAGCCTAGAAATTTCTAAATTTTCCATTAAACGAAATGACCATTGTCTATACAGCTCTACTGAGTACGGGGACCCTGGAAGCACTTACTCTGTGGCAGCCAATGTGGTGGGCTGCCCTGGCAGCTTGGGTAGTCACTAAGTCAAGAGAATGGAACCCTAGGCTGCCAAGGAGCTGGGAGCCTGAAAATCCAAGCCACTAGGTGGGCTGCTGAGGCAATGGGCAGGTAAGCTGACAGGAAACCAGGAACCCTTGCAGACAGGATTCTGTCAGAATTTTATTGTAATTGACACGGTCCTCCCAAATGCTTCAAAGGCTAATTTTATGGCCAGCTATGCAAATAATTCTCTATCCCATCTATATTCTGTCTAGCTCAACAGGTAAGCAACAGAGAAACTATTTCAATACACAAAGGACAAAACGTACATTTCCAAAAGGCATTTGGAAAAAACAACAAGCCCCCAAAAATTTAGGATAGAGTGAAGGAAAAAGTTCTCTCAATACCAGCTACTGGATGGAGAAAAGAAATCTTCCACCCCTTCCAGCAGCCTCAGCAAGGAAGCAAGAAATGTAGAAAAGAACATAGAACTCCCTGTCTTCCTCAGCTCAGTGGAAATAGAACACAGGTATAAAAAGTTTGTCAGATGTCAAAATTCTCATTTTCCAGTAGCAGGGTATATGGCACATAAACCTTTTCACCAGTGCATGCATTTATATCTACCAGGAACTACCAACCATCACATTCATCTTTTTTATGTTTGCAACTTCCTGGTGTCTGGTAAATATCTCAAGTTACAGTTATCTCAGAACACCAACTAAATAGTCAAATTATTCAAAAATTGCAGATGAAGTATTTCTGCAACCTCGAAGATGCTTCTTGAAGTTCCCATGATGCAAGACAAAATGGTGGTGACGGAATGGTATTAAATCATCTCATAGGGAACCCAGTTGTTTGTTTGACAGGATGTTTAAATTAACAAAAAAAATCATTTTTAATTATGCATCTTGGACAGTTTCATGTATCCCACAATAAACCTTATATAACAGAATGTGGTTTATGTATCTTTAAAGAATATATCTTAATAGGCTTTTAAAATATTTATTTATTGTTCCTATTATTTCTGCCCCTATGGCTGAAATTGTTTAGTCATCTGAAGAGTATCAGAGGTCTGGAAACCAAATCACCAGAAATAAATGACAGCTCAATATGCCTCCAGTAGCATGGAATCTAGTCATGAAGTTAACAGACTGCTGAAACTGCATCCAGCTTCATACACCACATGATGAAAATCCATCTAATAACCACATAGTGAAAGTGAAATGTGTATTGCAGTCAATCATTTTTCTATCCCAAGTTTTGGAAGCAGGATGTACCAGTAAGTTATTTTAATAAAATATATGTGTAATACAAGCAACGTATTCTTCCCACTGCATTTATCTTCTGAAATTAGAGAATAAATCCATTTGAACATATTCTAGGCATAGCAAGTGATGGAGATTAGTAAAAAAAAATATGGGAGGTGAATTCCTGGCCGCACTGAAATCAACAGGAATTTTGCCATTGATTTCAATAAGGCCTGAATTTCACTCATGAATTTAAAGACCTGTCCTCTCTAAGGAACTCTTTTCAGACGCAGGTTTTATCATAAAACTGCACCCATACTATGGTGAGTTGGGCCAAAAGAGTTTGAGGAATAGAGAAAGACACTAGAGTCTAATACTAAACAAATGTCTAATGATACTTCAAATATAAGAAAGTGAAAATGTCCTGTGCTTACCTTAAAGAAAAACCCTACCCCAGACTTCTGATCACCTTCATTAATTATGTCTGTAGAGCTATCCTGGCTTTCAATTTCTCCTTCTTCATCTGGGGCTTTTAAATGAGACAGGTCTACTTCAATGAGATTAACCTTGCTTCTCAGTGGTTCATCCACTGGGACGTTTTCTTTTCCTGAGCCATCTGAAGAATTTAATCCTCCTTCTTTTAAACTGCTATTCACATCTTTGCTAATTTCACAGATCATATTTGCATCTTTGGAAGTAGAAAGAACAAATGCTCGTTGATTACTCTCATCATAATGTCTACAGCTATCAAAGAAAAACTTATCTTGAGAGCCATTTCCATGATCTGGACTATTTTCAAAACCAGTTTCTGTTGGTGTCCTAGATGGATTATTAGATGGAAATGGTCTTAAATGTGGTAAGGTTTCTACACTTTGTGTTGGGGTTTTAATACGTGTTGAGTTTTGCTGTCTGTCTTTAGTAACTTTCAGTTCACCTGGTCTTCCAGAGCGAGGACTCCGCCCTTGACCAAGTCGAGGTGGTTTACGAAGACTGCTCATTCCAGTTGGCGAGAGGGGATCAACAAAATGAATTGATGGTTTTACCTTTTGGTCCTGTGAGTTATTTCTTGTACTTGGTGATGGTACTGTTGGAGATTTCATAAGAAGTTCTTGCTGGTGAGAAATCTTTAAGATAGCCTGCTGAAGTGTACTGATTGTTTCATTTAACTTTTCAATAGAAAGGTCACATTCATTGATATCCACCACTTCAGCCCCATTATCTTCTAGAAAGGCAGAAGAAATAATCTTGCTTTTTTCTATTTCATGCATAGCAGCAGATTCTTTTGGTTTGTGTAGCTCAACAAAAGCTATGTTTTCTTGCATTTTCACTTTTGTTACTTCTTGTGAATCATAAAGCATTTCTTCTCTTTCTTCCTCTTTTACGAGAAACTCCTCAGACTTTGAACTCAAAGAAACATCCTCTAAATCTTCCCCATTGTTCCGAGAGTATTCTTTTGGAAAATGTTCTGGTTTAAGTGGCTGTGGAACTTCAACAGCTTTCCCTTTTTTAACAACGTGCAAGAAAGCTGCCTTGCCCAGCTTTAGTCGCTGCCTAGCAGACAGAGCCTCCATTTTTTTCTTTTGAGCTTCTATTGCTCTTCGCTTCTCCTCCAACTGCATGTGAAGCTGTACCAGTTCAGAAGCCAAAAGATTGACATTATCTTTATTTTGTCTGCTGGGGCTTTGCTCTCGCTTTTGTTTCCAGGTGGTTAATGGTGTTGGGCAGCTCTCTGACCCATCCGGTGTGGTCTTTTGGGAACTACTTGTACTGGACTTTGTTTCATAGCTATTAAGTCTTTGGAGTTTCCGTTCTGCAAAGTTAGTCATTCTGACACTTCCACTAGTCATGGAGACACTGCTAACTTGAGAAATTGTACTCAGACATGGACTTGAACGTCCACTAGCATCATCCTTATCTTCGTGTTCCTTTACCTTCATATCCTCTTGTAACTTTGCTGATTCCTCTTCACCTATATATTTAGTGACTATTGGATGGTCATCTACCACTACTAAATCTTGTTCAGCCACCTCTACATCCAGATCTGAATCAGAATCTTGTCTCACCATAGTCCATGTGGTACTGGGAACATGTGAATTAGCACTTTTCACATAGCTGACATTGACTTTGCTTGTTACATCTTCATCAGCTTTGGCAGTATGAAGAAAGAATCCTCCAGTGGATTGCTCCTGCATTGAAGGATCTAAACTGCTACTAGCTAAAGGTCTCGGAGCTTCTAAGCCTGCCTCAGAGAGTGTCACTGAATCTGCAGTACAGGGATCTGCAACTGCTGTGAAATCAGAACTAGAAATTGGAGTAAAAGTCCTATTGATATCATGATCACCATGACAGCTATTTGCTTTTTTACGGGACATAGGAAGATGCCCTTCATTTAGTCTTTTTGTTATGAAGCTCCTTTGTTTCCCCTCACCACACTCATCCTCTTTATTGATTATTTGTTTTTCCTTTGCTGGTTTTAGGACTGCAGGCATTAAAGGCTCTAAGTAAAAGCTATCTGGTTTGCTTTCTATGGCCTCACTTAGTGTTTTTGGAGACCATGCGGCTGCAACTAGGCTAGGTGCCCTGGATGACACACTCTGCAGTTCAAGATCACTATGATCCGGTATTTCATCAGACCTAATTATTGCAATAAGTTCTTCATCTTCATCCTCAATTTCAACATTGTTCAGCAAGCTTTTCCCATTTGTTTTCACTGATGCAGGATGAGACTGGTGTTTTGGAGTTAAATTGACAATATTTGAAGCTAGGCTGTCTTTACTGATTGATCTAGCCAGGCTAATACTATCACCAGAACCAGGGTCCACATCACTACTTGTGGCATGATGAAGAGCAAATGGTGTTGGCTGAGACAAAGGCCTAGAAGAGACAAAGCCATTAAAAAGCATCTACTGATGCTAAAGTAAAATATTTGCTAAAATTTACAACATACAGTGACTACAACATATAAAGTCAAAATCTGTACTCTATTTTGACAAGAATGGCCTATATCAAGGATAGTGATACCAGGTGGGAATTTGAGATGCCTTGACTTTGAGAGGATGGGCAGTGTTTGGCACTTTCTGGGAAAAAAAAAATCATATCCCTTTAAGGCGTCTGAAATCATCACACAAAGATTGAGACACCCAAATCACTAATCATTTCTGAACATGTAGGCCAGTGTGTTTAAAGTTAAATATCCTACATATGCCTGGCTCCAAACAATTTAGACTACACAATACTGCAATCAACTTGCTATACCATCTAACCCCACACCCCTTCTGAATAAAGGAAGTTCTTACATCAAAAATAGAAGTTACCTGGGTTTTTTCTCTGGCCACGCAAGAACTGAACCTCGTGGCTGCCCATCAACTCGTGTCAAAGAATTAGAACGATGTCGATGACCTAAATTATTTTTAAAATGTTTATTGAAAGCTCTAGAAGTGGTTTTTTATATTGTCATTCTAAAATCATTAGATACAATAAACTACATCACCAAGAGATGGCAGCATAAAACTAGTAAACTTTAGCATACTAAAGCAAAAAAAAAAAAAAAAAAAAGACAAATTCAACATTTAAAACAGATATGGAAAGTAAAAGCTAATCTGCAACAAATGTATGTGTTTTAGGAGGACTGTAGACAATATGGGTATAAAGAAATCCTTGATATTAAAGATTATAAAACAAAAGTCATCTCGCATTTGTTTTAATTATAAATGCTGAATTTGAATATAATCTTTGCAAAAAGCCAATTTTTAAAATAATCCTCAATACACATTCAGATATGCAAAACACATTGCAACCTTGAGTAAATTTGTTTTTACTGAAAGCCACCTTATTTCCTAACCCTTTTGTCAAAGTTCTGCACAACTCTAATAAGCTGTTGATTTCTTTTTATGCCAAGAAACTCCAATTGTTAGTCTTCATTTCCTGTATATTTTAACTAAAGAGCATGCTCACTTTTGAAACAAATGATAGTGATAATACTATGCACTTTAAAATACCTTTCTTGAAGCAATCTTAAACATTCTTTTAATACCAAGAAATTTATATTGTCAGTGTTAAATTCTGAAGCAATCTTTAATCACAATAAATATGTAAGTGACTGCACACTGAGTGGCTGTTGCTGAAATTTTAGATTATTCACTTATGAACCACATACAACTCATCTCCCCACCTTTTCCCCGAATTTCCTTATAAGAGAGTAGTTTTTAATCTTTAAACTTCCTCTGATTAGAATGCTTAAAGTTAAATCCACAGCCAAAATGGAGATTTCTACATTACCTAAATAATCAACATCAGCATGTTTGAGAATTCATTTGGAATGTAATAATGCCTATATTGACATAGTTCCTCAACATTGCCCTTGGCTACTTCTTGGTCAACATATTTCAGATTGATAATCCCAACATCCCACCCTGAAAAACCAGTTCTGTTTAAGAACACACACAATATTATAGAAGGACATATTTAGTTGCCAAATCACACAGTAAATTTGAGAGACTGTTGGGGATCGGAGGAATCCTAATTCCTAATCCCCTTTATATTCACTAGATGAACACACAGTCTAGTTCCTACCGAAAATAGATCTGCATTTACAACTCATTATGGTCTCAGTATGTCTACATTTTTGAAAGACTCTAAAAATTCGGATGGCTTCTCTGAATACTGTATTATAGATTAACATTAAGCCTTTTAAAAATATACAGGAACCAACATGGCATCCATTTATCAATGTTTAAGGCAAATACTGCCATATACAAAGGATTCTATCAACTCTTTAAAAATATAAAATGTTCATAAAAGGTTTAACTTAGATTCTCAAAATCAAGAAAAACAATTTTCACACAGGTTCATGTGCTAAGGGATAGGTGACCCACTGAAGAAAGCTCACTGTACATTGTCATACAAATTGAAAATGGAAGGCTTACTAGAGCTATCCTCCCCTTGCAATGATTTCTGCTGCTTCTGTCTCAATGGCAGTAATGGGTGGGATGGGCTAAAGGCAGGGCTTCCTTTGCCACTAAGTAAGAAACAAAACAAAAATAACTTCATCACTATCAGGAAAAAAAATGTTCTAGAAAGGTAGAAGGAAAGTGACATACTAAGAAAGTTACCTGACAGCAGATACTCTACCATTCTTGTCAAGCAAAAATATATCACTAAATATGAAAAATTAAAATCAAGACTTCAGATACAGTATATAGATTTCAGTCTACTACTGGAAATCAGATTGACATTTTACTTATTTACATGCCATGATCTTAATATGTAACTTATTTAACAGTACAGTGGAGACAAATACACATACAACTAATAGCAAAAGAGGACAGAGGGAAGATTGAGTAATTTTATATTTCTTAACACACCTCTTCAAAAGTGATCTGGGGTTAAGATTTTAGTTTAATCTTTTGATTAAATCGAAAGAGAACAGAATATCAGAAAAGAAACCCAGAGAGTTTTAACCCAATCAGTTAAAGAGATTTTACATATCCAGAACAGCCTGTTAAACTGAAGCACCCATTGATCTGTGTCATAAAGTCAAATATAGTGTCATAAATATGTATACGTAATATATAGGCAATCAGCCACCAAAGTTACAGGGTTACAAGGAAAAAGGAAAATGCCATACTGTAGCATATTTGTGGTTGTTACATCAAAAGAGAAAATGAGCAATAATATATTGGCTCCTAATATGCTACCACCCACAGCTCTACTATCTCAATTTCTTGATGGATAGTTTTTTCTAAAAAAGATAATCTGACCTTTTCATATAATTTAGTGGGTTCTAAGTTCACTAACAACTCAAGGGAAAGACTTGCTTGTCATTGTGGAAAGTTCAATGAATCCTCTGCTTTATGTGCAACAGTGATGAAAAAATGTAAAATGTTAGGCTGCAATCGAGAGTAATGCCATTGGTATGCCCCCACCTTTCAGATTTCCTTAAAAGAGATAGAGCAGAAATAAATGAGATTCAGAGTCAGTAAAAGTGTATTAGAGGCCAAAAAAAAGGTCCATATGAAGTCTTGAAAAGACTGGGACCATTTAGTTTAGGGGAGACAAAGGGAGACATAACAAGATATAAAATAAAGAGAAGATAAACCGAGTGTCTTTTTATCCCCTTCCATAATATATCAAAAAGAAGGTATTGATGAATTTGAGAGGGTGCAACTTTAAAATGAATGCTAGTAACTCACATAAGAGCAGTCCACCAGAAGAACTATCCCCATCCTCTATAAAGAATAGGAATCATGAAGCCAGACCACCACTTGAAGAACAGCAGCTAGATACACTGCCATTGTTGAAGGGAAAAGACTTCTTTATCCCAGAGTTGCCAGTCACCTTAGAACACTTCCAGTTCTCATCAGCATGGAGAGCAAGAGTTAAAGCTGAGATCCAAACTGGTCTGCTTATCTCCCTAATATTTGTCTTGCTTACTGTTTTCTTCTTCTGTCTGTACAGTGGACTGATTTCATTCGGGTTTTTGTTTTGTTGCCATTCCAGAATAGTTTTCATTTTGCTCGACAGAGAAATTAGTCCAACTTCTAAAACAGTGACATTGCTATAGTGATTAGAGTTTTTCACTCATGCCATGAAGATCACATATACCTTAAACTTGAGAATAGTGCATGTTTTAGAGACTGGGTACAAAGAACTTAAACTCACATATATAACACAACCAAATAATGCAGCTGTAATAGAAATTCCTAGATTACCCAACTGGAAATAGAAGCAAGATGGTGACGCTAGAGACAGAAAGACAGACTTACAGATAGTCAGATTCTTCAGGGTGCAGGTAATACCTGTTGCAAGCTTCTGAAGGGAGCTGAACTGAAGGCTGCAGGTCTGCTGGACTTGTACTAGCTGGACTAGCCATAAAACTTCGTTTAGTTGCATTGGAAATAGGAACAGGCGGACGACTGCTCTTCTGCTGCAACACTGTTTTAGCTGCATATATTTGTGTAAGTATTAGCACTGCTTTGAATTACCATGACAATCCTAGCAAGTATACAGGAGATTTTGTAGCTTCACTGAAGAAGCTCAGTATTAAAACATCAGGATACTTCAAATTTTACTTTAGTTTTGCAACATTTGTGGTGCAGAAAAGTTAAAATACAGAAAAATCAAATGTATAAAAGATATGAGAACCATGAGAATGTGATAAGGAATCAGGAAAGTCAGATTAGTTAGAGCAAATTGGAATAGTGACTGTTTAATTAAAAGTATCTGTCTGCGGATTAATTACCTAACTCACTGTACATAAGACACATTCATACGAAGTTGAATCCAAGTCTTTAGAGGCAACAGTACTATACAGTCACCTAACATTTTTGATTATGCTCAAGAGTTTCAACTAAAAGATTATGAATGCTTCTATTAAGTTTTAAGCATATAAAATAAAAAGCTTCACCATAATACTCATTACATATTTTTCCATCTCATTTTCACTGCAAGTTACTCAAGTGAGCCCTGCCATACTCTGAAATATTCAAGCTACAGAGTGATCTGCCTGGCAGCTGAAGAGCTGTACTGACTCAAGACAAAACCTGAAGCTGTATCCCCACTGCATTACTAGCAAGTTTAAAGCACCACTTAAATTCAAGCTAGTGATTTTTGTGCGTGGACAGAACTCAGGTTGTGGGCAACACTAAAAGAGTATACCTCAAGTTAATTCTTCAATGAAGACAAGCCCACATGAGCATTACTTGAAACAAGTCATGAGATTCCAAAGCAGCATTTTATAAACTGATATGATTCTAAAGCACTCCAGGCAATAGCAGAACAAAATCAGAACATTTAAGCAAGATTTTAACAGGTGTTTAATGGAAAAGATTCCCATGCTGCAGAAGAAATTCCCTAAAGCAAGCACTCTGGCCTAAATTCCGCAAGCCTATGCAGATGGTGTAAGCAGTCAATTTACTCCATTGAAGTTAAGATACTATGACAGAGACCCAACAGTCGAATTCAGAAGTCCAGATTAGTCTGGTAAAGAAGTGCAGCTTTAGGTCTTCTATTACTGAGGATCCATGATATAATAAATGAAAATAATTCACCTTTGCTCTTTGAAAAACATCTCAGAAGGACAGAAATAAATCCTCATATGCAGTTTGGCATTAGGATTAGGATTTTGTTGCAACACTTAAAATTTGAGGTTTTTACTACAGTTTAACTCCCTCTAAAGTTTCAAAAGGAGTTAAGTTTGCCATTAGTACTTCTACAACAAAAGCAAGCAAGCAAAAAGCAAAAAACCAAAAACCCCAAAACTGGAGAAAGTTGTAAGTAAACTCATAATCACAAGTGGAAATTATCTAGTGATCAATTTCTTTTCATTGTATCTGATTTTATGGTGATCATATGAAGTTTTAATTATTAAAGAAAAAGTTTCACAGCCTTCCCCATTCAAAGACTGGAAGTTGCAGGACGACTATTTAAAAGAATGTGAAACATGACAGCAGATGATACAATTACATATCTTTCAATCCACAAGCAATTTTTTCTGATTAAAAATGAAAAATTTTCAAGGAACTTCAAAAAAGCAAAATATTTTGGTGGAAACCAAACAATGGCAAGGACAAATCAATAAAACAAGCAATTTCATTAGTTTATATTTAAACAAATAAAATGCAAACTTAATATTTGCCAAAATCAAAATCTCTCACCATCTTTTATTTCTTGAATGTCCCTGGGCTGTACAAAATCTGGCTTGACATTCTCAAACCACCAGAATAGTTCCGCAATGAATACCATAACATTAGGCTTAAAAACAAAAAAATAAGTTTAGATTAGTGGCTTACCTACATTTTGCTTTAAGATGTATAGTCCACCACATGTCTTACCTTCAGAACTAAAGGAGCATACAACATGTCCTCCAATGTAAGATAAAAACATTTGTTTAGATACTCATTTGCGAATTCTCTCAGAAGCTGAATATTATAGAGGCTGTCTGCAATTGACGTTACCTCCTTCAAACAGATATCTGGAGTGGGGGGAACACAAAGTCAAGTATTACTGAAACTATCCTGGTGAACTGGTTACTGGTTCACAATCTATTTCATTGCTACTGTAAACAATACATGCAGAAAAAAAGTGAAACCCCAGCTTCACGATAGGGATATAGGAGACTCCAATTCAGAAGACTGCTTGAACCCCTTGATAGGATACCTATGGACCAGCAGTGACATTTATCTACCAGGCTTATAGCCTTTAAACATCTTGTAGCAGGTTATGACTGCTACAATCATTTCTGGAGGCAGGATTTAATTGAAAGAAGAAAACAGCAATTTCCACAATGAAAAGCTGAAGACTCCTTACTGACACATCTGAACTGGTCCTAGATTGAAATCAAGCTTTATAACGAAGAAAGTCACATATTCATATTTAAGGGGAGGAAGTAACAAACATAGGTAAAACAAATGGTTTTGTATTCAATTTGGAACTTCTATTCAAACAAGGGCTTGAAAATCCCAGTGACAGGCATGGTGAAATAACCAAAGCAAACACACACAACCACACCACCTGCATATAAAGCACTTCTGAAGCAGCAAACTTTATCCACAAAGAAAGATTGCTTCCATTATAAAGCTACATAATCCCTGATGTATTAAAGTAGCAGACTATTTAAAGATGATATGTTTGAGTGTCAGATTAGTGCATCACTATCCACTGTAAGACTTTACAAATTGTTAGCTAAGTAATAGTGTATTCTTTCACAATTATTAAACAAAATATTCATCATCATCTTTACCTTAGCTTTCTTTCCAAAACTTATAGTTTAGAGAAATAGAATACATTCTACTGTCCAGATTTTTCATTTTGTTTTTAAATATTTGGGTTTTATATGTCATTATTTATTAAGATATTATTCTTTACTTTGAACTGATCAAAAAAGGAATACAATTGAGAATAACTCAATTAGATTAGGAATTAGATTATTAAAATGGAAAAATCAATTGAACATATTCTGAAAGACATAGGGCTTGATTCTCCAATGCCCGGCACTTTATTATAATAATAAAATAATAATAATAATAATTTATGACTGTGAAAAGTGAATGCAAAATGCTTCCAAATCAGAATTCTTAATTCACAATTGCAGAAATATTTTAAGCCATTCTGAACATATGTAAATCATTCCACAAAGTGCGAAGTAATGGAGACTCTCTGAGTGAAAATTTAATATAGGAGAGCATAAAATTTAATAAAGGAGTTAAATTTAAACATATGTACGTCTGAATGAAGAAAATGAATCATACAGGAAAACAATACTGGAAAATAAATCTCAGGGTAGCTATAAGACGTTTATGATTTGTATATTCTGAAATATTTTTAAAAGTTTTTATTTTTAAGTCTGATTACATTTCTCCACATATGCAAATTAAATCTTATCAAATTATGTATGAATAGCAAAAATATCACACACCATCTAGCTTCATTTGTTCTGGGCAATAATAATGTATCACAGCTAGAAGAGCAGCACCATCACTGCCATCCTTCATCAGGTCTTCAAGCAATGGGAAATAAGGTAATTGCCTGCTTGAAAGATGGTCTCGTCGATAACGCACCTAACAAAAGACAGGCAGTCATATTATGCTTAGAAGAAGTGCAATGTTTTACTGAAGTTCCTTATGGTGCATCTTTAGTTTTAATTTGTTATATCTACTTTGATAATAATTTGGAACATTATGTTTTCCCTTAATGGAAGTCACGTCTGAATACCATTATACTTACTTTTTAACATTTGGAAGCACTCCCCAACACCAAACTTAACTTGCTGTATTTTTAGAAACTAAAAGCAGATTAAAGTCAAGCTCCCTCCTCTTTGGGCTTGTCTTCACTATGGTGCCAGGTCAATATAAGATACACAAATTACGTTACATAAGTAAAGTAACTGAAATCGACATATCTTACATCAACTAGTTGCACTATCTTCACAATACCATGTGGCTGGGAGAGCCCTCCCCGTCGTCGACACAGCTTACACTTCTGATTCCGATAGAGTACCGGAGTCTATAGGAGAGGGCTATCCTGTCTTCATCAGACCTACTCAATCGATGCTACTACATCGATGGCTGCAGCACCAATTTAGCACACTAATGAAGACAAGCCCTTAGAGGTGGGAGTGCAACAAATATAATCCAAAAAACATAAATGACTAGGCCAAACCAACTTAAAACTTGAAAAGCCAAAACAGAACTAAATCATGGCCAGGGTGTCAACTTCTCATTTGTCCCCTACTAATATCAACTAAGACCTCATGGACAATGAGTCATCTAAGTCAAACGTCTCTTGAATGGAGACAGAATACCATGGGCAATTGCACCAACATATAGTTTTGTGCAACAGAAAAACATATTGGGGTGGGATTTTCAAAAGTGCCCAGCAATGGCAGCAAAGTTAGAGGCCACTGAAGTCAATAGCAAAATTCCCATGGATTTCAGCATGGGAAAAGTTAAGTCAATAGTGAGTACTTCTGAAAACCCAACCCTAAAAATTTTTGAATAGTCAGCTTCTGCTTTCCAAGTCATCCATCTACAAATGTAAAATTCATTTGGAACCACTGCTAGGCAATTTTTCAAAGAAAGAATTAATGTTAATATTATTAACCACGTGCTTGGTTAGTAAGGTACCTCAGCAGTTTAAAAGTGTGCTATTTAAGTTCTAACTAATTGATGGAATGACATCACAAATGAATACACAACATGAATCCTAGCAGAAATCATTTTTAGAATGAAACATTCATTTATACATGAAGTGCATAAACAATCTACATTTGAGAAACTATTTTGACTACTATAATCTGGTCTATGTGACTATATTCTACTCAAAAATAAATGTATATCTATTTTTAAAAAATAATTTTTTTCTGAATGATACTATACATTCTGCAAGACAGCTCAGAAAAGTCGTGTCGTTCTACATATATATACACATATGTGAATGGCACAGGCTGAGAAAAATTCTGTTCAGTGGAATAAAGATCACTCAACAAATTAAAAAGAAAGAAATTAACTAGATGACAGCATATTTCAAGGTATGTTGTACAAATATATGAAGATTAGCTTTAAGTTTCCCTTGCAAAATATATGTAGCTCTTTAAGTGTGTTAAATAATATCTATGTTGTTTGAAGAGAGGGCAATATTTGTTATATTGTAGGTAAGGCCATCTTAATTTTTTGGGTAGAACATTTGTTTTCTTTACCAGGTACAGATTTGTTTTTTCCCCAGCCTGGAGCACTCCATACATATGTAATGTAATGTTAATCATACTGTACCACACGCGCATACTCCACTGGTTCCAGCATGCAGTGTGATAGGGCATGCATCAGATCAGGCTTACACAAAAAGAAATAGTAAGATATATGATGGTGATTAATTAGAGTCATGAAACAAATCAAATGTGTTATCAACATCCATTATGCACTGGAAATGTGGTTACTAAATCAAATAAAATGAGTATCTATTCTAAGCTGATCTGGTTAATTTAAAAAGTGATTATTTACACATTATTCAGGAGAGTTAAGCAGTTTAAAAGTGAACTTCAAAGATTTATCTTTAAACCTAAGATTACTAAAATGGAGAAATATTTTAAATATAGTGCCAATTAATTTTTTAATTAAATTTGAGAGAGTCATTAGCAATCCTTAGGACTACAAGCTATAGGATTCCTCATTTTCTTTACTGTAATGCAAGACATTACATCTACAATAAAGGAAGTCTGAAAGCTCCATTCCATTCAAAATAATTATTTTCAAAATATTATTCTCTTCAACTTGTGTTTTCTGTGTTGAAACTACTGTTTACTTTCAGTTGAAGGTGGAGTATCCCGGTTATAAAATTAAAGCACTGAAAGTAACATAATGGAAGGCAGCACAGATCAGGGTGGTTCAATGCAGTCTACAGGGCACTGAACTGGGTGCAAAGGAGATCTGAATTCTATTCCTCACTCTGGCACTGACTTTTTTTTGCAACTTTGGGCAAGTCACTTCTACTCTCTGTGCCGCTTTTTCCTCTCACACTTTTTTCATGTCTTGACTATTTAAACTATAAGCTCTTTGGGCATAAATTGTGTCTTATTGTATGCGTGTTCAAAGCCTTGCACAACAGGGCCCCAACCTCAGTTGGTGTATTTAGGTATTAATGGAATACAAAGTTATTCTAACTACTTTCTTGAAGCAAAACAGAGCATGGATCTCAGATAAGCACATTCAAATTCAAGCACCCATTTGGACTGATATTAAGCATGAAATATTATATCCTAAAATGAAAATATTTAGAAAATGATTAATAGAAATGGGTTTTTCAATCTATTTGCTGTGACATAACATCATTATGGCAGAAAAAATAGTGGCCCCTAACTCTCTTCTATGAACTCCAGCTGTTTTGTGAAGTCTGGTAGCACAAAGCAGCATTAATAGCAGCATATCCATCCACTTCAGGATTCCCCCAGTGTTCGAGAATTCTTAAGGGGAACAGGGATGCCACCACTGCAGCTCCTATTCCTCACTGCCAGGGAAGTGCATCCCTGCATCCAGCTGATCCTTAAGGCCATTGTGATTTGTCAGCAACTAGCTTGGCAGACTGAGGATTGGAAAGGGGCAAAGACAATTTACAGCCACCTTTGTGCATCCCTTTGGACTTGCATCAAACACTTCTGGTTGAAACCAGATCACATAGCTCAGGAAGTCTTCTGGACACATTTTTTAGGTTCAGGGAAAGCTAAGGATTGTCTATAGACATGATCAGCACTATGTGTTTCAGACATTTTCCTGTTTTAAGTTCTTTCAAATTAGTTTACTTTTCAGGCCACTTCAAAACAAAGAGCCACTAGTGTGAAGTACCATTGTTTTAGTCTGGTATGAAGTACAGGTAAGCACCTGACTTCATTGTCAGTTGTGACACAGTCAGACAAGTCATAGATGTGGGGTAAAAGTACAGATTTGACCACCCTATCTGTGGCTCCCTGTGACACACTTCATTTCAGATATTTAAAGGATTTAATTTGGACCACATATTTGGCTCAAATAAATTAAAGATAGGAATAGAGTGTGTGGGACTGCGCAAACCAGCAATTCTTTGATGAAACACTGTGGGATAAGCAACTACATTTACTCTCCTCCTTCTACTCCCAAATGTGGTATTCTTTCCAGTTTACAACCAAGACAATGGTTCCCATTCTCACAGTTAGAAAATGATGAACAAAGTCAATATTGTAAGGGAAGGGGAAGAGATATTACAGCCAAGGAAAGGCTGAGAAACAGGAGAATACAAAGTTCATAAGCTTTGTTGGGTCTCTCCCTAGTATGTTGCTTCTACTTTCATTAAATCACCAAGGATGCAGTTCAACCAGCTGCAGTAAGTTAGTGATTAAGTGTTTATCATCATGTCTTCTAACCCACCTCACTGAACAATGGTGTCCTGCATTTGCTGGGTCACCAGTGAAGTAATCACCAGCAAGGAAAGGCTCAATGCTTCTGTTAACTAGGTTAGGATTCTAAGGGCATTATTGTTAAATAAATAGAAAGTTAATAAATAGTTCGAATTTTTATCACAAAGTTGTAGCTGCAAAGTGTTATATGAAGGAGTGCAAGAAATACATCTAATGAATTATTACACAACATAAGTATCTATTAAATTTAAACTGACTAGTTTTTATATCACCTTAGTGGTGCAATAAATAATTGTCTACCTTGAGCAAAAAGCACAACCATTCTGGTAACTTCTAATTTTCTATTCTAGTCTGATTTTACCCTATCCCTCACTCTTGTCTTTTTAAACACAATTCTGAAGTTCTGAAATGCTGTATAGTGATGATTATGCTGCATGTACAATATGTAAAATCATGTTATGGAAACTAAACTTTATTTCCAAAAACCTTAAGCATAAAAGTTAACTTTTTTGTCTAAGCAGCATTTGAATGGAAGCAAGTACTTTGAAAAAGTTTAAAAGCCATGGTTTTGTGGATGACAACTGGTGTAAAAATAGTTCACTTACAGGTACTAATTTCCAATACCATTTGGAAGGAGACTGCTCAGGAAGCAAGGAAAGGAATGTAGGAATAGGAGAGGAACATCAGCAGAGCATGTTATACACAGTAATACTTAAATGCACTTAAGCAATAAACACTTTCATATTTTAGAGGGATTTTAGTCCAAAAGATCAGTTTTAAAGTATTATAGTGAAATCCAAGATGTTAACAATTTGGCTATCAGTTGAACAGGACCCTCAAGACCACTTGCAAGTTAAAAACAGCTCATAAACCCTTAAAATTGAAGCATGTTATTCTGTGTGAAAGGATGTGAAAAAAATAGTAACTTTTCCTCAATATGGAAAATCAAACATTTTTTCCTCATTTGTACACATTTTAATTGTATCCCTTTGCTCAACAGTGCCAATTTGAGGGATAAGCATGGGAAAGCTATCTTTTAGGCTTCATTAAGACAAATTAAGATGACCAATTATGTTAATTTATATTTGAAGGAAATCCATTTTACATTCTCCAGCAATGAAAGTGTGCTATATCTTTGCAACATTAGTGCATTGTGACATAAGTTAAGGGGAACAGGGTAAAAATTACACACATGCACAAATATACCATTTGAATGCTTAGAACACGCTTTTTAGAGTTAGATTAACCCCCTGAACTTTCTTGCCATAGTCAGCTTATGCACAATGAATCTGTGCCTGAAAGGATATCAGAACATATGCTGTATGTTTTGTGGTATTGAAATTGAACTGTATTTACCAAAATCATAGTGTTCAAACTTTGAACGAGCTATTTCAATACTAACCAAAACTTATGAAGGTAAGTCAAAAGGCACTAACAGGATTAAAAGTAAGTAAGGGCACTGAAAACAAGCTGTAGACACAAAAATTCAAATGAGTTTCACTGGGGAGGATGCCTCATATAAATTTTATTTAAAAAGAAAACAACAATAACCCATTTATATCCAATTCACAGAAGGATTTCAGTTTTAACTAACAATGTCCATAACTCAGCTATTAAGAAAACTAAATATATTTTACCTTTTGGTGACCCGGGCTTTCCAGTAATTGCTGTTTTAATCTGACCTCTTTCTCTGTTATATCTCTCATTTTAAGGTTCACCTAAAATAGTAGGGAAAAGAGAATAAAAACGCAATTGCATACCAATTTCCAGAAGTTATCACTTAACACAATGGTCAATCTTTATTCCCCACCATTCTAGAAATACAACTCAGAATACCCTTGATTATGTTTTTAAAAAAGTCCAACATCCATGTAAAGGCAATAAAGACAACTTATTTAATTTACTTTTTCACTGCTGGACCACTATTCTGCTTCTGACATTCCCCTGAAGTCATACGAATGTCTGGAATAGGTAAGTTTTGCAGACATAAGGTACTACTTTGCAAATATAATTGCTTAATTAATAATACAGCCAGAACAACATAATAATTTCTTTCAAAAAATATACAAATGTATTTAAAATAAATACTCAGAAATCAAAGTGGTTCTCCTGCTAGAAGTAATCATGTTTCTACAATATAAATTAAAATAATTTAGTTAACTCATCTTTCATTATGCGTACCACTGTTACACAATAAAGGAGTCCATTCTCTTCTAGTTGTGTTGGGGTTGCCTGGAACTATAAAACTGGCACTGTACAGAAAGACTACTTTCTGCAAATAGTTTCAATGCAGCCACAGACAAGCTGTTCAAGAACAAAAGTAGGGGTCAGTTAGTTCAATTAATAAACCCCACATCTCTTCCTGCTCCTCTATGTAGTTGAACTTCTTACCCAATAGCAACATAGCACAACTATGACAGAATGCAAAAGTTATTAGAACAGGTTGTGGATTAATATTCTGAGAAATTTTTTTTAATAAATTTGTGCAAAAAAATAAATCTGAGAAATAATTTTGCACGCAGTATTAAAGATGTGAGCATACCATGAATTTAGAGAGGCAATATGGTATTTTCAGTCTTATCTATCCCTTTCATAATGAGTTGCAAAATTCCATTAGTTTTGACTGCTGCTGCACATTGAGTGAAAGTTTTCAGAGAACTATCCACAATAACCTTATATTGAAAAGATAACAAAATCCACTATTGTGCCATTAAGAAACAGAGGAAAAGGTATTTCCCTTACTAGTCTTGTCCTTTTCCTCTTGGCAAATACTGATTTGCATTTGGAAGGAGATAAGGAAGCCAAGAGGGAAGAAATCTAAACAAGATGCAGGTCACCAAAAAGGGAAGCAATAACTGCTATCAGTGTAACTCTCAGAATACAGGTGGTTGGCTAACTGCCACTGTGGAGAGCCAAGACATTCTAAAGTAATTAAAAATAGTTTTCTTCCATATCTGAAGAGGGCATTACCAGCAGTGAAATCCAAACAAAACATGAAGAGGAAGCACTGATCAAGCCCTTTTTAACAATCCGTTTTAGACGTTACAATTAGAAGTCAATCCTTTCTAAATGTCAGTTTTACCTTATTAATCCAGAAAACCATTGCATCTTCCAGATCATAGGGTAGTTCTTTTGAGGCACTGAATGTAGAAAAACGTTTGACACTAGCAACCACCTTTTCAATGCTGATCATTTCAACAGTGTATGCCATCATTAGAGCATCAATCATTGCCATATGAGAACTCTACGGAGCAAACCAAAAAGTATTTGCAGTCAAACACCTCAAGAAATAAACACCTTTACATATTCTACTATATTTACAATACATATGCATGAAAAATTGCTGAAACTAGTGACCCAGAGGTGAAAGGCTCTTTACTCCATTATCTAGCCTCAAAGCCAAGGGTGAGATTTAATAATAAATCCATCTCTGAACTTTAAGCTAACCATTTTGATGGGTGCATAGGCGAGATCAGATTCAGACACAGGTGTATCATCACTCTCCATGACGTAAATCCCTTTCCGAGACAGAGCCTGAATCACTGACTGATGTCCCTGTAGAGCAGCCACCTGATCCCCTTTTAGAATGAGGCTACAGACACGACAGTAGAGCTCATTGGACAGTAGCAGCTTGATGACAGGTGGTTTAATATGTTCTTGCTCATACTGATCTATGTAAAATGGGTCCTTCAGCTCTTCTGGGATATTATCTGAAACAAAAAGGAAGGGTCTTAAACGAGTGGATTCAGTTGTAAGTAAAAGCGAAAACCTTGCATCTGAATTCAAAGCTAACATAAGAAAGAGAAAATACGTAATACTATACATTAAAAACCAAGTGGATGGTTCGTTTTGCAACCAAAATATAAAAATATTGAATGGGAAAAAATGAAGACTGTAGTTTTATATGCTAAATAGTTTTCAATTATATTTAACAGCATTCAGTTGATTAAAGTAGCAACATACATCATTCCCTCCTTCTATACACAATATGTTAATAAAATCCAATACAGTTCTAGCTGTCATAAATCACAAGGGCCTCAATTCAAGAAAGCACCTAAGTCCCACTGATTTAATTAAGACTTAAACACATGCTTTAGTCGTCCCTGAATAGGGAGGATCTCCTGAATCAAGGTACATGGTATAGCTTGTACC
This sequence comes from Mesoclemmys tuberculata, assembly GCA_007922155.1. Lineage (NCBI taxonomy): Eukaryota > Metazoa > Chordata > Testudines > Chelidae > Mesoclemmys > Mesoclemmys tuberculata. The sequence goes on from ML675655.1 coordinate 5,015,102, forward strand.
TGGTGGGTAGCACATAAGAGATTTACAAGCAAGTTAAAAGTAACAGTTAATCATTTTTCAAAGCATCCAGGCTACAGATGCAGTTTACAGTAGATGTACAAAATACACAGCTTCAAAGCAAAACTGTAGGTTAATTCAAGTATCATCCACAAGCACCTGCTCATAGAAAAGATGTTTCTACTTCATTCTAAATGATTTTACTGCTCAATTATTAGGAAGGATTGCATGAACACAATTGCATGAAAAAGGAGGATCAAAATGTTTACCCCAGGATTAAAGTTTATGTCACAGGAAAGAGATTTAAAGCTTAACACCAGTTACCAAGAAAGCCTAGAATCTGCTAAAAAATCTCAGTTACTTTATGTTAATCACAAAATTGGTTTGTCTGTGTTTCAGTACTTTTTTTTGACCTTTTTTCCAACATAATGAAGATGCAGAAGCCAAAACAATACTGTTCTTGAAGCAGTTTTTATGGTAGTGTAAACATATGAAGAGCTATTTAATTGAGATTTCCAAAATTCACCTCATTGTCTTCAGCATGAAGCAATGTATTTTTCTCTCTTGACATCTTAAAAGTCTTTTTAAACTTGAACATCAGGCCCTGAGCAGTTATTTACACACATTTTAAATTATCAATGCAGAGGTCTGGTCTACAATAGGATTTTTTTCCCTTAAAGTTTCATTCATTTGCTACTATCAATGCAGCTCCACAGCAGCAGTGCTACTATAGCCAAAGCACCAGTGACCACCAGTATTTTTAATACTATGTCTAGGCAGGGTTAGATGACTCAGTGTTTAAAATCCTTGCAGCCACCTGGTGCCCTGTCTACAATAATACTCCTAGTGTTGCCACTAACGATAGATTTGAACGCGTTACAGCAATGGAGGGAAATTTTAGGGAAAAAAATTCTAATATATACACAGCCTTACTTATGCTATTATAATGGTATCCAACAGATGTTTTTGGATACATATGCCATTTTAAGCCATGCTACTTAAATCTGGCTCACTGGACCAGATGCTAACTACTTTTAAATAATCCATTAGTAACAGTGATTGCTTTCAGCCCCAGGAAAAAATTTCTAACCTTGTAAGTTTTTTAGTTTTGCTTTTATAAATAAAAAAGTCAGGCATTCCTTTATTTTAAAAATATATTGCATTTCATATTATTTTTTAATCACTCTGAAGATTACCCCACTATATTCACTTCAACGGTTAATTTTAAAATTGTATCCTCTCAAAACTTCCAGAATTTCTGTACTTTGCACATATTTAGGTTCACTCAACTCTTCCATGTCTTCAGAAATAACTCATGCTTCTCCCTCAAAATAAATGCTATCAGTAGCTTTTATATTTATTAAACATTAAATTATAAACAATTTTGATTTTGCAAACTATCCATACCCCATAACATGTATGCTCTTTAAAAAATCTGAATATCTGTGCTGTGTGTAAACAGGCAGTGTATAAACAACTATACAAATGTAACTGCATCTGGTATCCAATGCTGAAATATGCAGTAAATCAGCAGTGCTCAAACTGTGGTCCTCAGACCATGATGGCTGATCTCACAGTGCTGGCTTTTCTTGTTTCTAGTTGTTAAACTGCATTAATACTGTTCAAATATATTCAAATACCTTCCTAATATTATTTAAACAATTTCCACAGTCTCGATAGGAACTTTACATGATGAGTGGGAAAAGAAGGTAGTTTGTGCTATCTGGAATGGGAAAGGAAGTACTTTATGATACTAAATTGAGAAATCCACACCATGAAAAAATTGAGAATCCCTGCAGTAATGCATTTGCAAGTGATTTAATAGTATGTCCCATTAAATAGTGGAAAATAATACATTTCTATTGGTTTTCATATTACATAGTTCTTAAATACCCTCTGAGGAAAGAAGTCAAAAGCTGGATAATTCTTACCATAAAAGTGACCAGATTTAACAACTTCTTATTCAGTTACATTCCTAAAACTCTGTGCCTGCAAATCAAGTTCTGTTTTTTTTCCAGTAGCTCAGAATGCATTTGTTCACAAGTTCAGTGCTTTACCAAGAACAGCTAACGTACTAACATTATGTTTTCGATTCAAGCTTCTTGACAGTATCCTTTTAACATTCATCTTTAAATATATAGATTTACAGTAGGAAGAGTTTCAAAACTTTCAAATTTAAGACTTATTTTGCTCTATTTGAGACATTATATTATCCTATGTGGGCTGCATAACAGTGGGAGTAGGAGAAAAGGGTTGAAGATAATCAAATATCATCTGTACCAGAGAAAACAGCATCTCAGCATGCTTGTAGCTTAACCAGTTTGAGAAGTTAATGGATGTAATAATTTAGGTTTTTTAAATCTAGTTAAAATTATTTCAGCTCTGTCAACACTTATGAGGCTAGTGTTAAAATATGAGTCGGCCATAACTCAAGTTAATGATTATTAGCTTCAGGAAAAACCTAAAGCTTCAGTTTCAGGAGAAGGAAGAAAGATCAGAAACCATAGCAGTCCACATTAATTCAGATGTTTGTGCTTTAGACTGCTAGATATAGCATTTGTGTTTTAGATAGAACTCTTTACTACAATGATTGTGGATGGGAACAATGGGACCTTATTCACCCGAGCCCTCTTGATTTCACACCCACTCCAGTGGCTGTTTCTTTTTAAGGGGTCACTGTCTATTAAAAAACCCCTTTTGTCTAAAAAATGTTTTAACATTTAATATTTATATTTCAACTAGGGATGTAAAATTGTTTAAAAAAATCCATTTAGATGTTCTAAAATAGAACGGTTAAACTTGGGGAAAGAGCTGTGCTGGGCTCTGGGCCACGCCACTCCTACCCCTGCCCTGGGCTCCGTGCCTCCCGCAAACCAAAGCTTCCCAGCAGTTCTGGCTTGTGGAGAGCAAGCCCAGCTGAAATTTACCTCCTGTTGGGCTCCACACCTCCCCATGAGCCAGAGCTGCCCAGCTTAAATGGTAATCAGCTGTTTAAAATGTTTAAAACAGCTGATTAACGTTTAAATGGTAAATGGTTAGGCTTTTACATCCCTAATTTCAACAACACTTACAGGCTTCATGCAGACTGGGATGCCAGATGTACTGGGCCCTGTACCTATCATCATTACCAGTAACATTTACGATTACCATAAGATTACAGAAAATTCTACGTGTTTTCTTTGTGCATTTGAAATAACTTCGTGTATAGTTCTTTCACTGATTGCCCTGTAGGCTTTAAAGTTTTACATTATTTTGTTTTTAAGGACAGTTATATAAAAAATAATTCTGCATTTGTAAGTTGAACTTTCACAATAAAAAGAGTACACACTACAGTATTTGTATGAGGTGAACTGAAAAATACTATTTCTTTTATCTTTTGCGGAGTTTAAACATTTGTAGTAAAAAATAATATAAAGTGAGCACTGTATACTGTTTTCTGTGTTTTAATTGAAAATGTATTTGAAAATTTAGAAAAACATCCAAAAATATTTGTAATACATTTAAACTGGATTTAATTTAATCTATTATTTAACAGTGCAATTAAAACTGATTAATTGTGACTAATTTTTAATCTATTTTACATCTATTTTTAACCTATTTAATTTGTTTTGCATTAATTGCTTGAGTTAACTGATTGACAGCCCTACTTATTTTTTTTTTTTTTTTTTTTTTTAAATAAAAGTGTGCTCTAGTACTCAAACAAGTTTTTCAACAATACAAAATAGCCCAGGACAAGTTAGGTAACAAGATAGTCCAGTTCATCTTTTCTAAGTGTCCTTTTATAGATATTATCAATTTTAAACTGTGAATGCATTTTAATCTTCTCTGAAAATAATCTTAACTGTAAAACTGTTAATTATATATAAGATACAGCTATAAAAATCCTAACCTGAACTGATTAGTTTAACAAATACGCACCCCTGTAAAACAAATAGTCCCAATACTTGTATCTTAATTTAAATCTATACTACCATATTAATCCCCGAAGTTGCCAGTTTTCAAGTAACAAGCAATGCTACACATAAAATATTGCACAAATAACTTGTTTTTTTTTATATCAAATGTTTTGATCAGTTCCTAATAATACAACGGCAAAGGGTTTAATTGGGATTAGCCTCTCAATTGCTAGTTTTAATCAAATTTAGGTGCTCAAAAAACAAGCTTCAAAATTACTCACATTTAGTTACAAAGATATGGAGAAATATGGCATGCAAGCTGAAAAATCAGTTTGTGGGGGGCTGAGTCACTGTTATCCAGCATGTTCCATGGATACTATTTTGCCTAAAAATCTATTGTGCTACATTAATGGTAAGAGCTTATTGACCTCCCTCATACACTGATTGTATGCAAACCTCACAAGAGGATACCTGTCTTCATAACTATATGGACCAGATGCTAGACAACCCACTATGGAAAGGAGATCCTCATCACTGATATCACTCAATTCATCTGATGTGCCAGTCAGAGTTATATGGAGGTAATAGTCTATTTTAACATTCAATTCTCAGCAACATAGAATTTTAAGTGTTCTTGTTCCAGTGAGTCTAGCAGAAAGATACTTGACTTTTTTCACAGAAGAAATACTCAAAATAAATTGGCATTATTCCCTATGAGAAAGTTCTTGTTCTATTATAACACATTCTAACAAATTTCCAAAAGTGAGCAGCATTAATTGTAAATCAATCACTTGGTATACAATAGATCATTTCAAAAATTTACTTAAGTCCTTTTAAAATGACTTCAAATTTAACAGCAGTCAGCTATACATTTTCCAGATTCTTCACCCCATACACACATTTTAATACATCATTTTCTTACCGTCTCACTCACACTCAAGGCATAATGCAGCAGGTTTGAGCCTTCTGACTTGTCATCTGAACTACGAAAGTAGATCGTAGCAACATGCTGTCTGAGATGTAGTACCATGAAAAACTAGCATGATAGAGAACCAAAATCCAAGCAATAATTTCATTTTATATCAAATTTTAACTGCTTAGTAAATCTACATAATCATAGACTCATAGACTCATAGGTCAGAAGGGACCAATATGATCATCTAGTCTGACCTCCCGCACAAGGCAGGCCACAAAACCCTACCCATACACATTTATAACAACCCCGAACCCATGACTGAGTTATTGAAATCTTCAAAAATGAGATTTGAAGACCTCAAGCTACAGGGAATCCACCAGCAAGCGACCCATGCCCCATGCTGCAGAGGAAGGCGAAAAACCTCCGTGGCCCCTGCCAATCCGCCCCGGAGGAAAATTCCTTCCCGACCCCAAATATGGCGATCAGCTAAACCCTGAGCATGTGGGCAAGACTCACCAGCCAGCACCCAAAAAAGATTTCTCTGCAGTAACTCAGTTCCCATCCCATCCAGCATTCCCACAGACCATTGAGCAGACTTATCTGCCGATAATCCAAAATCAATTGCTCAAATTAAACTATCCCATCATAACATCCCCTCCATATACTTATCATTTAAGTAGGCCTGCATGTGTATACTTTAAGCTGCACTAAAATGCAATAAAGTATTAATCATTTTTGCTCTGATATTAAGGCCTTGTCCACATTATAGTCTGAAGTCATTCCAACATGGTTTCCCTGACCAATTAGAAGAAATTTTTGTTCTTATAATTGTGTTATAGAACTGTATTATAGACTCTTCTAAGTAGTCTATAATCATGTTATAATAATGTTACGTGGAAGGGAAAAACCCAAACCAAAACAAAAAAAAACCCCACAAACCACCTTACCCACATTAGTCAGAAATACCAGGCTAGAAAGTAGAAAACCTGTACATAGATGTTGCTATCAAGAGTGATGCGGCCAAATCTCAAGAATCATGTGGCCAGGGCCTGGATCCAATTTTACTGTCAAGATGTAATAACATTTTATGGCAATTGCTGCTCAAACTAAAAACATGAATATCACAAATGTAGGTAGAAATAGCATGGATAAAATATTAATTGTGGACCTCCTTCCCCCATGAAATGTGCATGTTTTAAAGTAGTGAAACTTCAATGAAATTGCAGTAATTTCACAAATTTTCAGCAAAATATGGTTTTGCAATTAGGATCTTTGCATTACGGCAAAGACCTACTTCAAAAAATTCAGATTTGTGAATCTGGAAAAAGCTTCCAGTTGAGAAGATGCCACACCTGACAGAGCTTAAAGATCTTGTGTATTTAGCATAGGGCTGGGAACCAGAAGCTCCATTCCATCTCTGACAGTAATACTTCGCCCCTATGTAGCAACATAAAATATTATTATAATATATTATAATATAAATACTACCGCCACGTCACAGAGAGGAAAACAAATGCTTAGGTCTTATCTAACTTCCCTAAGGTCACAACATCTAGTACCAGAACCAAGATTAGAAGCCAGGTTCAAACCCCAACTCCCCACCCCAGTACTATGACTAATCCACAAAACTATAGTGCTCCCAACCAAATTCTTTTTTTTTTTTGGGGGGGGGGGCACTCTGTTTCCCCCTATGTTAAACAGAGGCAATGGTATTTTTACAGGCCAGAGTTTTAAAACAATGCACTTGGCCATAGCAAGTAGGCACTCACCCAGGAAAGTTTCCATTTATTTTGCAGATTCTAAGTTTTCATTTAAGAATTTAAAGCTTGAGGGTTTTGAAGATAACTTTCCATATGTAAGCTGATGCAGTACTGTCTTCATAAACCTGCAGAGCTCCAATAATACCTTTATTACTGGTTTTTTTTTCAAGACTCAGCAAAATGAAACCTGACCGATTTTGACCGCTGCTATTCAGAACCCCGAGAGAAACAGCAATACTGACGAAGATAAGGTCCATTTCACTCTGTTTGGCAAATGCTTTTCAGTATGTGTCCCTGTTGTTTAAATCAAGCTAGATTTCCAGGAAGTCTGCAACAATAGCACCGTTAACCTGTCAAGTTCCTCTAAAACTTAAAGTTAGGGTGTGATCTTCAACAGCACCTGAGTGATTTAGGAGCTCAAGTCCCACTGAAGTCACTTAGACACTAAGACGGCAATTGAGATTTTCAAAAATGCTTGTCATCAGAGTCCTTTATTGTTTAAAACGCATATTATGTTAGTCATTTCACTCAGTGCAAATTAACTTAAACTCAGATGTTCTGCCCACCTTCTAGACCTTTCTAGATTCTAGTAAACCAAGTCCCCTATAAAAGTTCACAACTCCATCTACTCTGCACTTCAACACCCAATGACAGTTTATTCTAAGCACTAGCCACATCCTTCTAATGATAAATGATTCCACCCATTCCCCTTTCCGTCTGTGCTTCTAGATAATTGGAGAACTTTCCTTCTCATTGTTTCCTAACAAGAACAACAGGCATAACAAGAACCTTAATGTTCTCAACATCTCCCTTTTAACATTTTTGAACAGTTACAGCTGATAGACAAAATTGAGAACTTTCTTTAGTACCCACAGCTGTCAAATATTATATTCCTGTCAATACTTTGTGAAATAGCAGTTCAAAAGGAAAAAGAACAGGGTATTTTTTTTCCTCCTGAAAACTTTTGTTTCTTCACAAGTCTATTTCCACAGTCACTTATTGGGTTTAGCAAATGAGAGAAAATGGTCCTTTCCTCCTGCAGCCATTCAAGGGCTGTTGGTGCACATCCACTTTATAAGACACCTATTAGCCAGTCTAACACTAAATTTAGAATCTCAAATCAGGAATCACCGCAACAGCACAATGGCAGAAATATCAGCAGCTTGCTGGCAACAGGGCTTGGCTTTCACCTAGGGTATTGCCCTCTGGCTAATGGGGCCTCCGTTAATTTTACGTAATGTTTGTTTGTTAAGTAGGTGTCTGGAAAATTTTTAAGCTCCATTTATGTGAATGTAAAAAGTTTAAGTGACCTGGAACCATAAGCACATAGTTAACTTCTCTACCAGTGTAATCCTATCACTGTCACTTGCCCTCGCTCTTCTTGTTACATTTACTTATTAGGGTTTGTCAGTCTGGTAGGGTAATGTGCACAGCAGGGTTGTTCTCTCTAAGGTGAAGTAACTGGTCTGATATGCTGTTCATTAGTTGAAAGGAGTAGACCATTCTGGTGTGCAATGAAGGTTCCTACTGCAAACAGCACTAGGTTAAAGTGCACTAAGGAAACTTTGTCATGCACCAGCAAGGTCTACACAGTCCAGTTAATGCACAGTACATCAGTGCGCTTTAGAAACCATAGTCCTGTTGTGTGCATTACCCCATCATGTAGATGAACCCTAAGATTAAGCTCTTTGGGGCAGCGACATTGCAGGTGGTTTACAGATACACAGGAAAACAGAGTGGAGTCTATCTTCACTGAGGCCCTTGGAGGCCAACAAATAAATAATAAGCATGTGGGAGTGAGGAGTAGAGAACAACAGAGTAAAAATTAGAAATGAAGTATGACAGACAGATTTTATAAAAAGAAAGTACAGAAAGAGCAAGCATCATGTAAGGAAAGTGATGAAGCCGTGGAGGAACAGTCACTGAAGACAATGTAGAAAAAGATGTATCATGATTAGGAAAGAAAAACCAAAGTAATGCAAAGGAAAATCAACTTTTTTTGTATCACCATATGGAGACAAAGTTCCATTATATGCTTAAACACTTAGTCAGTTTTGTGTCCAGTATCCGGTTAAAAATATGGAGAAAACAGGTTAAAAAAAAAAAAACAAAAAAAAAAAACAACCTTTTCAAATTGTAATGTCTAGCATATTTCAAAATATCTTCAGATAGGCAGACCTAAGAACAGATTTTATATTCTAATCCTGAAATATTAAAGTTACCTATGTCAATAAAATAATTGGCATGATGCACAAAATACAACTTAGTTTTAAGGTTTGGCTTCAACTGACAAAAAGGATGCTCAGTTCAGATCAAACGCCATCCTTCATCCACTGAATTACACCTAGACAAGGCATCCTTTATGATTGTTGGCAGAAAGCACCTAGACATTCACAAACAGACCTCTGAACTTCTGAAGAGAAGATATACTAACTATTGAACCATTGTGCCCACACCTTGGCTTCTTGCAGACAGTGCTCCCCAAATTGTGAGGAGGGCACAGAGAACAGGTACAACTGGAACAGGGGAAATGCTAACATCCAAAGTCCTGTCTCCTGCTCTGTTTCTGAATTTCACTTTGGGATGAAGCTAGGAGATGTGCAGTCAAGAAAGAGGAGGGCCAGCAACATAGACACAATCCAACAAATCAACTCCTTGGCCTCTGCAGAAAGAAATGTCCTTTCCCAACAAATGTTCCAGACGCATGGAGTTGGGGAGAATGAGATTCCTATTAATATTAGTAGTATTACTGTAGTGCCTAGGCTGTTATGATGTATGGCCACCCACACCACTCCATTTAAGGAGCACAATGAAAAGAAAACTCCAGAGGGGGTACATCATGAATTCACACCCCCTTTTCATGAGAGGATGTAGTCCAGGATCCATGTATATTTCAATGCTGCGGCACAAGGGTGCAGTTGAACTCCCAATTATCTGTCATGCCCCAAAGTTATTTTCTTCTTTTGTAAGTACCAATTTTGATAAGCGCTCCAAACTTAGATGATGAGAAACGTTTCAAATACACTCTGTGCAACATATAAGGGAAAATAAAATAACTAATACTGATATTAGTGAGCATACTGCTGACAAATGACATGATCAGTATTGGAATTCAATTTAAATTTTCCATCCTGCAAAAATGTAAGCATGTGCTTGGCTTTATTTATGTGAATAAAATTCAGCACCTGCCTAAGTATTTGCAAGATCAGGGCCTACCATGTTAACCAAGTCTGCACGCGGCTTCAGTTCTAGTCAGTTAACAAGTCAGGGGGAAAAAAACAAAAACAAAAACAAAAAAACAACTTTTCTTTAGGTTCTCATTAAAAAAAAATGAAGAAAGTCTACTGAGTGATTTCAGGACGATAAAAAGCTGTTTATAATCTACCAACAAAAACACTGTTTCTTCCACAAAATTAGCCGAAACTGCTATGAATGATGTAAAATATACTTATCAGATCTGCATGATAAAAGTCCTTATGAAATTATCTTGACCTCTCCGTACCTCCCTTCAAAAACCAACTAACAGCAGTACCCCAAAGACACAGATCTATCAATTAGCTAAAATACTCAGTTTTAAAGGGTCTTTTAATTTAATATTCAAGAGAGACACGTGAAATTGCTATTTTTTAATAATCCTCCCACGGAAGTGTTGTAAAAACACAACTGTCCCTGGATCAATGACTCCGCATGCTGTATTTCAGACTATCAAGTTTGTTTATCAAGTTTATAATTCTGTGAAAAATTATCTTAATTAATCTTCATCAGTGTGATGAGACCCCAGCAAAACCAAACTAAAATTCACTAAGATCCAAATCCTACAAATATTTCTGCATGTGCTTAGCTTAACAGGCTGCAAATAAAGCCAACCAGTGATAGCAACAATGAAAGTCCTGGTCAAAATAATGCTCCTGCTTTTGCTGACATTTAACTCTGTTATTTACACTTGATTCAAGCAGGATCTAAATGACAGTAAAAAAAAAATGCCAGCAGTCACAGGAGTCTTCTCTATACAAGTGCTTCCACCATAGCTACCATTGGCAATGTTGTATTATTTTTAATAAAAGTGAGAATTTTTGGCAAAGTTTCTAGTGTAGAAAAGGCCAATTGACGATTTAACAGCAGCTAGTTCTCTAACCACTATTCGCTACAAATTTAGCAAACTGATGGAGGATTAAAGCATAAGCACATATCCCTGAGCCTACGGAGTCCCACAGAGGTTAATGCTGACGTAAACACAAGGCAGTCAGTCATCCTCCCTCTGCACCAAAGGATCCATGTTAGTGGATGCTAATGCAGGATTAGGTCCTTCTTTTGAAACAAAGCCAAAATATAAACAATGAACCTCTCTAACTTGCAAAGCATGTTTTATTTCTACTCACTAAAAATGTCTTTAATGAGGCATTACAAACAATTGAAGCACTTGAAATATATTCATGCAGGACAATGATGGTTTAGTTTTCACGAGTACCCAATTATTTGCAGTGGTAGCAATAGTCAACATTTATATTATGTCAACACCCCCAAAAGCTGCATCAGAATTTTTTTGCTTAGATAAACATCCTACTCTTATTTTACCCTTTAATCCTCTCATAATTGCAGTAACTTCATACTCTATGGAAAGGAAAATAGACTTTAAAGTAACAAGATAACAGTCCCCTTTCTACTTTTCATTGCAGAAAAATACAAAAGTGACAGGAAATATTGACAGTTCTGAAAACACCTAAAAGAAAGCAAAATTCTTGTTGAAAATAGTCTAAAATATTTCATTGCAGGCATGTATTGCTTTGCTCAGCTCTGTCACAAAATAAGCTAGTGTTAATCCAATAAGCATATTAGAGTTTGACAAATTAGAGTTAGATTAACAGGGCTATCTAATTTTCCAAAACAAGATTTTGCATATTTTTGTTACATTTTTGTTTAAAGGCAAGTATTCTATCATGTTTATATACAACATAGCTATTTATGCTCAGAGTAGCAAGCAAAAATTCACAATATACAAACAGCTATACTGCAATGCAAGAGTCAGAAGATCCAGATGCCTATGAAAATATTGCAAAGTTCCAACATAATCTTTATTATTGCCATAGGAAAACTCTTTGGACTGCAATGGTTTCTGACAAAGAATAGTTTATAGAAGTATCTTCCCTTAATTTATCATGTTATCAACTTCTGTTCACTATTTGGAAAAAAAGGAATAGGCTCCTAAGCGTTACAAGCAGATTCATACATGACATCACTTATTTTATTTCAATTTTAAATTAAACACAAAAAAACTGCTAAAAACCAGCATCAAGGTCCTACCACCAATCTGCCAAGATGACTATACAAGGAATCATGATAATGCCTTAGAGGCCTACAAGAGCTAAAGGTTTGCAGGTAGTAACAGACAGTTCTGTTTAGGAAAGTACTATTCACTAAAAACAAGAGGATTTTATACATCTGGAAGTACAAATCATTCATAGTGATAATAGGTAGTGTTCACTGTCAGGTTGCCTGATACACCACTTTATTCTGATTCTTTGCTTTATTCCTATTAGATGCATCATGAAGCACTGGAATATTACAAAGGAATAGGTTTGACACATTATTGATATTTAAAACAAAGATGACTTAAGTCTGATTTAATTAAATCTGGGCTGGCAGGGGAGACAGAAAAGGCAAGAATAGAGGCAAGAATGACTGCCCAATGAAAATGATTTTACCTATTCCATAGGCTTTAGCACAGATCCATTGTAGATTAGCAGCTATTTTCGCTCTGGATGAATCATAGAGCTCCAAAGGGACAATCTCAACTGCACTATCTGTCAGGGCATCCATTTTTCTTCGGGTGCTATTTCCAACAGCACAAACATCAACATCCACCATCTAAAACAAAAACAATGCAATGGTTTCCATCCCATTAAAAACAAAAAACAAAAAAACCCACCCACATAATAGACTTAGCTGCCTGAACAGATCACTCCGCACCACACCAGGCGTAATACTGTAGACTGAACAACGCAGGCCTGAGAGCCTCGAAAGATTTGCACTGGACCAGCCTATTCAGCAATTCAAAATGCACCCCCCAGTCAATGACACGCAAGCCCAGCTTCTCTTTTTAACCTTGCATTTCAGTTTTGCTTTAACCCCCCCAAAACTTAGCCCCTGTGAGCAGCCCCTCTCGACCAGGCACATGCACAAACCCCATCTCCACCCCAGGCATCCAGATAAAGACTCGCCCCCCCTCACAAGGCACCTTTCATCTCCTGCCTGCTGCAGACACCCTGCGCTCCCCGGCCTGGGAACACGCTAACAATACACGCAGGTGCCAAGCTGCCGCTGGCGGCTGCCCCCCCCCCACCTCTCCCCTCAGCCCCGGCTGGCCTGCCGGGCAGGGGGGGGGGGCACCTCACGCGGCTCCTCTCCTTGCCAGGCACTTCCCCTCCCCCCACTGAGGAGATTCCCCCGCCCCCCATCCCCACACGCCCGCAGGCAGAGGATGGGGAAGGCGCTCCCCGCCCCCCCGCGGAGGATGCAGGAGCGACGGGGGGCCCCGACCCACCTTGCTGGCAGGAGGCTGCTCCCCCCCGCCCCCGCGGCCTGTAGGCCCCGCCGCCCCCACTCACCTCGCAGAGCTACGGCTGCTTCATGCCCGGGCCCAGGCGGAGCGCGCGGGCTGAGGGGAGGCTCGGCGGCCGGGTCCCCACCTCACGGGGACGGACGTCACGCAAGGAGCCGCCGTCGGCTCGCGGGAAGGGGGGGCTGGCTGATGCTGACTGACCCGCGCGTGCGGCGCGCACGCGCTCTCTGCGCCCCGCCTCAGCCCCCAACAGACAGCGCGCGCTGCCGAGCCGCTCACGAGGAAAGGGGAGGGGGCGCGGGAACCGGCTCGTGCTCGGGGAGAAGGAGCGGCGCTCGCGCTCGGCTGTGGGTGGGCGGGGTGGCCTCCGTCAGCCGCCTCCCCGCCTTTCCTACACTGCGCAGGCGCAAGGGCTATCGGCTGTGATTGGCTGCCTCCTCTTCCGGAGCAACCGTCCCCTAGTGATGGTTGGGGGGATGTATATAAAGGTGGGGGGGGAACTAGTCTGTCTGGACTGTACCATGCTGATAAGTGGTGGGGCAGCGTAAGGGGGCTGGACTAGCCAGGCCATGTGCCAGGGCTCCAGGCCAATAGAGCCCCAGGGGTGGCTCAGGTCTCTGGTCCTTCCCCCCACATAGCTGTGACTCGTGCTGGAACTCTACCCCAGTCACAGAGAGCCCACTGTTTGCTTGGCTATACCCAGCTCAGACCTGCTTTACTCAAACATCTCAACGTATTCTCATAGCATCACTATCATTTTGCTTTTTTAATGGTCAGGATATGTTTTCAAGATGTCTATTTCTAAGGGTTTGGTCCCTTGGTTTACCTAGTGAGCCTGAAAACATAACTACACGATTAGTCCCACAGAAGTAAAATAAGGTACCTAATTGCAGGTTCAAGGCCTTAATCTCTTGCTTCTAATGGAACACAGAGAAGTATTGGAATTATCAGATTCCTTATAATATTTTTCTCCATCAGGCTATTTAGCAAGAATAATTTTTCTTATTGTACTGATCTGGATGTGCCATGAAGCAATGAGCTTATGATCTGTCAATGTCAAAGCTGGCTTTGGTTTTTCATTCTGGTGACTAGATGACATGTTCTGCAAATTTCTTAGCAGAAAGGCAGTTTGTTCACCTGAACATGAGTTTCTATCACAAAGCCATGGATGGAGAGGAGATGTCTAGCAAGTGGACTCTTCTGCTGATTCTCTTATTGCAGTGTGGTTTCTCATTCAGTCCTGAACTAAGAAGGAAAGAAAACAAACTAGCAGCAAGGAAGTGGAAAAATCCAACAAGCTCATGCAAACATTGTAACAGTCTAGACACAGATATAGAAACATCTGGTTATTTTGCAGATTAAACCATATGTGATTTATTTATTATGCCCTGTTATATGATGGGACTTTAGCTAGCAGGGATAGAAAATGTTATCTCATTGTTTTACAAAAATTTGGATTGGTAAATACTGTTTTAGCTTTTCCCACTAAAATTACCATGCTATTCATTATTATTTTACAGTAAGTTTTTACATACTGTATAAACAGGTAAAAAGACACCATTGCCTCTCCTAAAGAGTTTATAGCCAGAACCTCTGGTCTTTCAAGATACACTGTAGGAACAGAGCCCTGCATTCATATGGAGCCCTGTTGAGATCAGTAGGACTCTGACTGCCTAGGCAGTTTATGTGAACAGGGTCTAAGGGACTGATCTTGCAATAAGAAGTGTGTAAGTCACTTGACGAGTTTCATCGATATCAATGGGGCTACCCACAAGAGTAAAGTTACACACAGGATTAAATTCACACATTATTTTCATGTAATCCAAGAAACAGGAAGGGTTTCGGCTAATTTGGAATAGGAAGCTTGAGTTCCAATCACCACCTGTTACATAAAAATTACAGTCCTTTTTCCTCCTTTTTGACATACCCATTTCCTAGTTTAGGCCCTTAGTACAAATATACTGGATACTAGAGGTAGTAGCTAAAGGTAATTTTTATACTTTTATATATACTTTATTTTTATAATCTCAGTGGGAGACAAATTTGATCTTTTGTAGCTCTAGTATGTATCTGGCTTAAAATTCAACAAGTTGAACTGAATATTTATAGCAAATTAAGAGTAGTTATTTTAGTCATCTTGATTTTCTTTCTGTTCTGTTTGGAGAATAGAAATGCTTCAGAAAAACTAAAAATAAGTTGGACATTTTTGGATGATTCCACATTTTAAAAAAATCTCTTCAGGGTGAGACTGGAGAGCATTCAATTTCATATCATCTGGAAGGTGGGTCTGAATTACAGTGCTTATTTCAGTCGCTATCTCAAGCTATAAATCTCTGTACTCAAGATCACGCACCAAAAACTGATACATTAAATGTACTTTGCAAATCACTTAGTGGTTGATGGGTGGTCTGTGTAAAAGGAGTTGGTGTTTTCAGTCCAGGTCGTACAAGATAGTTTTGTGATATTGTCATCACCATAACTATTACTCTTGTTGCTAGGTTAAAGATAAAGGGCCTGACCTAACCCACAGAGAAATCAGTGAGAATGTTTCCATTTACTTCAGTGAATATTGGATTGGGCCCTAAATATGCTGTAAAAACAGAATTACCCCCTGGGTCAGTGAGGGTGACTTCAGGGAGGAATTGGGGCACATTTTGCACGTGAAGCTTGAATTGCTACTGCACTTGTTCCAGTGACCAGATCTGTCAGTCTGACACAAAATTCACTCAGGAATTATAAAGCATATTTTAAAAACTTGAAAGAAAGGATCTATAAGAAGAAATGTGTATCTGAGCCAAATTTCAGGCACCTCCATGGACAAACCAATGGAAACTTGACTCAAGACTACAAAACCTGAGAAGAAAACTGAAGCAGTGGAAAAATCTAATGATGAGAATAAGAAGTTTGTCCAGTTGTACAGACATGACTAATACTTTATGCTGTATCGTGAAAGATAACTTACTTTAACTTCTACTTATCCTAACATTACTTTGTATTCAATCCCATTTCTACCCTTCCTGTCTTTCACTCCTGATGCAAAATGTACTAGGACTTCTTTCTGCATGGTAGTATCTTGTAACTGCCTTATTTAGGGGACTCATGTTCCATGGAAACAAAGATAGATGTTTGCAGAAGTTTTGAATCTGATAATTAAGTGGCTTGTCAAGGACTCAACACTGCCTGATGTTCCAGTAACACTGGCATCCTCAAAACCACATAAGTGATGAAAAGCCTATATTTAAAATGGGAGGGATCTCAGTGAGTTGTTCAACATGTTTGCTTTTGCCATAAGAATGTACATGACGATCCCATTTTCTGCAGCATTCAGTAACAAACTCTTATTATTCACATAGCCATTGCTCCAACCCCATCCTGCGCTATATTTGGTTTAGCTGCTGAAAAGTTTGCTTAATTTATTGCTTTTTCTATTATGATATTTTCCTTGGTTTCTTTATCGTTTGTCAGAGTGGGTGTATAAATGCACTGAGGAATATTGTGCAATTCATTTTTTCTGCAGTACTCGGAAATAATTAGCTAGTCTGTGCTACCTTTGTATCAAAACATGGCACCTTTCCCAATAATATTGTAGATGGCAAAGCTAGAACCGTGCTTTTGATTTCCTTGCCTTCTTGGAAGAATGCTTGGAATTTCACTTTCTGGAATTTTGTTTTTTTTTTTAAACACGTATCAGTTTAGCTCTCCCCCACAGCAAAAATATCAACCTTTATCAGCCCAAGGGCACAAACACGTAAATTCACAAAACAAAAAATTTCTGCCACACTGACTATCTATCAGTGTCATATGTCATTCAGCTGCAGAGATAGAACAAATTGACTCTGCCCACTAGTGGCATTAATTGGTACCCTTGTTGGCAGTCGCATTAGAGAAGCCAAGAACTGAACAGGCAATGGGATAATATTCTCTCAGCCCTCCAAAAGATCCCTTCAGAGATGAGGCATATTGGTGGGAGATTATATGGAAAATGTACACTGCCACAGTCTGTCTTGCATCTGCTCTGGGGATACGTAGAAGATTCCAGTGTCTAGGTTAGTAACACAATTTTCACCTGCAGTAAATTCACAAAAGTGGGCAAGGAGTTGAGACTTGGAAATTGTCACACAGGCTAGTAAAGGTAGCAGCTGCACCATACACAGCCCACCTCCATAAAAGAACACACTGCTTTCCTTCAGTTTTTTTTTTTTTTTTTTAAATATTGCTATATTGAGGCAATGTCGCTTGGTGAACAGAACATTTGACTGGGATTAGATACACCTGGATTTTATTTCTAGTTAGGCCCTCACATCTATTTAGTGGCCTTGTTGAACCATGCCCATCTCCCCATCTGTAAAACTGGGACAATGATGCCTTTTTCTTTCTTTAAGTGATTTAAAACCTACTTTTGTAAAGTGCTGGTTGTGATCTAGGTATGGTTATGATATGAAGCTCTCAAAGCACTTCCCCAAGGTAAGTTATCTCCCATTTTAGGGATTAGGAACTATAAGGAATCCAAAGTCAGTCAGTCACTGGCAAAGTAGGGGAAGCTTCCCCACACCCTTAAAAAACTGCCCATAATACATCCAGGTTTTCCATACACAAGGTAGAAATGGTATAAAGAAAGGTTGGTTTGCTTCTGGCAGCTTGGCCACTGAGCCAACAAAAAGAAACCATGTTGTTCTCATATTCCAGCTCTCTCTTCCTTCCATGTGGTTTATAACCCACATCCTTCAGATAATCAGCTGTCTGTAGCTGGTGTGGCTCATTAGTATTTCTGGGCAAGCACCTGCCAATCCACCTATTTCCTTCAGGAGCATGCAGGGGATCACTAGCTTTATCTGGGAAGTTGTTTTAACTGTATTCCTGTCTTCATCTTTGCACAAATTATTTCTGCATATATGCTTTGGGGGTGGCATGGGAGAGGGTCAGTAAAACAACAGATTTTTCTATCATCATGCCATTAGAGGTTACTATCTATAATCCTAAAATATACTCTACATCAAGATAGAAAATAGCTGTTAAAATTACAATATTATACAGTCTAATTGTCTAACTGGAAATGTTAAATAAATAAAACATATTTAAGACAACATTGGCAAATGGGATCTGATATCCTATATGACATGAATATGAAATAAGGAATTAGGCAGAGCCTTAATTCAGTTGTTGCCTTGACAGTTTTAAAATGTCTGTTTCTTTTTCATCTACAGAATCATATCTCCTGACAGTTTATTATCCATCTATCCTTCAGGAAGTGAGATCAGAATAATATTCTTAGTAATACAGGAACAGTCAGTGCAATTATCAATAACACTGGAACACAGGAACAGTTCCTACAGCATAATGCGGTTATCAGTGATTACTTAGCTTCAATTCCGTAATACGTGATAGTGTTTTCTTTATGCATTAGAAAATTAGGAATAGACCACATGCCAACTGATTATTTTGCAGAAAAAAAATAGATGGAAGATGTTGTATTCATAGTGCAGACAAAATAAACACAAATTATATCCTAATCTATTTTATAATTATTTAAGATATAAAATGTAAATAAAACCCATATAGTACACTGTTGGGACCCATATAGTTATCTAGACACGTGCTATTTTCCCTCACTTCAAATGTGTTGTATTTAAGAGTGTCATCATAGTAGCACTATTATTAAAAAACTATTTTCACTGTTTTAAGCCTGGTGAAACTTCCCATCAACAATTTATATGTTGCAGTCTATGGGCCCACTCCAGCATTTCTCTTGTATGCTAACTAATTGAAATCAACAGAGTTAACTTCACTTGTATAAGGGAATAAGGAGTGTGGTGCTGACTACCAACATGTTACAGAAAGGGGCATCTTACCCATTAGCTGTTCATTGTACCAACATCTTACCCAGAGTAATACTACTATGACTATGCAGCTATCTTCAAAGAGCTTTGCAAACATTAATGAATCGGTTACTGGCAGGGGGGCGGTCCTTTTTCCTATTCTGTAATTTTTTTTCTTAAGCAACCCAATTCTTCCACTTCTCCCTTTTCATTTACCAAATGTGAAGAATGTGATTTTTTTTTCTCACTCAGAATTGTGATTAAAGCTCAAATTATGATGCACTGAGAAGTCAATGGTTTTAAATTTTTTTTCTTTAAAATGGGACAGTCTTAAACAAAAATACCTTGCATAGTCAGTTCACGTATTTCTTATAGTTGCAGAGTTACACCACATTGTTTTTCAAAAGTATAGTGGTACAATAGCACTTACAAACCAGTTTGGCTTTCTTTTCCATAACATATATTTTTTAGCATCCTATCTTTGCCTATGTTCTTGTTTTTCCCGTTCCACCCTAGAGATACAGGGCAGAGGCTATATTTCCCTGTGGGTTGGGAAACCTTTTTAGGTGTTGCCGCAATCTAATGATCAAAAACATTAAATTAAACAGTCAGATTATTCTCAGATGGACAAAACAAAACCCACCCATTTTAAATGCTTTTTGGTGGGAATTGTTCATTTGCTTTACATTAATTATGTATTTAAAAAACAGGCATAGTTTTCTTTTAAAGCACCTTTCCTAAAAGACACATTGGCAAGTAAAATTCCCAACTTTTATACTATTTAAATATTATTGGAATGCAGTGAATAGTTGAAAGGCAGAAAAACAAATAAAAAAATCAAACTGAAGTGCCACATCCCCACATGCTCTGGTCCATTCCATTCTGGTAGCATATTATAATAATGGGTATCTTTTGATATGCACAGCTGCATCTTCACTCCAATTTATAAGTACCTTGTTTGTGGACAAAGGTGTACAAGTCTCATCCCACCGGCACATTTCCGTTCCAGTTAAACAACACATACCCCATTCAACCATCAGATGTCTAGACATGGTTATTCTTCACAACGAGCTAAACTGCATTCAATATTTTTAGAAATTAAGAGTGGACTCCTACCAACATCTTTCTAAGGCTTATTTTCATTTACATGTTTTACATTCACTAGAGAATTCTGTACAGAGGTAGGAGTTAGTGTGGGAACAAAGCTGGGGCCACTATGTTCTAGTCTCACTGGGGGCTGCATGAAGATGGAATTTTCCAGCCATATCTTGGAAAGCAGATGCTCTATGGATGATTTATTTGACCAAGACATTTGTTACATTTGCAATCAGTTTCCATAATGGTCTAGGATATGCATTCAATATTTCTAAGAATGGGGTTCCATTTCTACTGTATACCATTACTCCCTGAGCAAAGAATAAGACAGTGGATAACAAATGGCCCCAGAACAAGAATATAGCTCACTCCAGGGAACCAATAAATTTCATAACATGTAAGCGTTCAGTTCAAGGGGTTTATAAAGAGCAGCGAGGCCCTCAGAATGAATGAATTTGAGCCTTCTCTTCCTCTGGAGCCATTTATTAATATGATAAAGCTTTTGGTAGTACGTAACAAGGGAGAATACTCTAACAAAAAACATTATTGTATTCATCCTTTTTTATTATACTATGTGCTGGCAGATTTGTTTACTGCAATAGACAACTTGCTGCTCGTTGAGTGGAACAGTTCAGCCCTTTGCTCCTGTCCCATCTCATCCTGTTTTTAGATGGTGCCAAAATAAATACCGTAATGAATCAAACCCTTGACACACTGCCAACTTTCACCTGCTGTTTCAATGCTGTTAAATTTGTTGCCACAGAAAAATGTTAACATGCAACATTAGTCACTGAATGACTAAGACTGATCAGTCTTTGCTTGTCCATGTCCAGAGTAGTACAAGAACCTGCTTAGTTACAGGACACGTAGATATTGCAGGGATACTGCAAGCTGTGGGTTTGTGGCTGAAGCACAGCCCTGAGAGTCACAAGACCTCTGTTCTACTTTCATCTATGCCGCACCATCTGAGAGACCTGGGGCACGTCCCAACTGTGCCTGGCCCTGTTTTGCCATCTGCAAAAAGTGGGTAATACTCTGTCTCACATGGTGGGGTACAGCCGAGTGTTTGAGCACTTTAAGAGACCCTTGGGTGGAAAATGCTCTAGAAGGGTAGATTACCTGCACTATTAATTTACTGGAAGTGACTACACTTTTGGCCTTTTCTATGTGAATCTTTGAAGTCGTCTTAATCACTTTGTGCCCAAGTGAATTGCTGCAGAAGCAAATATAGCCAGTGTGTGTGATGCTTCACACAGCTGCTTACCCCCACAGGCTTTGGCCTCCAACCCACATTCTCTGAATCATTCCTAGTGAATGGCTGCTGCAAATGTGGATCTGAACACATGAGCATAGCCAGCATCCCCATGGCAACCACTAAATGAATCATGGTCATTTTATAATGTGACATCACAAAAAGGGAAAGGGGGGTGGGAGAAAGGGATGCGTGCGAAGTATTTCCAGGCAGAGCAATCTGTGTGTGTTACACACACAATAGACACAGTGGAGAACTCAAGCACAAAGTGCCCTCTGCATCAACTTGCAGCAGAGATAGGATGAAAACAGCAAGTGGCTTGGTGGGATTTTTTCCCTTTGCTCATTAAAGTAAGAACATTATGTCTGAAGAAGACATTTCAATTCTGTTTTCTTCCCCAGGGTAACATTTTGGTTGACAGCCAATTCCTGAAGCATGGAGGGTATTTCTATTTTCTGTGTGCATATGCATAATTAGGATGGGCTGAGAATGACTGAATCCATTTAAATTTCTGCTTTGTTCTTTGACAAAAGCTGACCTCACGATGATATTTTCAATCTGCTAGCAAGACCACCTCTAGGGCAGAGTTTAGCATGGGGGATCCAAATGGGACAGACTCTGGTTCCACTGCAAGCAGACTATAAGCCCTGCTGACATAACAGATCTTCTGTTCAAGGCCCTCTGGCTGAAACTGATCTGATTTAACTATAACTGGGGGGAAGACCCGCATAAAACACCAGCCAAAATAATAGCTTACTTATATATGGTTTTAGGTCCCATCTGTCCTCATCTGGAGTGTAACTAAATCAGTTTAAAAATCAGTTTTGTTAATCAGGGGCTAATCCCCCTAATGTAGATGCACTTAAATCAATTTAACCCTTAACTTACTTTGATTTAACTTCTGTAAATCCTAGAGCTAGCAGGCTTAGAGGTATATAACTCTCTGAATCCCTCTAGTGGAGAAAGGGAAAATCCTAGCTGCTAGCCAGTTTTTTACATGAATGATAATGTTACTGATCCATAATTCCAGATAGACCAGTGTCTCCAAATAATGCAACTGGACATGCTAAGAGGACTGATTTAAGTCAATTAAGTTAAATCAATGCACCGTTCTTGTATAGACAAGGTCACAGACTGTTTTCTCTGTAGGCGTAGGGCCTAATTCTGCATTCCTTGTACAAAAAGGCTGTTCTATGTGGGGAAATTTACCATTTATTATACCAGTATAATTATATGCATATAGCTCCCCGCATGGATGCTCCTATCCAGAATAATGGTGACCATTTATCAGTTTTTCTTATACAGAAGAAAAGACCACTGATATTCTGAACTATCCACAGGGGGAGGTGTGCTGATATAATTATACCAGTATAGTAATGTTGGTAAACTTCCCTAGGCAGACAAACCCGAACTCTCATTTACTCCAATTAATTAGAGTTTGAGGACCTGATTCTCTGTTGCACTACATCATTTACAAGTAATACCATGCTAACCTGGTATGTGTCACACCCATTTTGCACAGTATAATTAGCTATCCAATGTGCAGGACAATCAAAACCCCAGGCCCCAGGTGTGCAAGGAATGCTTGTGAGATCATAATTTGACTTTTTTATTAACATGTTGCCCCCACCTCTCTAGCCTTTCAAACAAGTGATGGCTTCTGTATCCTAGAGAAATGAACGTACAGGATTAAACTAGATGGAACAGTAAGTAGGATGCTGTATGTCTAGAAAAAGGAAACACTGCTGTTAATGTGTTAAGACAATCATGCCTTTAAACATGTGAAGAAAGTTGAAAGCTATTATTGGAGTAAGTTGCCTGATAAGTCAGCTGTGTAACACAGACAAACTACACATTGAACTCATGAGAAAAGCTAAAGTTTGCTATAAAAACACACAACTTCATCAATCAGCAAGTCAAATTATCTCTCTTGTCAAAGTGATCGATATCCTTTAGGTGTATTCAGAAGACTTTTTTGGTAAATCTTTATCTATGTTACCAACACTAGGTTTAGGTATTATCAACCAAAACAGTTTTAAATGATTGTTTGACTTTTTACCCAGCCCTCGTAGACTTTAAGGTCTCATGTTGGATGGTGCAAATAGATTAA
The DNA here is from genome assembly GCA_007922155.1 of Mesoclemmys tuberculata. Classification (NCBI taxonomy): domain Eukaryota; kingdom Metazoa; phylum Chordata; order Testudines; family Chelidae; genus Mesoclemmys; species Mesoclemmys tuberculata. The sequence continues at coordinate 5,038,503 of ML675655.1, forward strand.
TCAGTTTTGCTTTCTGGTTCTCATGCACTTGCACAATGCTGCAACGCTTGGCTACAGGGGGATAGCAGAACCATAAGTCCAATAATAAGATTCTTCTCTGACATCTCAAAAAAAGTTTTATAACTTTTTTTTTAAAACATGAAACCAATTTGGCCCCAAGATTTCTGACTCTCTTTAAGAGGTTTTGATTTTATGTGCTAGACTAAGGCAGTGCTTACGTCAGCTCCTTGTTGATATCAACACTTACCACTATTGTCCTTTTATTTGTACACCCTCCCTCCTCTGACTCTTACTAGGGTTTGTAGCATAGCAACCCCCTATAGATGGCTTCCCAACAATTCTGGCCATGACAGCCACTCAGTAACTGATACACTGGTTCATGCTCCTCTCCCTTTGCTTAGATTCTAACGCTCAAGGGTGAGAAAGGCCAAGAGAGAGGAGATATTTGTTATAGTCGGTAAAAGCTACCTCTTGTCTTCGTTGTGATTCAGGACCTGACAGTTAATACCAACAGCAAAACCACTGCAGACAGAGGGTTCAGGGCAGCAGGCGTTGCATGTTAAATCATGAAATCCTGGTCCTCCATTTCCTTTGAGAAAAGAAACATAAAATGCAAATAATATCAGATGAATGGATGGGAAGCCTAATAATATTGGGTAATGGGTTATACAGCCTCCCTCACAAACTGAGCGGAGACAAGCAGCCATCTGTTCAGGACAGGTTCCATCAATCTGACATTTCTGCCCTCAGGGGTGAGAAATAACTAAGTCATCTATTGTGCCCAAGTCACCTAATTTGTGAATTTCACCATCAAGTATTTATTAGTGCTTATAATGAATGGAAAAATTTAGCATTAACAATGACCGCTTTAGGTAAACCCTGGCATGGATAAATCACTCCTCAAGCAGACATTAAAATGGAGGATTAAAACAACATCTTTTTTCAATGAGAAACTACTCGGTAGATCATTTTACACATGAAGGGCTGTGAAATCCTTTTGATCTCAAAGGCAAATGTGAATGTCACACCATGTGACACATTTTACCATTTTGTTCCTGGCCATTTCCTAGGCCATGCCCTACATGTGGCTTATGTCCCCAAATCCTGCAATCCATTTACAGTTAAAACTCCCATTGAAGCACTGGAAGATTTTGCCCATCATGCAAATCCAGAGTTAAAAGTCACAATAGCAGTAATACAAACCTACCTTGAGTAACACCTGCTTGTTCACCAATATACACCAACCCTTTATAATTACATTTTTAATGTGTTTATTGATAGCATCTTATGTACTCTTCTTTGGTAGGTCTTTTACCAAAGCCAGAACTAAGCTTGTTTATGGCATGTATATAACTGTGTGTGCATGTGCTATACCGAGAGTACAATGATGAATACAACTGCAGTGTTGTTTCTTTTATTATTGAATGGTTTATAAATTAAACAGGCAAGCCAGTTTTAACAGAATCTGATCCCATAAGCAAACTGACAATGAATAATCGGTGGATGTATGAGATGGACCAAGGAGATGCCATGCTATAATCTAAGCATACAGAGATGTAATAATTTTATTAACATTATGTGACTTGGTCAGTGATGAGACATTATTGTACAGTAGGTAATAAGGCTTGCCTGTGTGAATGCACTGATTTAGCTTACTAGATGGCTCTGGGAGGAACAAACAGGAAGGCAACTAAATGGCTCCCCAGATGAGAACCACCCCAACACACACTTGAAAGATAATGGCCCAATTCCAGGCTCCAGGCCAAAGCGACACAGCTGTTTTGCCAGGCTGGGAGACTAGAGACCAAAAGAACATGAAACAGTTAAAAAGCCCTCCTCCAGACAAGTGGGGTCAATTGTCAGGGACTGCCCAGGGAGAGAGCAGCTGACATGGGGAGACACTCTGGAGGAGTGGGAAAGCATTGGATCTTTTCCTAGAACTAGGGAATAGGAAGACTTAGGGAAAGGCAGTCATGCACGTAGTCTGGTTGATGGTTTTAAGGTCTGTTTTCTCTGAAATGCTTTTGTTCAAACACTTTGCTCGAAGGTGGCTGTTTGATGGTTACTGGATACCACTCTCATTGCTCTAGAAGGAACAAAACTGCAGGTTCTGAACCAAAGCCAGACCTGCTGAAATAATCATAGTTGATACACAGGGGACTGCAACCCAGGGGCCATTCTGGGCATGAGAGGATTGCATGATTTCACTGACCGCTAAAGGCCCAAGACCTGAGGGGAAGGAGGGGGTTTTTGAAGGGACCAGGATCAGTCAGAGGTATAGCTAGTGCCGTACGGTGGCAGCAGTGAGATGGGGACAGTGGTGACATGACAATACTGAGAGGAAATACTGCAGAAGAAAAGTCAAAGAGAAAAACAGCCTATATTCTTTTCCAGGAAGCAAACAGGGAAAAGATGGACATGCAAGATGAGTTATGAGCAACTTAAGTCAGCAGGTGGAGTTATGCAGATAGGCAGCTAAACTCTCAAGAGCTGACCAAGGTACAGTCACTTAATCTGCTGTACTCGGACAGTCAGGAAAAGAACCAATGACCAGCACTGGGTTAAGGATGGGAGGAAACAGACCAGAGATCTGAGGTGTTACAGCTTCCAGGGGGCAGGACATAACTGGGCCAAGCATGTGAGCATATTGCCAGCAGGTGAGCATATTGCCAGCCAGGCCAGAGGAGGGCTGGGACGCTGGCCCTCCTGATTAGCCTGCTGCACTGGAGGATATAGCCCCAAAGTGGTTGTACAATGTATGTGCAACTGAATTCACACTTCAGCAGTCTGTGCACATACCTTGTTGCACCCCTGAGAGTAAAACACGGCCAGATCCCCGGTGGAAACAGGAGGTGAGACTCCGTGGGTAGTCATTTGTGGGGTGGCAGGATATGGGCACTGCTCACAGCCTAGTCAAACCTCATAAGATATATGTGCAGTAGGTGCTGGTAGGTAAGCAGATGTGGACTCCACAGCCTCCATGGGAGGTGCAAACCCAGAGGGCCAAGGGGCTAGTCCACTGCCTCTCCTCACGAGGGATCTGGGGTGTTGCCAAAGGGGACCCCAACCCTAAGCTGACTCAGGGAAGGGCAAAGAATGGAACTCCGCTCAGGGGAAGGTTTGAGCGTTCACACCTAGTGACAGTTGGGAACTCCTCGTTTACAAATGGCATTGCTTAGCTGAGGCCTGTTCTGCAGGGGGACAAACCCTTCATGGCTGCCCCAACTGATTAGACATATTGGGGTGACAAGAGCATATGGGGGGCACCCAAAGAGAAGAGGAGGACCTGGGGTACAGTTAACCCTGTAACCCATGACAGAATTATTTACTACCTTTATATCATTTCCATTTTCCTTATGCAGCTTAATCAGCATCCAATCCCCTCTCTTGCCCTGTTGGTATCAGTACCTTGTATTAAGTGGCATTGAAACTTCATTGAATCCTTTATTTCATTGGCAAATCTGGGCTAGTTTAAGGACTGGGTTTTTAAGGGCTTCGTTTTAAAATACCTAACAGAACCATCTTCATAGCACTGCTCGTTTTCAGCCTGTGTACACAGAGAAACACAGGCATAAAGGGATGCATTTGTTATGAGCTAGGGCTGAGGAGTTAAATTCTATCATTTAATTCAGACCATTAGACATTTATACAGTCGAAAGACATTTGTCCTCACTCCTGTTGGATTAGAGTAAACTTCCCTGTCCTCATGCATTTTGGATGACCCCCCTGGCTAATTATGCATCACTTCCTAACCTCGCTACTCACCTTTGTTCCATTCACTGCCTAGCTCTCATTTCCTCTGCCAGCATTTAGCAGACTGTCACTAGGCAGTATGTGTTATTTTGCCCTTGATGCTTTGCTCTCTTCTAGCACATCTCCCCCTTCTGGGCAAATGCTATCAAGACACACCCAGTGTTTACATTTATTATCAAGATACATCTGGCTTTAAAGAGGATCTGCAAAAAGGAAGGGAAATTGGGTTTACATCCCTTGCTTATGCTGCTTTTGGGCAGCCAAAGCACCCCGCCCAATGGGATTTTTGTGAGAAATTCAGGTTTCATCAGTCCTGAATGTCACGAATGAATGACAGTGAAACAAGGACATCACAAAAGCTAAGGGGGAGAGCGCCAGGGTCGTGCAGTCAGAATGTTTAACATACTGGTTTGCTAGTTTTTATTCATGCTGGTTTTACTTCTAAGACCAACTTTTCAGAGAAAATACCTGTTAAAGAGGAAGCAGCTCCACCCCTTGAACATGCAAGAGTTCTTTGGATAGATGCTTCCTCCTTCACTCCTCCCCAGGAGAGCCTCCTGCAAAACAAGGGAAGAGCAGCCTTGAGCTGCCAGATATTTCTAAGTCTACATCTACAAAAGATAGAGGTGTGAGGCCTCTGCTTCTGTACTGACATGTGCTTGCTCCATGAGCACTAGTGTACAGGTATAAATAGCATCGAAGCTGCTAGCAGCAGAGGCACAGCTGAGCTGTGCTGCCTAGTGACAGCTGAACTGTGCCTCGTATAGCTTTCAGGTAGGTTTGTCCTTGATACAGCTCAGCCACGGTTCCAGGGCTGCTAGCTGTGCTACCACGGCTTCACTGCTATTCATGCTCAGGCTAGCTGAATAAGAGCTAGAGCGACTGTGTGTAAATGAGCAGGGGAATCACACCCCTGGTGCGGAGTGTAGATGTAGCCTGAAAGTATTAAAAAAAAACACCAAAAAATGTCCTGCCCTAAACAATACTGTCAAGCCTTTTTCAGACATCACCAAATACAAGGGCCCAGGCTCTATTTTTAAAAATCCTTGGCACATTCCCTTTAAAAAATAAGATCTACTCCTTGCTTAGGAAAGGTGCCATATGCAGGGGAGTGGACCCTGAAGCCTTCTCTTTGTCCCTGAAATACAGACACTAAAAGGACCAGCAGAACAAACTCCCACCCTGCCCCAATCTGATCTGTGTTCTGGAGAGAGGGGGTGGAAGTTCAGTGTCCAGAACATCTCTGCCAGTGCTCATGAGGATGGGGAAGTTATCTGCAATGCCTGCTAGCACCTGAGGTTAGACCACTCACTTGTTACATGCAGGATGACGGACAAGTCATCAGATGGTTGCATCTTTTGGTCAAAAGCTTAAAGAAAAAAGCCTCTTGGAAATGTAGAGGTGGCCCAATGTTCCAGCACTTACGACTGCCACATGCTTCGGATGATTATAACACCCATCGCTGGTTGGTTGAAGCATGGTACCAGGAGCAGGACTCTCAAGCTGTCTCTTCAGCTCCATCACTGACTCCTTGTCAGACCTTTGGCAAACGACTGTAACCATCATTTTACTGTAACAGCCTCACTTTAACCATCAAGGTACTTCACCGGTCTCATTGTGAAACCACATAAGCACCACTTGAGCCTCAATCCTGAAGTCTTCTCTGCAGAGGTAGGAATCTTGCTCATGCAGCACCCTACAGGGTCCAGCTGTATGGATAAACCGGTAAGATCAGTTCCTAAGTTTGGAAACCCTAAGATCCTTGACTAAAAGATGCAAGAGAAGTATTAAAATACACACACATAGATGCGACTCTAAAGCAAACATAGGAGCTCACTTTACATTTACAAAGATTTTCATAACTATTTGATACAGTTCAAACAGATTTTGCTCATAGCAATGCTTTGAGTGCACTTCTTATATAAGATCAGAGAAACAAAACCAGAAATACTGAAGCTTCGTTATCTCTCAGGTCACAGGCTTTGTTTATTTGATCTAGCCAGCGATGACAGCAATAAATATCTTTAGTGAGTAAAAATTCTGTGCAAGGCTCTGCAAGTAACAAAGCAATGGTAGGAAATTGGTTAGATAGTGAAACTGACTCCCCCACCTAATCTAGAAATGAAGAAATATTGTAATCTCAACTGCTTTTATTTCTTAGAGAGCCATTTGCATGAGGAGTTACACACATGAATGGCTTTGTCCCTAGAGCCTGCATGCACTTCTCTGGTGGTTTTCCTTATGTACCTTTTCATATGAAGCCAGGGGTCATGGAACAGAACACTGTTCAAGTACCATAAGCTTTTATTTTTAGAAAGGGAAGCTATATATAGACATGGTAGTAAGGGACAGAAACCTGATAGACATATTAGCTCAGGAAATTTAACATTGATGAATGCCAGAGTTAAAGGATCTCACTCTTGGGCCATTTCACCCAAGCCAGGGGGAATGGGAAGCAAAACTTTACACTTGATCCTGCAATGAGCTAAGCTGAAGCACATGGGTCCAACAGTATAGAGGTCATTGCAAATCAGGACCTAAACTGACCCTCCGCTGTGTACTTCACTGGGCATGCCTGCCTCCCTCTCTCTCCTCTGTTCCCAAATATATGGGTGACCAGTTATTAAAAAAAATATCAACACACTTAATCGGAATTATCTTAGCTTATCTTGATGCCAGTAATGTTCCCAGGTCTCAACTCCTCCCCCCCCTTATCCCTTGTCAGCTACTGTAGTGGGACACAGTTGGGAAGAAAAGCAACCTCCAGGATCAAGATGCTACAATGTTTTCCATCACTTATGATTTTCTACTGTATTTTTAGAGCTCTGGACAGATACAGGACTGTATGGATAGCAGACTTCATAGAGCATTTTGCCCTTCTTGGGTGCTTGGTTGGTTGTTTGGGTTTCCTTCCTCCCAAAATAAGTTCAGAGTCCATACTGTTTTGTGATTTACAGAGCTAAATATGTTTGTAGATTATTTGAGAGAGAAGAGACCCTTGTTAAAACCCAGCAGTCACCATGGGCAACCTAGCAACAAGCTTGCATGTAGAGAAACAGATGTAACATGGCTGATGTAAAGAAGAGTTGGCAACATGGAGCTTGGCAGTGTCCTTTAAAGGAGAACGGCTGAACTAAGAAAATAATTCCCTTTTCTTCTGGACAGCTCAGCTAAATATCAGGACAGCTAAATATCTGGACAGCTCAGCTAAATATGGGATTTCAGTCCCATGGTTGTGAATTAGCAGCAAGCATTTTCTAGCTACAGCAATCTTAAAGCTGCCCCTTTCTGTATGGAGTAAGGGAATGCACAGAAAGGGGAGAAAAATAAAAACCATTGTGTTACCAAAGAATCCAGAAATTATGTCCTAATCTCTGCCCTTCCCTCTGCCACATACACACACATGGCCTTTGGCAGAGCAAAAATAGGAGACGGACTAAGTTCCACACCAGTATTATTCAGGTTAGTCAACTAATTAAAATAGCCTTGTCAGAAATGGTGCTATCCACAATAAATAATTCACTACAAAAACCTGTGTGGGGTGGTGGCAAAGAGGAGCATATGAGACTTAAACCCAAAACACACTCAGAGGGAAGAGACAAGTGCTTCACTCTTACTGTGCACTTTTAACATCCACAGTTCAGCAATAACTCCACGGGTTTTGTCAATCACCTCGTGCATAGCAGAAGGAAATCTCTAATGAAATAACTTACTTTGGGACTACACCAGCAGCCGCACTTGGATATTTATAGCGCAGATTTAAAGCTAAATACACACATTTAATGCAATTTAAATAGCCAAGAATAAATCTTAAATATGAACTGGGCATATGTTGGTTTCAGCAGTGCACACATGCTGGAAATGATCAGAAGTTCAACCTGTTAAGCAAGCTCACAGCCTGACATCCACGACTTCTTCAGACTACATGAGAGTGAGCCCTTTGTGCAATGTCTGGTGTCATCTTCAAACTATTCAGCTAGGTCTAATAAAACAGGTTAGAGAACTGGAATTCTTTGTCTAATCACAGCAGTGCTGCAGAGACAATTGAAAAACTGATCTGGTTAACACTGTACCGGATTAACAATGCACATAACTAGGGCCTAATCCAGACCGCACAGAATCACAGACCAACAGCTGCAAAACTCAACTGCCTGAAGTGAAGCACCTTCTTCCATAATGAGGCATTGAAATAAGCAGCTGGGTTTTCCAGAGCTGACCACCCACAACTCCGGGATATCCATGGGAGCTGTGGGTTCATAGCACCTTTGAACATTAGGCCGCTTATTTCAGCATCCACGTCTATTTTTAGGCATCAAAGTTTAAAAACTCAGGTTTGAAAATATTAGCCACTCCATCCACGCATATTCTGGTAGAGTACCGTCTGGTCCTTTCCATGTCAAATGACAAATTGCCTCCAGCCTGCTTACATAAAATGGCACAGGATTGCTAGTGGTACTAGATATGCAAGGGTTCGGCCAACCAGAGGCCATTCTCAGGTCTCATTGTACTTATCTGGCACTCCTTCCACCAGTGTTCCCACATTCACACCCACACTCTGGAGAGATTTTCCAGCTGAAAGCCATTTTCCAGGGCAAAGATATTTGAGCTCCAGCCTTGCTCAATCACCTTTTGAAGAGTTTTATTGGAGTTTGGAATTTTTGGTTGGAGGGAGGGGGGCAGTTAATACCATTTATTTGCCACAAGACAACCCGCCCCTCCTCCCAACCCAGGTACTGCAGTCCCATCTTAAGCAACCACTGAAGTATCCTCATGCCATTCTCAAACAGTTTTCTTCTGACTGCCTCTGGTCATCTGGATATTTATCATTGCAGATTCACAGTATTTAACAGTAAAATCAAGCATACCATGAGATATTAGATGGATACATACTCTATTGAGGGGACTATATCCATGACCTCCCTACAACTGACTGCCAGGTTTTAGGACCTCCCAGGGACTGCATCTGCTAACTCATTCTGTTCTATCCTCAAACCCAATCCAGACGGTGTACATTAGTAGAGCTGGTCAAACAATTTTATGCTGGATTCCATACACTATTCTTAGACCATCTCTACTCATTAGTTCCAATTCAGGATACAAAAAAACGGGGAGCATTGTCTTTCTCTGAAGGGGAAGAGACGTTACAGAGACAAGGACAGAATGGGCATGCAGGGAGTAACTCCAGGATGAGCCAACCTAGGCTATATCTACACTGACGGCGGCAAATTTGCCACCATCAGATCGATTTTTCTGGTTCGACTGTGCAGCAGTTAAGACACACACGATCGATTCAGAAGTCGATTTAATAGAACCACCTCCACAAAAAGCATAGCGCTGCGTCGATGGGTACTCATTTCCCATCAGTGCAGTGCCACGGGGAGAGCGCACTAAACAGAAGTTATGAAGTTGACAGGACATACGCAAGCTACTCAGTGTAGCTTGTGTAACTCCTGTCGACTGCCACCGAATTTCACCAGCAGTGTAGACCAGGCCCTAGAGCAGTGTGTCTCAACAAGGGGTACATGTACCCCTGGGGGTAGGACAGAAGTCTTCCAAGTCTGCAGCATGGGGCATGAGTCGCTTGCTGGTGGATTCCCTGCAGCTTGAGGTCTTCAAATCTCACTTTTGAGGATTTCAATAACTCAGTCATGGGTTCGGGGTTGTTATATATGTGTATGGGTAGGGTTTTGTGGCCTGCCTTGTGCGGGAGGTCAGACTAGATGATCATATTGGTCCCTTCTGACCTATGAGTCTATGAGTCTATGATACATCAACTCATCTAGATATTTGCCCAGTTTTACAACAGGCTGCATAAAAAAGCACTAGCAAAGTCAGTACAAAACTAAAATTTCTTAGACAATGACTTGCTTACATTGCTCTACATGTTATACACTGAAATGTAAGTACAAAATTTATATTCCAATCAATTTTATATAGAAAAATAAGAAAATAGGCAGATGTTCAGTACTAGCGCGCTCTGACACTTTTGTATTTTTAGGTCTGATTTTGTAAGCAAGTACTTTTTAAGTGAGGTAAAACTTGGGGTATGCAAGACAAATTGGACACCTGCCAGGGGTACAGTAGTCTGGAAAGATTGAGAGCCCTTGACCTAGAGTGAAGGCTAGTTAGCATCTGAATTTTGCTGGTGTCGATAAGACCTGAGACAAGGACTAGGCTCAGATTGCTTAATAAACCATGGCATGCTCTTACCTTTCCATCCTTCTTCAGGGCAGGACACAGGTTTTCACCACAGGGTCTCTCTCAAGGAAGTGCACTGCGACTTTGGGGCCAGCATAGAGGATCACTTTTCCGGTAAGCACTGCTGCAGAACATTAGTGACAATTGCACTTAGCAATTTTTAGCTATTAAGTGCTTTATGAACATTAGACATATACTTACTCAAACTTTTGTTATTGAGATACCAACTGCTTTATTTTTAAGCCATGGATTTATGAGAAAACCTGCTGTGCCTGTTTAGACTCAGTTTTACATACCATTACCTAATCATCTACAGCAGCCAAAACATTTTTGAAGACATTTAAATAACGGATATTGGAGAGCTGGAGGTTCATTGATTCCAAGGCCTGCAGGGACCACTGTGATCATCTGGTTTGACCTCTTGTATAGGTCACAGGCCACAGAACTTCTTCAAAATAATTCCTAGGGCAGATCTTTTAGAAAAACCATCTTACTTTGATTTTAAAATTGTCAGCAATGGAGAATCCATCACAACCCTTGGTGAATTTCCAGTGGTTAATTACCCTCACTTTTAAAACCTTATTTCCAGTCTGAATTTGTCTAGGTTCAACTTCCAGCCGTTGGATCATGTTATACCTTTCTCTGCTAGATTGACCAGCCCATTATAAAATATTTGTTCTCCACGTAGATAGACTATAATCAAGTCACCCCAAAACCTTCTGTTAGTTAGATAGTTTGAGCTTTGAGCTTCTCACTATAAGGCATGTTTTCTAATCCTCTCATTCTCATGGTTCTTCCCTGAACTCTCTCCAATTTAATCAACATCCTTCTTGAACTATGGACATTAGAACTAGACAGCATTCCATCCATGGTTGCACCAGTGCCCAATACTGAGGTAAAAACCCCTCTGCTCCTACTTGAGATTCTCCTGTCTATGCATCCCAGGATTGCATTCACTCTTTTGGCCACAGCATGAGAGCTCATGTTCAGCTGATTACCCATCATGCCCCACACCAAATCTTTTTCAGTGTCACTGCTTCCCAAGATAGAGTTACCCATTCTATAAGTGTGGACTACATTCTTTGTTCCTAGATGTATACATTTACTCTGGGCCATATTAAAATGTACTGTTTCCTTGTGCCCATTTTACCAAGGGATCCAGATTGCTTTGAATCAGTGACCTCTCCTCTTCCTTATTTACCACTCCCCCATTTTTTGGGTCATTTGCAAACTGAGGACCAGTCCCTCAAGGTTACTCTCTTGAGTCCTGCTAATCTAGGATATTTGTAATCTTCCAAGTGGAAACCTTTCCAAAACCCAAATCAGTTGCTCACTGGAGCCACCTCAAGCTATCTAATCTGTACTACACCACATGGCATACGCAGAGGAGAGGAGGAGTTTTGAAGGAATACCTGATAGAATATAGAAGAATTGGGAGTGAAGTCATCTCTTTCCTGCAAAGGATGTATTGAAGCTTATGCTAGGCTCCTTATTACATGCTGCATATCATCCAGTCGTTCATTGCTGATGCTCTTTGCTGTTCTACTCTGCACATTTTGTAAAATTTTTAATAAATCCCAGACACTCTTGAGAGCAGACACCTGCCACCGCTATGTTTCTTGCTCAACTGCCTCCAAGGCAACCACACACAGGTAAAATTAGGAGAAAGCTGTCCAGGACATTGCCAAATAGCCACCATAGCATTGGTACCATGTGAATAGGAGCAGCATTTTGGGTAACTCATATGCAAATGATTGTACTGATGCATCACACCTTGCATCAGAACTACTACTATTTACTCTAGCTCCATTTCTTTCTCCCCCACAATTTTCCATCCAGTCTGTTGTGAGGGCGCAGAGCAGAGACTTTTTTCAGTTTGACAAATTAACTAAGATTCAGGATAATCCTGGATAGGCAATATTCTCCCCTACGGAGGGTGCCAGCACAAGGTTTATGCACCATTCAAGCCCGTAGGATCAATTTCACTCTGAAGGAGCCATTTGTTCCAGGTTTGCTCATCAGTAGCACTGGTTGCTAAAAAAAAAAAGTCTGTTAATAAACCCCTTTTCTGCAAGCTCAGTTCTACAATCCTTCTGACACAGACTGCTTAAGAACCTGGATTTGTCAGCCCCATGATACTTTTTGAAAGGTTCAGAAACAGCTTGTAATAAATCAAAAAAACTTTATTATTTGAAGATATGTTATAAATATACAACACACATTACCAGATCGTTATCACAGCGCGTGTGTGTAGGTTCAAAGACTCAGTGTCCATTCTAATCACGCTCATGGGTCCAACTCAGCCATACTATGGTAGGTAACAGTTACTAGCAAAGCCACACCAAGGAAACATTCGTGATAGCCTCTCAGAATACATTTCTGCAGATAAAAGTCTGGCTGTTTAAAAGGAATCAGATTAGTAACAATGCTGAGTTGATTTTCTTTTGGTCAGACCACTGTATTATAGCAAAAATGGGTGACAAATGTGTAGCATTAGCATTAGTCATTGTTCAATCTTCCTGGAGATGTGTTGTAGATCACTGACCCATGCTAGCAAGTTTTAGAATGAACTCTGAATTCTATAGGTTTGTTGATATCCACCGAAGTTAAACTTCATAAAAGTAACATTACATCTTAAAAACAACTGTGCATGCCACACATCAGTGTCAATTCCATATAAAAACTAGGTATGGTACCTAATTATTTTATACACAAATGAAATGAAAAATGTTAAGTCAGAGTACCTTACGGTATAACTTCACTAGTGCTACTTCATGGTCAGTGCTGTACAGCAAATCACATTCTTGTATAGTTCATTAAACTATAATAAAAATAAACTTGCAAATTAAAAAAGGTCTACACGCCTTTTACCTGCTGCAACAAGACAATATGCATTTCATTTGGTAGGTTTTTAGTTTAAAATGTTAGCACAATTTTCCCCCATCCAGAACATGATGTTAAAAAAAAAAAGATAACCAAATTCAGTAAGAATTTAACGCCTTTACATTTATTAAAGTTTGTATGCTTCCAACAGGAATCTGCATGTAAGTTCTTTAAGCCTATGGCAAAAGGTACACCACATGTTAAATACATGCCTTCCATGCTGACAAAAGGTCAAAATGCAAATGAACATGAATTTTTAAACCATGTACTCGTAAGCGTAATATGCACTGCTTGCTTTTCTTCCATAGGATCATCACCATCCTAGTGGCGGTGCTAGTCTGCTATCTAGTATAACAATGGCCAGCACCAAATGCTTCAGAGGAATAACTTCCTCATAAACAAAGATGCAGTTAGTGGTCGGGTTATGCCCCAAAGCATGAGGATTTGCATCCCTTTTAAATTATCTTATCTAATGTACCTGTGGATGTGAATATCCAGCTGTGGATGCAGTTTTTCCATCAGCTCTTTATAAAGCCCTAGGAGTAAATATTATCAACTGATAAAAATGCCACTCTAACAGAAGAATGAGGTATTTCCTTTGGACAACACTCTCACTGTCCTGTACACACGACTTTGGAAACCCACCATTTGAAACTCAGACTACTGGGAACAACTAGCTGCTCAATAGGCAAGCCTAGCTGACAGTCACAGAATACAGTCATCATTTGGTTTGTGTCGATTTGAACAGTTGCTTCCAGCGCACTAATTCAAAGATTCGCAGCACGATGCCAGAAGATTGCAACTCCACTCCAACTAAAAAGCATTTGAATAAATACAACCTTTCTCAGATACTGAGGGCCACCCCCAGAAGTCAAGTTTGGCTCCATGCAAATGGAGTCAAAGGTTCTGGGGAACATGTGTGACAGGCTGCAAGTGGGCAAATGTGGGGCAATTGTCTGGAAACTTAAGAGCTCCTGCAGCAGTGTGTTCTTGCACTCTAGCAGAGTGCAGGTGCATTGGCTACTGTACTAAAATCTGCGTGAATTAGCTTTCCACTTCCAACAATGCACACAAAACAGAAATGTCCTTCGAACTGTGTAAATGTCAACGATGTGCAAAGCTGTGTATTTTTGTGTGACCATTTCCACCACCATCCACAGACTTAAGAGGAAAAAATGGTGAATTCTTTGGACCTGCCTGTTATGGTAGGCTCATCGGAGTCTCATGCTAGCTCGGTCTCACAGGTCAAGACCAACCAATGTCTAAGATGCAAAGTGGCAACTGACTTCCACACCCGAAATACATCCCTTTAAATGCATCGCCCTATAAAGATAGTATAAATATGAAGCCCTGAGAACAAACTTTTATATAGAACATTTCTATTAAAAATATCAAAGCTTTGTGATGACAAAATTATAAATTATATATATATTTAAATAAATAGCTAGCTAGCTTTCAAGAGTCATACATTATATCAAAAGGTAAGAGATTGTCTATGTCAATGGACGGGGCAGGTATAGACCTAGCATAAAACCAATGATAAGCAGTCAATATTGCAGCACGTAATCCACCCACCTAACCCAATTCCTCATTTTCCCTTGATTTTATCTATCTTCCACTTTTTCTCTTGACCTAGCTGTGATGATGCAAGGAGACACTGCAATGAAGCCAGCACTACCGCTAATCTCTTTGCTAGCTTTAATCAGGACTTTAGAGATGCAACATACGGTTCAAACCTGCACGTTCTTATTCACACACATAGTACTTAGTCACACAAGTCAAACTCACCCATGGTGTTGCATGTTGGATCCTGCAGTCCTTTCATCCTGATACTACCTGAGACCAGCCTCTACAAATGCTGAATCCCAGCCTAATGGTCAGTGCAAGGATTTTTAGGCTTTCAGGGTCCTAGCAAGCGCAGGAGAATTTCCACGCTGCAACCACAATGGATTTAAAAAGCAATAGTAACCTTGTTGGAGTAGCAACCCATCCAGCTCACAGCATGGGCCACTGGACTTCCAGCTCCTTAGTCACTGACAGCATCCTGCACGTATTAGTGTCGGACATGCATATTAATGAGCTGAATCAACTGATTCCTTCAGTGGCATTCTCAGTTAAATTTGAATTGACATAGTTAGGTACATCTTTATCCACTCCTAAATCTTGCTGAAAAACATTAAATCCATATAACCTTATAGTAATCCCATATATTGGCCACTGGAAACGTATGTTCTCAAAAGACAAGCAGCATTTTTTTTTTTTTTTAAAAAAGCCACAGGACACTTTATAATGTTAACCAGCCTATCTCCTCCTACACTTAGACCGTACAGGCGTAAAGCTCTGAAACAACAGACTAAAACTGCACATTCTCAAACTTTTTAGGTCTTTTAAAGATGCAGTATTCCTTTAATCATAAGGTTTCTAGTTGCCATATTTGTTTTATTATTAAAGCAGATAAGCAGGGCATTCCTGTCTGCATTTATAACACTAGTACAGTCTCTCTACTGCAATTATTGTCAAAGCTATTTTAAAAGATGCGTTGAACCTGTTCTGACATGCCAACAGGTGTAGTTTTGATTTACGTGTGTCACCTAGATAAACCTGACAGAAATTAATACACCCTGTTCAGTAACAGACAGTGATGAAACCACACAATCTAACTCAAGCCCACTGCCATGGGGATAAGGCAGAGGTATACAGGCAGCAGACCTTACACCATCTAAAAGTGAACCATTCTGCTCCTTGAAAGAGCAGACTGAAGTATGAAGGATATGTAGATAAAAACAGTACATTACCTCTTTGTGGAATCTCTATTTATAAATTACTTTGAAGTGTCTGATCTTACAGCCTGGAAATCAGTGGGAGCTTGGACATGACTTAATGGGAACACGATCTGGCCTTATGTTTTTACAGGACATGCTGCTGTCTCAACTTGTGTCCAATAAATTTAGAACTACAGTCTGGAACAATTCTTGTTCAGTAAAGAAATCAGAATAATCACATGACGGGGGTTCTGCCCAAAATTGTCATCTAAAAACAAGCACTGATTATTTACAAGAACTCTGATGGGAGAGAGAACACTACATGTATCTGCCTCAAATGCTTAGACCTTCAAGTAATAACATCCTCAGGTAGTATTTCAAGGAAACCATTGCAAAAGAAAAAGACTCTGACAGACCAAATAACTGAAATCCTTCAGGATCAGGAAACTTGTTTAAACATTCTAATAGGTGAGTAATTGCACCGAAATCAAATAGGATTAATTTAAGTAATTATTGAGTTGAAGGATCCAGCTCCTAGTTTTTAAGACCAAAACTGCAATTAAGTTTAAATGATGCCAAGAACAGGTTGAAAGAAAAACAAGCCTCCTGAAAATGGTTACTTTTAAATTTAAAGATCTAAGCTCCTTAGAGAAATCTGCGTAAACGCAATAGAGTTAATGCAATATTGCAAAAGCCAAAAATGAAACTGGGATAGTAAGTAAAGATAAGATCTGAGTGACTGACTTCCCCACCCAGGACATTAATTATGTGAAATTGGCAACTTCTGTCTCAGCTGCATAACATTACAGTTCAGATGCCAAGATCAGGCCAAAACTTGTTGTGTGGTTTAGGTCTGAATCTAGCTGCCCTCAGTAAGATCACTTTAAAAGGTGACCTGCAAAGTTATGCAGAATATCCTCCCATAAAACACATATTACACATCATAAAGGTGTGTAATGAAGGCTTAAAAGTTTATTTTCTCAGCATACATTTTACATTAGAAATCCAGGTCTTGTCTATCTTGTCTTTCCTGGAAGATTCTATAGATTAGTGGAGGACTTGTTTATTACATTGTAGATACCAAGTGAAACTTGATTGAAAAGGGAAGTGATTTTTAGTCAGACTATTTAAAAATTTTGTAAATACCTGTTTAACTCAATTGCAACATAAACAGTTGGAAGAAGAGATCTGTGTGTGAGATTCAGTCCTTCATACTCCTTTAGTTAGCAGGCTGACAAAGCTCACAATGCACATCTGAGATCTCCAACGAGTCTTCCAGTTAAAATGAGGGAAGACTAGACTTGACATTCCTGATATTTCTAAGGTAAAAAAAACAAGCAGGGGAAAATTCCTTATCTGGAAGAGGATTATCATTTTAAGTGTATTTTATACAATATAAACAAGCAAAAACAGGACACAAACCTAAATATTTTTGTTTGGATGCTTGTTTCATTTGCAGGCAGCCTTTCAATTAAAACCCAGACAAGTTAGTAGCTTTTGGCTTTGCAAGCAGAGTTTGAAAAGGAAAATGCCTGCAATGCAGATCTCCTCCTTTCCTAAAACATATGGAAATGGAAAACACATATCACCTTTCAAACTAAGATACATTAAAACAGGACAAAGGTATGAACAGTAGCACTTGAGAATGAAAGTGCTTGAATGGCAAATTACATTTTTGCAAAAAGAGATACTGCATCTTTAATCTAGCTGAGTGACATCTCCTGCAAACATATGAGCCATGCAGGACTGGAACAACACTAATGCAGAAAATAAATATGAAAAAGTAATGCTATTTATTAAAGAAATTCCATCTATGAATTATTGTGTTTAAATTATAATGCAAGACAGACAAGTCTGGATAAAAACCATGTTCTCTCAACATTTGGACTTATTTTAAAAAACAAATTCCTAAGTGTCAATTTAAAAAGCATTTTATATTTTGCTATAGATATAAGTTAACACTGTATAGAGATGAACAGTATGATTGCTACCCTATGATAGTGGTCAGTGACCTTTTGTAAACACTAGCCAGATGCTATAACCACTGGTTAGTAAAACTACTGTCACAGGCCTTTTGAGCAAGAAGATTGAAATGTGAGGCAATGTCATTATATTACTTTCTCCACCAATCAGATGCTTAGTTGTTTTCACAAAACCTTTTCCTGCATTTGGATATACCTTTTATTTTCAACCTAACACCTGAAATTAAAAAAAACAAATCCAGAACAAGTCTTCAAACCTCTTCCACTAACACTAAATCCACAGGCTATTAACTTCAGGATGCCCATACTACACACGCTCTTATTTGACAGGTGCCTATCCAAACAACAAAAAGCTATTTTGCTTCCTCTGCTCCCTTCATCCCTCAGTCCCCTCTTTTATTTCCTCTGCCCCACCCCATCCCCCCAAAAAAAATCTACATTCCCTCTTGTTCAGGAAATGTGAAGCTAGAGACAGCAAGAAGTGGCACAGTGGATCGGCATTCCCCTCTACGTGCGGTTCAGCGTCTGGAAGATTCGAGAGATCTGTAGCATGACAGGTCCCGTCTCTGGATCGTTCATCCACTGAGTGCTGTTTAAGGGGTTTTCAAGCATATCTTCAAAGGCTGCCGAGAGAAAAAGGTGGCAAAACTCAGCCAATGATGTTTTATTTGGCAAATATTGAGTATTTTGGATGTTTTACAAAATAAGGTTAGTTTAAATTGCAGTAGAAATTATGACTTGCTTTGATCACTACAACTCAGTCAGGACAGACGGATCTTGGGAAGCCAGAGCCACCCATGCAGAAACCCTCTCTCTCTCCCCACAAGTTCCCTGTCAACACAGTTGTAGTCGAGCAGCACTGCCAGCGACTCTTCCTGGCCGTCACTATTGGTGGTGATGGGAATGAGGTAGTATAAAAGTCAGCAGTGCTATGTTTTGTCTAGGTACTCCTATGGCACCCATCACCACAGTAATTCAAACGCCACCAGCAATGAGTTCTCTCTCCTGACGCCTCGTGAAGTAAATCATCATCCCCATTTTACAGGTGGTGAAGCTAAGGACCAGAGGCATGCCCCTACAGCACCCAGGGAGCCTGTGACAGAGCCAGGAAGTGAATTATCTCCTGAGTCCCAGTTAAGTGCCTTGGCCACAAGACTATCATTCCTCCCTGGAAAAATTCTCTTGGGCTAAAGGGAGAATAATGTATGTTCTCCCACTAGTCAATGAGCTCCTTTTCTCCACCAGCCTCACTGCTGCCCTCTCATCTTAGACAGAAGTCAAGGGCATGTATACTGCCATGGAGACAGCAGACCCCAACTTCCAGAGCAAGTGTATGTGTAGGGGGAACAGTCCCCTCCATCTGCAGATTTTGAAAGAATAACCTAGGCCCAAATGCCAAAAAATAGTTCTCCTTCCCCGTGGCACTAACCCCTCCATCCAAAGATTATTCCACCCATTTACTTAGGACTGATATGCTTGTTTATTTATTTTGCATTTCACTCAGCTTGGTTGATCAATGGACAAGTCAATGCCACCGTGTGGTTCTCATGCACTAGCACATTGCTCCAAGACTTGGGTTGCAAACACAGCAGAAACAAGAACATTCAATCCAGTAGTTTATAGATGCTCAGGACAGAGTAGACACTGAGAGACACTGAGTTTGACTACTGAAATTTGGAACACTCACTCATCGTCGGCCACACACACACAAACCACAAGTCTGACCTTTTCAGAAGTCCCCTAAAGGGCAGTGTAACAATTTACATAAGAGCCTGGCAAACTCTGGCATAGAGGTAAATGGTCCAATTTTCCAACTGTGATAAGCACCCACAGCTCCCAATAAAGTCAGTGAGAGCTGTAGGTACGCAATCCCTTTCAATGACAGACTATAAATACTTCACCAAGGTCACCCAGCAAGTCCCTGGCAGAACTGAGAATAAAATACAACTCTCATGCTTTCACCACTTGACCATGCTTCCTCCTCTTTTGGGGAGGAGTAAGAGATTAAAAATATATTCAACTAAAGGAGGACTATTGATCATATTTTTAATAACTAGGTATTTCTAATTAAATACAAATAATTCATGTTAAAACACAATACACTGGCAATAAGCAGAGGTCTCATATGTGCTCTGATGCTCATCCAAGCTTTATGTGTGTGTACAATGACATTTCATTTTCTATTTTTATACCCTGGGCTGCAGATTGGAACCCTCCCCTCTGAAACAAGATGCCACCTGTTTAGAAAGGAGGGTGGGTGGATTTATTTAAAACCCTCCAAACTTCACAGTAAGTGTAGAAGTGTTCAAAAGATCCACTGTAAAGGAACTGGCATGCAATTTACTAAGTATGCCTTTAAATAAAACATCCAGGTACCATTGAGGCCAAAGATTAAGCACATTTATAAATTGCAGAAAGACCAAATTTTGACCACCATCTCCCTCCCTCTGTGGAGTTTCCTCAGAGTAATGCAGCAACCACAGATTTACATTTCTGTCTCTTTTGGGCTTGTTAGTGGGGTGGCTTTCCCAGCCACAGATGCTTTTTGACTGAGAAAAAACAGATGCTCTGCAGGGCAAAACTCCCAAAAGGGTGAAGCATGTGTCTATAGCTGTTACTTCAGCCTTGGCAGGACAAGCACAGAAGTCCTTAACTGGCAGCTTTCAGTTCAATTAAACTCAGCCAGCCGCTGCCCACTGAATAGTGAGCAGATCTCAACCTACAGTGAGCTATCCTGCAGCATGCATTCTCTTCCACACTTTCTGCAGCTAAGGACCCCCAGGATACCAAGAATAGATTTACGTTTTCCCTGCCAAACTCTGGCCAAGTTGGGTGTGAAGAGTCTCCTAGAGCCATATGGAGACTCTAGCCAGCAGCCATTACATTTCAGAGGGTTGCAGGTTGAAATAATTGCCCTAGAGATTGTCATATCTGTGATAGCGCCACGATTGTTCCAAAACCCATATTGCTCACATAGCATCATACACAGTACTAGAAAGCAAGCCCTCAGGTTGGCTAAAGGGGGAAAACAAGATGAAGAGCTGCACCCTCCCCATTTATTCACTTGGCTTTATTTAAATAGAGTATTTTCTGTTTGTCAGCAACTGTGGAGCAATGCTTATTCGTCAGAAGCCAGTATAGTACTTACCTAACAGCGTTTTAGGATTCGTTAGCCCTAACTGTACCACTGGGTTTTCTAGGATGGCTTGGAAGAGAGGGCTAGTGGCGTCAATTCCCTTATCTAAATCCTCTGGAGATGGCTTTCTGTCTCCCAGCAGCCATTCACACTGTAAAAGTCAGCAGGCATGACAAGTTTATAATTAGTTCCATTAAAATGCAAGCTTGTAAGAGACTGCAATCCCTCATATAAAGGCACAAGATAGAACATCCTAGACAAACTTTATCATCCCTGTGTGGAATTTGAAAGACTAAACTATACATCTATTAACACTAACTGCTATTCACTTAGGTCCTGCTCCCAGTGAAGTGAACTGCCAGGTTCCCATTACTCGAGCAGCAGGACTAAAGCTGCAGCCAATTCCTGGCTTTCAAACCCACAAGGTGACATCCTCTAGATCAGGCTGGAAAGCTACAGCTTGCTCCAGGGCTGTCAAACTCCCCAGAATTCCCAAATCCAAAGCTAGAGGGGAGGTTTATCAATAACTCTCAGGAGCTCAAAATCCCAGCAAGGTCAGCTCAGCCCTTCTTCCCTCAGGAGAGGATAAACTGGGCATTCCTGGAGCTTACTGTGGGGTGGGGGGTTGGGGGGAAGAGGAGAGGAGGAAGAGGGGAGTGTCCTTCAAATGAGAGCCTCAAAACCTGATACCCTTGTCCCTGGCCAAAGTTCTCCTTCTCAACATTTCCCCTCTGGAAGCAGTTCTCATCATTGTCCAGGGTGCTGGTTGATGGCCACTCTCCAGCCCAGTGTGACTGCTTTCCAATGATGTACACATTTAGTTTCAAAGATGCACAGTATTTAATTATGTTCGCTTCAACTCCAATAGCTGCTAGGGCTAGGATACCAAGAGCAAGGAAGTGTAACATGGGCAAGTTTGGATTCAAAACATGACCAAGCGCCACCCAGTTCAGTGATCAAGAATTCTCAATTGAGCAAATGGTCATCATAGCCATTAGGAATAAATATAACAGCGCATACTCACAGCTGCATTTTGCTGGTTGTTGTTTACTCTGAGTGCATCTATCACCTCTTTTTCATCAAATCCCATCTCCATCAAGGCAATGACAGCCTAAATCAGAAATGCACAGCTTATCACAAGCAGCATTTCACTTGATACATAGCGGCTACAACAAACACAAGGAATGAATTGGGTTCCTTCTTCTTTCATGCAGAAACTTCTTCTCCACATACAGCAAGGGGGCAGAAGGCAACTGTCACTGTTTTAAGAATCCCCACCAAATTTATTGTCAGATTCTCCTCAGCAGAGGACTCAGTGAGATTTTCTGTGAGATGGAGGAGAATATAGCATGCTCCCTTTCAATTATTTTTCTAAAAGGCTTTTATTGGATGCAAGCTTTTGGCTAGCAGAGATTCAAGAGAGTTTAAAGGTCTACCAGCGGGCCAAAAGTAACCTGCTTGTAATCCAGTGGCAATTTACATGTAGCACAACAAGGCCTGGGTCTATGACTGAAGTCCCTATACACTTCTGTAATGCAAATCAGTTAATTAATTAAATTAAATAAATTGAAAAACAGCGGCAGTCAAATCCTGGTCTTATTAATATAAGCGGTAAAATTCCCACTTATGTCACCAGGAGCAGGATCTGACTCTAAAAAGCACAATCTCAAACGGTGGGAGGCAGGAACTCCCAAGTCTAACACATATTCTTTCTTCACCAGGAGCAATGCACTCATATCCATTGCCTCTGTTTTCCTTGCTCCCCATCAGTAAGCTCGCTCCTATCTCCCTATCTCACTAATGCACTGTGAGGATGAACATTTGCAGTGCTGTTTGAAGATTAAGAGTACTAGGTATTACTACATTTTTCCAGAGCACAGGTGAAAAAGAAACGATTGCATGATCCCTCATTATAATAATCTTCCATGTTAATATCCTTGGGACTTCGAGTGAGAACAGATTCCTCTCACTACAAGCTTCTATCTTTGCTGGTAATCTGGAAGCAGTCACCACCCTGCCCCCACTATTTACACAGAACATCTGGTCAAACAGCAGCACCAAGACAAAATGATCTGTATGGAAACACAATCCCCTTATGCAAGAGATGAATTCCATAGCTAGTTCCTACACATCAAAAAAGTACTGGAAGAACTCCTAGTTCTTTTTCCTTTTCTTGCTCCTCTCTCCAATTGCTTGTACAAGGACGTGTTACAATCAGAATGTCTTATTTTTAATGAGGTTTTATAGTATTAGGAGTTCAATTATAGTACATGTACCATTTGCAAGCTGTGACACTAATTTTAGATTGGGGATTGTGACATTTAGGAGAGGATTGTGATCGGTATGAAGCCAGGCTAGAGTCTTTTAAGAAGTAGGTTAGAGTTTAAACTGCCTGTCAAATGGGACAGTTTGCTTTAACTTTGACATCCAGTTTTGAAACTAACTTGTTTTGTACTGAAGGATAGAAGTTACCTGCTTTGAATCAACTTACTTCCACTCCCCTTTTACCACTATGCATTTGTAGGGATAGATTTTGCTCTGTTACACAGGGTCAAACCAGGTTGATTTCAGGTTGCAACTGTGTAACTAAGCAGCATTTGGCTGTAGCCTGCAGTTTCCTTCAGGTTCAACACAAACCCTGGAATTAGGACAAGGATGGCTGCTGTTTGCATCAAACTTTTCTAATATCCCATCGTACTCCTCTTTAGCTTTTTGGTGTTCATTTCTCTGTTTCTCATAGTTGCACACAAATAGGAAACAGGAATAAAACTAAGAAAAGTAGAAAGGTACTTACATCTATTGGGAACAGTTCTCTTAGGAAACCCAGCCACAATCTAGTCTTCCCAGGGCAAAAGGAATTTGGGATTTTATCCTAAGGGAAAAACCTGGCTCCATTAAAATCAATGGAAAAATTCCCATTACTTCAGTGGGGCCAGGATTTCACTCCTGTGTTTAAGGGGCTTCTTTTATTAACTATTCTCACAAATCCAAATGCTCCAGATATTTATGGTACTACACAAATAGTGATTTCTAAACATTAAACTGGAACTAGTCCACTTTCCATCACTACAATGTAGGCAAGTTGAAATTTCATATATAGGTGGCCTTCCTCATGGCACAGAAAGAAAACAGTTTACAAACAGACAAACTGGAGCTGAGTGATTAGGACACTAAATGGTGGACACAGTTGAAATATAGATCGACAAGAATGCAGCAAACAAGTGTATTTAAGCTTGGTCTTTTCAAGAAGGTTAATTGCCTGAAATAATCATGATTTAGATTAGATTACTAATAGCAGAATGAATAAAGGTAAGAAAAGAGCAAGCAGAATCTTAAATGTGTTGTGAAATATTAGAGGGGAGGCAAGACCCATGGGAACAATTGCAGACTTAAGAGAAGCAGAGAGCAGAGTTTGTAAGCCAAATTCTGTTCTTAACTACATTGCTATATGTCTAGAGGTCACTGGAGTTACTCTGGATTTCCACTGGTGCAAAAGAGTAGAATTCAGTGCTGCGTTCCCAACCCATGCAAGTTATGAGAACATAGCCATGATCTGGTATATAGCCAGATAACTGGGATGCTGGGGATGGGAGATTGGGTTTTAGAACTTGTACTTACATTCCATATCCAAGGCTTGTGGTTATCTGGCAATAAAACACATGCTGTCACCTGCATTTGCTAGTTCTAGTCATTCAGTTTACTCCTGGTGCACATTAAATATTTAGAACTGTGTATCTGAATATGTTAAAAGGTCTTTTTCAGTCATAAGTAATTTTATCCTGTCTTAACATTAGCTATTGTTGTTGATGAATCTTGTCAGTCTCAGGAAGCCTTTAGGGTAAAAGCAGCTGCATCTTGAATTCTAAACAGCACCTCCTGGTGAGTTTAAGAGGAAATAATCACACAGGTCTGCTTTCTGATCTACTGCAATAAGGGATCAACTTTCTGTACAGGATATTTATAACAGCTCATCTGCCTTTGATAAACAGTTTGAAACGATGTTTCACTGTCACTTCTGCAAACTCCTAAAGATTCAGCTTAAACGTTATTTTGTACCTTTCTTCAGCAAGAGTCCTTGGGGCACAGTAACATGCTATGGCCCTTCTTCGCCAATACACAACTACATTATTTTCTTTGGTGTTAGTGGCGGAAACAAGTCATGATTACAAAAAGCTAGTTCAAGAGTTTAGCGGCAACACAAGGAGCAGACCTAACAACATTAGTAATTCAGGCCTGATCTACACTGCCATCGGCCAGCGACAGGAGATACGCAAACTACATACTTGCGAGCGGTTGGGGGGGGGGAGGAGATTTACTTCATTGACCAGAGAGCACTTCTGGGATCGATTGTGCGGGTCTCCCCCAGTCGCTCAATCGAACCTCCTGCATGGATCTGTGCAGCCCAATGCAGCCCCCAGCAGTGCAGATATACCCTTAGATGCCTCTGTGTTAGAGGCTGTAGTGTATAGGTACTGGATAGCATGACTTTTGAGAGTCCTTTAACAGTCCTCCATGATTCTGGGGTTTCAGAGGGCTCCAGAGCCCTCCCAGAGCAGGAGTGGATATCAACATTAAGGCTTGCATGCTGCACATAGTAAGTAAAGAGTTACTTGGAGCCCAGTGTGTCACCTTTATATTACATTTGCTGCGTAAAGAGTAAAAGACAGAGGAGACGTACTCGTGGGTCAGGACGAAATTCTCGTTTCCTGCGGATCTTCTTGAATATTTCCGTCAGCTCATCCTTCGCCTCTTCCCCACCAGCTTCCAAACTAGGACCAGCAACTGCTTCAGTAGAGGAAGCACCCGCTTCAGAGGCAGATTGTGACAAGGCTTGACCTGGAAGCGGTGCGTCAACTGCAGGATCATCCGCATGTTCTATCAACCACTCCATGGCCTGCGTCACTGACATACTGAGACACAAAGTTAATGGAAATTGTTACAGGGCATTACTCTGCTGCTAAGAACGAGCCTCCCAGCCCAGCAAGACAGATGCCTGCTGGCTTAACGGTGTGGACACTGTGGCTCCCGCAGAGATGCTGCCTAGCCAATGGAGCTCAGACCAGTGGGATCAGGTGGGCTTGAGAGCTCGAGTTACGTCTACACTCAAGCCAGTGGAGTCTTGGGGGCTTGCTCCCAGCTGCAGGATAGACAGAGCTGACGAGTAAAACGTCATTCCTCATATGTTTGTTCCTAGGGCTTTCAGCATCACTAGTTAGCTTACAACAGAGGGGTCACAAAATACAAATGTGCTGCCTTTAGGCCTTCCTTGTGTTCGGTTACAGAATAACTTTGGTGCAACATCTCAGACTCAACCTTCCAATACCACAGAGGCTGCAAACCAATTTACCTGAGCTGACTGGTGAAAGGAGTAGAGAGGGGGGAGACAGAGGAAAACCACGGTTCAAATTGGGCTGACACAGCAACCTAGTACTTTTAAATATGTTTTTGGGGGTGTCATCTTGCTCTCCGGAACTTCAGGTTCATTTCAACATAGAAAGTCACTCTCTTCCCCTTCTAGTGGTGAAGAAACTCTCACTTCACAATTTTAGAGTGAATTAATGATGTGATGTCTGCTCAAGTTTGCACAGAACCTGAAACCACAGTCCAGAACAGGGGCAGTTCTTTCATTTCTCTGGAGTGTTAATTCGGAGAACCAGTGACTATCATTTAAATGTCAACACTGGTAACTCTTTCACTGCCAATCAAAGCATGTAAGGAAGGAGAGGGTGAGCATATTACTCTTACACAATTTACTGTGAGTGACCTCTCATTTTGGTATCAGGATTGAATGGTACTTGGGAGAACATCACCCCTTGTTTTCCCCACACTTATCCCTGGAGCCCAAAAGAGTATCTGAGTCCCTCCAAGCAAAGCCTATGAACTCCACTGAAAAGGAGCCAAGCCCAACGAGATCATTGTGGTCATATTTTGAACATCTGCACAGTCTGACGTGGCTCATCTCTCAGTTTGGTATCTGAAGTCATTGATGTTTCAGATAGTAGCAGTGTATGCCTCCCCATTTGTGCCCTGGGGAAAGCAAAGAAAGGGAAAACCCAAAGATGGGACAGGCACAAGTAATTTTATAACCAAGGAAGAAAAGAACAGCCTTTGATACCACTATTGGGTGTGGGGACAGAAATGAATAATTTAAAATCGTTTCAGAAGTCAGCGTGAAATGTTTCTTTTGACATTTAAGGGTTGGGTCTGTTTTTTCTTTTTTAAAAGGAGAGTGTAGATGAATTTAATACTCATGAATGATGCCAAATATACAGGTTGCAGGCCGCAAATCTCCATTTAACCTCAAAACAAGTCCAGCACAGACTGCAGAAGAGTAATGTTCCCTCCCCTGACCCCATGTATGGACCTCAGCCCTGAGCAGGGCTGTGCCCACTGATAGTGCTTAGTCTAGTTTTGGGTTAAGTGGCCCAAGAGAAGTGGCTGCTTACAACAAATACATTATTATCCAAATAATAATGTGCACCAGTATCCTCCCTCATTAGCAGTCCCATAGCCTGAGTGCTGCATATACTCACTGGTTTAACCGAAGGGCCTTGACAGCCCGGCTCTCTGGAAACCCCATTTCTGTAAGCTGTCGCAGGGCTATTTCATCCACTCGGTCTTCCTCATCCTCATCCAACATGGCTACCGACAAAACACAGATTCAGGTTATGACTTCAAGCCAAAATAAGTCCCTGTTCCACCTGGAAAGAAATCTGGTAAGTTTGAATCCTCAGTCTTTCCTTCCCCACCCTAGCAAATCAGAGGGCATGAGAAAAACCTATTAAGTCTTCTAGTTCAACTGCCCTCACTCAGCTAATGTTGGATTGTTCCCACAATATGTTTGCCAGGGCTTTGTCAAGAACAGTGTTCAATGTCTCAAATGATGGGCAGTGGGTTTCCTAGCTACCCTTGGCGGTCTATTCCCCCCTAAGGACTGAGCCTTCAAGCCTTTAGACATGAGCAGTCCTTACTCAAACAAGCAGTGCAGCTCACTTTTATGAGACTATTTACATGCTAAAGAATTATTTGAGAGTAAAAATCTGGTGGGATCAGGCCCTAATAAATCCCAGGATCAGGAAGTTTTCCATTACACTGAGCCTACATTTTCCCTTTTCTCCATTTAATCTTAACTCAGGGTAAATCTACACCAAAAATAAAGTTTGTTCTTAATTAAACAGCCCTGAAGACATGGCAATTTAGCTTTTAACTCAAATTAGCAGTTTGAGTTCAATGCCACGGTCCCTATAGCCTTTTCCTTGAGTTATTTTAACTCCAGGAAGCGAACGCAAGTTAGCCAGCTGGAGTTAAAAACATACTACTGTTTTTGTTTTTTGCAAGGTAGACATACCCATAGTGTCCCTATACCCCGCTAAATCGTTCCTCACTATCCCTAGAGCTGCAGTTTGAGTGCAGGTTTCCAGTAGTTGTACTGGGAATGATTTTACATTTACATGGCACCTCTCGTCCCAAAGTGCTTTACAAACGAAAACCAAAACACAAATTATACACAGGTGGTGAAATCCTGCCCAATTCAGTTGGATGAGAATTCTGCTATTGACTTCAATGAGATCTGGGGTTCAACCCAGAATCCCTTCCCCTGACATTGAAGTTTACAACCTGGAGTGGAAGTCAACAGTTTTATAGCCCACAGCAAAATCACACAATAGATGTTGAATACTGTGCATAACTGAAACTAAAAAGGGAGTATTAAGGAAGCCAAATATTATTTAAGTAGGAATCTTAAATGGCTATGACCCTCGCTCTTATGAAAAATGCCACAGGGTCTCAAGTGAGGAGTTCTCAAGACCTTGGTTCTGGTTATGTCTCATCAAAAAGATGCCATGAGACTGGCATATTTTAAAAATACGCCATCAAATGAACACTCGTTAGTCAGAGGGAAGACTGACTACTGACTATCCAACTGCACTTCCTCCCTTTGCACCTGTCCCACCTCTGCATAGCTTGGGAGATACGAAGAAATCACAGCACAAAGTGGGTATGGCTATAGGCCTAATAGAATGAACAAACAGTTTTGAGTACTTCCTAACACAACTAGTCGAACCACGGCTCCATAAAGCACATTAGGGACATGTTCTTACCATTTGCTTTCTTAAATAGTTCAACTGCATCTGGGTTCAGTGCCAACAATTTCTGTGCAACTTCTATAAGTGAAACTAAGATCTTCCGGAGCTCTGTCTGGAACTGCAAGAAAGGAAACTGTCAAAACATTTAGATAGGAAGCTCCCAGTAGCCCTCTTCACTTAATACATCTATTGTTAGAGTCTGTACGCTCTGCCCTTGCCCCCTGTAGAGAAAGTTGCTTTATTATGGCTTTGCTTTCACTGTGTTTAGCCTATCAGAAATATGTTGGCACATTTCCTGTGGCGTTACACAGAGCAAGAATCGCCATGCAGGAAGGGTTGTTTATTTCTTCCACTGCGTGAAGTCCCATAAAAAATGACAATAGCTGAGAAAGCTTATTTCTTAATGGAAACAGGGGCCAATCCAGTAAGGAGCTTTGTGTGGGCAGACAGACGTCAGTGGGCAAAAATTCAGGACTGGGAACCACTGTTTCTATTAAGGGATGAGCTTTCTTGGCTAGTGTCATTTTCTTCCTAATATCAGCGGTCTAATCAAGACCAGCTTCTTCTGAGACTTGCCAGGCCAAAGTGTCATGGATTCCCTTCCTCCACCTGGAAACATTTTTAGTGTATCCCATATACAACAGGGCAAGCTGGTCTTTAAATATGTTAAGTTTTCCATGCTTCATTTAACTAACAAAAAGTGGCAAAGACATGAGACTTTTTTTTTTTGAAGAAAATTTAACAGCAGGTACCATGCAGGCATGCTTTTCCTACTTCATGCACATGACAGTCTTAGACATGAAGAAGCAAGTCACTCTGTGTGTCTGCTGAACACACATTTAACACATACTTGCAAGGTATCTCAGCATTTTGAAAGCTGCACAATGCTGGGGCATTTTTAAACTTTGAAAATAGACATGAGGAAAACTGTCTCAAACTCCACATATAATCAAAATTTTATGCAGACAAACAAAATGCAGTCACTTTATGTTAAGGTTTCATTTATAAATAGTTTATAAAAGGTTAATAAATGATCAATAGGTGTTATAAGTATGTTACAGACATGAGCAATATATGTTAGATGATTTTCAGCATATCAGCATGAAGCATTATATATGTCTATAAGCAAGCACTGACCTGTTAGACTAATATTTGATTAACCATTTATTAAAACTTCTATTACATTATTATAAACAGAACCTTAATATCAAGTGTAGCCCAAAATGCAGTAGAAACTTGGAATTTAAAAAGTTTATTTTCTGTGTGGAACAGTTTGTAATCACAATGGTCTTTTAATAAAGATTTTTATTAGAACCACATAGGTAGCCACTAAGACAAAAGACTAGGTACTTTTAAAAAAAAAATTCCTCTGGAGAAAAACATGGAATGAGATGGGTAAATATTTTATACAGAACAGTTTCAGTATCACCATGTATGAGAGACTACCCTAAAACAAGGGAACAAAGACTGCACTTCTCTGAAAAAACCAACCCCAAAACAAAACAAAAATCCCCCCACTGCAATATTTCCAACCAAATTTTGCAATGCTGTACTAGTGCATTGGAACCTGAACGTGACTAGCCTTTTTCAGTAACAGTGAGACATGCAAGTAGTAAAACACAGCATAAACTGGGACAAACTTAATTTGATTGTTAAAGTTCAGTTTTAAATTTCCTAAACTACTGGTATATTAGATACTATTTTTTCCCCAATATATTATTTTTAACCTGAGACATATATTTTTAAATTGAGACATGGACCATACATTTTCACTTATTTCAAAAGAACTAAGTGACAGGAGTCCAAGTTTCAGTGAAGTCTTCAAGTCAAGATGAACTAACCTATTCATACGGCAGAGAAGGGTTAAATCAGGGAGGAAATCTAGATTTAGCACGAAAATTAAATGATATAAAAAGCACCATACTTACATCCCTCATGTTGTGGTGGGCCACAGAGCGATCTACATTGCGAGAGGGCAAATTTGCTGTTGCTTTGAGAATAGCATCCTTATCGGGAGCTTTCTGTTCCTGTTTCCTCTACATACAAAAAGAAGCATGATCAGATTTTGTATTTCGTTATCCGCAAGTATACAGTAATAAAAAATATATTATAGCTGCCTAATTTCATATTCTCTTGTAGGGAATCAAGTGATGTATAGTAACTTGTGAGTAGGGAAACAGCAGATTAGCAGTGCAATTGCTTAATAGCACTAATACTTTGCAATCATATGGCCAAATCAGATCTGCTGTATCATGCATATTTTTCATAAAAATAAATCAGTTTTCCACATTCTCCATGGGCTCATACAGTGCTTTTCATCTAACGATCCCCATGTTACAGATGAGGAAATTGAGATACTGAGAGAGGGAACTGACTCATCAAAAGTGAGTTGGAATAGAACCTCAGCTTCTCCATTCCCAGTCCCATGCTCTAACCACTGTGATATGCTCCTTCCCTACAGAAAACTGTAGGACACCCTCTTCAGATGTATCTGTGTTTGGAGCAGAATTA
The DNA here is from genome assembly GCA_007922155.1 of Mesoclemmys tuberculata. NCBI lineage: Eukaryota > Metazoa > Chordata > Testudines > Chelidae > Mesoclemmys > Mesoclemmys tuberculata. The sequence continues at coordinate 5,069,812 of ML675655.1, forward strand.
GTAGGGAGATTTAGACATCATTTAATACTGAAAGCACTGCATTATTTGTAAATATAGCGCAGGGAAATACAGTGCCCTGGACTAGCTCCAAATGTTCAACATGCAGTCCAAAAATGGAAGGCTTGAAGCCCCAATGACATAGATGCACAGAGGACATAACGAGAGGAAAAGTGACACGCAGCACAGCAAGACCCCAGAAAGGCAGTGCACAGGCAAATATAGATACCGACAGGAAGCAAATGGCAGACGAGAAGAACAGGTTTGCAGAAACCTCCAGCAATTCCCAAGGACAAGCAGAGGCACAGCTCAGTGCACCTTCATACAATGGCAGCTACCGCACCACCTGGCCAGAAGTGCCTTTTGGAGAGCACTGAACCCACTGTAATGGGTTGCGGGTGGAAGCAACCCACTGTTATCTCAGTTGGAGATAAAGTTGAAGTTCTAGCAAGGCCAATGCTAGTGCCCCAGGGAATATCTTCACTGGAGCTGGAAGACAGCCTCCCAGCTCAGGTAGACAGACTTGTGTTGGTGGTGCTTGCTCTAATGTGCTGAAAAGAGCTGTGTGGATGTTGCAGAACCAGGAGGGCTCAGGTTAGCTCACCCTACCCCCCCAGATCTGAGCTCCCTGCCAGTGCTGCAACATCCACACAGATATTTTGGTCATGCTACAGAAAGCCCCGCTAGCACATCTGTCTACCCAGGCTGGGAGGCCCACTCCCAGCTCCAGTGTAGACATGTCCCTAGAGACCTGGTGAGAGGACTAGAGACCAGCGATAGCTAAAGATAGAAATTAGACAGATCAGCTTGACACAGCTTTCTAAAGGGCTGATCTGTTTGAAGGTGCAACATGGCACAACCTGAAATAGATTTTTTTTTCTGTTCTCAGACACTTAAAGATCAACCTTATAGCTTTGCACAGAGTGTATCTATCCTGTTTGAGGCAAATGTTGTTAATTTACACTTCTAATGCTTATTGTATTCTCTGGGAAGTTTGAAAGGAACATGAATTCTCCTGAAATTAATTTATTTCACCTTTAATTAAATGGATGCATTTGCCTCCATAAATAAATAGTGCACACCCATAGCTATGCTTCTCCAAGTTGTCAATAAAAGGGAAAAATGCAGACTAGAAAACCACACAAATCTTCTGAACTTACTTTTTCCTCTGCGGATACTTCTGCCATTTTGGGAGGGGGAGGGGGTGCTCGCTTCTTTATCAACAACAAGACATCTAGAAAGAGAAGATACTGGAATATGTTAGAAGTAACATGCAAAGGACCATTGCCAGGCAGTTTAGAACCCAAAATGTAATAACTGCAAAATGAAGGATGTCACAGTTTCAGGGTAACTGCTCTTGTATCCCCCCTCCATTGTCCCTCGAGGCCAACCACTCAGAGCTTCTGGCTCCCAGATGCACTTCTCTTGGGCAGAGAACTGCATCTCTTCCTTCCTGACTGGGGCTTTGAAGTTGCATAGCCCACCATTATCCATGCTGATACCCAGCAAGCCTGTCTGCCTAAAGGCCAGCAGCCCCTGTATGTTCCTTTCTTTCCCGAGGGCCAGGAACAGCACAATGCCAGCAGTTACGACTTACTGATTCGCTCTTTCTGAGCGAGCACTTTTCATTCTTACGGGGCAGACATCTTTCCAACCTTTCCAAAAGGGTTGCAGTTCATGGACAGAAGATCCTGTCCATCTGCTGAATCAGAAAGAAGGCCCGAGCCAGTTTAAATGTAGCTTTTTTATGCCAAAAACCCTCTCTCTGTTGGTCTCTGGAAAATCCATTTTGTGCCAGTATATACAAGTCACCCCCTCCTGTTTTTGGTTCCTGGAGGAGCAGCGATAACCCTCCTCACTGGAGTTGCATACAATCCCTGCCCGAGAGTGATACATAAACTCCATATAATATGGAGCTCAGAGATATTGCCTGGGGTTGCAATATCTGTCACACCAGAAATTGTAAAATGAAGGTTTTAACAGAAATGGGGTTTTGTTTGCGTTCTTTGTGCAGTTTCTAGGATTTTCCAGATTTAAATATTTTTGGATCTAAACATTCCCCTTCACTGTTTGCAACTCATCCACTCCAGCATTACACTAACGCAAGCAATCCCGTGCTGCACCTATGTACTAGGGCATAAAAGTAAAAAATATTAAACTGACTACATAGCATTTGACAAAGTTAAATGGACTATTCTAGAGGGTCAGGGTGAGTGACATACAAAGAGTAAATAAAATGATTAAAACGGAAAGGATTTTTCAAATCTAACTTTTCAGCATCTGAGATATTGCTGGGAAAGGGTTTATTTTAATATGTTCATGTAAAAAGTCAGACCTGTGCAGCCAGATTCTGACATCAGTTAAAAAATGAAATTACCTCCGATTTACGGTTCTAATAGAATTCAGAACATGGCTTATCATTAGTTACAACTCATCCACATGTTAAATCTAATAATCCCCAGTTTCGCCCTCTTCTCCCCCAGGAAAGGAGCAACTTGTGGGCACCAAGTCCCCTCAAATGGATTGTGCTGTTTGTGAACAAGATGGTAATTGCCAATTTGGTCCCTGTCAAACCAGTGCCTGTGGTCTTCTCTGCACTGGGGATCTGCCATACTTATAGCCATGCCAGCCACCTGCATAGCGGCTCCAATGCAAACCACTAGCATACACATGCCAACCTGCTAACTGCAGTGGTGGACCTTACCCCTAACTTGAAACTGAGGAACAAGTGGCAGCTTAGAGCCATTCATTCCGCCTACATTAGGAATCTGCACTGGTAACGGCACACCAATAGCTATTACTGGAGCAAATCTGCTGGGCAGACAAGGCCTAAGTCTGAAAGATCTCAGGACACATTACATACTTTTCCTTTAGGCTTTTCATACTAATATTTCGCACTTACAAACCACTTTACTTCCCAAAGGTCTTGAAGCGCTTTACAACCATTGGCTGAACTAAGTCTCTAGTACCCCTGTGATGTAGGTCATTAATATATCAATTTACAGGAGGAGGGAGGTTGAGGCTTAAATTACATTTAAGGCATTTTTAAAAATATAAGTGCCCAATATGAACAGAAACCAGTTATCTGACTGTTCTAACCTTTAGACCTTCATTTGTTTCACAGTAAGACTTTTCACATTTTTTTTCCACAGGCCAAATACACACTTAGCGCAATTCCATTGATGTCAGTGGGTTATAAGAGGGATCCATTCTGACCTACGCCCACAAAGCACAGCGTATGTGTACAGCACTATAAAACTAATTGAAATAAATTTCAGAAAGCAATATAACCCCGCTATTTGATTTGGAGATCTGATAAAAGGCGGCTTCTTTTTTCTTTTAGAATCTATTATTTTTACTTACTTAAAGCCAAACATCCAAAAAGGCAATCCAAAATAAAAGTATGCATGGATGGCATTCATAATGAAGAGGTCTATTTAATACCATCCTGTAAAGGGTAAGGTCTGTGCAGTGTATGAATCTATTAGCGTCATCAGATTACAACTGCAGTTTCTTTTTTTTGTTCATGTTAAAACAGACTTACAAAATAAAAATATCATTTAATCCAGTGGCTATGTGTATAATACAAGTTTTTATTTCTTTTAAAAACCATCAACATTGCAGAAAGTAGACTATCGTGTGTTTTTTAAACATTTCTATCTCCTGTATCTTTTAGCCATTTTATCAGTGTCCTTGTCGCAGAACAGTAAGAAGGTCACAGTTTGGCAGGCACCTCATAATTAAATACTGTCTCATGTTTCTAGGCTTACAGGCTACGATTGCATGAATGAGGTTTAATCATAACGTTCTCCTACCTTTATCCTGAATGTTTTCCTCCAAGACTGTTTTTGTATCTGTCAGCACTTTCTCTGAAGTAGCATGGATCAATTTATGATGCGTTATGCTTTTTGGATCTTCTAAGCTCCCAGGTACACACTAGAGAAAATGACAAATACTGAACATCACAGGACAAGAATAATAAGCCTATTGCATGAATCACTGCACCTCATATCGAAGGGAGTCTCCATATTTGAACTGTGCCAGCATTTACCAGTCTCTTAATAGCTTAAGTAATAGGACAATATGCTGGAGGCTAATGTACAGAGTAGAATATACACTAAAGGAACTGAGATTTGAGTCATGCTGTAACAGTACTCGCAAAGCGTGGTAGCAAACAGGCAAGTGGGTATCTTTCCACATAGCTAAGTGCCCTGAAAGAGAGGAGAAAACACCCAAAAGGCAGGTTTCAGACCCATTATAGTGATACTGCAGTTTTACCAGCTGTTAATTTTAAAAGTATCTAGGTTCCTGCTGACTGACTGATGCTCTAAACAGCTTTTTGAAACAGCTAACTTCAAAGACCAAATCCTGCAGGCCTTTAACATATGGATGGGCCTTTGGAAGTCAGTAGGATACTCATGTAATAACTCGATGATCATGCCTCAGAAAACAAAGATGTCGGGTAGAGATATTTGGTAGGATACGATATTTTATTATGAGAATGTATTTAATCTGGCAATTTGGAAACCATAAGAATGAGGGACCATTCTTTTGCCATTATCAGAGAGGGTTCATTTTGTTCCTACCTCTTTAAAAAAATGACAAATTAGTCCAAAAACCCTTAAGACTTTTCATATGAAACATATAAGACCAATGCTGAAATACTGCTTTAAAATGGTAGGCCTCCCAACTGGAATTGCTAACAGTTTATTAACATCCACTGCCTTCCTAATGTGATCCTCAGAGCTTCTGTGGATTTTTAAATAATATGTATTATTGAGAAATAGCATTTTGAGCTATATATAATGTCCTATGTTCATTTCAGTATAAGCACCCCAGGAGCAGTCACAGTTCGAGAGCAAACCGCTCTGTTACTTTGGTACTGGACATGGGCTGGAGTGATGCAGATGGTAAGTAATTTTTCTATCACTAATAAAAGCAAACACATTTCTTACCCCCATAGACAGAGCTTATGAAGAAAATTGCTTGAAAGCCAAACAAACAATTTCACTATTAGGTGACTTTTTGGAGCAGCTGCCTCCAGAAGAACCTGAGGTGAGGACAGTAGAAGTTAATGAAGATCTGCATTCAGTGAGCCAGCTTCAGATCTTAAGCATACCAGCATAACTCTGTGTAGACTGGATTTACAATGGTGTAAGAGCAGATTCTATCCCACTGTGCTCAGAGATTAAATCTATGGGCACTAGGACCAATACACAGACAAAAGGGAGAGCTGGGGAAAAGCTCAGAGGGTAGTAATTCGGCCTTCAAGTTAAAAGGCTGAAGAAAACTGAGATTTTAAAACGTTCTCGCAATACTGCTAGTAGATGTCTCCTTCACAAGGAGCGTTAAACACATGAACCTTCTGCCTAATCTAGCAATCTCTATTTGCTCAAACACTGTCATATGCAGTGATCCTTTGCACTTCTACTGCACCTTTCAGAGGATCTCACAGAATCTGCAAATACTAAGCACCACAAAAACTCCTTGTTGTACAGAAGAACACACAAATGGAGGAGGAGTTTGTGGCTTGTCTCAGGTCATTCAATGGAAGCAATAACAGAGTTAGCCTTAAATCTTCCTTTTATCTGTAAACCACTAGACTGAACAATGTTTTCTGTAGCTTTTCTTCTGGCTCTGAGAAACATTCACAGTATCGCTAGTTTTTCTCCTAGTATTCTGTGTCTAGAAATGCACCAACAGAAGTAGGGTACTAGATCATTTGAAGATATTTTTGCAGCATTTGCTATTGCATTCTCATTACGAAACCAGAATCTCAAAACCCCAGGACTTGCCAGAGAAACGCTTCCAGCAGTCTGATAACAACAATGCCCAGCAATGCCAGATATTTACAAACCCTAACACGAAACTAGGGATTCTCCTCTTTCTTCAAAGAAAATGTAATTATTACATGGAAGACCGTTCCCTAGCACCAAGTATATAAGCTAAGACTGTGTGTCAGGTCCACAGCTAGTGTAAACCGGCAAAGTTCCACCAAAGTCAATGGAGCTATGCTGATCTACACCAACTGAGGATCTGGCCTTTTTTGTCTGGGTATCAAAGAAAGACTGCACAGGATTAAGCTTTTGGTAAGCTCAGCAACTGTAAGCATCTAGCTTCTGAATGCACATCCACTGGAGCTTTACAAGGGAGCTTGGAGTTTAACCCTGCTTGGCTATTTTAGCATTGCCATACAAAATACCACCTCATCCACAGCTTGAACTGACTCACCTTCATGCATGAATGGGTTCACCATCCCACAGTGATTGACTCCCAGAATGACATTGCATCAGTGCATCTAGAAGTTTCTCATTAGTTCAAAAGAAAATAGAAAATGTAACAGCTGAAGCCACGAAGGGAGAAACTAAAATCACTGACGCCACAAACGAGATTGATGAAGTCACTCATCTCACCCGGGCAGCTCACTGAGACCAAGCAAAACATGTAATACTGGTACTTTGTAAACGTTTATATTAATCTAACTGAGGGGTTTTGGGGTGTTTTTAGAATCCATGATCTCTACCTGCCCTGCATCCAGTGTGGTCACTAGAGAGCTCAACTGTTTGTTCCTTTACTTTAACATCAAAATGCACCACTTTTCATCATGAGTCTTGAGATCCTGATTTAAATTATTTCTGAACACATCTAACACATCAAGAGTCCTGTAGTGAGATAGTTTTATCTCTGCTTTGCATACCAGTGGCTTACAACGAGCCCTTCAGCATGTTAACTGCTGATCTAAAGCCAAAGACTGCATTAGAATCTAGGATCAATCAAAAGCTCCTAAAATTGATCTAGCGAGCTATCCAAAATGCATGAGAAGAGTCCATCAGTGGTGCGTTGACCAGCGGACACCATAAAGATGCTACTTTTCCAAATCATTAGATTAAGGCTCTCAGTGAAAGAACATGGAACTGACAACTGTAGCGGAAATAGCTTAAACTGTAGAGCTTTGCAACGTTCAGTGTCCTACTGACTTCTTGCTAGGACTCTAAGGGTTGCATTTAATCTTTAAATTTTTGTTTAGAGCATGCAAAATTGTGCGTACGCAACCTTAATATTTGCCTGCTATCTTCCTTGGTAGATCAGAAGATATTGCTGGGAGTCTAATGCTGGAATCACCAGTAACCTAGAACTTTATACAGGGGTTCTCAAACTTTTCCTTTGTGTGGACCACATCTAACCAGAAAGAACAACTTGTGGACACCCCCCTTCCTTTCTGGTACTGCAGACAACTTCCATTTCCCTTTGCAGTCATATAGCATCGTGAGACAACTACAGCAATTGCTTATGTAGAAAGGTAGCATTTAATGTCTTTTTAGCTTTTTATAATGTGCCGCAGGAAATAAGGATAGATAGCTTCTTATGGTCTAGCTAGTTCTCCACAGGGCGTCCCCACACAAAGCAAGCAGCTTTATGGACCACTAGGGACCAACTAATCACATCGTGAAACCTCCACTTTAGAAGATGTCATTCAATGTGAAAACCCTACATTTCAAATTGGTTTAAAATGCAACCAAAGGAAGGAAAGTAAAATATTTTCCTTTTTCTGGACAGGAAGAGTGTCGGCAAACAAGAAGGAGGATGGGTGCCCTAAGTGGCAGAAAGGAAGAGCCACACCCAAGTTAAGAGAAGCACAAAGACAGGGCTGGACTCTGCTGCCTAGTGGGTATGGCTCAACACTGCCATATGGGGGATATTTGGATTGACTGCGGCTGCATCCCAGTCCAGCGAGGACTGGGAGTGCTGTGGAAGAAGAATGATCAGCGCCTGTACTGGAAAGATAGTGACTGATGAAACACAGGGAAAGGGGAGGTCTGGATGGGCCAAGCCGTAGCTGCTCATGCTCTCTTGCATAATTACATATAAGGAATATGTTGGGAGGGGAAGTTGTTCCATATTATTTTATTGTTCCAATTCCAGCATAAAGGGTTGAATTTATTTTTAATACTGGAATTTGCAAAGGCTGCTTTGTAACGTAGATTGATTATAAATCATTCATAGATGTCTGATTGGCTCTGAACATACAAGTGTACTAAATGGCATCTCCAGACCTTGGAATCCAGACAAGCCAGAGAATATTTTTTGTTTTCCTACAATGAGAGATTTTTTTTGTTTTGTTTTTATTAATGAAGCCATTTTAAAATTGCAGTGACACCCCAGGGTCTGCAGATGCTTTCTCTATTGCTATACTCAGAGTAGGTTAAAAGATTCAAAGAATCCCGATGTGTGGTGGGGGTAACCCCCTCCCCATCCTCTTCTTGATGCTCTAATGGTACCTTGCACTGTCACAGAACCTTTTGCCTGAGCAGCTCAAAGAACTTTACAAGCATCACTTAAGTCTCACAAGGCCCCTGTAACATAGATAAATATTGTTGTAGTCATTTCACACAGGTAAAGAGAGGCACACAGTTGTTAAAAGCCTTGCCTAAGATTGCACAGTGAGTCAAAGGTAGAATTTAAATACATAACACACATTACTCATCCTTTGGTCCCTTAAATCCTCACCCACAGCCCAAATAAAATTTCCAACTAAACCCATAATTTGTTTCAGCCATTATGTTCCATCTAGAGGCAGTAAATCTACCAGTTAAAGGACAATGCATCAGAAGACTTGTTTTCTAATGCCAGCTCTGTCACTGAATTAGTATGCAATCTTATGCAAATTACCCAAGCACAATTTTGAGAAGCAATTTCTATCTTGGGGAGCCCAGCTTCAGACAATTAGGGTCTGACATTCAGAAACACCGAGCAACCAATAATCCAACTGCAGTTCATGGGAGCTGACAGTGTGCAGCATCTCTGAGAAACAAGCCTAAGATGTTTCAAGTTGGGTACCCAAAATTAAGGAACACTTTTGAAGTTTGGCTTTTAATTTCTGTGCTTTAGTTTCTACAAGTGTCAAATAGGGAAAATAATCCTTGTTCGCTTACAATGCTTCTGGATCTGTCAATGAAAAGCACTGTGTAAGTTTTAGGTAAGTGGAAGGTGGGGTTTGAGTGTTTTTACTTTCAATCAATTTTTCTCTGAAGTTCCATGGCTTAGCTTTTCTAGTTACAGCAACTGAGTGTGGGTTGTTAAAATTTGCACTTCACACCTACAAACCTGACTCCAGGGCCATCTAGTCATCATTGTCTTTTCTTATCATGCCACTGAACATATGGTGGCCATAGACTGAACATCCAGCCAGACCACCTTTTGGAATCTGTCATGATGATGAAGATATTGTATTTTGTGTAGACTGACCTCTTCAGTGTGACAAATCCGCTATGCTGGACTCAAGTACTCAACCCTTTGCTTAACATCTGCTCACAGCAATTATTCCAAAATGTCTGCAACAATTGCAGTGTCATATCCTGAATTGCCAACTTACTAACTGCTAAAGTGCAATGTAGTTATGTCCACTTGTGTGTGGCTGAACAGACTTTTTACAAAGTCTCTTTAAAAAAAACAATCTTGCTAGTTTCAGAACCAGACCTGGACAAATTCGGGTCCTGAACTTGCAAGCTGTCATGTGCAGGTCCATAATGGTACCAACCCCCACTGAAGTCAGTGGGGCTCCACAAAGGGGCAGGCATCTTCCCACCGAGAGCAACTTGCAGGACTGGGGCCTTCGTTCATAGAGAACAGGGGGAAAAGGCTCAATCAGCTGCAATACTTCCCTTTTGTAGGCAGACACAAACAATTGCTACAGAAACCCCTCTAGGAGGATAGATCATTAGGGATAAAGAGCTGGCCACTGGATCAGAGGGCAGAGTTGGTTAAGGAAAGACATCAGGATACTTAATGACACTTTGGAGCTCAGTGACCTTTTGGAAGCTACCAGGGAGGGAAGCAGGGAGGGAACGGTATGCCTCCTTCCCTTATCCAAAGTAGAGCCATCTAATGAATGTTACTTTCTGCTACTCACTGAAATAGTGATTGTAGGGGCTTTAGGGAACATATTAATTAGCATCACATTAGAGGTGGCTGCATCAGTTATCTGAAGGTGCTACTAAGATTCATTACAATATGCCTGTGATCACTAGTCATGATTTTTCCATTTCCATTTTTCCTCTTCATAAGGTTATATATTATCCATAATGGTTATGCAAATCCACACCATTACCACTAAGAAGCAGACAGAAGGAGATCAAACAGCTCTGCCAAGTTATCAATTGTCTTCTGCCCTGACTCACATTACATGCAAGCACTTCTTCAGTTAGGCTCCCTGAAAATTAAAGATTCTTCAGATCTGCACATATGCATGCAAACATTGTACTACCCTGCCTTGAAAATCCTCACACCATTCTTGTGCTCAATCACTCAGTTGGGCTGAATAAGGTCAGAAACATGATAATTCTCCATGAGCTCCGCAGGATGCAGCAATCCCACATCTATTTTATAATACAGAGGCACCCTAAATTTGCCCAGCCAAAAACTGCATTTGGTACCTTACCTAGGGCCTTGCCTACCTTGGATAAAATGAAGCTGTTTGTTCTTCAGATATAGGTGTGGCTGTGGAGACTACAGGTCCTAGCATGCTAAAAGCTGAGATGACCCTTTGGATCAAGTTGGAATATTGCAGCTTCCAGCTTCAGCTGCAGCTTCCAGGGGTTCCGTATTTAAAAATAAACAGTGAAGGGACACATAATGAGATTTCTCTGTATTGCATTTAGCCCACTGGCTACCCTTACTGGAATGGAATCATTGCACACCTAAGAGACAAAATCTTTTACTTTACTTAAAATTATATAAGCAAAGTGTAAGCATTCTTATAGATTTCTGGTGTAACTGCTTGCTCTTTTAACTATGCTATTACTAAAGAGACTCAAAGCTTTACATTTCTATAATGCTTTGAAAATAAATAGTACTTTGCAAGACAATATTTTTTACTCCTTTGAGTGATAGACCAGGACTGGCACCCCCCAATTTTAAGTTACACAACCATTGTCAGAGCCAAGATTAGAACTCAGGAGGTCCTGGTACAGACCACTAGAACATGCTGTCTTGGCCCAGGAATTGCATCTTCTGGAGAAAATTATGGCCACATTCTCAGGTACTGAGATCCTACAGGTAATTGTATTTGTCACATTTTACTAAAAAATAGAAATCATTACAACCTTAAAATTTCAGTCCAGTAGATCCTCAAACAAACTGGCCCATTTATTTGGTGAACAACAAATCCAGAGCCTGCCACCAACAAGGTATGCATGATAAATAAGCAAACAAGAATGACGAAACCCTCTGTGTTTCAGTCAAATTTCCACAATGGTACTTTTACACATTCTCTTCTGTGCACTCAGTTTCCTAAAGGGCAAGGGACTGTGTGACATGCAAAAGTCTTAATGGATTGAGGGTAGGGAGAACATAAGGAGTGTTCTCTTGCCCCAAACAAAACCCACATTATTGCACCAATTCAAGAGTAGTGGCATAGTAAGTAATCTTCCAACCGAGAAATGCCCCACTGCTGACTTCATAGACTCTAAGGTCAGAAGGAACCCACATGATCATCTATTCTAACCTCTGCACAATGGAGGCCACAGAACCTCACCCACCCATTCCTGTAATAAACCTTTGACCTATAACTGAGTTATTAAAGTCCTCAGATCGCGGTTTAAAGACTTTAAGGTACAGAGAATCCACCAGCAAGTGACCCGTGCCCCATGCTACAGAGAAAGGCAAAAACGCCTTGTGGTTGTTACTCTGTTCTTTATATTTGTTCTGAAAATATAGAAAACACAGGAACAAAACAAACAAATATTGCAATTGCTATATGGAATCATCTGACACCTCTTTGGCAATTTCTCACAAGGTGCAGTTACCAACCCATTTAATACTGTGTGTATAAGAGCTAAAAATACATAACATGTATGGGGTCCCATGAATCCTAACTTGAACAGTTAAAAAGCTACAGAACAATTTACACATTAACCCTATTTCCCCCCATGAACTCAAAACTGTCTGAAACAGGCCCCTGTACACGGAAATGCACCACGCTTCAAATTTTGGAGGCAGGGACAGTTACGGAAGTAGCCAAGCAGGGAGCTGGAATAGAAAACCAGTCTAAATGTACAGGCCATGAAGGGGACAACATGGAAATCTGAAATACCCCACAATATTTCCCTGGGCCAGCGAGCTCACAGGCCAAAGAGTGTACGAAGCCTCAGGATCTGAACAGCCCCCACGAGGCATGTAATTATTACACCCCAGCCAGGGCAGGGAACAACTAAATACAGGCCAAGCATATGTAAGGCAGGGCCCCTTCCCCAGGCCTCCCCCCACTAAGTGCAGCCCAGGGAGCTTTTCCTGGGGGTGGGGAAGGAGGCAAAGGGCACTGCCATGATGACCCCCCCCATCGCTGACTACAGACAGTTGGGGGGGCGGTTACCACAGAAGCTCCCCTCCCCCACCGCACACTTAGTGCCTATGGCCGGTGCGCTGAGGAACCCCCCCCCCAGGGCCCAGCAGCAGGGGGGGGCGCAGAGCGGCTGTACATCCCCAGCAGGCCTCGGCTGCCCCTGACCAGCGGTGTGGGGGGGTCGGGGGGGAGGGCAGAGCGGCCCGGGGCGGGATTCCCTTACGTGCTTTAAGCATCGCTCCTTGAGCTTCTCCACCGTCGTGTCCTCGGCCACCTCCTCCAGCCACTCCGCCCCCTCCATGGAGCAGACATGGAGCCGCAGCACCTTCCCGGCGAAGATCTTCTCCTCCTGCACGAACATCGCCCCCCGCCCGCCTTCACCAGGCCGAGGGCATCGCCGCCGCCGCCGCGGCCCGGGGAGGGGAGCAGGGCCCGGGCCCGGCTCCTCGCTTTGCCGCCCGCCTCACACACGCCCTGGGCTCCGGCGGCAGCTCCTGTCAGCGCCGCGCCTCGCCGCCTCCCGAGTCCCGCGCGCAAGGCCGGAAGCGCCGCACTGCATTCTGGGCCTCGTAGTTTTTTTTTTTTCATCGCTTCCGGCGGGAGGGCCACGCACCCCGAGGGAAGGCGGGGCCGCGCTGCCTTCTGGGAGGGGTCGTTTCCGGAGAGCGCCGGAAGTGGGCGGCACACGGCCCTCTGGGAGTTGTAGTCCCCCCTGCCTGAGGCGTTTCGCACAAGCGGGGCAGCAGGCGCCCTTCGGGAGAGGTAGGTTCCCCCACGACCGGGCGCCCAACCCCCCAGGAACTAACCGTTAATCTTTAATTACAGAACATGTCATGCCATGAAACCTCCAGGAATGCGTCTCATGAACCTTGGCAACCTGCCTGACAGGATCCCAGGGCACTCTGGGAGCTGTAGTTTCTCAGCTGGGGGGAGGGGTTCCAAGCTCCCAGGGTCTGATGGCAGTTGAGCCCCCCCCCCCCAAGGTACTGTGTATTGTAACACATTGCAGGCCCAGGGCATTGTGGGAGTCCTATTGCCTCCTACAAAGGGCATGGTGGGAATTGCTCCTCTCTCTCTGAATGCAAGGGCCTTCCTGCCCGTGACCTGCAAGTGCCTGGTGGGAGTTGTAGTCCTGGTTAGGAAAGAAACGCTAAGTGCATTGTGGGACTTGTAGTCCCTGCCCCGGGGGAAATTAAGCCACCCAAGTGCATTGTGGGAGAAGTAGTCCCCGCTAGAAAATAAACCTCAAGTGCATTGTGGGAGTTTGTCAGTTTTCCCTTTCAAGTTCACCAGCCGTCTAGGTGGTAGCCAGAGGCAAACCCTGGGTGGGACATGCCAGTCAGCACAGGAAGGCGGGGACCTAGGTGCCAGGGACTCCCTTATACTCAGCTTTTTGGGTCTTCTAGTCTCCCTCTCATTGATGTATGAATAAAAGAGATGGTGTCCTTTTAGGAGAATTCCACCTGACCGTGGTTTGTAATGAAGATGGTAAAAGAGCCTAAGTAATTACAGGGCAAGTCATTTCACCTGTTTGTGCCTCCATTTTCCCATCTGTAGAATGGCCAGACAGAGAGGAAGCCTAGTTCAGTGATTAGGGCACTCACCAAGGACTTTGGAGAGTGGAGTTCAATTCCCTGCTCCATCATGGACTTTGTGTGTGCTGGAAGTAGCTCATTTAGTACCTCTGTCCTCACCTGTAAAATATAACAATACTTCCAAGTCCCACAGGTCTGTTGCAAGGAAAGAGACATTTTTTTTCAAAATGTGAGGCACTAAGATATTACAGTAATGGGCACTGACTGTATATGTATTTTAGATAAATATTTTATCTTCCTTTCTAAAGGATGGAGGATGTTGTGATTGTGGATTCTGTTTAGCAGCTAGATGTTATAAATGTAAAAAGTCACCTTTTTTTACTCAATTGTCATATTTTCTGAAGTTTTGCTTCTTACAGACTCCAGGACAAAATAATCTGTTGTTAGGTAATCAAATACTATGGTGATGAGCTCAGTAAAAATGCCTGGAGAGGCAGACAGATGATGGATTAGATAAGCAAGAAATAACATTTTTTAGATGATGAAAAAAATTATGCTAAACTGAGCTAAATTATGTTCGAAACACATCTAAACAGTTTAAGAGAAATACATGGCTAAATACCTCTTTGCTTGAAAAAGTATTACCTTAAATCAATTGACATCAGACCAATTTAAGAAGAAAAGACAATTAAAAACACACGTAGGCTATTAAATGAAATGAATAAAAAGACGATGAGGCAAATATAGGAAAAGTATAGTCAGTTATTTCTTCTTGAAATTATTGTTGATTATACCTTACATTTGTAGTGTCACATTCCCAGAGGTGGGCAACAGACTGAAAACAGAAGCTTTGAAACACTGTGCAATAATGCATATTATTTTTATGTTCTCCCATTTCTGTAAGCACATAGATTTTCTGTTTTAAAAAACATTGATGTAAAGGTAACTAGATCTTTTATCAACATTTGGGAACCTACTTCTACAAAGCCACTGGAAGTTGTGGAACTTTACAGGAAGTTTTCAATTTGGCCATTGGGGGGAGACAATAAACTGTATTTAGGATTTTTTAAAAACAAGGATTACCGGAATGTAATGTGTGGCTGAAAGGCAGATGAAGCTCTCTGGAAAAAATAAATTCAAACAAGGATCAGGGACAACACTCCTAGGGGCTTGGTGGGTTCATGCACTGAACATTTATTTCTCAAGGTAAGGGATCTGGTTAAAACTTGCCAATGATTTTGAAAGGCTCATCCTATCTCCCCAATTGTATACATGCATGTGGCTACTAACTGTGGTGCACACTCATAGACTCATAGGTCAGAAGGGACCAATATGATCATCTAGTCTGACCTCCCGCACAAGGCAGGCCACAAAACCCTACCCATACACATTTATAACAACCCCGAACCCATGACTGAGTTATTGAAATCCTCAAAAGTGAGATTTGAAGACCTCAAGCTGCAGGGAATCCACCAGCAAGCGACCCATGCCCCATGCTGCAGAGGAAGGCGAAAAACCTCCGTGGCCCCTGCCAATCCGCCCCGGAGGAAAATTCCTTCCCGACCCCAAATATGGCGATCAGCTAAACCCTGAGCATGTGGGCAAGACTCACCAGCCAGCACCCAAAAAAGATTTCTCTGCAGTAACTCAGTTCCCATCCCATCCAGCATTCCCACAGACCATTGAGCAGACTTATCTGCCGATAATCCAAAATCAATTGCTCAAATTAAACTATCCCATCATAACATCCCCTCCATATACTTATCAAGCTTAGTCTTAAAGCCAGATAAGTCATTTGCCCCCACTACTTCCCTCGGAAGGCTATTCCAGAACTTCACTCCCCTAATGGTTAGAAACCTTCGTCTAATTTCTGATTGCATACCAAACCTGTGTTCGTTCTTTCAGCTCAACTGATGAAATGCACTGTTTAAGAGCTAGTGATTTTATTATTAATTATTATTCTTATTTCTTTTTTTTTTTTATTTATTCTTATTTCTCCCTTGTGCGGGAGGTCAGACTAGATGATCATATTGGTCCCTTCTGACCTATGAGTCTATGAGTCTATGAGTCTATGAGACAGTTTTGCTACAATCAGCATGCCCCATCTTATCCCTGAAAGTCATAATATATACATGGTGGAGTAAGGGTGAAGGTAGCAAAAATCAGAGTAATAAACAACTGGTGTATATTTAGGACGATATGGTTCTGTCTTGAAAAGATTATGGCCAAATCAGTCCTTACACCATTTATGTTCTATCTGCATTCTTGCCTGACTCCCATCTCAGGCTCATCCTCATAAATAAATACAATATTTAAAAAAAAAATAATAATACATATTGCACTTAGGTAGCACCTTTTTCACTATAGAATCTTGAAGTATCTAATGTAATGTATCATAGTGCAATGTATGCACCCTACCTACTGTAGTTTGGAAATGTTCAATTTTATGAACTTTCAAATTTTAGGAACTCCTCAGTCCCCAAGTACTTCATAAAAAGGGGTTTTACTGTATTATATATCACATGACTAATGAAAATATGTGGGTGAATGTGTAGAAATTAAAACAAAATTGATTGCAATCAAAACTAACTAGTTGTTCCCCATTACCATCATGTCCCTCAGGACAATAAATATCCACCCAGTCATTAGCCCAAGTCAGGAAGTCAGATTAAATAAATGTATCTTGCCCACCATCCTAAATGTTCTGAGATGGCGGGTTTAACAGACCACAGGAGGGAGCAAATATCAACTTAAATGATCCAGTGCCACCTACCATCAACTCTGGGGAGAGTCTGCAAAAGCTAACCAGCTGTTGACTGGATCGCCTTTCTATATGAAAGACCACTGCTGTCCCCATCAGATATTTGGATGTGCTGCTTAGTTTTCCCTTCACATCAATATGCAGGGCTCCCCTCCATTATTAATGGAAAAACAAAATAAATCTAAAATCAGAAGAAAGGGCTCTGACATTGCGGATTATATCCCCCCTTCCCATACCCAGGCTAAGCACCCTTCACTCACAATGCCCTTGGCTGACAGTGCCAGACATCCTTTCTCATTAGAGATTGTCTCAGTTAGTCGATAAAAGTCAAACAACCAAATAATAATAGATACAAAAGCACTTGGTGGTTTTGCTTGTGGTTCAGCCTGGTGCTTTTGACTGGGCAGATTTTAGCAGAAGGGGCTCATTTATATTTTATTTTTGGGGGGGTGAGGTGGGGGTGAGGATTGAAGTTGTGTGTACCGCTCACTGCCCCTCTCCATGGTGCTGAAACACCCCCACCCCCTTAGCAATTTTCTTGTCACAGCACATTTGGGTCCTGGTACAATTCTTACTGAAGTCAGTCTCCCCATTGGGTGGGGTTAGATCAGCCCCTTGGTTCCCAAGGCTTCCCAGGCACCTTGATGTTCTTCCATCAGGACGAGACTTCATACCTGCTTTCTACTAGCACAAAGCTTTCCTGAAGTTACACATCTATGCACAGCTGCTGTGGTAGCTCAGCCTTTGCAAGCCCTGTTGCGGTTGCCAGCAACAGAATCAATCTCCCTCCCTAAAGGAACCAGCAGTCATACTTCTAGCATTACTATTATTATTTCTTCAGTGGGACTTGTACTGGTTCCACAGCCCTGGAAGAAGCTGAAAATCTGGATTCTGAATCAGCAACGCAGCTAACTGAGGTCCTAGCAGCTCCTCTCACCTAAGACAGGAGGAACCATTATATTTTATTAGGAGATGTTTAAAAACAATGAAATACTCAGGCGATTTCCACAATGGGCTAAATTCATCTGTGAGCTCTAAGCCAGTCTAACCTGTGTAGACTTTCACACAACCATAGATTGTCAACAGCCCTTGGTGCAGGACTGTGATGACCTGCTCCTTCCTTGGCACACGCCTTGTTCAACACAAGTGTCGCTGGGTCAGTAGTGCAGCCTTTTACCGGTCTAAGCTTCCTCTCAAGACACTTTCCTGTGGATATCAGGTGATTCTGTCTGCTTTTCCACACTCTATTTCATGGACCCTGCAGGTCTCATCAGAACCCTGCTGATTTAATATGCCTCTGATTTCTAGTTTTAAAAACCACTAACCTTTTATTTAACCAGATTAAACCTAACATAAACATAACAGTAGCAGCCAGTGACCCATCTACTTCCTTCTCCTAGAGGGAAAGCCTAATGTTATAAAAGCCCGGCAGTGCTTCCATTTCTGTCCACAGTCTAGCTGCCTAGCCTCCTCTGGGATCCTGCTTTCCCTCTGCCCTGCAGCCAGCTGACGGCCCTTTAAATTAAACTCCCCAAAGTTCCCAACAAGAACTGGGATGGAGTTTGCATCTAGGACTCTGAGCCTCTGCGCCTCTGGCACCCAGCAGCATATGTTCTTCTAGGTTTTAGCCAACAACATACCCCACCATACAATTTCACTTAACATTTATTCTAGAACTGCATCTCATATCAGTGTCATGTGAATGCAGGCCCTTCTCCCCAAGAGCTAAGGCACGTTTGGAGAAGAGCAGCAGAGAAAATTCTTTTTTTCTGGCCATTTTTTCCCCATGAACAGCATTTGTCAAACTGAAGCTGAATGGTTTATTTTTCATGCTTTGAGTGCAGCCCCTGTTTGCTTGATAAAATGTGCCCATAAAGTTGCAAATACAAGGCAATTTGGCTACTGCTGGATAAGGCATCATAAAGGCTAAAGAACTGCAAGCATTTAAAAATAGTCCACTTAAAGGAGGGACATTACCTGCTTTACTTGTCCTGTAGCAGAACAAATAAACAATGTATGTTTATTCTATTAATATCATCCAAAGCCAAACAATGTGCAGTGGATTACCTGCTTTTTATGACTGATACGCTGTGCTTGAAGAGCAAATGGGTGAATGAGGAAAGGTGGAAACCAAAGTCTTTTTTCCTTTGAGAACCCCCGTCTGCCGTTTTATGTCGCTGGCTCAATTATTTTAGGTGGTTGCTTCCAGCAGCAAGAATCTTCTTGATTACTGAGACTGGGCCAAATGCTAGTCTCACCAAGGAAAGTTGCAAAGTTCCCATTGATTTAATGGGACTAGGATTTGGCTTGGAAGCTTCTCTAAATTACATCAAGGGACCAGACATGTACAGAGGTGAGTGCAAGGACCACTCACCTTTGCAAGTCAATCAAGCTATGCCATGTGCTTCTCAATGGGAATCCAGGCCCTACTCTCTACACATATATTGGGACAGATTCTCCGATGTTACTTTATAATAATCACAACAGAGAGGAGGGGAGCTGTAAGGGAGTTGGTTATGCCTCCCTTATTCTCTTCAGGGCCCCAGATGCAAGTTAGAGCAGCGTTAGGGCTGCTCTAATACCTGCAAGGTGTTTATGGCCCCTAGAGATCACACACTGGCTGAGGATACCTAGAGTGTATTTTACTATGGCCACTCCCTTCCCCCAACATACCCTCTCTTCCAAGTGCTCCATGAAGAGCAGTGCAGGAATCAGCTGGGGAATCTCACATGAGAGGCATTCTCATCAAGGGAGATACCGTGTGTCTGTGCTCCTTTTCTGTGGTCAGGGGGTGAGTGGGTGAGAATTGGCCCCCTTTTTGTGCCCTCTCTGATTATGCACACACACACATTGTGATGGTTCTCAGAGTACACAGGACTGTGAGTCACCTGGTTACCCACCCACCCCCACCACCAGCTAGAGGCTGGTAGTAACTCAGCATCAGCCCTTCAGCCACTCAAGCACCGAGCCTTTCCTCTGCATTGCAGGTTAACAACAGGTGCAGCCCAATCCCTGAACCCCTTTGAATCACTGCCCTGGAATACCCAGCCCTTATCACTTGCTACTCACAGAATTTCTAGATCCTCCATCCCCAAAAGTGTAGCCTGCCCCAATTTACCAGTTTTACTGTCAGCCCCTCCTTCTGTGAACCACATCTCAGGGGTGAGCTCCGACGATAAAGCAAAAGTAGGTTTGTTTAAGAAAGAAATAACTAGAAAGAAGAGAGAACGGTGGAAACACGTGGCTAGAAGGAAAAACAAAACATACAGCGTGAATTTGGGTCTATTAGCAGTGGTTCCTTTCCTATATAATACAATTGATTTTCCCTTGAAAATTCAGTCTTTTGAAGAGTTGGCTCATTTCAGACAACCCAGGATCCACACATCCACGAATGCCTCTTCCCACCTGTGTTCTCTAGGGGTTTCCTCAGTGAATGGATCCACAGCATCCTTCTCCTCACTCTGTGATACTGAAACAGTCTGTTGTTTCTATTCACAGACCCTGTCTTGCTGCAAAGTTTCTGTTTTACCTTTAAATGCTTTCGACTCTTTGTCAGGGCCTCTGATGGTTTCCCATTCAAAGTTTTAGTATTCCATGAGGTTAAGCAATTGAACCTTGCATTGCATCATGGGCCAGACAGGGTGGGGTGACAACTCCACATGGCCAGAGTGAGCCGTCACTGAGACATCTTGGTGACTAATCTGTACTTTTTACTGCAAGTCCAGAAAACATACCTTGAATATAAACACAATGTTCTTTAAATACTACCTGTCCATACATCTCACAATGATTATGTGTCTTGACAAGTTATGAGCTTTCTGTAGCTACCTCACATGATATCCCTTATGGATAAATACCCTGGAAGATATGTGTTTAGTGTAATGAGTTTGGCCGGTCCGAGATGAGAGAGTTGTTTGCAAATAACAGAGGACCCATTGTCAAGGGGTCTCTGTGGCATATCGACCTACTACAGGAAGATCATCATTTATTTTAGGGCTTCAGCATTGAGTATCTTTCCTGATGGCTTTGGGAGAAGAAATATGCTAGCAGAAAGGATAATGATGCAGACACGTCTTCCTCCAGTCAAACAGATTCGCTCCTCAGATGGGATAAAAGGGTAAAGCACTTTCCCTTCACAATATTTTTCTCCATAATATGTTTTGACAATCTAATTTAGAAGTCATAGAGTAGCAATGACACAGTCACCTGGGGGGTGGACATCGGAGAGTTCAGTTGCCTTTGTGATGAATTGGTGATAGTACAGAAATGACAAAATAACACAGGGGGACACGGAGGAGGCTGGCAGTTGAGTTGGCAGCATGTATAGGATAAATTGAACTCTACACTTCACTCAGAGCTCCTCACGAGTCCTGGGCATCCCAATATAATGTATGAATTGCAATTAGCATGTTATTATGGATAGTGCTTGAACTGCTTCTGTATTGCTTCATTTCAGATTTTGCAGCAGCTGCAGAGTAAAGTTTTTGTAAATATAAAATACCTATTCATTGAAATTAAAGCAATAAATCTGCTTTGGACAGTGATCTCTTGCGATTACTTTCCACAGAGTATGAGTTACTTGCTCCTCAGGGCATGGAGAGTTGCTCTGACTACGCTGTTTTGAATACAGTGGATCTGAGCACATCTTTGTATGCTGCTGTCATGTAGTCACAGACTTCTCAGTGACCCTGTGTTGTAACACTAGATAGGGGACCAGAGAGAACCACGGGATCTGCCTGGGTCCAGCGCCTCAAGAAGGAATCTACTCTGTATTCATCACTGCCGAGTCCTATGTGCTCTCTATCATAAAGGAGACTCTGCCCACTTTTAGGTAACAGCAGCCTCCATTGGTTGGTTGTGAACTTTATTTATACCCCATATCTGTCCTGAGTCTTGAAGGAAGCCTCTCATTTGGCTGTGGGGTTAGTAGTTAAAGACACGTGAGTGAGTGGAAGGTGCCCCAGATTATTTTCTCCATTTTTGAGTTACATTCAAACTGTCTGGAAAAATCTGTCTTTTTGTCTTCTTTGTCATCTAAAACAAGGGGAAGGGAGATGAATTTAATTTGTTTTTAACTTTACATCTCAACTTGGGAAGCAGGGCCTGTTTCCATTAGTGGCTGATCTCCTTCATTTGGTAATATCAAGAGGGTGGCTTCACCGATTCACTCTGTCTATGTGATTTTCAGCCATAGAGATCTTTGATATTTGCATTTCTCTGTCTGCTGCTCTCATACATGCTAAAGAATAAATTCCTCTGCCCTCCTCTATCCATCCTCTCTTGCTCGTCTCCTTCCTTTGCTTTTCTACTCCACCAGCCAGTAGAGCAGCAGACTGAAACTTACACACACACAAAAATCATGTTCATTTCAGTCTGTGGCTCTTTTTGCACATGGAGAATGCAGGGAGCCTCCAGGCAGAAAAGAATCCACCAGGTGTCTTATGGGCTTGATATGGCAATCACTGGGCAAGATTCTCTTGCTTGTGTTATGTAGTAGGTTGGATTAGATGATCAGAATGGCTCCTTCTGGGAGATTCTGGTGAACCAGATTCTCAGCTGGTATAAAGCCTCCACTTAGGATCTCGCTCCTGTGTGCCTGAGATATCATTACATATGCTATGACTAGAGCTGGTCAAAACTTGGAATTTCTGTCCCCTGGGAAATTCCAATAGTTCAAAATTTGTTTCCATTCCAAATCGGAACAAAAATCAAAACCAAAACAAAATAAAAATTTCTCACAAAAGAAGATCTTTGAAAAAAATCTCATTTTGAGTCAATCAAGACATCCCATTTAAACAAAATCAAAACATTTTGTTCTAGTTTGGACTTTTTAAAACAACATAATAAGTAATAATATAAAAATACATTTTGAAACAAAAAGTCATTTGACAATGCAAATTCAAAGTATTCGATTTGACTGAGGTCGAAGTGTTCTGCTTTGACCTTATCAAAATACTTCTTATTCCAAAATGAAATTTCATTGAAAATCCATTGGAAAGTTTTTGTTTTGATGAAACAGCATTTTCCCATGGAAAAACATTCCATCAGAAAATTTTCCATCAGCTCTAATAGTAGGACTTTGTCTAGTGCCCAGCACAACTGATGACCTCTGTGTGCTAGCATAATAAAAATAAAGAATCATCATGATTATTATACAATTCTTTTCACATGCCATTGTCTCAAAACTCTTTTCTATTTGCTTTCACGGTGCTCTGCCCGACGAAGTTTGCCATCTCCTCTTCTGAAAATCAACAGTGGGATGCACCACTCTAGACTACAGCCTCACTTTTATGAAGAGCCCCCAGGGAAAGCTGGCTTTATGGCTGATTCTAAAGTGATGTAAAACGTATTTGTGCAGTGATATTTAAGTCCCAGAATCATTCTGAAAGCCCTCTGACTGTGTTCCAAACCATTTTGCAGGTTGTTATAAATATACAAAGCCTTTTGTGGAGATATTCATGAAATTCACTCTCAGCTTACCGTACTTGGTAATGGCGTTGTTTATGTATGGTCTCTATGCCTTGATTCCAAGCTTTACAAACACAGTTCTATTATCCTGTTTAACTCCTCTATCAGTAGAGTACTTAACATACGCTGCTTTCCAGCATAGCTCTTTAATGGGCAAGGAAGGTATTAGATACTGCAGTTTGCAGTCAAAGAATGTTCAAATCTTATGATGTCTTTATTTTAAAATTCATGGAATTTCTAAGTACCAACTTTGAACAGTGACCAAATAGTCATTTCTTTTTTAAACAAGCTTTTTCTTTTCTTTTTTTTTCTTCCCTTTCCCTAGCTGGTTTTATCTAGTCAGAATTCCAGTTAATACAGATCATTTAATACCAATTTCTGCCCCTCTGATCTGAGAGACTCTCCCTTCAGGAGTCCCTTATTACTGAGTCCTGGCCCTCTGTAACACTCCATGTCCCATACCTAAACCCTTTCTTTTGTGCTTGGAGTAGGCTTCCTTCACTGTAATCAGCAGAAGCATTGGGCTATGTGATTACAACTGGGTTTAGCTTGCAGGTGCTGGGTGGTTTTGGGAGCCTATTCTACACAGAAGGTCAGACTAGATGATCTGGTGGTCCCTTGTGGCTATGACTCTATGAATCTTTCTGACTGCCATGGAAAGTGCCTTGCAAGTGAGATCAGATTCAGGCCCGACATTCCAGGCTTGAAAGGGGAAATATAAAGTGCTGGAGTGTACAGCTTGAACTCCATTCCACCACAGACCAATTGTTGCATGTGAAAACCCAGGGGTTAGAAAGGAACCTGGATAGCACAGGGGACTGCAATGGCAGATGGGTGCTTTCCCTTCTATCTCGCCAGCTGCCATCCAGTAGAGGAGGGTTGGGACCAAAAGTTATTTCTACCTGGTGGCTGCTTAGTGACAAGAGTGTTTGTTGTTTTCAGACATTGTCTGGAGACGTGTCCACATCACCGCGACTCCCCCAGCAGAACTGCTTCAGCGGAGAGGCCATGGAGTCAATGTCTCGCAGAGATACAACACCCCTCTCACCTACTTAGAGGTTCCGTCCATCCAGGCCAGGATTGAGGCCACGCAAGGTAGCACAGAAAACTTGCACTGCTACTTATACTGTACATTGTCTTTGGCTAAAGAAGAATTCTCACTCCAGAGCTGCCAATCTGTTATTTTTCACCAGCATCAAATTCACCTGAAAGGGAAAGAAAAACGCCCAAATGGACTAATAACCCTAGCTCACAGGAACTTGAGGTGTGGGGGCTGGTAGGACAAATCAGAAATCAATGAGCTACTCATGGAGTAAGCACCCACTCTAGGAAGGGTGGCAGAACCAAGTCCTCAGTGTTTGTACAGCAATGTGATGTACTATCTAAGTCAGAGGTATTACTTTAATGTTTTGCTTTTAAAGTTTAAGAGAAAATACATTTTGGGCCAGAGTCTCACCTGGTGTAAATGAGCCTAGCTCTACTGCCTTCAGTGGTGCTATGCTGATTTCTGCTACCTGAGGATCTGGTGCAATGATTTCTACCTGGGGGGGAAAAAGAAAAGAAAAGCAAAAGAAAAAGCTTACAATCTTTATGTAGAGAATTCTCTCTCTGCCCCCATCTCCATCATTTTACCTATCCAGTCAACTGCAGTTTGTACAGTGACCATCACCATAGCATATAAGCGCCACAAGGGAGGTTGGTTACTGGCATTCTCCTCTCAGCTGGCAAAGGAGGTGGTCTCGGTTCCTCATAAAGTTTGGCAAAATCTCACAGTTTAATTGTTGGAAACAAGAGCATGGAACATGAACAGCCCCAGCACAATAGGATTTTAATTTGGCTTCGGGATAGAAAGGGGTTTCTAGCAGAGCGCCAGACTCCAGGGGAGCCTGCGGTTTTCCTAATAGTTTACACAACTGGGCATATTCAGTAGGGAAGTCAAGGGACTTAATTGCGTTTAGGCTTAAACTTTCCCATAATGTGAGGCAAACTGCATGCTCTAAGCATTATTATTAAACAGCCCATTACACTTTTTAATGATCACCCTTGGAATCACTGTAACAGTGATCAGTGAGCTTACTACAAGCAGCGGACAAGTAAACCTCTGTAAAAACTAGCTCTCTCCCCTCGGCATTTACACAGCACAAACTGCCAAGGGGTATAGACCCTGGACAAGATCAGTCAGATTACACCAAAAGCCTCTGCTCAGGCAAAACTCCCATTTGCCCAGTCGTAAAGGATGCAGAGCCCTCTCGTCTTACCAGTGTGAGGCATACGGGAACTCTGCAGCAGCCTACCTGAGGCTGGGCTGACCCGAGTGGAAGGGAGTCCACATAGCTGCTGTTCAGAAATTCTTAACGGAAGCAGAGAAGCTCATGCAATAAGGATTCCATCCCATCCTGACCAGGCCACTCTCCCAGTACGCCTAGGGAGAAGGAATGAGAAGGGGGCGTAAACATTGCCCCTTGTGTGGAGGAGTTTGGAAGGGGAGGGGGTACTGTGAGGACAGTCCTGCACCACACTGGGTTCCGGATTTGGCCCCTAGACTTCAAGGAGAGAGAGGTTTTATTAAAGATTTCAGCTGGCCACCTGTAGGGTCAGGAAGGGATCCCTTCCCCCCAAGTGTATTCTGGGAGGGATTTTCTAGCTCCTTCCTCTGACATGAAATGAGACCTTGGATGAGAGGCTAGGGTTCTAAGATGGCCCCAAGCAGTCTCTCGCTCTAGGCTGCCTGGCTCTTGCTCACATGCTCAGGATCTAACTGGCTGCCCTCAGTGGGGTCAGGAAAGAATTTCCCCCCTGGTCAGATAGTCAGGGACTTTCAGTTTTCTTTACCTTTTACCACAGTGTGAGAGTGGCAGGATTATCTGGGTCTGTCTTACTTCATCATTTCCCTGCCATTGCTGGGTCACAGGTACTGGTGCATCTCAATCCCTCCTATTGTCTCCCTGTGGCAGGTTATAGTCCAGTCTCCTGGGTGCTGTAGTACTTTGGTGTAATTTTGGTTTTTGGGGTCAGCGTGCGGGTGCTGGCGATGACCTGTGATACGCAGGATGTCAGCCTTGATGGGCCTTAAACTCTCTGGCTCTGTGACCTCAAGAACTAGGCTGTAGTTCTGAAAGCTGCAGCATTAGCTGTGCAGGGGTTCTCAAACTGGGGGTCGGGAGCCCTCAAGGGTGTCGTGAGATTATTATGGGGGAGTCGGGAGTTGTCAGCCCCCGTGCATGGCTGATAGCCAGAGCCCTTCAGAGCTGGGTGGCTGGAGAGCAGCAGCTACTGGCTGGGTGCTCTGAAGACAGTGCCACCCCCAGCAGCAGTGCAGAAGTAAGGGTGGCATGGCATTGGGGGGTGGCATGGAATGGTACGGGATGGGGATTGTCACTTTTGGGGGGGGATCGTCACAGCCTGAAATATTTTCAAAGGGGGTCCCAGGAAAAAAAAGTTGGAGAACCTGTGCGTTAGAGCAAGGCGTGGTCTTTGCAATGCCCAACAGGGCCGTGAGGCAGCGCTGGGGGCAGCATTGATCAAATCAAAACAGACCCCTCTGGCTTCACTGTCAAATGCACCAGGAGTCTGGACTGTCAGGCTATGAGAAGAGCAGCCCCACACCGGCTATTGGGATGAGGTGAGGAAAGCCTGTGTTTTGATGGAAGCTTGTGCACACTCAGCCCTGGCTCTCCACCACTCCAGGAGCCTCTCTGCATATAAATCCAGCTCCACTCAACTGGAACGCCCTGTACAGCTGATGCTGTGCCAAGCTGTTGACCTGCGGCAGATCACTGGGAGGTTGTTCTCTCTCTCACTCTCTTTTTAGCTGACAGCAACTTGAGATACTTAGCACCCTTCCCCCACCTCAGGGCTGCAGTTTCCTCTCAGGCTGTCAGTCATCAGGCAGGATTAGCTGTCAAACACATGGAAGATCTATGATGTGAGGGCAGAGCAGGTCTTTATTAGGCAGCCTTGTCTATAGGCTGTTGTTTGTGGTCACACCGAGGAACCCCAGTCAAGGATCAGGGCCCTCTTGTGTTCGGCGCAGTACAGTGGTGTCACGAAGAAGACAGTCCCAGCTACAGAGAGCTCATCCTCTTCACAACAGACAGGGGGACAAATCAGACAAACCAGGTGGGAAGGGTGGGAGGGCAAAGCAACAGAAAGAACAGAGCTGAACAGAAAAGCAGCAGGCCTAGCTCATTACATGCCTCACTGGCACCAGACAGAAGTGACCTGCGGGCACGGGCGAAAACAGGTTTGGAGGAGGGCCCGAGAAGAGCATAACGTGGCAAGTTTACGAGCATCGACAGGGATTTTCTCCCATGCATGGGAGCAGGAAGGGGCAGCATGGGAGAGAATGCAGAGGGGCTGGAGAGAGAAGCAGATGAGCAGGCGATCCAAACCCCAAAGTAGATGAGGCCATTGGCAGAGTGGAGGCAGGAGTCAGCGGCTTGATAAGCTAGTAAAACTGATAGCACAGACTGCCTTCCCTCCCACTGGTGACTGCATGCCACCCCTGTGGTCGCTGCAGCCATTGCTCTTGTGGGGGAGTATTTTGCATGTTTTTAGCTGCCCATCAGTACAATTTGGCAGCTGGAAGCAAGGAAGAGAGCCAGCACTGTGTGACCAGCTCTCTGCAGACCACCAGGAAGATATCCTGGGACCGCAGTTTGAGAACAGCTGATTTAGAGATCTTGTACAGCCCCTCCCGCCCACTGGCCAGGGCAGTGAAACCACAAGGTCGCCACTTGAAACCAGATCTCCCACTTGGCATTGCACACCAAGGTCTCCATTACCGTGATTGTTACCCAGCAATGGCCCTTTACCCTGCTAGACACTGAACAGCTCCTGCAAGATTCTGAGCAGCCTCAACTTTTCATTGACTTCAGTGAGAACTGAGGACAGTCATGGCTTTTCAGGGAGACATGGAGCACCTCACAGGTTTGGATCCACTGTGGCTTTTCGTTCACTGAATCAACCTGCTGAACAGGCTTCCTAGCCCCTCACTTGACTCATATGCAGCATTAGGAACAGACTTGGCTCAATCCCCAGCTAGCCTAAAAAAACTTTGTACCATAGATGTGAGCAGAGCTTCTCCTGCTTTTGGGAATCATTCTGTGCGGGCCAAGAAAATAACCCAGTAGGCCTTCTCTAGCTGTGATTTCTGATGAACTTCTATGAGATCCATTTCAAGAGACCAGTTCAACAATTTGAAGCCAGAGCTCACTTGGGAACTGGGAACATCAGCTCTTGAGAGGCTTTTAAAGTCCTCAGAACCATTTACCTCTGGGACATTAATCTCCATCCAAAATGACATCAGTTTGTGCATGGAAGAGGGTGTGTCACTGTCTTCCTTGACATCAGGTTAAAATATGGGGCATCACTAAATTATTCAGTTTGTGAGAGGGGCTCTCAGTACAGTGTGTTGCTCTTCTGCAGTGTAATTAATAGTCTGCAGATTAAATATGAAATCGTTCCTCGTCATTAATAATTTAGCTGCAGTGTGGCGATCTTTAGAAAGCAGCAGCATTTCATATTCTTCTCAAGTACGTTGCTTGAAATGCTTTGGGGGAAGTCAGCTGCCTTTTCATCCATCTCAATTATAGTTGCTAGCTGCCGATTTTCTTAAGTGTTATTTTGAAAACGTACAAAACTCTTTTAGTTCTTTTCTTTTCATGCAGGTGTTTAGAAACATTTGTGTGTCCTGAAAAAGGAACAGATGGCACTTTACACCAATAACAATTTGCCTTAACACTGCATCTTTCATCCATACATGCAGCGGACTAGATTAGTCCATGGGTCTATCCCAGCCGTAGCAAGTAGTCCTTATAGCCACTGAGAGAGGGCTGAAGGAAGAACTGTATCTGGAAGCAGCTGCCACCTCCCTTGTGCAGCACTGACCAGACAAGAACAGTAATGTCTGGGAAGAGGGGGAAGAATGTGCTGTCTGAGTGTCTTGTCAGAGCCACACATGCCAGTGGAAACTATCCCTTAGAGAGATGGACAAAAGTTTCTCTATTTGATGGGTAGAAACCCAGTGGAGTGTGGTGCGCACAATCTCACCAGTACAGGAGTGTAACTTATTTTAGAAAACAGGGGACTGATTTTCAGGAGGGAGTGAGCTCCTGTAGCTCCCGCTGAAGTCAGTGGGAGCTGTGGCTCCTCAGCACCTGTGTAAATCAGACTCTCAGTGTCTAACACTGGGCACCCAAGAGTTGAGGCACCAAAGTTAGAGGGAAATTTGGAAAACCTGAGCCTTAATTTCATTGTGCCTCAGTTTTCCCATCTGTAAAATGGGTATGATACCCCCCACACACCTTCCTATGGGGAGGTGAATCTCCATTGATTAATGTTTGCAAAGCCCTTTGAGATCTTGGAATGAAAGGGACTGTAAACCTATCTCTAGGCTGGAGGAGGCCATGCTTACCTCTGATGTATAGAAACATCAGGCTTAGGGTGACCATATTTCCCAAAAGGAAAATGGGACACTGTGTGGGGCTAGCCCAAGCCCTCCTCCACCCCTGTGTGGGGCTGGTCTGAGCCACTCGCCTGCGCTGCCCTCACATGGGGCTGGCCCGAGCCCTTCCCCCATCCCCACGTGGGACTGGTGTCATTACTCACTTGAGCCCTGCCTGCTCCTCGCACAAGGCTGCAGCTGGCTCAGTGGAACCCTGCCTGATCTCAGCCTGAGCCCTGTCTCCCCCCATCCCTCCATGCAGGGTTTGTGTCATTGCTCGCCCCCTCTCGCCCATTCCTCTGCACCCCACTTTTTTTTGGCATTTGCCCAATTTGCCAAAAAAATCGGGATGGCTGGGACAGGGCTTAAAAAAGGGACTGTCCAGGCCAAAACGGGACCTGTGGTCACCCTAATCATCCTGCTCAGTTCCTCCACTTCAGAGTATTCAAGGATGGGTCACAGTGTTGCCTTGGGAAAATATCCAATATAAATAATGCTCACATTGCTACAGCTGACATTCCTATTGCCATACAATGGATGGAAATTCATTACCCACCATAGAAATACAGGTACCAATAGTTCCAGTAGACAAAGTAGCATTCTACAACCGTGTGGCTAATAACATTTTTCCTCCCAGAATTTCAAAAATATGAGACAACTCTCCTCCTTATGTTCCACTCTCTTGGGTCTCACCAACCAATAAAGCAGAACCATTGGTTGCCGGGCTTTTGATGGGGAAGACGGAGATGAACATTTGTGTTAATGCTGACAAGCATCATAATTTAGTTTTACGCCAGTACTAAAACTAGAGAAAAACTAATGAGCTGGGACAGCTGGAGTTTTATGGTGGTAGAATGTATATTTATTTGCTGGCCTATCCGTCGTCTCCCCAATGCTAAACACTCACAACACACATGAAGATGCACCAGAACATAGCACTGTTTCCTTTCGGTAGCAAACCCAGTGATTTTCAGCTGATGGTTCTTGAACTTGTGCTGCCTGTGGCCTCTTAGTACCCTCCTCCAGACTGAAGTCAATGGGACCATTCCTGGAGTAAGGTGCTACTCGACATGAGTGTCGTCAGAATATGGCCACACATCTAGTTTGGAGCTTTCTCACCAAACTGGAACCAGCAGGAGTCAGTTAAAACTCCTGTCATGCCTACACACCTTTCATTGAAACTGGAAGATGCTATTTTTGAGCCTCAGCTGATGTGAGATGAGCAAAACTCTAATATAATCAATGGAAGGTTGCCAGTTTAAATCAGCTGTGGAACTAGCCTGCTATGTTTTGGCATCCAGACACTTTCTTTTCTATATTCACCTTTATTTTATGTTAAGAGAAAGGCAAATGAAGAGTGAAGAGGAGTCCTCTGTAAGGGGTTGCACCAGGTGTGTCTCCTCTATAGTAGGTGGCATCCGAACACAATATTATTATTCATTCACATTGTGGAAGCACCTAGGAGCATGAGTCATGGACTAGGACCCCACTGCACTAAGCGCTGTACAAAGGCAGATCAGCTTTCTGCAGACAGGAGAAATGTAAAGGTGCAGTGAACAGAAACAGTCATATGGTTAACTCCACCATTAAAGCTGTACTCTTCTATATGGAGAAGCATGAAGTTCTAGGTGCTAAATTATGTTGGGTAATTTCAGGGTAATTGAAAAAGGTCCCATGCGGTGTAAGTGACACGGTGCATTTTTGGAATCTTGGACTGGCTGAGCTGATTGCATTTGATGAGATGCAATGCCAGTTGCAGTCAGGAGTTCCCTGAGGAATGTTGTCTTTAACTGAACTCTGCAATTCTTGTTTCCAAAAAGCAAACAACTGTTAGTCAGTTGAGCTCAAATCCCCTTGGTGGAACTGAGCAAAAGCTCTGGTGAGGAGTCAAGCTGCAGAGATCATGTAAATCCTCATGAGTCAGAGAGGAGCAATAAATGCATTATACCCTTTCTGAAGCAAAACCAATAAGTTATCTGCCTTTCTGACATGGATGTCAATATGGCAGTTGCCTCGGGGGAAAAATAGCAAGTGAAAAGAAACCAGTCAGATTAGTAGTTTGTGTAAACATTAACAGAGCCAGAATCCAAAATGCCAGGTCTCCCAAGGAATTTAAATAACACCACTTCTACAGTAACTTTCATTTAGTCCATTTGATTCATGTACTAACAGTTACTTGTTTACACACCTGGCTACATTTTAAATAGGTTTAATTGCTTTGTGACTCTCTGCAGCTTTCTTCAATGACTAATGACACATCAGCTGTTAAAGGCTGGGTGCTGCTGAGTTAAACTTTCATTGGAAGAACTCCCTAGTAGAGCTGAGTGAATAACCCATTTTTCAGTTCTGCTGCCAAACTGAAAAAAATTCATTTTGGGTCAAACGAAATGTTTCATTTGACACAAAACTATTTTTTAGTTTGTTTTCAGATGTTTGTTTATCTTTTTGTGTT
This sequence comes from Mesoclemmys tuberculata, assembly GCA_007922155.1. Taxonomy (NCBI): domain Eukaryota; kingdom Metazoa; phylum Chordata; order Testudines; family Chelidae; genus Mesoclemmys; species Mesoclemmys tuberculata. Next base: position 5,101,810 of record ML675655.1, read on the forward strand.
TTTATTTTAAAGTAAATCTAGCTCAATATTGAAATGAAATGTCATTTCAATATGAAAAGTCAAAACGTTTTTTAAAAGTTTTGAATATTTTTTCTCAATTTTTTCAGCTGAAACTCTTTGCTGAAATTTGACAAATTCATGAATAGTTTTGGTCGACCTGCAACAGCATTTTTCAGTGAATAAAATATTCATCCCAAAAATTTTGCCCAGCTCTCCTCCCTCGTCAGCCTTGTAACCCAGGAGACAACTCAGAGAAATACGGTGACCCTATGAGACGGGTGTGGCCAGTAAGAACAAGTAAAGGCAGAGGGGCAATGTGAAAGGGAAGGGGCATCAGATCAATGGAGCCTTAAACTTCCACCAGTGCAGATTCTTCATCTGCAAACTACCACCGTCCAGCATGTACACAGCAGGAGAAAACACAATACTGCCTAGGTGGATGGATTAGATGAGCCAATGAATTTTCCCATCTCCGCTGCATATGATTCTATGGAAACACACTGCACCTATTCACCCCTCTTTCCCCCCCCAATGTCAACATCTCTGAATCCTGCACAAATGCTTTGGATCATCTCTAATAAAATACCTGTGTGCTACATGCCCAGGGGCAGGGCTACAGAAAGAGGACTGGCAGACTGAAGAAAACTTCCATCTAGATGGTGAGGGACCCTTTATTACCCGCCTTTCTGCTTATGACATATACAGCCGAGTGCAACACAGCCCATGAAACGGGGCTCTGGTCTCTCCTGGAACGGCTCCAGCATTAACATGTCCCTGAAGGTCCATTTCAGTGCTGACTTACACCCCTTTGCCAACCCACAAAAGTCAACTGGGTAGCGAGGGGGTGAAAATCAGCATAGGACATGGCCTGGCATTACTGAAGTTCCTTTGCAGCACAGGGCTACATACACTAGACTGGCTTTTATCCTCAGTCAGAAGACAAAGGTTGTTCAATCCCATCAGTATTCGGGATTGCTGCATTGAAAGAAAAAGCAATATTTCCAGCCATGGAAGCTCATAAAAAGCAACTGCGCTCTCAAAGCAAGGGCTGTTTGAATATCTGTATAGTAATTCCTAATTAAATTGGACACAAAATCAGGGAGGGGTTATAGAACGGATTATCACGATCTATATTATTTTGGAGAACTATCTCGTTAGCGCTAGCCCTTCTCTACAGTACACAGGAATATAAAAATAAGAACATAGGGGAGCATATTAATGAATATGGAAGCCTTCTTTTCTGGTATTGCGCGCTCATAAATGAATCCACTTTATAGAGCCATAGCAGAGGAGAAATTACTTCAGTGTCTGATTTATCTGTTCAAATGCTTTGTAGTACTTCAGATTAAAAAAAAAATTTAATAAAGAATTAAGATGGTTTGTCTGTAATGCAAAGAGAATCACATCCCCTGTATTTTTAGTACCGAAAAATTGGAAGCCGGAAGAAATAATGATATAAACTACTGTATAAATGACAAAAATACCCATTTTAGTTATATGCATTGCTGTACAATCTTTTTCTACCCTATAAACATAATATATTCTTATGCCTATTTCAACTGATTCAGTAGTCATATACTGCATTGTGCAGTTTAATAGCATCACATCCTCAACAGCTCAGGCAAGTGATTAAATAAGAAATAAATTTTGCTGTCATAGCATTTAAAATCAAATCAAGGATCATTTGTTACCCCAAACGAACCAGTTATCTTTCTCTGCTTGTAAGTAGGCTGCTGTTTGCTGAAGCATTTAGAAATGTATATATAGTAAACTCTTTGCATAATGGCTTGCACTATAATATGATCTTTATGAGCCTGCCGTTCCAGAGACACTTGGAAGAACCAATAAACAGTACATTGCTTTTTTAATTTAAAGTTATAGGTAGGAGACATTTCATACTCTCCTTATATTCATCTGAATCTCGTTGGCTGCAGCACAGATTTGGGACTGAGAAGTTAGGTTCTTGTCATTGTTCCCCTTAATACAATGACTGCTGTTAGAGATCACATGCCCCCACTCTAGAAAGCTGAGTCTCAAGGCCACATTCTTTTGTCATTCCTACTCCTTTGTGAATCTGGAGTAACTCATTTGACACCCATGCAGTTACTCAGGATTTGCATGAGTGTGAGCAAACGCAGAATTTGGCTGGCCATCCCTGAGTTCAACTCTTTCATTTACCAGCTTCCTAAGGATGAAAAAAAACAAATGAAATGTAGCCACAAAATAAAGCCACCAGTGCTCATTTTCTGACAGTGATCAGACAGGTTCTGGGGTGGAGCTCTCTGAAATGGAACGATCACATTCTAGACAATACTGATGGGCTCCAGGGACCCAGCCGAAAGCTATCATCACACACCTCTCATCCATCGCCTTTGTATCCTGGTTGAATTTTCTTTGGCTAGGAGGCAAAACTCTCCCTGCCACTCAGTGCGAGAACTACATGAGGCAGAGAGATCTTTCATTCCCTTGGAATAGCAGCTCTGAGAAATTTCAGTGCATTGGCTTCCACACTATTCCCGTTGTGTGTGATTATACTTATTGTCTCCATGGCACTCAGAGCACTGGCATCCCCTTCCCTTCGGTTGAGAGTCCACTTCATCTTACAGGTTTGTAAGCGCTAGTTCAACAAATGTTTGTAGAGCCGTTGGCCAACGTGTCCCCTCTGCAATGGCTGATCACAAAACGATGGGCAAATCAGGGGCTTCCATTGTTCTCCGGAGTTCTGTGCTGAGTCTGCAGAGGAAGATTATTATGGCCATAGATGCATTCAATTCCAGGGAAAATTACCCACATCTGGAATGGAGAACAGCAGCTAACTGGAACCTTGTGTCCTGCACAACCCTGTGGGAAAGGGGACGGAGCAGGGCAAGGTACAGCCCTTAGGAAAAGTGCCTTGGGATCTGGAAAGTCCACGCAGAGCAGACAGGGATGATGGTTTTGAGTCCTCTCCTGAAATAGCCACACAACAGCCAGATTCTGACACCCTTACTCCACCAGTCACCCCAGTAACTTTCACCTGCCTAAGGAGTTCAGGACTTAGCCCTGACTACATTGCATGGAACTCAGGGAAACGGCTTGAGGAATGAAGAAAGGTTGAGCTGATCCTGAAAGGATTTAAATCCCTGGGGGCAGGGAATTTAGTTTTCCAAACTGGTCCATAGACAGGTGAGCCCTCCCCTCCAGGACTCACCATGCCCCATCCTGTCTACACGTGAACCACACCACCCGCCTGGTCCAGGAGCCTTCCTGGATGTCTTTGAAGCCTTTTCCTTTCTACTTGCATGGCCATCAACTTCCATCTCTCCTTCCCATCCCCCTTTCCAACCTGAAATTGAGATCTCTGCTACAGTCAATCAGTGAACCCTGCGACCCTCCTCTGGATACGGACTGACTTTCAGCAGGTTGTGTTCTGTCACTTTCCTGGAGGGAAAACCACACGATTATCTCATTACCAGCTGCTTTATCTTTGTGTTACTATATATTCCCTTAAGAGGGTCTGAATTATGTTGATGCTCTACTTTCAGACATCCTCTGTTATCTTTTCCCTAAGAGCCTTGCATAGCTGTGTGTTTCGCAATCTCTCCCTCATGCCCCCACACCATCTCTCACTATTACAGTGTCATATAATTTCATTAAATATTTGTCTTTTCCATAATCCTGCTTTGCTTCCTTCAGTACTCTGCTCACCAGCCATTGATCTACTCGAGACCAACCCTCTGGTCTGCATTTCAAAGGACCTTCCAAGTTATCTTTTATCTCATGGACTCGATGGGTGGTTTCGCATCTCAGATTTTGGTTTGACTGGATCCTCCATGCTACCTCCCCTTGTTCCCACACAGAGCTGAACTAACTGATCAATGAACCTACTTATTCAATGCAGCAAAAGTTGTCGGCAGTCATCACTCAAATAAGAGACCAGGGGAGAAAAATGGCTTGACTGGTTGAGTTGGTATTTAATTAATGATCAGACATTGGGGTGCACATGGAGCATTTTAGGGTGCTATATTTAAAGCAGGGGGTTGCTTAATGGAGGCAGTTTCTAGCACAGGTGGCAGAATAAGTAGCAGCAGTCAGAAAGATATTAGTATTATTACAACGTTAAATCATCTGCATCTCTGTGTTCTGCTTTCTGTCTTCTTGCAGGAGGGTACCTTTGGTCCTCCTGCTCCCGTTGGTCATCCATCCCCCTATTCTAACAGGCCCACTCACAACCACATATCTTTTGTTCTTGTGTGCTTCAGCCCTGAAGTCTCATAATGCGACTAGGATCTTGTCTTCATCAAGAAAAAAAGCTGTGTTCTTACCTTGTATTAGTTTACACATGGTAACTAATACAACATAAAATCCTGCTGAAGACAGGGCAGTTGTAGTTTAACATTAATTGGCAGATTGAAGTAAACCCAGGTTCCCCCATAGTTTTTAACTCTATCTGCTAACCCATGTGAAAGCTACAAACTGCCTTGTCATCACTAGGATTTTGCCTTGTGTTAGTTATCATGTGTTAGCTAACAGGAGGTGAGAACTCATCTTTTTCCCATTAGTGAAGGCACATCTACGGAGAGTGCAATATTTCAGTGGGATGTCTTTGTATTTCCTACGTTCCTTTCCTTGGATGGCTCTCCAATGATGCAATCGGCCCACTGCTCCACCTTCTATTTTTTATGGTGACTGGGAATTCTCGTCCATTTGATGGCATATTAACAATTTCCCACACTTGCAACCACTGTTTGTGGATGATTAATATCATCTTTACAAAGTTATGTTTGCCTGTCCCTTAAACATAGAATAATGGCCATTACTCCTCATTGACATGATGAGATATACCTCTGTCATTATTACCCCTATCTGCCACTTGGGAATACACTCAATAGGGAGAGACACACTGTTTAATTTTCCAAGTACATTAAATTTAACATCACTGCCTTGTTAATGGCCCCTTGTGTTCTAATGTGTAATATAAACCTAAAAATTAATTGCATCACCTTCTAAAGCTTCTTTAACTGCTTATGAAATGAAACACTGCTAATAACCCTCATTTTAAAGTCCATTCTTGTTAGAAGATTGTGTCTGACCAAATTTATTTTGTTAGCTCATTATTTTAATTTCCTCCTCCTGTAGAGATTTGCAAAGTTTAAAATATCTACATATCATCTTTTGGGAATTTATTTAAGAGTAATTGTCACTTCTTATGAGCATTCCTAGTCTACCGATAACTCTACAAAGTGTCCGCTCATGAGCAATTGATCTCATGCTCTCCTTGTGTGAGAAGTTCTTTTATGGAATCTCCTTTCTCAGAGATTGTATATGAAATAAATGTTTTTTAAAACTTATAACTGTAAGTATCTCAAGAAAAGTGAGGTCTTCATCAAATATTGGAAGTGACTTCGGTTACTCATCTTTTAACACTTCATCAAAGATGCCATAGGGTAACTTGAAAGATACAAAACAAAGGCCTTGCTTCATATTCATAGTGATTTACTGATGAAATTATTTAAACTGGCATAAATCAGGAGTAACTCGAAGTCAATTAGAGATTACACACTTGTATTGCAGGAAAAGTTGGGCCCAGTATGTGAAATTTCTCAAAACTTTGAAACATACATCATAGCTTTCTTAAACCATTGTGCTTAACTGTGGCCTTTTTTAAAAGTTCTTTTTATAAGTTTTTCTTTGCTTACTCAGGAGTTTGATGCTGGAAACCATTATCTGGCCTTTGCTATAGGCATCTCAGTGCTGTTCAATGGCTGTGCCTAGGGCACGTTGCTCTGCTGGTTAGTTTCCACCATTTTGATCAGTGTGCTAGGTCTCCATTCCTAACGTCAGTGTTCCTGGCTGGAATGTCAGACACAATGTAGAATTCCTGATGCATTCAAATGGAAATTAGACGTTGGCTGGTTGCAGGACTGCTTGCAAAAACCATCAGCTACCTAACTTAAGCAAAAGATCACCCCCTGTAACTGAGACATACCACAGTTTAACAATATGTTGTTTGACTATGCATCTCTATGGAGGCTGTGATGAGATGAGGTTATAGGTTCTACTGGGGTGAATGGCAGTGATCCTATATTTAGATGCCTTACACTTTACAGTATAATAATCCTTCTGATAATTTGTTGAAGAGCACCGACACCTTCACTGTTTGCACAGGACTTTGAAAATTGGCAGAGGGATAGTCCATGAATTAAGGAGGTGCCTTTTGCTGGCTCTGTGAAAGCCCATGCTGATTGATACTGAGCCATAAGTGGGACAAATTCATCCTCAGAGCGACTCCGTCAAAATCAGAGAGTTACATCAGGGGGAAAAATAGATTTTTGGTGACTAAGTGTAAAATTTGTCTCCTGTTTTTAGAATGCTGTGCATGAATGAAGAGTAACCACAGAACCCTAATGTGGGTCACATTATTTCACTAGCCTTATTTAGTTCAATCATATCCAGGCAGAGTGATTCAGGAGTGCTAATTTAATCTCTCCTTCCTTCTAATTGCTTCATGCTATGAAAAGCTAAGAACTCTTAAATCCAGCATAATGCTTCTCTCTCCTGGTGCATAGGAGAACTACAGTAGAGTTCTCAGTGTAAGGATGTTAGTGTGATAAACAGAATGCTGAAGGCCTCCCAACCCTTTGGACAATTTACTCCATGATTTTAAACTTTCAAATCTACATTACAGACACATTTCTCCTCTCCAGTTCATAGCGCTGATTCCAAATGCATATTCCATTCTCACTCCACTCAAGGAGATCCTCTTGACTTCAATGAAAATGCCTCATGGAGAGCATGCAACAGGGCTCTGCAGTGTGGAGTGGAGGCTTTTCACCCTCTAGGAGGTAGTTAAGCAAGTTTAAACACTTTCTAGATCAAAGGCACCAAATTCATCTCTGCTGTAACTCTGTTGAACTTGATGGAGTTACAGCAAGGATAAATTCATCCTGAAGTCCGTCTGTCTTAGGCATTTATATGGCCCCCATCACTGTAGTACCTGAGCAACTCTCAGTCTTCAATATATTTATCCTCACAACACCTCTGGGAGGTGGGCAGTGCTATTAGTCCCAGTTTATAGGTGGGAAACTGAGGCACAGAGACCAAGTGGCTTGCTCAAGGTCATACAAAAAGTTTGTAGCGGAGCAGGGAATAAAACCAGAGTATCTCAAGTCCCTGGCTTGTGCCCTAACCACTGGACCATCCTTCTTCTCTCTCAAGCCTGAGTTTGACTATCTGGGGATTAATAGTTAAAATAATAATAATAACTTATACAGCGGTGGACTGTGATGCCATTGTTCCTGTGATTAGCACCTTAGTTCACCAGTTGTCCCACTGAAATTAATGCATCTACTTGGAGAATAAAGTGCTTCTCATTGTAAGGGTATCAGGATCTGACGGATAGCACTTTTAACCTGCAAAGCACTTTTTAAACATTAACTGAAAACAATAAAAGTTACTCAAACCCCCAGCAAGCAGAAAGTGCTGTGTTTTGCATAGCTCTAATTGCTTTTCAGTCCCCAGCTAGTGCAACGTATTCTGGTTGCCCTTTGAAATGTATGGTGCTAATTATAGCTGAGATGGTTCGAGAGTTCATTCATGTTGATAACAGCAGCAAATAACATGCAAGCATGAGTGGGCATGAAGATGTGAAACACACTGTCTTGGGGAATGATAATAGACATGCAGGCGATCCATCCTTATTGCTTATTTGTTAACTTAGCTGTATGGGGCCTGATACTACAACAGATCCATGCATACAAACCTTTACCCCCACATGGAGACCAACTGACCCACAGGGACTGATCCAAAGATCACTGAAGCAATCCTTCAATTGTTTCAGTGAGTTTTGGATTAGGCCGGTGTTTCTCAACCTGGGGGTCGTGGGACAGGGTTTGGGGTGGGGTCACAAATGAAGGTAAGAAAAAACATTTGTGTGCCAGTTCAAAGTTTATTTTTACACAGAAACAAAGTATAAGTTCACTTTTTACAAATTACAAGTTTTACAGAGACCTTCAATGAGATACTTGCGCTTGTTTTGTAGCAGCAAACTTTTTTATTGAAACACTCATCAGCAGGTCATTCTCCACAGATAAGGTTTTCCGTTGCTTTGTTTTGATTGCAACCCTTGATGAGAATCCCAAGTCACATAAATCTGACATGAACGAGATTAAAACTTTCAGTTACAAGTTCGGGATACTCATGCTCCTGTGCCATCCAAAACGTGCATGTGTCTTCTGAAGGAAATGAATGTTGAAGCATTTTATCAGATGAAAGCTTGATCAATTTTTCTTGCAAGTGTTCTGTAAATGTAGCAGACTTGACCAGTCTTTTGTTGAACAGATTAATTATCCACCTCTCGCCAAGGCCTTCGTCATCAGGCGGGAAGTAAAACTGGAGCTGCTTTTTCAGTTCAAGTATATGTTCAATCATGTTTTTTTAATTGTTTCACACTCTTGTCATTGGCAATCAATTTCATGTACTCGCAACTCAGAGGAAATGAAATTTCTACTCTGAAGCTGAGCAGACCAGGCTCCAAGCTTCTTTCACTTTGTCTCCCAACACACTTATGTTTTCATCCTTGAAAACTCGCATTCAACTCATTCAGATGACTGAAGATGTCTGCTAAGTAAGCCAACTGGAGAAGCCATGATGGGTCACTGAATGATTTAGCATAAGGAGACCCTTGATCCTAGAGGAACATACGTACTTCAGCTTGCCGTTCAAACAGTCTGCTTAACACATTTCCCTGTGACAGCCATCTCACCTCAGTGTGCAAAAGAAGACTTCTATGAAGTTCGCCATTTCATCACATAAAGCTGCAAACATGTGAGCTGACAGAAGCTGGCTTTTTATGAAATTCACTTCTACAGACCCATCAAGCACCTGATACAACTCAGAAGGCATTCCTTTTGCAGCAAGTGCTTGCTGATGTACGAAGCAATGGGTCCAAACTGTTTTTAATCTTGCAACAAGCCCACTGTTCTTGCCAGGCATTGCTTTGGCATTGTCACTGCATATAGCAATACATTTTTTCCACAATCAATTTCAAAATATTCAGTAGCTTCAACAAACATGTTAAATAGACATTCACCAGTTATGTGGTTAGGCAGTGCTTTACAGAAGAGTATGTTTTCCTCAACAGTAGCATCTGAATTATATCAAATGAAAGCTAAGAACTGTGCTGAGCCTGGAACATCTGTTGATTCATCAAACTGAACAGCTAAGAATTCACACCGTTTTAACTTTTCTTTCAACTGCTCATGAACATCATCAGCCATTTCATTATTACGCTTTAAAACGATATCCCTTGATAAAGGAATAGCTTTAAGCTTATTTGCCAATTCATGGCCAAGCATGCTTGTAACCATGTCTAATTCCACAGGAAGTATGAGATGCTCAGTTATTGTATGTGCCTTATATGTTTGGGCAATACAAAGTGACACAAGCATTCTTACTGATGATACTTGTGTTCAACATCAGTATTTGCTTGCTATTCAAGCTGTTCAATTTTCTCTTAAAGAACTCAAGGAGCTTGATCTTTAACTGTGGATGTTTACTTTCCAAATGCGGAATTAATTTAAAAGGTTTATGCTTTCATCACTTAGCACTTCACCACACACAACACAGTGAGGTTTATTTTCGATTGCTGTAAAACTGTACATTAAATAGCTGCAGTCGTAGTTTCTGCACTTCGCCTTCTTTACTCCTTCATTCTGTTAAGTACTTAGTTGAGCTCTCTTTAAAAATTTATCCACTGCACCAGAAGACCTCGCTGAAAAGTGTGCATCCACTATTTGCTAGCTGCAAAGAATAACACCACTGTCCGGACAGGAAGCAGCAGTGAGCTCACATGGTTGTGCGAAGTCACGTGGTTGCGTGAATCCCACTACTGTTAATGACACAGTGTATTTTTTGGGATAACAGAGCTAGCTGCTAACATAAAGAAGTATAGGAACTGAAATTACTCAATATATTTGTGTAGGTTTGAAATATTAGTTTATTAATGCTACTGGGCCAGTATTATTCATAATTTACTTAATAATATTTAAGATAGAGGGTTGTAATTTTTTCAAGTCTTTGTATGGGAGGGTGGGTGTCACTGTTTTTTGGGGTTTTTTTAAGTCCAAAGGGGTTCGCTAGCACAAAAAGGTTGGGAAAAAGTGGATTAGGCCAATAGGCCCCCTATGCAGCAATGCATTTAAACAATGCATTAATGCACCTCACTCTCTTCAAGCTTAAAGTTAAGCATGTGCTTAAGTGCTTTGCTGAATCAGAGGCTATCGTTCGTAAAGGACTTTGGATGGAAGTCTGTATGGATGAAAGGTGCTATATCAATCCAAGGTCACTGTCAGATTTTGAATGGTTCCTCTCCAAACATAAAGGCAAGCACAGCTATTAAGAAATATGACTTTGTTCTTAAATATTGACACTGATATGCAGGGATTATATTCCTGTCTCCATTAGATTAGAACCAGTGCTTGCAGTTTACCTCCTTCGTCCAATCATCCCGCCACAGTGAAACCAGCACGCTGCAACTTTGTGTAACAAACTTCCTCTTCGTTAGGAACAGAAAAACACCCTTAATAATAATTCCACAGGTGAATTATGTGTTGTGTAAAACAAAACAAAATAGCTAGATGGACAGAAGTAATGGACAAGAGCAACTGATGGCAATCTAGGGGTCTGGGCCAACATCTATTAAAGTCAGTGGGGATCTTCCCTTGACTTCAATGGAAGTCAGGCCCAAAGAGGGACATGTTATGTAGTGATGTTCCATATTTTGCAATGTGGAACTAATGGACCAGCATCCAGCACTCCCATCATGAGCTCTTGCATCTCAATCTGGTTTGTGGTCTGGTCCTGGAGCAGAACAATGCACGACCCTTATACGGGGCTTATGGCTAAGCCCCAGTTTTGCCCTAAGTACGTTTTTTTAAAAAAAGCCAAAGGCAATGGGTAAATTATTTGTTGCAAATTATTTGCTCAGCATTAATTATCAAATTCTGGCACCCATTAGTTAAACTGGTTGATTTTATTACAGAAAAAACAAATCAAAAGGCTGACGATAATGAGGATGAACAGGCATTTAATTATCCTTGTTCTAGACAGAACGATTATTAATTTTAAACTGCAAAAAACTCATTTGAAAAGTTTGGAGTCTGGAGAATTATCACAGCAAGCTGAATATCACTGCAGGAGATGTATGGTCAGACGTTTCATACCACTAAATAAAGCAAATCAGTTCCTACCCCCTCTCTTCCTACCCCCCTATAAAATACAGAATTAAAACAAATAGACCTAAAGCCAGAAACTTAGTGTTTGGCTCTTCTTAGGTGCTGCGTTTATGGCTGAAAAACACCTGTATAAACAAATTACTGAGTGACTTGGAAGCTCATTAATCAATGCATAACAGGTAAATACAATAGGGACCTTTCAAGAATGAGTGTGATCTTAGTTTAGTGTTAGTGTGATAAGTGGATAAGGGAACTTGGGGAAGGGTAATTAAAAAAAATCTGCAGACACACAAAGGGATTTGTTTTAAAATAAGCACTAACATGAGATTTAAGTAGTAACATCATGTTAATCATGTGCACCGTCCATGTATCATGCACTAGGAAAAGCAATATGGTATTTTCAAATTCAGCACACTAACAGCCCATGCAATATGTGGAAGTCTGACACTTGCCTGCAGTCTCATATCCACGTGGCTTTTCTGGGTTTTCCAGCTGAGTCCATGATTCTTATTTTTGATTGTAGTATTAAATAACTGCCCACCGAGGATAACAAAAAGAGTTAAGCGCCTGCAGATACTGACCTGCTGAGGAAAGGCTGAACATACGTTGCTTGGCTAAGTGACAGCTAAGAGTGGATATGGTAACAATCTGCAACTAAAGAGTGTCTAGAGTAATTCGTGGGCACTCATGGACAGCCCAGTTTCAAAGCTCATTCTCACCGCAGGCCGGCTGCGTCTCCATGTTGCACGTACCCAGACAGAAATGAGGAGAAAAACAGAGCAGATGGGGGTGGGCTGCTGAGCTGGAGTGTTGGATGGAAGTAGGGAGAGATGGAAGGGCAAGCGCTTAGCCCCAGCTCAGCTGGTTTGATGCTGGCCATGGGAGCAAGAAGCACAAATAGCAAAGGGCTGGGAGGCTCACACAGCTTTGAGTTATTGACCTTCAGAGAACTAACTCCACTGTGCCACGATGCACCGTGACTTCTGTGTGTTTCTTCCTTCTTAAGCTAAGTGAACTAACAGTCGAGCAACGATGGGCAGTCTGGCACCTGCCCAGAGTCTGCCTCCTTGTTCATTCCTGGGACATGCAGCTTCTTTCTATTCTGCCCAGGTTAGCAAGTGACCTAGTTCCAGGACTTCGAACCCATCTGCATTCATGACCCTGCACGAGTTTCCTAAAGGGGGTGAGTGGGTGGGAGCAATTGGTATCCCCAGGGAACATTCCCCTGCCATGCTTCCAGCCAACCTGATTCATCGCTGTCAGAAGAATTCGGAGCCTGTGTTCGTGCTAGTCCAGCTCCAGCAGCTCACGCCTGCCAAGCTGCAAAGAAAGCTGTTGAAGGATTAGAAGGTCTTGGCAGAAAATGCTGACGCTGCGTGGATCTGTGGATGTTCGCAGCGTGCTGCAGACAGCTTTCAGCTGAGAGCTCCCTGGCTGGAAACGTAAGTGAGCAGTGCCCAGGTCAGCTTGCATTAAGCCATGAAGGGGAGAGAGTTCTGCTTCATTTTGGAGAGTAGCCATGGGATGCACAAGACAAGTGCGCCATAGCTACGCCCTGTGAGGAGGTGTTCCTGTTCAGGCAGGACACACCAGACACTTCTGCTGATTATGGCCTATGTGTACCTATTTCCCACGGGAAGCTGATTTGCCTTTAACTGTACAGCAGTGGTGCCTGAAGACTTAATTCCACACCTTCATGCACATTAATATCTGCATGCAGCAGGGAGCCACAGCCTTTAGCGAAAAGTAACATGCTGATTTCAGTTGTGCAGGATGCAGGCGAGGGACCAGAGATCAGGTACCAGGAATGCCTGAGTTCCAGTCCTGGCCCTGACACTGACTCCATTGCATTTGTACATGTCACGTCCCTTTCCTTTGCCTCAGTTTCTCCATCTGTTAAACAGTGCTGATAATACCGACCTTACAGAAAGACGGCAGAGTTGTGCATGACACCATTTAACATTGGCATAGATCTATTGGCATCTTCTTGCTGTAGGAAATCAGGTGGCCATTAGCACATACTGTGGTTCTAACCGGGTTGCTTTTCACCACTAGCAACCAGCACGCAACTCACAAGGGAAAACGAGTGCCGGGGTCACATTTTGCTCCATGATAGAGTCTTGGCCACATCCCCAAATCTGCCCCGGCAAAGGGAGCCCCACCGCTGGAATGGTAGGGGTGCTTGCGGCAAGTCAGGAATGAGGTGCATTAGAACAGCTGTGCACAGGGCCCAGCACTCAGACGTCAGGGGTTGCTGGAGATCAGGACTGAGATACGCAGGCAGAGTGAGGTCTGGGGTAGGGTGAGTTGTGTCCGTACAGGACGGGACCAGTACGGGGTGCTGCAGCTCAGGACTGAAATGCATTGGAAGAACTATTATGTCTGGGGTTAAAAGCCAGCAAAGGATGGGCTGTTGCAAGTCAGGATGCTGGTGAATTAGTGCTATGCAACGGCTGATCAAGAAACACCATGGGGTGTTGCGGGGGAGGCTCTTTGGCAGAGCTGCACGGTTTCCCAGGAGTAGGAGGGCGTGCTGCAGGCTGGGCCTGGGACAATGCATTAGCAGAGCTGTATGGGAACCCAGCATTGGTGTGAGCCAGGAGAGAAACTCTTTGGTAGAGCTGTGTGGGGACCGTTTCAGAGCACGGGCCTGTGGCACATCTGGCTGTAGCCCAGCTTCCCACTTCCACAAGCGTCAAACTCATGTGGGAACAGAAAAGGAAAATTCTTAATGCAGCCCAGCTGGGGAGACACCTGCTGCACTATGCCAAGTGGTTTTAAAAACCTGCTCCAGGCCCATAACTTACCAGCCAAGTTAACACCATCTATAACTCTGCACTCGGAATCTCCTGAGCCGGGCAGGTTGCTTGGAGAGCTTTTATCTGATGTTGTGAATAGAATCTAAAGCGTGGAAAATGCTGGCTTTGGAGCTTGCTTTCTGGTGGTTCCCTTTCAGGAGAAGGGACTCATTGTAACCTCCAGCTGAGACTGTTTCCAAGAGCTACAACTCTTTCCTTAAAAAAACCCCTCACTTCTGTTTACCAAAGATATAACTCAGTGCTATTCAGCAGCGCAGCTCAAATGGGCATCCATCTTTTTTCTGGGGACAGAACCTTTGTTTGGTAGTGCCTTTATAGCAAATGTTTGTATTGATTAGCTTGGCATCTAAACAATCGATAGGAAAAGAAAAAAAATCCAAATCTCTCCCTGGAAAAAACAAACACACTCTCATCATTTATCCCGAGTGGTCAGTAGCACAGATAACATTTTTCAAAGTGTAACTGCAGACAATTGTGCTTTTTGTCCCCCACCCACCCATGCCAATCAGCTCGTCTTAGCTGGCATGATAAATGTTAGCTTTTAAGCAAGAATGGATTGATTATTAATAGTTTAGATACCAGTTACAGGAACTGCAATAAAACTAGATTTTAATTTCCCTCTCTATTAAGGAATCTCATGTTTCATTCAATATAAAGAGAAAATACTAGTCTTTGTTAAGATATTAGATTTATTGCAGCTATAAAAGGTCATTGATGCACTTAAGTATGTTTTATATTTGACTGGTTTTTAAAGAAAAGTTAGTGTGTGTGCATGACTGTCACACCTATTCTTCTCATCCCCGAGCTTTGAGCTAGCCATAAGGAGACTATACTTGTCTATAGGCACCAAAAGTAAGTGACTGTGGAACTGACATTTTGATTAATGTTGAAGATTTTCCTTAACAAAGACTCACTCCAGGAGGCATACCAGGTGGCAAGAACAAGCTTCAAACATAATTGGCCCCTGTCTTTTGACAGATCCAACAGTCCAGCCCTCTGGTTTTGACTTGAGAGAAAGCGCCATCATTTCAGATGTGGAGTGATCAAATATGCAGCTAATGGCTGTACATGGGGCCTTCCTGACTCTCCCTTTTGCTGCTGTTGCAAGTTAGAAAATGTAGGTGACATATTTGCAGGCTGCACCCATCAGCAAGGTCTGTCCCCTCATGGACTTGCACAATGTCCTTCCCTCAGCTATTGAACAGTTAAGACATTTAGACTAACGTGTTTGACTTGATCGTCTATGCAGATGTAATCATAATATGTACGCTTACGCTGATAGTTTCAAAATGCTTTGGGATGTCAGATGATCTAACATGCCATATTATTGGGTGCTCTTTACCCATCTCTGAAATGCAGCCAACTCCCATAGTTATCCAGAAATACTGTACATCCATGGAAGAAAGTATCTTCCAGAGGCATGAAAAGGAGCGGACCTAAAGCCAGGATTTTTTAAAATCAAATTTAGAAAAGAGGATTCTAGCATGAATACAAAGTCAAACTGAAGTGAGGTTGGAACAGCATTATAACAATTCCATTGCCAACTTGGAGCCTCTCAGTTGTGTCTCATATTATGGCCACAGGTTTAGAACTCAGTTCCTCCTACTCCAAAAGTCAAGGCCCTCCTCCCACCTGAGCTAAGGAGAATCTCCACTGACAGCAGTATAGTGCCTATGCCACGTGGTGGAGCAATGATGAGCACATGCATACATTATCCAGTTCATTAAAGTACTTACAATATCACCATACAATCAAAGATCAATGAGTGCAAAAATAATTCCAGGGCTGGTTTGAGGTTTTAACTTGCTTCTCACAGCACATCAAAGCAGGAATAAGTGTCTGTTTTTGTTCTGCTATAACTTTCTTGTGGTGAATTCCTGTTTGCCATTAAAAAAAAAAATCCCCCCCGTATTTCAGGAAAATCACTTACACGGGGATGAGATGTTTCTGCTCTTATTTGCATCTGAGTTAGGAGAAAAAACATAAAAGCTGCCTTGACTGAAGAACATAGTTGTGCATTTTAATCTCTTATAACTTACTTTTATGATGTAATTCTGAATTATGTTATTGCATTTGTATTTAGAAAGCACACCAGCTGGTGCATGAAGAAACACTTTAAATTAGGGTTTCCCAAATACACGTTAAATTCAGATTTAATAAGACAGTTACCACATGGGATTTAAACACCAATTGATTATTTAGAAAATATATCAGTGGTATATGCTATCAAGCAGGCCTCGAACTCTGCCTCTTCCACATGATGTCTCCAACCGGTTCTCTTTCTGCTCAGGCATATACATCACCCATACAGCCAGACTTGATTTCTCAAGCCTATGTGAGCCCATTCCTCACATGGCAGCATCTTCTGCAGCCTTGTCAAAGCTTGAATTATACCTCCCCTATTCAGCCAGTGGCTGGGGTTAACCGTGTGACAGAAAAGTGGGAATTGCCTTGATTTCAGGACCCAGCCCAGTTAATTTTTAGCCAGAGTGGTGCTTCGCAAACCTGACGTAGTCACAGGCCAGCTGAGTGCATCTGTGCCCCATGGACTAACCACCACTCCTAACTCAGCCACGTTGCTGCACACTCAGCTGAGGATGTTGCACCTCAGCTGCCCAGAGAGGCCACTCTTGAGCAGTGGATGATACTCTCCTCCCTCTCCTCAGAAGCTGCCTTCCTCAGCACACTCAGTTTAAGCAGCGAGAGAAATCTGGGACCAGGATTCAAACTGGGATCTCCAGCATGGGAATGCAGATCAATGACACTCGGAGCTGAGGGAAACTGGTGGCATGATTCACAGAGAGACACCAGCGATTCCTGTGACTGGCCTTACACGTTAAATGCCTTAACAGCCAAAAAGCTGGGAAGGGATTCACAATATCTCAGGCAGGACTTGAGACAGTCCTGGAAACTGAGAAGGAAGAGGCCACTTCCAGCCCAGACAGGCAAGGAAGGGTGTTCTCAGCTCCCACAGCTACTCAGCGCACAGCACAGAACTGCACCACATGTGACTTGGCCTGGCCTCCAGCGAGGACTGTGTCAGCCTGAGCCTGCCGCTCCATCAGGTACAGCAGCAATTCTACACCCAGGCAATTCCACTGACATCAGGAGATTTACTCTGCCCCAGTGATGCCCGTGAAATGACGTCACTTTCAAGTAGGAATGTACCGGCATAGGGCAGTAGCTGAAAATGCTTCCTGCTAACAGAGTCATTCACTTCCCTGCATGGCATGCACAATTTGCTTTGCGGCACAGGAAAAACTCCACTCTAGACTTATTCTTTAAGTGCGTCAGATTATTTTGCAGTTTGCTTCCCAGCGATTTTCTCCTGACAATGCATTACTGCCTCTCTCCTCGCGCTGAGCGGTATCAGTGACAGGTGAGCGCCTCTGCTGATGTAGATAGACAAGCTCCTTCAAGAGAGCTAGGCTGCTTTACACCAGCTGACGAGCTGGCCCTGGGACGGCAGGAGCCTAACTTAGTGCAAAGGGGTCTGAAAAATGTAGTTTGAGGGGGGTGCGTGTTTTCTGGTGTGCACCTTTTCATCTGCTGAAGAGAACTTTGTTTCTCATCCCAGGGTGTCTTCCCAACATGGATTCCTTAGAGAGATGGCACCATATTGAAAGGAAGGCTCCTTATTTATTTATTCATTTGCTTAGAAGTGCCTACTAGTGCCTCTAGTTAAAGCGCCTTACGTTATACAGAACAATCATCGATTGGTTTGATACTGAGCCATTTGGATGCATGGGTGTAGCACAGGGCAGAATTCAGACCTGTAGGTTAATTTCACTTTGATTTTCTGTGTGAGTCCTTGTCCTGGTGCCATTTTCTCCAGTAAAAACTTTCCCTTGTTATCTGTACCACAAGTAAGTGTCAGTTCTGCTGCCCTAGGAGATGATGTCAGTTATACATCACTTGCCATGGTCCCCCTTCATGTTAATTTATAACATCATTAACACTGTGACAAAAGAGGGCTTTCCTATCACTGGTTTCATTTAACAGCCCCTTTAAAATAATACCCACAACTGCTCATTAAAAATGTAAAAATATTAGCTCAATTTTAGCAGGACCTACATGAAACAATGTGCTATGGCCTTATACTACCTTGGCTAGCTCACTAGTACTCCAAGTGGGAAGGCAATATTATTGATATCTGCAAAGCACGATGACCAGTACAGTCCATTAAGGTCACTGCAGAAAGCCAGGTGTTTCACTGGATGGAAGAAGACAATCTCTGGGTTTCTGTTTCCCTGCCTCTTCTTCATTTTGTCTATTTGGACCACAGGCTTTTGGGGGCGCAAAGGGTGTCTCTCAGTGAGTGTGTGCACAGCATTGACCCCGGAATTAGACAACGAACTATGTCTGAGGGGTGGGTTGTGGACCCCAGTCTCACCTCAGCGTTTTGTACTTGCTGGCTTAGGCGGCTCCCCACTCAGTGTGCTGATTTCTATGAATCCTTTTTATGGCGCCTGACTCTCTCCATTCATTGTACAGGGAGCCTGGATGCCTAACTTGGGGCTGTGAATTCCAGGTGGTCACAGGCCACCTTCAAGTTAGCTGCTGCAACCCTCCTCCCTGTGACTCTAACCCTAGAAGTTTATTTTAATCAGTCAGGTCAGCAGCTCTGACTGTGGTACACACAGGGAGCAGATCCATTCAATGAGAAAGAGGGGGATTAGAACAGCACTGTCAACAAAAATTCCATTTCAGTGTTTGTCTGCAGAAGACGCCAGGCCATTTGGCATATCCAGAGCCTGCTACTCCATTTCAGGGACCTTGTAGAAACACTTACACTGTGGAAAGTGGATATGTAACACTCCCATCTGTGTGAATAAATTCTGAGCTGATAACATTTAGTCCAAGTGGAAGATCAGACCCTGGTCATTTATTTTGTGTGTGTCTTTCTTAAAAATGTTTAAGAATCTTTGCTGCCACTTCTTTTTTTTTTTTTTTTTTTTTGGTAGTTCAGAACTGCAACATGCTACTCAGATACTCTGGATAATTTACTTTTCTAATCGAATTGATTTCCATTCAAATGAATTCTCTTGTCCGTCTCTATTCCAGTAATGTTATTTTAAGCATAGGCTGGGTCTTGGCACAAATGTATAATCAAACAATGAGATGCAGAGGGCATTGTGGTATTTTATGGTGAATCAAATAGAAGTTAAATTATAGAAGCTTTTAGGTGCAATAATTTATGTCTTGTAACTTCTGTATCGGTCCACAGGATCACATCCCCTTCTGGATTTATCTGTCTTCTTAATTTGTGGCTTGGCATTTTTTTTCCTGTTGCATTGAATTAGACTGATCTAATTTCTTTTTGAAACGGAAGCAAACTTCATTTGGGGTTTGGAATGCTAAATGTGCTAGAGAAAGTCTGGTGTAGGCAGGTCTTAAAGAGAAGTTAGACATAATCAGGTCAGATGAACTCCCTTCTTTGCCACAGCTGAAATCCTATCCTTGACACAAAAAGGCTATTTCCTTCTGCAGAACTGCCACTTTTTATTGCAGAACTGAATTGCTTCTGTATATGGACTCATTTTATTCCCTCGGTGGAGAATGGCTTTATTTTCACTGTCTGGGTTATGCTGGGGAGCCAGCAATCCCTTCCCTGAATGTAGAGGCCAGGCCAGAATTTAGGGAGACTCCAAGGCAGCACAGACTGTGTTAGGTTGAAAAAAACAGAGAGTAGGAAGGATGGTCCAGACTGTGATTGGGAGACCTAGGATCACCAAGGATCTGCCCCAGTTTCCATGGTGACCTTGAGCAAGTCACTTAATCTACTCTCTGCTACAATTCCCCACCTGTAAACTGGGGAGGATGCCTCCTTCTCACACGGGTATTGTAGGGACAATATCCATTAAGGATTGCGAGGCCCTAACATACTATGGTGATGAAGACTATTAAGTAGATCGAAAGAAAGAGGCAGGAAGAGAAAGAAGGCTGAAAGGGGCAGGGGGATTTGGCCTTCAGTAACTCAGTCTATAAACCAGCAGAAGGACAGAGGATGTCTCTCACCTGAGTCCAAATCACTGAGAACTGGGCTGTGAAAGCTGAGCAGGACTTTGGTAACAGTGAAAAGAAAGAACCCTGCCAAGCATTTCAAAGACGCCTTCGGATCTCCTTAGCTGGCACATGGATTTAATTGACCTTGGTCTGGAGATATAGTGCTGACAAGGCTACAACTGCAGAGCTGTCCCTTCGCTAAGGGAACAGCCTGTGGGCCAGCTGACATCTGACCCTCCTCAGGCTGGCTTAGCCGAGCCAGGTTTCCACCATATCCATGTGCTTTCCTTGATTGTCCTCTGCTGCTGTTCCGCCGGTGGAAATGGCTGCCGTGTGTAAACGTACCATGTCAGGTGGCCTCCAGCTCATGGCTCCAGGGGGGGTGAAGAAGGAGACTCTCCTTTCCCAGTCCCCACAGCCAAGGAACTGGATCCTTCTGGGATGTCTTCAGAGCTCGGGGAAATGTCATGGACTTTGCTAACAGTTGTGCAGGGCTGGGGCATTGGTGAAGAGGCCCACGTACCCTCACAATGTTCCCCATGCCTACTTAAGGGAGGGCTCCAGGGGCAGAGGTGAAAGCTTCTGAGAGTACAAGGCTCAGAAACTTTGCAGGTGGAGGTAGGACAGTAGCACCTATCAGCCCCCACCTAGCCACCCTCTCCCCACCCTTCTGACTTCAGAGCTCGACCGAGCAGAGGGGCTTTGGTGGGATCAGGATCCGGGGGAGTGCGCAGCTGCGCTATAGCTTTCCTGTCCATGTGCTCCCACCAATCGCCTCCCTACTAACACAGGTAGAAGCTGCCATCAAGCCCTGACAGGAGAAAATGTCTCATGCAGCCAGAAATGACATGGCTTTAAAAATAAAATCCCTTCCGTGAAGCGTCCTTCCGTGTGAGACACTTAAAGAAAGACCGCAAGTGAACTACCTTAATTCCGGTTGCAGATCTGCTTCATAAATTTGCTAGTTATTGTCATGCCACTGCCTGCTTTCACAACTCTTGCAGTTACCTGAGGACGTGGCCATGCGGCCATTACTGGGGCTTCTCCCTGGTTATTGACTTTGTCTTCCTGTTAGGGATCAATATCCCTGCCTGGAGGAAGGCAGGAGCAAACCACAGACTGATTTTTTTAACTAGATCCCAGAAGCCGCCTCTCTTACCAGCACTAAACAGCAGTAAAAGGGGATCCTATTAAAGACACGTTGTTTGGTTCTCTCTGTTCTGGTGACTTAAAGCAACCAAAAAAATTTGCACCTGAAATTTCAAACAATGCTCGTTTAATTGCTCCCATCCCATTTTGCTTTGTTTAATTAAGCTTGAGGAGCCTGGACACCTACCTGGCAACCACCCACAATCCCCCGTATCCAGCAAGGACACTGGCCTGTCTATAGCCTCATGATATTGGCACCTCACTACTCCCATGCAAACCTCTCCTCTAAATCAAGCTGCTGAAATTGCTGGTTAGTTTCCTTTTGAAAACAAATGTGTTTGAATTTCTGATGAAGAGCTTCATGGTTTCAGCATTTCCCTTTCCCAGCAAAGCCATGCACGGTGGGGGTGCTATGAACTGTCTGCAGAATTCTGGGCAGGACACTATATAATTACCGGCATTAATTATTTGTAAGGCAGTAGCAGCTAGAGGCCCTAGTCAGGGATCCAGGCTGTACACGTGCATAACAAAGAGATGTCCTCCCCCTCAGGGCCTAATTTCTTCGGGCCCAGTACAAACTTGTAACACGGGCCCCCTCCCACACACATACCCATGTGGTTTGCAGCCTGGGCCGGGCCCCCCAGGGCCTTGAGGCCCTGCTAAAGTGTACCCTTCCCCCCATGTGGGGGCCCTTCTCCCCCCACAGAGCTGACAGGCTTAGCATGGGGGTGTCTGGCAGTCCTATACGTGCCACTAGAGCCTAGTATATGCCCACACTTCTGGTTTGCCTTCTTTTCGTTTCAAAAGTCATTGGCACTGCAGGCTGTGCATTGCTTGGGAGGGAGAGAACAGTTAAGGTTTTATTCCACCCTGAGTATGTGCATGTAAGTCCCAAATGACTCTTGCAAGAGATCTGCCCCAGCCCCACTTCGGTGTCATAGGTGCCGGCCTTGAGAACATCAGCCCTTCCCACGTCAACTAACGGCTTAGCTTTAGCAGCCTTAATGCCACTTGACCAGGGCCTGGGCTATGCTAAAAGTTAGGCTGACATAGCTATGGGGAGGAGAAAATAGGAATAATTAGATAGCTAATGTCTATTCACAATGGAATCTATGTTTTCCCCTACTATGTGCATCTATTCCAATTATAGCACCTACCTCAGAGAGTCACAGTCGCCAAATTTCCCTTAATCTAACCGTATGCCAGATCCGAAAATCTTGCTGCCCAGTGTTAGATCAGACAACCCAGGATGCCAGGGTTGTTTGGATGCCTTGCATGTGTTGACAGCTTGTATTAGATGGGACCAGTTGCTGTGGGCTCTGGACGTATAGGTAGAAAGGAGACAGGGCTCACTGCAACGTCACGTGATTAGATTCAGCATCTCAAACAATGGCTAGGAAGAAAAGGCAGTGTTGTGTATTAACTACTTGCCTGACAGCTGTTTAAAACAACAGGTCTTACATGTAGCCAGGTTCAGAAAGGCAGTATAAAGAAACGTTCTATAATGGATCAAATGATCATTTTGTTTGTTCTTTGCAATAAATCCATTGATGTTGATATTGGTTTCCCTTTCCAAAAAGCCTGTCTGGCGTGTGTACTCACTGGTTGGTGTTTTTTTTTAAGGTTGCTCATAAATTAAGCCATAATTAGCCGCAGGTCCCATTTGTTATTGTAGGGTTGCTCATGAGAACTGCTGGCTTGTGACTGTAGGCTTGTATGTGTCACAGTCACTGTTTGTTACCAAAATCATGATGATATTATTACAAACTACCTTACAATAGAGTCATTGTCTGCTCAAGGTGTCGATTTACAGGAGCTGTGGCAATCCTAATTCAGTGCTTTGATGGGTCCCAGTCAAAGCCTTAGAACAAAGCCGGCATAACTGTGAGTGTTAGAAAATGATGGAGCTCCCACCCATCACCCTTTATTTGTATTTTCCTCCACGTGCAGTATATATCAGCCGTCCCCAGCACTGGAGTGCAGCTCTACAGTCTATTATAAAATGGCTGGGTGCAAAAGATGCATATAAATAAGGAAATCCATGAAGTGTTCTCCAGCCTTTGATACTGTGATGCGTTCTTCTGCAGTGATTTATGGTGTCTGCTCAACAGTCCCTTCTGACATAAATCTCACAATTCGTTCATATGTAAAGAAGTAAGGGAAGTGGGAAGCAGACACCTCTAGATTCTCAGGCTATACTCTGCAGTTGAACAGATATAGTCTTCCGATATAATCTGCATTGAGGGGGCTGTTAGTTTCAAAGGCACAGATGCGTCTGCCTCTGGATCCTATCTGTTTGTGTTGGCACTGGATCCACTGCTAGCTAAGCTGTCAAGGAAGGACTGGGCCTTGTTTGACAAGGATACTTACGAAAACAAGTTCTGAGGGAGTAAACCAAAGAAAGAAACAGCTCGGAAATACCAAACTCTTAATGATGGGGCCAGCTGTGTAGCTGGTGTAGATCAGTGTAGTTCCACTGAATCGATGATGATTTACACCGCCTAAGGATCTGGCCAGCAAACTTAGCATTTACATAGTGCTTTTCTTGCATGGCTTTCAAAGCACTTTACAAAGGTGGCTAAGCATTAGTTACCCAGGAAGCCCTTTAAAGCATTGGCGTGGTCTACAACATGCCCCACTATCAAAGGCATCTGGCTTCTGCTAAGTTGGTCAGCAGTGTTTAGGTCCTTTTGGACTCCTCATTGCTTCTGGATGCCCAAATAGCCATAGGGGTAAAAAATGCCCAAGTCCATCTGTCACTGGCCAGAAGGGCACCCCATCCTATTGGACACCAACCTAGCCATGGTGGTCTATAACTTTGGGGCATCCAGCCTTGGTTATTGCAGCTCCTATCTATGGATGAATCCCTCTATGCCCTAAAAAAGCACCAGATGTTACAAAACACAGCAGCTGATCTACTCAGTAACACCCACAGGTTTGCCATTGAAAAAAGTGTCTCTCCGTTCTGATGTTCAAAGCCTTCAAGAGACTGTCTCTAAGTATCTGAGAGATAGCATCTCTCTCCAGGACCATGGTCCCCCACAACAGCTATGTCCCAATGGAAGCTGTCAATGAGTGGGGAAGGCACATATGGAATTGTGATTGTGGAAGAGATAATTTTCTCAACAGCTGGATATAGACTTTGGAACCTTTGGCCAACTAATGTGCTCAAACTGATCAACAAGGCAAAGAAGAATTCTTCTGCTCGGCATGGTACTGACTAATGACATGCATCATTGTGGGGGAGACGGTTGTTCTCTTAAGTTGGAGCCTGGATGCCAGAGAGGATTGATAGCTGGCCTGTTCTGGCATGGGAATCATAATGTGCTATTTGAATCATTAGCAACAATGTGCTGGCTACAACTCCAAGGGTTTCCTATGCTGAGGCTTGGTTAAAAACAGACATCTTCTGTGGAAATTTCCATTTTATACAATAAAGAAAGTTTCAGATAAAAAATTCCAACTAGCTTTTCCCTGACACTGGGAGCTCTCATTCCAAGTCAGTCTCCTGGGCTGGCAAATCCAGCTACACGCGCATACAGGGTATCACATAAAAGGGCTCCCATACTGGATCTAATGCGCCAAATTAACTTGCCCTCAATCTTGTACAGTGGTTGAGGATTGCCTTAGGCAAGGCCATAAAGGGAGTGGGGGAGAGAGAGAGATTTCACATCCAAGTGTCACAAGATACAAAACACCACTTTCATTTCTGTTAATGGTGCTGGCTAAACAATCAGGATTTGCAGCAGAAGCACAAATAGGGTAACTGAATTTAAGGAGACACTTAACTTCTCTGGCTTCTCTCCACATGGATTCTGCATTAAGAAATCAACCCCGGCTACAAAAAAGATTGTTTTGTGGAAGTGTTAAAAAGAACCACCATCTTAGGGCAACATTCAAACCTCAGACATGGGTTTTCACAAGATTCAAACCCTCATCTCCCCTTAATCAAGCACTTTAGATATACAGGACCTAGCATGTTTCCATGAGCTCCAGCACAAAGGAGGAAATGAGAAGCTGATATTGCTTTAGATCAATACTGAACTGAGGGCAGCAGATTTGCAGTTTTGCAAATGTACTTTCCAGCCTTGCCACACAAAGGTTCTCAATGGGGCCAAGCTGCTGTCTTTCCTGCTCACCAATGAACCTTTGGACTGGAGATAAAAATCATTTGGTGCACGCGGCCTTTACCTGGAACGACTTGCCTTCAGACCCCAGTTTGGGGCGGCCCAAGCAGAAGTGTGCTGGTGTCTCACCTGAGGCTGTAATGGGTGGATTTCTGTGGAACAAAGCACGTCATGTATGATGACAGCCAATGACTGGGATGACTGAGGGAGAGGTAGGAGTGAGGTATGTTGGAAGAGCTGTGTGAATCCCCAAGGATGGGAACAGTAGGGGACTCTGCCGTTCAGGACTGAGGCGCATTAGCAGAGTTAGGAGAGGGCCAGGGAAGCCAATAGCAGGAAGTAGGAGGTAAGGATTGAAGAGCACTGGCAGGGCTGTGCACAGGAAACTTGACCCCTATGTCTGCCTGCACCATGGTTGGCTCTGCCCAGAGCTGTTTATTCTCTCATCAGTATGCACAGCATTGTAAAAAAGAAAAGAACTGAGCACAGCCCCACCTTTTACACTGAACAGCTCCTGTTTTGGTGGGCAGATAAAGTCTGGTGGCAGCCAAGGCTCATGCTGCAGACTGTACATCAAGGATTGGAGTGAGAAGAATCAGTCTCAACCTTGGAACCTTCCCCATAAAGAGCTGCTGTTCTCTGTGTCCCACACACCTGGCAGGGGATGGACACGTGCAGCCTGGCTTGGGACCAGCTATTACAGCGGTGTTTGTAAAGGACGGATATTCAGCAGGCATAGATCAGTGTCGCTCCAATGGCGACACCATCGATGTGCACCAAATACTTTTTTCTGTATTGGTAATTGCCCTTAATTGCTTTAAGTTGCCCGATTCGACCTTTCACAATTTCTCTGATTCAGTGATCTTTAGAATGAACTCATTCTTTCCTCACCATGATATACAAAATTCATCCACTGACTAGCCTTCTCAATCGAGAGCCAAGACCTGTGTAAGCAGGACTGTGTCAAGTAAAGCGGTGGACAGTCAGCAACCACACTATGGGGAGAGAAAAAAAATAAACAATCCCAAACCATACAGGCCAACAGCAATTACTTGGGCTAGTAAAGCCTGCCTTCTGTAGGGCACTGCCGTCAGGTGCCATTACTTGCTGCTCGTGTAACCTCCCAGCACTGTAGCACTGGTGGACTTTGTGGTATATAATCGTGTCCTGTGTCTCACCTTCCACAAAGTGGTATCTAATGACAAAGAGTCGGTTCTAGTGCTGCCTACATGTCTTCTCCAAACCACCTGGGTTACCCTGACTCCTTTTTTGCTGTTCAAACAGTCTGCATCTTTTATGCCACAAAGATGTAGGTAACACTAGAAGAACTGCATTTATTTATATATATTTTACCACTACTCAGCAGGCCACAGAAGCCAGAGCTCAGCGTATGTCTAACATTTCACTATTTATAGCTTTTCCTTTCCTGCAACGTTCTTATCAGTTCGTATCTGCCAAGGATCAAAAGGGAGAGATTAAAAAAAAAAGTTTTAATTGCTACTTACAGGCCCAATTCTAGTCCCATTCAGATTTCCCCATTGACTTAAATGGAAATAGGATCAGGCCCTTAAGACAGAGAGTTACAGAAACTAGAGAGTTTCTACAACTCTAGAAATCACCCTGTCCTTTTCTAAATCCATCCTTAACACAGATCTGTGCCATGATGCCTACTAATCACTCCTGCTTGGCAATAACTAAGCAGGCTAACAGCTGAAACTCCTGTTTTTCTGCTAAATGCTGTTTGTTTTATTACCTTGTCTCCTACTTAGCCTCACCCTGTTTGTCTGTTTCATCCATCTGTTGGATTCTGTACAATACCTAGTTTGTGAGCTCCCTGGGGCAGGGACTCTGTTTTTTTTAACGGGTCTGTACAGTGCTTAATACAATCAAGCCTGGGCTATGGTTCATCAGACAGATCATTGTATAGGTAATTACAGCTGAGACTTTTATCACAGAATAAACTGCACCTAGCCCCAGTGTTTTCCAAAAGATCTAATCTGGGGAAGATGCTAGGTGGTTATCAGAAGAAAGTTCAGGTTTTTTGGTCTCTTTTCAGACTGGCTGCCTGGCCTCTGTTTGAGCATATAACAGGCTGGGCTTTTAAGAGAATTTTTTTTAGACACTCCTGTATTTTAAACCTGGTTCTCAAGAATGAGATGGGCCAACGTAAACATTAGTTGAAATGTAATAGAATTATTCACACTGTCTAGTGAGCGGTTGAAACAAGGATTTAATTTAGATTAAATAAGACATTTATAGTATGTTAATAAAATATCAGTTGGACATTAAAAAAATGTAAGGCCTATAAGTCACATTTAAATAAATAATGTATCTATAACAATGTAACAAGGGACCTGCTGGTGCCTCTCTGAGAATTCACGGCCACTTACAGTGTAGTGTAAGGCCTATTTGATATTCATGAGCTATGCTGCCTCCATCACTCACAGGTGACACAAAATGGGATTTGAACCTATTAGGGAGAGGGGAGCAACTGGCAAACTTCAGCGTGAAAGAGCAAATTGCTATCCCCCTCTCCCCATGTCAGAGGTATGTGTGTAATGGAGGGGAGGCCGAGAGACAACGAGGGGGAGGATACAGGATCAAATGGAGATGTCACACCTTGAGACAAGTGGGGGAGAGGAAGAAATGAAGATACCAGACATCTTCTCAGATAGGATTTTGGGGAACTTTGGTGTAATAAGGGTGTGCAGCTGATATCTGCCTACTGCCAGCTGCTCCACACGTGACACTGTGGTATGCAAAGAGCAGGTTGGAGCCATGAAGGTGACATCTGACGCAAGGCAACCATTGCAGTTTCTTCATTTCCCAGCATCCTAATAACAGCTAGAAGCTCCACAACTTCACTTTCCTATGTATTACCCCACCTAGTCACCCAAGGAGGAATTGCAATTAATGTCTGTATATATTACTAGAGATCAGGTTCAGGACATAGAAGGATCTGGGTCTGAGGCAATCCTGGACTTTTGCAAAGCCAACACTTATGCAAAACCAAATCTGCTCTCTGACCAGGTAAAAAGATGAGCACCCATCAGTAAAGAAACAAGAGGCAGCCAGAATCTTTGCACTTCAGCGGAGGCTGTAATGGATGGAACAGTTGCCAATCAGTTTTGTTTTTTGGGGGGAAGAATTTACTGGTCATTGCCACACCATGAGATATGATTTTTTTTCCTGGAAATTCAAGAATCTTTAGCTCTCTAATTTATCTACAGAATGTCAGGTCTATGTCTCCTCATCTTTCATCTCAAGTTGTTAGTCAATTACAGGGTTCTCTTGGGAGCACAGTGCATGGTAATTTCAGATATGGCTGTAATACTACATTATCATTATTGAATGTATTAAAAGAGAGACACTGAACAGAATAGCTCAGTAAAGGTTCCAGTGATTAAAAGTCTAGAGTGATGTGGGGGAAGAATGAAGTTAACTGAGGGTGCAAAGTTTTAGTGGATGCTGCCCTTTTCCATCTTTCCTTCAGGAAGGGTTCTCAAGAAATCGAAGACTTGTTGAAGCTGATCCTTTAAATGTCAGCTCCTTCCTTCTGTAAATCAACTACAATTGCAGCAAAGCTCTTTAAAAAAAGATGACCTCTCCCCCCACCAAATCTGTAGAATAATTTGGTGCTGCAGAAAGAGAGGGGTAATATTAGCATAGCCATGAGCCACTGCACACACATCTCCACACACCTCTCCTAATGCATCTTTTCCTGATCTGCACTGCCCTGCCCTTCTGCAATTCTACCCCTTAGCTCCTCCACAGATCTGCTGTTGGACCTCAGTCCTGATCTGCAGCACTGTTCTGCTAAGCTCCCCAAGCTCTGCTAAGGCGCTTCAGTGCTGATCTGCAGGACAGTCTGTGATGGTAGTTCTAATTTCATTATTAACGTCGTTATGAGCTGACACTACGCCAATTATACTGATCTGAACCACCGTGGGCAGTCATTGATGGATGTCTACTAAGAACCTAACCTCAGATCACAAGCGCCATAAGTAGTGATCAGGGACAGGACTGGACATGCCACAGATCTCTTTGGAAACAGGAAAAAGCAACAAGAGAGTCCACTGAGGGGTTATACTGGTATAATACAGAGGTATAATGATACCAGTACAGTTGTGCTGGTCAATTTCCCTGTATAGACAAATCTTCATAGGGTGGAGGATCCAACCCCGATGTTGCTCAGAATCAGGCCCATAAGCTGCAGTACAGGGAAAGTAATTGGCTCCCTGCAGCACTGTGGGGCTCCACAGCTATTGTCTCCATCAGTGATTCCTGATCACACAACTCAGTTTACAAGTGAAAATGGTTTCCCTGCCTGCCAGCTCAGGCTTGAGCTATGGGAGCAGCCTGAGCTTTGCAAGCTGAGCTCTGGCACTTTGCACTGGGCAGCATCCCAAGCAAACCTGACCCAGCCACGCTGAGTTTAGAGCAGGTTGGAAGTCACCAATTATTCTGCAGAGGAAATTTGGAAAAATGTATTTTTAAAATAAATTCCTGTAAAAATGTTTAGTTTAAAAAGAAAACCCAAACCTGCTAAATGTTTTTCAACAGTCCTTTTCAATAAGGAACAAAAAACCAAACCAATTTTCAATTAAGAAGGTTCAGATTTAAAAAACCAACAAAACCCAAAAAATTCAAACATAACCCCCCCAAAATGTTTACTCAAAAAGTTTTGGTTTTTCCTCAATCATCAGAAATGTTTTGACCAAAACAAGAGTTATCCGTGACACTTTTCATATTGGTTAACAAGTCGTTTTTCATTGGTTGAGTAGGAAAAGGAGGTGATGTCACTGACAGATTAGGAGAAGCAGCTGTGGCCTGATGCTAAGAGAGGCAGTGACTGAAGAAGAAATATTAGGCTAGAGTTCCTTAGCAGTGACAGTGATTGGGCTGGGCATTAGAAGGGGAGTTAGTCAAGTCATCAAGAAAAGTTTAAATGCGATGTCGGCGGGACGAGGTAGGGAGGAGTCCTATAAGACACAGATGGTGACACAAAAAACCTCGCTCTCTTCTTGATCACCAATTTAGTAAGGAAGAGTGTAGGTGTATTACAGGTGGAGTTCACATGCAGTGGAGGCATGTGATTGCATATCTGAAGGTAACGTTTCTGCATCTGGAATGTAGTCGATTTAGTCATGATGCTGCATGAGCCAGACTAGGGTCCAGCTCACCCTCCAGTAGCTATTTTGCCTCTGCAGGGTTAATAGGAATAAAAACTAACTTTCGTCATTGAGGTCAGGGAACATGGCTCCAATTACACAGGATAAGCATATTGCGTGAGTAAGAGACAGACACTTTCCCATGACCTTTCTGGACTGTCATAGTGTCCACATTGAAACATGATTCAATCAGTATGGAGGCTCTTTTGTTGTCTATAATGACTTTTACCAGGAAAAACAAGTGTGTCATAGAGCCTTAACTCTGAGCAATAACTTCTGATGAGGAAATGTAAAACCCAGCCTGCTGGCCGGAATGTTACGAGTTTGTGGCCACACAGACACAGAGATTGACTTTTGGGACAGGCCAAGTTATAAACTATCGGAGCTTTCTAGCATCTGTGCCAAAAACTTCTAATGACTGAAATACAAGTATTTGCAAGTGAACCGCCTTAAGACGGGCTCCCTCGTAACTCATCTGCCTTTAGCTTAATTTATTCATCGGAATCATTTTAATGTGCCATCATACATATTCATGCAGATATTGATTGTGATGGGAAATAAGTGCAGCTTTCTGCAGAATTATGAAGCCAGGAGCTTGCATTTCCTGGGAAAATCCTTCAAGCCCAAATGGGATCCTGTCAAGATCTTGTTTCCATTTGATTATATTAGTATTAGTATCATTAATACTTACTGGGTTAGTTCAGCAGCTCATTACTAACCGATCCGTATATTGAGCTCATCCCAGTCGGTGCTTTTGTGTTAACCAGTCATTGCTAGCTGGCTGAGCTGCCTTCTGGCGTGTGGAAGAATTTGCACAGTGAAACCCCGATACATGTTGCAAAATGTACTATGGGGTCAATTCTGTCCCCCTTACACATGCTGGAGTAGCATGTACTCATGCCACATAGACTCAGTGCCTTGAGTCTTGATCCTGCAGCTGGCTGCATTGAGGTGGGCCCTTAGGCCTACGTAACGCCAACAGCAGGATCAGAGCCGTAGACCAACATTTTCAAAAGCAACTAGAGATTTTGGGGGTCCAACTTGTGACCCTATAAAGAGGCCTGACTATCAGAGGGCAGGCACCCAGCGCTCTCTGAAAATCTGGCCCTCAGAAGGTGGCCCCCCGGTATCACTAGCCCCTTTTGCAAAGCTTGGCCTTTAACATTTAATTTCAGCCCCCAATAAACTTTACCTTCATTAAACTGAACCTATCTTCCTCTCATGGCATTAAGGGATAGTTCATTGAGCTCAAAGAGCCACTCCGGTGAGTAAACGCTTCGCCTTGTAAGGGTGGCCTAAGCAGGCCCAGAGTGATCAACTACTGAGTATGATATATTGTAGTTAATTTTAGGCTTTGTATCTAACTAGTATATCTATAGAAAACCTTGCACGTTAAGCCTTATTGATCTGCAAATCGGGCATACCATGTCTCACTGGTATTCACACTGATCACTAAGTGTCCAGTATCAACAGCGGGGACAAGCACATAGAGATGCCTCGACAGACTGGCAGCAGACTGTCTCCCTCTGCTCCTCTGAATGGAGCACGTAGCAGCAATTCTGGGGTGGTGATGCAATCCCAGGGCACCACAAGCTCCCCATCTGCATAGCTTCAGGCCCTCCAACGCCACGTACCCTGCCGTGGGTGATCTGCCAGGATCAGATGGGGAGGGGATTTAGCAGTGGATACTCTGTTTGGGATCATCCCTGCACTCAGTCCTATGGGGATAAATTAATAAGGATGGCGGTTCAGTTTAATTTTCTCTGTGCGGCTTGCTCCTCCCAATACTCAGGGGGTGACAAGTCCAGGCAAAAGGAAATTGAAAAAATTTGCCTCAAGCCCTCTGAACTGTAAGGGAAGCATTTTATACAACTCCAGCTCTGGGTGCTTCCCCAGTCTGTCTTTGTCTACTCAGGCTATGTCTACACTAGCACTTCTGTCGCTACAACTTGTCACTCGGGGTGTGAAAAAAACAAATCCCCCCGACCGACATAAGTTACACCGACAGACACACCAGTGTGAACAGCTCTCTCCCGATGGCACAAAGCAGCCACACAGGAGATCTTACAGCGGCCCTGCCGCATTGGTACAGCTCTGCCGCTGCAAGGTCCGTAGCGGAGCTGTGGGCTGAGACTGTAAGCTCCTCCTGGCAGGGCTTGTATCTGTGTAAGGCCTGCTTCAAGAGGGCTCTGATCTATGTTGTGGCCTTCAAGTGCTGCTGAAATGCAAATTAAAAAAAAAAAAAGAGGCCATTTGCCTGTACTCCTGCCATCTGCTCCTTCATTTTACACCCCTGGTACTAGGTACAGTATTGACTATGTTAATCAATCTACATAAATCACAGCCCTTCATTCTCCCTGGGACAGGCAGAAGAAGGCCTGACATTTAATAATAATACTAAAAGGATTAAACCTTTTTCCTATTTGCAACAGGTTGGTTCCATCCGTTTGTCTGGAGTTGACTAAGGATTGCTGCCCTGGCCAATTTCAGCTTATAGAAGTTTTACGGTATCATGAAACCAACATTATCTTGCTGTTTAAAAAAGCCATCCTCCCCCCCCCCTTTTTCCCTCTCCACGTTTCTACAGTGACATCGTTTACTTTGTTAAATAACTCATTTATCTTTTTATACACTGCAGAGCATAATACACCCACTCTGAGAATAACGCACACCAAAGACCTAATTTTAGAAATGGTGTTTATAAGTAATCAGTTTGAAATACTGGAGCAGCCATATGATGGTTTTTCTGAAATACTGACGTTTGCAAGAAAGCTGCTCATAAGGAAAATTCTGATTATAACAACTCATTTAGAATAAATCAGTTTGAAATGGTTTATATAACTCAGTGGTATGTGTTGTACATGAGAATCCAAGTTTGTGTTTTTCCTTCGCAGAGATGAGATTAGGAATCTGAAATGCTCGTGGGTTTGTGTGGCTTTTAACTTTTTTAATTTTTATATATACATAACTAGGGGAAAGGCAGCATTTCAGCAATTTTATGACCAGTTCAGATGGGGGGGAAAGATCAAGACAAAATTTACAGAGAAGAGAATTCTAGTCCTCACAGCCTCTCTTTCTCTCTCTTTTTCTTGACTTAGGAATCATTTTTCAAGGAGTAGGCCAATGTTTGAGCCTATTTTTTCCTGCTCTTGCCTATGATTCTAATATCACATTACCCTCCGCCCCGATAAATGGTATTTAACTCACAATTACTATCTTGGGTCCCAATCCTGCAAAGACATGTTCCTTTTTTGGAACTTTGCCCACTGTGAGTAATACCACTATATAGCTTGGGCAACTCCCTCCTGAGTGCCTCCTCATGGCTGGAGTTGTCATTACAATGCGCTGCCTGTTCCCAGTCCCCGTCAGGGCCCATTAACAACTCACCCAGGTCAACAACAGTTCAAATGGTTCCCTGTTGAGTCCTCTGGTGCATACAGGCCTTCTAGGCTACAATCCCATTTTAGTCTCTCTTTCTCTCATTAATCCAAAACAACATACAACACAAACTTTCACATTTTTTCAGCCCAGCTGACCTTTATTATCTCTCCCAGGCCTCCCTACCTGGAGACCTTTCACCTAGGCATGGGTCATCCTGAAATCAAGGCTGACTTAGCCTCAGACTCTCCTGCTCTTGGGCAAACCATTGGCTTCAGAGCATTTGCAGAATTAGAATGTTAGACAAAAGTGGTGGCCGAAATATTTCTGTAAACACTTGTTATACGGTCTGATTGTCATAATTCACACATATCTATGGCATGGACTTCAAGGTAAAACATCACTAATGCATTGCATGCACTGCTGTATCTGTGTGTTTCATTCTGATGGCAAATTTAATTAAAGCAGAAATAAGCTAACTTCACAGGCAGCTACCTAAGCTGATAAGAACTCCATCCATAGACAGACTCTGAAATTTAGCCCTCCATTTATATTTTGTTTTTAAAAAGACTTATGCAAAACCCTAAGACCAATGGAAACTTTTCAACGACATTTTAAAATAACAGCAGCAACAGTTGTTATTGTTAACAAATGAATATTTCCCCCTGCATTGGCTGCAACCCAAACACTGCAGAAGTCAGAAAGAATGGTTACTTACCTTGTAACTGTTTTTCTTTGAGCAGGAGTTCATGGACATGACCCTGGAAGCACGGCTCTACCAAATCCAAATCCAGCATCATCCCGGGCTTGCTGCATCAAGGCATAGTGGGACACAAAGGTATGTACCGACGACCAGGTAGCTGCCGTGCAGATGTCCAGTGTGGGGATGTGTGTGTGTAAGGCTGTAGATGATGCCTGTGCTCTCGTTGAGTGGGCTGTTAAGGACACCGGAGGTGCAACTCCAGTCTGCTCATAGCAGGTCCAGATACAGGCCAGGATCCACTTCGAGAGCCACTGCGAAGAAACCAGTAAACCTGCCAGATATTTATGTGGTATCTACCTAGCAGCATCTGTTGGTTTGCTACTCGTAGCTGCTGGCTGGCTGTGGAATACATTTTTTCAACCGAATAAGTCGAGTCTCTTCGCATCTTTGTGCTTAGAGGTTGAGCTGACTTTCCCATCTGTCCCTTTCAGGGGTGGGTGTAAAGATATTCAATCCTCTTCGCCAGCACATAATATTTCCTCTCTGCTCTGTTACAGGTAGGGGCAAGGGAGGCCAGGGTTTGCCACAGGGTGTTGGCCAGTTGAACAACCCCTTCATGGACTGGGAGGGCCACCCTGCTAGGGACAGCCAAAGCTAGTATCCCAAAATTGCTTGTTGACTGGCTCATCCAGCTCCTCTATCTTGAGGCCCAAGTTGGAGGCGACCGTTTTCAATAGGTCTTGGTGTACCTTGAAGTTGTCCATCGGCACTGCAGCCGAGGGTCCTGCGACCGCCTCGTCCGATGAGGATGAGACTGGCACCTAAACTGGGGGAGGGGACTCTGTTTTGGGTGTGGTGGTTCTCCCCAAGCCCAAAGCATGTGAACTGTCCCGGTCAGAGTCTGAGTCCAGGTGCGGTGCTGAACTCCGGGGGATGGAGGAGTGCAGAACTGATGCTCCTCTCACGGAGCTGGTTTGTGGCATCCCTGAAGGAAATCCCCACCAACAAGGCCACAGTCTGGGCCATTGTCCCTGTGGCCACCCTCCCATTGGCGGCACCATTGGGTAGCCGAGCACCGGGGCTGGGGCTTGCATGGTATGAACAACCTCCTTGCTGTCTGAGGAGGGGGCATGTCTGACAGCCAGGAGGGTGCCGACTCCAAGTATCGCATGGTGCTGTATGGTGCTCCCCGATGCAGCGGCACCAGTGAGTGGCACAGAAAGCCCGAAGGATGGGCGGGATGGGACCGGCTCTTGTCTTTCAGCTTCTTATACAGGCTAGGCAAGTGGGGTCGCGGTGCTGGGGAAACGTGCCATGAATCCAGTGACCTGCATCGTTCCGAAGTTACACAGCGGTGTTCCACTCGATGCCGGTCCTCTGGAGACCGGCAGCGGGAGCCTGTTCTGACACTCTCCTGACCCAGAGAGCGTAGTCTTGACTCTGGGGAGTGTCTGCACACTGGTGAATGGTGCCTCAAAGACGGGGGCTGTCGGGCAGATCTGTCCCTCAAGATGTTACCCTTCCGTGCCAGTGCTGAATCTTGGTGTGGCACCCTGCCATTCCTCAGCATTGGTGGCACGAGCAGCACCAAGAGGTCCTTCATAGCCTGAAAGGCCTCTGGAGTTGATGGCACCATCAGGTGGTAAGAGCCTCCCCCGCCTTCTCTGCAGGAGAACGACCTCACTCCACGTGAGTCTTCTTCGGCCTTGTTTTTGGTACTGTAGATGGTGATCGGTGCTGACAGGAGGAAGGGGACACTGGAGGCATGCTGTGTGCTGAGGTTGTCGTGCTCGATGCCAACCCTGATCTACCAGGCTCTGACACCGGTCTAAGTGCCAACTCCACCAGGATGGCCCTGAGACAAATATCTTGGTCTTTCTTAGTCCGTGGGCACAAACGTTTACAGGTTTTGCACCTCTCACTCACGTGCGGTGCCCCCAAACACTTTAGGCAACTTTGATGCGGGTCGCTC
Source organism: Mesoclemmys tuberculata (assembly GCA_007922155.1). NCBI lineage: Eukaryota > Metazoa > Chordata > Testudines > Chelidae > Mesoclemmys > Mesoclemmys tuberculata. Next base: position 5,138,348 of record ML675655.1, read on the forward strand.
CATGGCATAGGCTTCTTACACGAAGCGCAGGGTTTAAATCCCAGGGAACAGAGTATGCCCCAACCCTGGGAGTCTAACTAACCAACTACAGCTAAACACCAAACTATGTACACTAGAACCAAGAATAAACCACTAGGTTTAGCTAGAGAACTTGCAAAGGCAAGAGATGTTCCAGCACTGTCACTGGTGGCAAGAAGGTATTGAGAGGGAGGGGAGCTGGTGGCGCTTATGTGCGGTGCTTGTGCACTGCTGCAGGGGGCACTAGAGCCGGCTTGTACAGGTACCATGAGGAAAAAACGTTTTCTGGCACCGGTGCATGTGATACATACACACCTAAATTGGGAACGGACATGAGCAAGCACTTGAAGAAGAACCAGGAAATGCAACTGATTATAAACAAAAGTGAAACTGACTTCCTCTATTTGCATTGTCATAGCTGAGAGAAATGCAAAAAAAATGAAACCATGAAAAGCAAATGCAAATGATCAAGATCCTCGGTTGGCTTAGCCTCCACTCTGTGCTATTCTTTCTCATGCCACCATGATCACTGGCATATCTGAGCACCTTCCAGCTGTGCATTAAGCAATGCAACTAACACCTGATACACGTGGTTTGTTCTTTCTCTCGTCCTCTCCCCAGTGGATTGTGTGTGCCGCTGAGGGTTTTATTTGGGTCGTGTTTTGGTACTTTTGTTCAAATGAGCATGTGCTCCGTGTCTGTATTGGAGAAGGCAGATCAGAGGCTGTACTCCTTGCAATTGGAGTGGAAGGCAGTGAGGTTTGTGACACTCTCAGTTCCTGTTGAAAGTCGTTCTACATGACCCATTTAAGTCTCCGCTTCTTTACTGAGGCAGCCCACAAGTGTCGAGGTAGGATGTGAAATGTGCGCAGATGTCCACTAGGAAGAGGAGTGAGACCCACCAATTCATTGCGCATAGGCCACCCAATAGTCGTCAGAGGTTAATGGTTAAGCATCAGCCTGAAAGCCACGAATAAGAGGCTAAGATTAGCCAGCCAATCCCGGTCCTAAAAATTCCATATAACGTTTAACTCTCGTTGGCCTGTAGTAGAATAAGGCATCTCTCTACCTCTCCCCTTTGCTCAACAAATGGCGACATTGGGGTGTTTGGTCCATTCAGGATGATTGTGGACAGCCATTGTACCTGAGAAAACACTGCATGTGATTCATCCTCAGGAAAGACAAACCCACAGGTGGGCCAGACCCAGAGCACAGAGAAGTGATTAGAATGTCTTGTCAAAGGAGCGCTCGCACATGTTCTTATCACAGCAGTAGAACCAGAAATGCTAATGACGTCTGACACCGACACAAGCTGATGGAAAATGAACAATGATAAATGGTGCTTAATGGTCTTTTTAAAGGGATCTGCTGCAGACAGATTGAGTGGATTCCCTTTTGTTATATGAATCCATTTTTACCTCTGCTCCCCAAGAATTTACCCGCCTGCCAAGGTTCACAGAGTGCTCCACAAACATTAGCCCACAGGTGAGGCTGGTGGCCAGTGACATAGAGAAGGTCAGACTAGATGATCTGGTGTCCCTTCTGGCCTTAAACTCTATGACTCTATGATTAAAGAGCTAAGTTGCACCCACATCCATGAAGCAGACTATCCTCATTTTATAGATGGGGAAACTAAGGCATGGAGCTGGGTGCTGTAGAAAACCCTAAGAAACACACACAGGCCATAGCAAAGCTGGGGACTTATCCCAGATCTCTCAACTCCTAATCTTGTACTCTGCCTGCAAGAACATCCTTCACGTTAGCATCAGGTACCTCGCTGGCTGGTTCCTATGCCCAAGATTGTACGACGGAGCCTGGGTTGCATTCCCAGCAGCCATCACTAGCAGGAATTTCAGTTGCACTAACCATTGCTACTAAAGATTCGCTACAGTCTGCTGCATTTTAATCTGGCACAATATGAACGGGCAACTGGACTGAGACCCAGCAAACTCATTTCCCACAGGGCACACTGTGCTATTGGCTGGAAGAGGCTTTCTGACACTACCAACATGGGCCAGAATTCAAGGCTGAGACCTAGAAGAAACCCTTTTTGTCCAGACTTTCTGAGTTTGACTCACTAATGTTCTCCACCAGGTGTAGCTGATCCTGCTAAGAGTCTGCCCTGTATCCAGTGTCCGAGGCAATGTAGGAGTTAAGGAGACACCAAAAGCTCCCCTTCCCCAACAAACGTAATTTATGTGCTTATATTTTGGGGAAGTGTTTAACATTTTCCTTTGGGAATAGGCATAAAGTGCTCAGTGAAGCAAAGAAGCCATTTTTTTTGCCTGACGCTGCATCCTTTTTGACCTTGGAAATTGAATCTGACAAAGAGACAGACAGCAAATTTGGGAGGTTTTGACTTAAATTTTTTTTTAACATGAAAAGATTCTAATGCCTAATTTATTTCCATGGAAAATGGTGGAGAAAGTAAAAAGAGATGGTGGAGTGGAGGGGACCATGAGATAATATTCAGTAAAACCAAGTCTGGGGAAACACTGAACTGACAAATGCTAATTTTTGTGATGGTGTTTCTCTCTGCTGCAATCTATATAAAATCCCCAAAATGGCACGTTTATCAGTCTCACCATGTAGGATACTCACCAGTGTAGTTACTGTAAATGAATCTATAAACCTATTTCCCAGAGGTGGGCTCACACACTCACTGGATCATAAAAGCTCCTCCCTCCCTGAAACACACAAAATCTCAGCAGTTACTAGCAATAGCGCTATTTAAAGTTCAGTGGTGAAATCAACGTTGCATCGTGGTGTCACAGAGAAAGCATTTACGGTGCAGATAATCATGGTAAACAACTCCAGGAGCAGACAGCAAAGCGATTGCCCAAAGTATGGGAAGGATATATTACCCAGAAGCCACGATTTCAGTTGTAAGTTAAAGCAATTGTGCATTTCTACCCCTTTCCATCAGAGGAACTTAGAAATAAATCCCAAGTGCCTGTTTGATAAGGAAATATCACTTACAGATGGGGAAACTGAGCCACACAGAGGTTAACAGGAACACACTGAAGCAGTGGCAGATTCAGGAGGGAGGCAGGGAGCAGCTATAAGCAAAAATACCAACCTTTGCCCCAGTAGCACAGGGAAGAAACCTAGGGAACGCGGCCGTGGACAGGGCACAGGGAGCAACATGGAAGGAAAATGAAGTTAGTGAGACCCCAGAATGTCCTCAAAACTCTTTTCCAGGAGACAATTTGTCAGCTGCTGCTGCTGCCCTGCCTGGGGGTTGCTCCAAGCTGCCAGAATCCCCAACGATATTGCTCTATGTCTCCCTTCAAGCCCCTCTTCACACTTGTTTGTCTCTACGGCAACCCTCGCAGGTATCTCCCACCAGATGGTACATCATTCCCAAAGAGGGCGGAGGTATGATCTGAGATGCAGCCTGCAAAGGCCCTGCCATATCAGGACCAATAAGACTTGCTCCAGTGTCTGTCGGGGAGCAAACGGCCCATCATCATGTCCAGCCTGGATGCTGGTTGGGTAAGACTATGCAGACCTTGGGTTTGCTATGGTGAGTAAAGGAAGACAGCTGACAGGTTACATAGCATTCATGCTTCACGCTCAGAGGCTGAATACGTCTAACTCGCACATCTGATTCACTGGAAAATACCGTCTTCAATGAGGATTGAAGGTGGCCAACAGCTTGATAATGAATGAGGGGTGCTAGGTAGCGGGGAGGCTGACCGTGAATGACATTGAAAGTGAAGGGGGAGCCAGTGGAGAGATTCAAAAGGGGTGATGTGGTCAAAGGCACAGGCTAGGAAAGCAATCTCACCTGTTGATGCACGGTGGGTGACATTCACCCATGCAAGTTCTATTTTGAGCAATTAAGTGGTACATGTGCCTTATATTGGTGCTCTCTGCAGAAGTGAGTTTCAGCCAGAATATGAACCGTGTGGCAGGTTTGAAAGCAGGTGGGAGTAAAGATCTTACCAAGCTACATACTGTCCTGAAAGAAACCGGATGAAAACCTGTGTGTGTTCTAGGAGGCAGATCTCCCAAGCCACTGCAGAATGCAGCTCCGGAGAGATGAGTTAGTCTTCTCATGCAGCTGTCAGCAGAAGATGGGGTATTCAACATCTCATTCAAGATGATCATGCAGACTTCCCGCAAGAGAAATTCATTTTCTCTTCTCCCGTTCCACCACCCTCCTTGCCAAACAGCACTATTTCTCCAGCATTGCTGACTCCCATGACCACAGTCCCAGCTGCTTATTTTCTATTTTTGAATCCCTCCATAGGCCACCCTGGGGGGGAAGGGAGGGGACTCAGTGAGGTTGGGGGTAGACATACCCTCCTCCTAACTTCTGCCAGCAGCTCTGGTTACTCATATAAAATGCCCAATCTTGGGTCCCTGTGGAGAGGAGGCACTCTTGGAGTGTGTTAGCTGCTCAGTATGCACATGGATGAACTTTTTTTTGCTTTCAACATAAAGTCAGCTGTGGGGGGGGGGAACTTGCATTTGTTTTCTTCAGCTTTACTCTATTGCCATCTACTATCCCTTTATCTTAGCTTTATACTGCTGCCCATCACCATGGTATCTGGGTACCTTCCATGTATAGTCACTAGCAATATTGAAGGCTGTAGCATGTCTCCTTTTGGGGGTAAGACCTCTGCTTTCTGATTTTTATATTATATTAGTTTCCTTCATTGAATGTATTCATTTTGGGCTCTCCATTCTATGTATGCTGGGGATTTCTTCTGGCTCATTCTTTGGCCAATAAAGACGGATGACTCCATTAATACTTTATTCTAATAACCCATTATTTTTACGGGACAAGGAATGGCAGACATGGTACGCAACAAGCTTTTTCATCTGAATTTGCCATTGCAATGCCTAAGGCAAATCTGTGATGGAGCCAGCAACACGTTGGTCAAGTAAAAAGGAAATCAACTCATTGGCACAAGGAAGCAGTGTGCATGGGGCACCACTCTATCTAGTGCACTAGTGAGTTGCCTCTTGGGAGCACTGTACCTTATGAGGCAACAAAAGCATCAGCTCTAATTCATGATGCTGCTGAAGCGGTGAAAGATCTGGGCACCGTTTGTGGTCAGCTGAAGTTCTGCATTCAGCCGTCCGTGCAGTATAAAAACATACCTCAGAGGCTCTATGAAACCAAAGTGCCTGAACTGTCTGACTCTCGTGTGTGTGTACGCAAGGAAAGATTAACCCTTTCCTGGTCATCTCACAGTAGAAATGGACTCAGGATGCCCATCGGCCCACATGCCATCCTCCATTGTCCACTTGTGAAAATGTTCAAACAAGCTCCTTTGTGCTTTCTCCCCTGCTGACCCTCACATTTGGGAGATGTGCCCCATAAACGGCAGCAAAGCTACCTCATCAATTACCTTCACATCCCTCCTGAACACTCTCCTTTGTTGTGATGCCTACATCAAACTTGATATTTAGGCTGCTTGTGTCCACACTCTATTGGGCTGACCAATATGGTCGCATTGTTTTCTTCTGCTCCCTAATCTGCATGTGTCCATCTGACGTCTCGTCTTATACTTTGTAATCTCTTTGGAACAGGAATTGCCCTTTTATACTGTGTGTACACAGCGCCGAGTTCAATGGGGTCCTAGTACATCACCGGGGCTGCCAGACGCTACATAGATCCACTGTTGTAAGCCTTTAAAGAGCAACGTTAGTCATCTTTACTTGAAATGTTCACACCTTCTGACACCCTTCTTGTTGGCCAGTTGCCAGAGAACAAGTTACTCCTCTGGCAAACAAACAGTTGAAGAAGTCTCCATAAACCCACCCACACAGGCCTGTATAGTACAAAGCAGGTTTCATATACCCACTCGCATTACAACTCTATAAAATTCCTGTGGGCCCACAAGCAATGCTAGGATTGTATATATTGGGGGATTTCTATAACTTCATGCCACTAGCACTCTTTGCCTTTTTGAAGATGACAGTTTGTTTTTTTTTAATTCTAAGAATTTGGATCATTTAGTATTGTATAAGGTATATTAAAAGATCTAGGCAGAGGTTAGAATGTAGAACTGTTTTTCTTACTGCAGGGTTTTATGGGATGGATACAAAGCCAATGGGAGTCTTGCCATTGACTTCAGTGGATTTGGATCAGACACTTATACCAGAGAAAACCAGCAGTCATTTTGCAGTTCTTCCACTATTTTTGTTTGTACTTTTGATTACCTCCTGACCCACTTCTCAGTGCAAGATAGCAGTCATTTTATTTCAAAGCCAAGATTCACAAAAGACCAAACTGCGGCCTCTCCCAGTCACCAGAGATTTCTTCTCTCTCTACCTCCAATCCACCCATTCATGATTACTGACCATCCTTTGTGTCCCTATTCAAAAAAAAAAAGGGGGGGGGAGAAGAAGGCACAGAAGAGCTTTTAATTTAATTTACTTTATTATTATGTAAATGTGAATTTTACAATTAATGATCACATTGAGTTTTTTTTTTAATGGATTTCTCATCATATGAAAACAGCTATGAGCACACTCCGAACTCTTGGGGTTTATTTATTTATTTATTTAGTTAGTTACTGATATATTGTGTCAGCCATGGCTAAAAAATAACAGTCTTAACTATACGGAGTAACAGCACATAAATACTAGTGAATAAAGCGCGATTAAAAAAAGCTAGCGTCTTTCGTGGCTGAGACAGTTGAGAAACATAACTCAGTGGTACTGTGAAATTTTTCTTACAGCACAGAAAGTTTTTTTTGTTTTTGTTTTTGTTTTTTAACAGTCATGAATTACAGTACTACTTAATACCCTATACAGACTCTTTAAAAACAACCTTGTATTTTGTCTTTTTTCCAAACATTCTGTCCAAAGGATTAATGTTCTATTTGAATCAAGTGCCATCCAAATGTTCAAGTCAAAAATATTTATATGTTTATACTTAGATTTTTTTTGTGTGTGTGTTTTGTTTTTTGTCTGCTAAAAATAGTATTGCAAGTTTGGCTTTAATTTTGACATAGAAATCACAATCGTGTGCAAAATGCTTAGAATAGAAGAAACTGATCACAACACTTGAAGGTTTTCCAATTTGAGTGCTTTAGGCTTCAACATTTTTTTATATTTACTTCTTTTTTTAAAGCCTCGTTTTTATAACCATCATATTCAGCAAGCTCTGAATATCTAGGGCATGGTAATATGCATGTCTGGAGCTTGCTTGTTGACATAATGACGAATTTATACAACAGGAACACTTTGAAACAGTAGTTGAAGCCCAAGACAGCTATGAACTCTCAATTTTCTGTTTAGAATTTACTGCCAGTAGAAGCAAACAGGAGTTGTCTCTTCGTTTTCAGTTGGTTAATGGGCCATACACCCTTCTCCACTTGCAGCAAGATATTTCCATAAAAATAAGCAATCTGAACAAAACCTTAGCAGTAAAATGACTGAGGAAATGCATCAGTCCTTTGCAGAATACCATGTCTAGAATGCTATGGTCCTTTAAACATATGTTAAATAGGGAACAATTCCAGTTTTGTGTTGCTGTTAAAAAAAGATTGTACGAAGATGAGCTTAACCCTTGTTTCTCTTTCCACATTAAAGCACTGCGCTATGCAAGAGAATGAATAAGAGGAAAGAGAAACATAGAAGTGCATGTGATTGGGCTTGAATCCATTGGGAATTTATACAGTAATAATTCTAGCCTCCTTAGGAGAGTCGCCCGTATGAACAGACTGCAAAAAGGGTACGCTCGCTAAGGAAGTATCAAAACAAACAGTCCAATGCATGACTAAATGCACCTATTTTTCACTTTTTGAGAACCTAATGTGAATTTCTTCAGGAGTCTTTCCTAGTCACATGGACTCCCCCTCTCCAGCATGTAGAGAGCAGTGTTCTCAGGAAAACACAGCAGGCTTGATTTTCTTCTGACTTCCACTGGACTTACACCAGTGCAACTCCATTGACCTCAGTGCAGTTACTACCAATTTACACAGGTGTATATGAGAAGGAAATCAGGTCGAGAAAGACTGGACAACCTTAAATAAATAGTGGGTGTGGCACTAATTCAACCCCCCAGTAAGAAGGTGCATGGGGTGATTGCTGATCTATCAGTTTGTGAAACCCCATCACAGGTTGATGTTTTCGTTACGAATCTGAGCCAAAACTGGAATCGCACAGTATTAACATAGGGTGGATAGACACAGTAGAAGGTCATGCTACCCTTCTACACAGCTACTGTAATCAGGACATTGTTCTTTAATCTGAGCTAGCAAGGAGGAGAGAGTCCGGTTTCTACACCATATGGCAACTGCATATAACTTGTAAGCTTAAATGCCATTCCGTTTTTTCAAAAGGTGCTTGATATAACTTTAGATATATAATATACATGTAATATTGCTAATAGTCAAGCATACGAATAAAGGTGCAGACATACTATAAATACTGATGCTTTGATCTGTACTACCAGACCTAGATGAATGCAGTTTCATATTCACATTATAAAGCAGCCCCAAATTCTATGATTTAAGAGGGTGTCGTAAACAAAGAAGAGGGAGGATTTGGTTATGATCTGATTTTCTTAATCTGTTTTCCTGGGAAAAATGATCAAAAAATTCTAAGGCACTCAGGAAAGCCCCACACAATCAATGGACTGCTCTGTTATCATTTTACATTCAGTATTTTAAAGGGACTATTTTTCCCCCAGAAGAATACAATCATCATCCATATACATTTTCTAACATATCATTAATCCTCCACACACAGGAAACATTAGTGCAAAATGCTTGCCCTCATCTACCAGATAAGGAGAAAACCCTTGACTCTTCACATTTTAAAAGTTTGCCTTCCTAATTAAAAAAAAAAAAGAAAAAAAAAAAGAAAAAGAAAAAGAAAAAAAGAAAAGAAATTACAGGAAGTTGTGCTAGATATAAAAATATATATTTTTTCACTGTGCAACTTGGCTCTCTCTTCAGATTCTCTGTCCTAAGCCATTCTAAACCATTCAAGTACTTCTGCTGCTAATTCACTCTAGGGTCTCCCAGTTCAGGGCATTAGGTGCATTTACTTTGCAGTTAGGTTGGTCCAGAGTAGCTTTAGCCAACTGTGAATCTCCATTGGAGGGTTCAGTAACCCTAAAAGTGCCACACAAAAGGAGGTGATTTTTAGTATCGTTTTGAAAAAAATATATAAAGGAAGAGTCAGTGCTCAAAATGTCACTCGGATTACAGGACTGAATTCCCCAAAGGCAGGTATTTCCCAGCTCTTTTAATGTCGGACTTAGCAAAGTTGCTGGCCTGCAATGAACTTTGCCAGGTAGCTGACAGATTTGCAGTGACAGCAGAGGTTCACTGCAAACACTGTTGACCCACCAACCCTCATTTCATCTGGGACGTGCTACCATGAGGTTTTGACCAGTCTATTTGAGATGGATTCCCACTATTTATCTGGGGCGACAGCGAAATGGCTAAAGAACTGGACCGCTTAATTCCCTGAAAAAAAAAAGCAGCCCCATGCAAACCTAGTTCTATGGTCCCTAAAAAGATTTGTTCCTGGGGCCATAGCCTGTCAAGTGGTACATAAGCACCAGTCCTCCTCTATGCAGCACTAAAGGTGCATACTCTGTGTGATATTCTGCCAGCCACCTGGATAAACCATGCAAACAGAGCACGGGGCGAGCTCTGGGCACCGCCTGTAGGAGAGAATGGGCATTTCAAATTTTTTCCTCTCGCTATGTTCATTTGCAGAGGTGGGCAAATTGCAAAAATGGCCCACAGATGCCCTGCTCTTTAATATACACAAACCATACTCACTCAGCCACACAACTTTGCACAGGTCTTAATGGCACCACTCCATGTGACTGGGGAGAGCAGAACATCAGCTTTGTTACAGCTAAGAGAGCCAGATTCAAATCATATAAAACTCAGAGCTACACGAGATGTAAGGTAGAACAGGCCCCACTGTGTATTTTATTCAGGGCAAATAGAGAAGGAAGCTGGAACACATTAAGGGTTGGAGAGTTTTGCTAGTAAGATGCAAACACAGTTTCAAGTGTTGAAGAAAAAAAAACGGCCTAAGGCTGGGTCACCCTCTTACCCCCCTTTTTACACAGAGAGAGGAGTAAACCCCTGAGCAAATTGCTGTCTGTCAATTCAGTTACCAAAAACAACAATAAATAGCCATCAAGAGCCTTTGTGACTATCTGTGCACTTTGCACTGGTTCATAGTTTCAAACTTTGTTTTTACAAGAAATTATAAACTAACATTAAAGCAGGCATTTTAGTCACTGTAAAAACAAAAGGGAAAAAAAAGAAGCCTTATTTGGCTTTCATATCACTCCCCCTCCCCCAGAAAAGCATTCAAACTTAGTATTACCACACACCAGTTTCATACCAAGGAGCATGTGGTATTTCCCTTTTTTACACGTATCACTGTCTCCACGTTGGCTTTCAGCACATACTCACTGCCTCCCTAACTCCCATCCGGGTAACCTTGCAATCCTCTCTCGCCTCCGCAAGTTGAACAATCTTGATAGCGGAACGCGCGTAAGGAGCATGGTAATGAGACGCACACCCTGGGAACTGCATGCCATGCTTTGTACTTGACATGTTTTCAGAAGTTCTGGGGATGTCATTACTTTCAGGAAAGCTTTACTGTCACTTTGGGGGATTTCTGATCTAGTCTGACCTTCGGTTTAAAAAATGAAAGCATTCAAAAGAAGTCAGCATAGAGAGAGTGCGTGCATTTACTGTCCAACCACAGCTCTAGAGGATAAACTTCCATTACGACTTGTGCCTATGCCTGCATACATCCCAGCTCTCCTGTACCTAAGCACGATTCTAACAGTCAGACACGACAGTGTGTGTATTATTGCATAATAATGCATGTCTAAGTGTCGTCTTAGACACAGGGCCAAGAAGGCCAAGTGCCATAAAATGTACCCAGGAGGGCATGGGAAGTGTTTCTTTTGCAAGGGATCAAATATTTCCCCTAGATACTCTTTCCATGAAGAGGTATTTGGAGCAAGAGGGTAGAAGGAAAAAGTACTTCATGGAAGGATAGAACCAAAAATGATTAAAACAAATCTGATTTTTTCCTTTTGTATTTAATATACTTTAAATGGTAAAACCATAGGGCAGGCAATAGTCCTCTTTAGGAGGTCACAGACTGTTGCAGCTGTCAAGGAAACCATATGTTTCAACTTAGGCCAATCTGCTTTGCCAGGCACCTTTGTAGCCTTCCACAGCTGGAGGAAGAGTTGCTATTTCAAGCCAGTATGGAGCAAAATTTTCTATTGCTTAGAGTAAAAAGAGTGAGATGGCTTTCTGTTCCTGTTGCTTTTGGAGGGATTGAATCCATCTCCGCCAGCTGACAAGGGTATTCTGCTGTGTGGCTTGCTGAAAACTAGTTTCTTGAAAGCTACTGTAGACTTCTGGCTCCTGCAGGGCTCAGTTAAACTTTAAAGGGGTGATAGGTGGCTAGCGCGCCGGGGGGATCTTATTTTTCTTTAACCCTATCATGTGTGCCTCTGTGTGAGGGAGGTGTGATTGATTGGTGCATTCCACCCAGTGTATAGCTCATACTAGTGCATGCTTAGAAGTGAAATCAGAACACTCCTTCCCTCTAAGACATTTAACAAGCGCACCCCTGGAAACTTAAGTTCACTCAAACCATCATTGCATATAGCTGAATTCTCACGAAGGATCATTCCATCTGCAGGCTTTACTTACTTCCAAGTATCATTCTCCTACTACCTTTGCCTGTAAGCTTTAAGGAAAAACCAACATATATATTTACATCTATCTAGATCTAGATCCATTTTTCCATTTCTGCAGTTAAGTTTCCTCTCTGAAACGGTTACCATCTGGCTCAGTGAGTGGACTGAATCACATATTAAGGAGTATTACTAGTCTGTTAAAGAGGTGGCCAAGAGGCTGCTCAACAAGAGGGCCAGTTGACTGACTGTATTCATAGACTCATAGACTCATAGACTCATAGGTCAGAAGGGACCAATATGATCATCTAGTCTGACCTCCCGCACAAGGCAGGCCACAAAACCCTACCCATACACATTTATAACAACCCCGAACCCATGACTATTCATCACTGCCACACGGCAAAAAAGGTGGCAGCAAGAGGTAAGGTTGTAGGAGCTGATTAAATCAATGCCAGTGGTATAAAGCGACAAGGCGGGAGGAGGGGAGAAGAAATGGAGTAGCTCCAGGAGAGAAAGACAGCAGTCATGCTGAAAGAGAATATCACACCCAGGGTCTCAATCTGCAATTGTCACACAGTCCTCCCTATTCATATGAATATAAACAACAGGTTTTGTCACCCCTATCCTAGAGCAACTGAAAAAAAAGAAATCAGTGGACAGACGCTGAAGAGCATCACACTCAGTAACACTAATGTTAAAGATCTGTTCTTTGACAATGTAATAGAAGGGGGGGGGGGTTGTGGGTTTTTTTTAAAATCAATTCCCCACCCTACCTTGTTAGAGCCAATCTTACCGACAAAAATGACTAAGTCAGACGACTTCTACCTTAATACATCTTTCTTTCCTATTAAGTGACGGTAAAACTTTCTTTAGAGGAAGAAGTTGATGATGGCTTGACTTCGGAGCTGAATAACGCATGGGGTGGTGGTGATGTGACATGGCAACAGGGAGCGTCAAGCCTTTTTCCTCCCCTTCTTTAAAGGAAAAAAAAAGCTACAATCTTATAGACTAATCTCAGGAATATCAAAAAGGAGCCCAATATTTTTTCAGTAGGTCGCCATAGACCTAGTCATTTACATTTACAGTGTAACGAATGCGATTATTTCCTTCATAAATTTTAAATACAAGCATAATAAAAATCACATTTTTTTCAGGCAACAGTAGCAGTTCAGTAGGTCAGTGGCTTGATCACATTGTTTGTATTAGTAATGCATGCAAGCAGCTTTAGTATTACAGATCCCTTATAGGTCACAAAACCTTCTCTCTTTTATAAAGTCCCTCCATAAGCCCCGTCTTGTCTTCTCACGGGAGTCGCTGGCTGGCTAGCGGAATCAGCACCTTGTTCGAAAGGTGGCGGAGTGCTTTGGGTATCTGACGCGATGGCATCTGTTCCAGCTGCCTCCTGTATAACAGAGCCAGCTCCTTCAGCACCGTCACTCTGTTCAAATGACTGACTGGATCCATTGCTTAGCTCTACATTTACTGCGTTAGTTCTCAGAGCTACTATGGTTCCTGAATCACTCCTCCTTTCTGCATAGATTCGCTGCTCAAAGACCTGAGCGGTGCTGGGCTGGAATTCCGGGTCCAGGGGGACACTGTTTGTCGTGGAACCCATGACCGTGCGGTACATCTCCATCCCCTCTGGCAACATGGACTTAATCTTCGGAAGCCAGCGCTTGCGGACCCGTCGGGCATTGGTGCACATATCGGCTGCGATAACATTCATCTCGCTTTCCTTAAAGCTTGGGGCAAAATTCTGACAATACACTGCAAAGACAGGGATACATTTAACTAAGGAATACTACAGTAAGCAAGACAAAGAAGTTTGTGTGATCAGAGCCTTTATCCCATCTCAGAATTGTACCACAAGACATCAATCACATGCAGCTGTGTTTATATCGGAGAGAAAACATATGGCTTTATCACAAGAAGATAAGAATTGTTATACTGGATTAAACCAGTGGTTCATCTAGTCCAATATTCTATTTCCACTAGCAGCCCGTTCCAGATGCTACAAAGGAAGGTGCAAGAAACCCCATAATGGACAATTTTGGGACAATTTATCCATATGGAAAGTTTATTCCTAAATCCCAGGCACTTACTAGCTGGCTTACACATGAGAGTTTATATCCCAGATGGTATCACTACCATCCAAAAGGCAACTCCATGCCTTAAATTGGTCCCAAATTTTTCTAGTAGGATTTTATTAGATCTTTAGTGAGGAGGTTCACTGGCACTAAAAATGTTGTGGGGAGAAGGAGTGACTTCTGCAGTTGTGAGTAATAGGACGTTATCAGGACAGTAAAGGTAAACCACCAGTGTCTGTATCAGGTGACTACTTTTTGGTGGTCACGTCATTCAGATCTCGCTGTATATTTGGGGCATTCGACTCACTCCTTCATTGAACTATGAATAATGAAATGGGTAACACACAGATTAGAGAGCCCAGGGATTTTTCTGGACACAGGCCTTGCTCCATTCTCTTGAATCCATTTGGCCCTGTACTGTGATTTCAGGGCATCCATGGCTATTCATCAAAATTACACTGGGAAAGTGCGGTCATCTCCCACAGAAATAGTGAAGTGTGCTGAGTGCTTCTTGGGAGGTGCTCAGCACCTTGCAAGATGGATCCTTTAGCTGGCAGGTTCCTCCTTCTCAGGGACTCGCTCTGTTTTGTAAAGCACCATGAACAATCTATGGCTTGGGTAATAAAAATGCAGTCCAATGTTTCTGACTTTTACATATCAGATGCCTTCTCTTTGTTCCATCCATGCTCTACAGATCTGCTGTTGGGGCTAGAAGACCCTCAGAGCTCAGCAGCAGAACAACAGTTAGGGAGAGGAAAGATTTATTTAACAAATCTAAAACAAAATTCACTCAGCTTTCATCTTCTAGTGAGATATTTACATAAAGATTTACTATGCAGACAGAATCCATTGAGGGGAAAGTATGAGACTCCATTGGCTTGCACTGTATATCAAGTATATATTAAATGGGCTTCACTGCACTAAAATACCAACTTTTTCTAAACCACTGAGTTCCTCACTTGCCGGCTACACCAAGCACCATTTGCCCTACTCATGTTCTTCTTGTATTTAAAAGAATTCCTATAATAGGTGTATTTTATCCGGTTGTTTTGTGCCTGGAATGCACATATTTTTAAGTGTAAAAATTCTCCTCTTAGAATAACAAACCTATTAGGGTTTCCATTAGTTTGCCCATTTTCAGAACACAGAAAATGGGTCAGACCCTCAGCTGACTCCATTGGCTGGCCCTAGGTATTTAGATATCACGAATACAGTTCTCAGTACCTCAGAACCTGACTCACTGATGTTAACGAGCTTTATTTATTAGTTACAATGTATAGTCTTACCTTAGGCCTTTTGGGATAGTTTCTGTTTTTAAAATAGATGAATCCTATTACATTATCAGGTCTAAAATGGATTTTAGGTCCTGTACATACAGACTGGATAAATTGCTTGATATTATACAGAACCTTGACCAGCTTCCAAGTAAAAAAAAAAAAAAAGCCTACATTGTTTTTATATATCCCTTTTAAAATGTAATTATTTGCTGCAAGACTCCCTTTTTTACTTACCAAATAAAAAAAAGATTATAAAAAGCATTTTCAGGGAAATAGGCTGTGAAACAAATGCTTATACCATGATGATGAAATAGATTAATCCACATTAACAAATTATCTGCAGAATTTCTAATTCTCAGTGACCAATTTACTCATTAAGAACAAAAAACTGTGTGCCATAATGCACTGCCCCTTTCAGGTACAGCTATGCCCAGGATAAAGGAGGGGCAGAGAGAGAGAGGCACCAAGGGCACATATGGAAAACCTCTCCTTTAAATATGGACCCCTACACCTACATGAATCTGGTTGCAGAATCAGAGGCCTAGTTTAGTAAAGTTATTTCACACTTTGAAACAGTCAACTTCACAGGTAGCAAGCATGTGAGCACTGGGAAAAAAAACCCGTTTCTTAAAAATCTCATCTATTAATTAAAATATTATACTGCAAAATTAGTACTTTAAAAATACCAAATAAAATTCAAGATAAAGTGAACAATAATGTTCAGTTTCATGCTATGAAATTGTCCAACTCAAAACACTAATTTTGGACAAAAGTTTAAAGCATTTTTAAAAAACAAGTTTTTAAATGAAAAGATTTGAATTTTCACATAATCCCAATTTCAGGGTATATATTTACAATTATACAATCTTAATGGCCTCCCGCTGTTTAAATGTCAGCTCTTTCCTAGGATTTTGTTCTGGGCACACTGATCTAACACAGCAGCAGTAAATCTCTCTCCCCTTACATTTCACCGCATTAAGAACCCGACTGTCCAGGGGCTTCCTGCTGGGATCGCTAGTAGAGGACCGAATTCCAGTTCCACAGCTATTTGCGAGTGTGTTCCTGAAAGAAACGGAGAGAAATGCAGATCTTATACCCAGGATTTCATGTATAGTGAATGCTTAAAGTGATGCTTTATTGAGTTTATTCTCTTTCAGACAGTAACCAAATTGCATATTTTTAAACTGAGGAATTAGAAAAGCTAGTGCTTCAGATTAACCCATCGTAAAGTAGCAAAAAACAAGTATGGGGAAAGAAGCTTCAGATCAATTTTTTGTAAAGTATATATAAAACACAGGAAACACTGTGGATTCTTAATACCTGGTATAAACTCAAAAGGAACATACCGGTCAAAGAAAGTGGCTAGAAGACGTCGCAGAAGAACCTTATGTTTGACCCCTGCGCATAGATGACAGTTCATGAGCTGCCCACGGGTGATATAAACACCTGAGCCTGCAAGAGTTACAATGTAGAGAGTTTAAAATCCACACCCTTATTTCCTCTAGAAGTCTAAATCCCATTACAGAATGCAGCACTAAATATTTTTGTTTTCTTATTTAGATTACAAACTCTTTAGGGGAGGAGGGTGGTCTTCTATTACCTGTTTATGCAGCACCTAGCACTGCAGGGCCATGTTCTCAGATGCATCCTCAAGGGACTACTGTAATCTACTGTAATGCGTATAAATAATAAGTGATAATAATGGTTGGGATTTTCAAAAAAGTCTAAGTGAGTTAGGAGTCTAAGGGATTTCAGCACCTCACTCCCTCAGGGTCTAGTGAGAATCAGTCAATAATAATAATCTCCTAATTTTATCCAAACAGAAAAAAGATCCACTGCAGTCTGATGAAAGGATCTAGTTACTTAAAAGACACACAGTGCTATGATTTATTCCATTTTAAAAATGATATATAGCAGACTATTGCCACCCTTCTAGAGCAACCATCCATTTGGCCTTTCCTTCTGTCAAGGAAAGAGCTGCAGAATACACATTTAGACTAAAAAAGGAGGCAGGCATGGAAGAAAAATATATTTATTTTACAAATCATTTATTTCCAAGAAACGTGGCACAGAACATCTTGGTAAATTTGGTGAGCTGGGAATTTAGTTTCTAGTGATGAGGAATTGCTGGATCTCAAATATATTGGCTTAAAGTATGTTTGCAGATAAAGAAATCAACCCTGCTAAGGAAGATTTACATGTCCAGAGATTTGGAAACTGACTGTCAGTGTTTTATAGTAGGTCTCTTAACCTTTCATCATCAAATACTTTTACATAGGACATAGCATGCAAAAATCAAACCTACTGTATGCCTCAGAATCTGCCCACTTGCACAAAGATGTGGAAGAGCATATTTTCATTTCAAATACAGAGTTACAATATACGTTTTTTATATTAAGCTTAAATAGTAGGTCATATCTAGAGCTGCAGAGACCAAGATGTACAGAAGAAATACAATTACTTCTTGCATTTCCAGGAAAGCCTACAGATGATTAGTTCTATACTTATCTTTAACATTAAGAATAAAGAACATTAAAAAAACTAGTGGGACAGATGCTGAGTAAATCTGGAGTAATTCCATTGAGCTCAGTAGTGTAATTCCCGATTTACAGTGGTATGAGATCAGAGTCTGTAGTGAAATAGATAACTAGACAAAATCTGTACTGTTCTAGCCTAAGCAGTAAGATGACTGCTTGATCTTTCACCAGGTGATGGCTACCTCCTTTCCTCTTACACATGTTTGTTGAATATAAGAGTAAGGAGGGGAGAAGGAAGGGAAAAAAGCAAGTGGCACCATGGGATTTCTGAACCTTGCAGCTTATCAGCAGGCTTTGTGCACTATCAATCAATCAGTTTACTATGATAATTTCAAAGCTCGTTTAAGGTCCTTCTAAAGAAATTTGTCAAACTTTTCAGAATCAATTATGGCATGAAAAATCTGAGATGAAAGAAAATATTTAGTATATGGAGGTTACTAAACTTTCACTGAAGAATTTTTCTTATGTACTTCAGGCAGAACCACCCCCATCAGTTTTTGCTAAGTTTGAAACAGTAATTAGCCGCTGAGTCTTTATTCAGTAACAGTACTTTAAGAGATAAGCCATCAGAGAGAAAGCCAGATGCTACCAAGGGTAGCTTCACTTTAATAAGTAAAAAATAACCCAGGCAGCCACTATCAGTTAGAGATATTAATCTACTTTTTTCCAGATTGAAAAATGTAAATCAAGCAAAGATACCCAGAGCCAATTTGCAGCTCTCACTGTGAAAATAACCTGCAACACTTGGTGTTTTGAAGAAGTCTCACATAAAATGGAAGCAGATACAAAATGAATATTCTAGCTACAAAATAAATATTTGTTTTACGCTATGTTACAGTGTGTGTGTTTTATTTCTGCCTTCAATTGAAGAAAATATATGTCCTTGATCAGACAGAAACCTGTCTATTTCTTGAAATTAACATTCCTACTGTAGGCTGCAAATAAATCTATGTCTACTCATAGCCTTGTAACCAAGATATAAAATGGTCAGAAAGAAAGGATAACTGGTTTGGGTTGATTGTGCTAACCCACTTTTCCCTTTTGTAACGTTTTCCGTCAGAGGAACTCAAAGCACTTGACAGGTATTAATTGATCCTCACAACAACCTGTGAAATTAGTAAGGGATATTATACAGGAATCACTTCAGCCCAATGCAGCCACTTCTGGGGTAGAAGTTAGCAGTTCATAACACTATACAACAATGGAGGACAGGAAGTGGAGCATACCATATCCAGCTGAAACAGCAATGGGAATTTAGGGAGGTAGAATGGAGTTACCCAATTTGGAATGTCAAGGTCAACACATCCATGTTATGTAACAGCGCCATGGGATGTTTAATGACCACAAAAGGACAGGACTACAGTTATATCTGCATCCAGCTCTACAACTCCAATATATCAAACCTAAACAGTACCATCTCCCAGCTTTCTCAATGCTTAGCCAAAATCTGCATCTGGATGAATAGTCGCTGGCTATGGCTGAACCAGAGAAGACTGAAGAATCTGGCGGGAAAAACAAAATGCTTCAAAAACCCTGGCCTCCTCTAGAACATCCCCTCCTATCAAGGGTATCTGTCCTCAGAATGCTAAACTGATTTCCAGCGTTGGTGTCCTATTGCCTTACTGAGTGCAAAAAGTGACCAGTTCAATCTGTGACAAGCCAAAAGATTACAGCCTCTTCCTTGCCACAGATACACCAACTGCATCCTTAAGGATCAATTATTGCAACTCTTATCTAAGAAGAAATCCACAAGCCCAACAGTGTAAATTTTTACCCAGTTTTTGTTGTTTTAATTAAAACTCAAAATGTGTAAATTTATGTTATTGTATATAAAGCTTACCACCACTTCTCTGTACATCTTTTAATTTGGTAAGTTAAAAAAAAAAATTTTTTTTTTCAATTGTGATAGAAAATTAAAATACAGTTGCAGCCCATGCTAACAGGAAGAATACAAGCTTAGGGAATTCAATTCAAATGCTAAATTAATTCAATTGAATAACTCCTGTTAATGACACATTCTTCTAACAGTGAATTAAAGGAAATTTAAGATGTTCTATCTTTTTTTCCACTGATTAGTGATGGATATATTTGTTCATAATAATACCCAAAAAAAAGACAATTTGCATACAATATACATGATTGCAACTAAAGTTTGAGCGAGATACGGAGTACATTTTAAAAAGAAAAACGTCTAATCTTCAGTCATTCTAATGTGAACAAAAAGAAGAGTTATTACCTGCAACAAGTTCAAGTTTTTCTCCGGGATCTCCCTCTGAGTAGAGTTTTGGGTGGCACCGATATCCAATTTGACTGATAAGACTCGCTGGGAGAGCAACTAAATCACGGCGGATGAGAACACAGGAACGACTCTCTAACGGAATCTGCTCTGGCTTCTCTTGAGCCACTTAAAAAAACAACCACATGAAAATGGAAACCCATTAAATACAATCAGAATGCAAGTTCCAAATTAACACAGCTAGATTTTGATGATTCAAGATCTTTTTCCCAACATTGTTCTTGGAAACAGTCACATCTAGACAAAAGCATGATCTTCTGATATGTGAAGGCCATGAGCTACTACTATGCTGGAGTCAGTGCTAATATGTGTGATCGTCAGAATGAAGTCTCTCTTGTCCTGACGTTTAAACCCAACTTTTTTTTCTGATCTCTTTTGGGAAGAATAGCCCTTGCAGTAGTAGCCTTGCCTTGAATGGATTCTGAGGGAGGGATTCGCATAACCTCGTTCTGCTTTCATTTCTTTTTTTAAAATGTTAATCATTTGGAGAAATTGCTATTTTTGAACATCTGAGATCACCCCCTAGATGTGGGTAAGTATACAGAATCAGCTTTCTAAAGGTAAGACACAAACTAGTGTGTGCAACTAACCAAAAATAAAACATGCAAATGTACTACAGGTTTCCCAAAAAGGACATACATTGGCCTATTAGGTTAGCAACTATTTTACTACTATAACTACTTTTCTTTAATCTTCTGCTGCTGAAAAACCTTAAGATACACACTGAACCAAGAAAAGTTAATTTTAGCAACTCAATATTATCCATCAAAATATTGATCTTTTTCTAGATCAAAACATGATTCCTAGGTTTCCTTTCCTCTCCCACTCCTACTTCCAAATATCTAAACTTTTATCTCACCAGCACCAAAAAACGTAAGGGTTTATTAAGCTTTGGTTTTAAAAAAAAAATTACACTGAAATACTAGGATATTGCTGGGATTTCCCTTAAAACATTTCCTTACATGCAACTGATGGCTGCTGCTGCTGCCGCCTATCAGCATATGATAATATTGAAAAGTTAAAACAAATGAGTTTTATTACTAACACACACTGCACAATTCTAGGTTTTGTGAACATACAGAAGATTAGCTTTCTAAAAAATGTTTATAATTGAAATCCATTATCATGCTTAAAATTACATATCACAGCAGAATAGGACTCATACAGGTGTGTATAGGTGTCAACTACATCATCTACAATATATTTTAAGCATTTATAAATTATAAAACTACATCCAACTGTATAATGCTCTATCTTGATCAAGAAGTTTTGACAACATAAGTCACACACTATACATATAACCAGAACTGTTCCTTGAAAAGGATAAATACAGCCTTAAAACAATTGGGTGTAGATTTATGATTCTTAAAAAAAAATAAAAATAGACAAAAGCTATGTATCAAATATGCACATCACTTAGTCTCTTAAATGTATCTTACTCTCATTATTTTTATGTTTTATAGATTTTCCCATTATTCAGATAGAATAGCAAATCAAGAGGCTTTTGTGTAGTTGTTGCTGCAGTTACCACAACCAAAATGACTCTTTTACAAAGAAGTTAGTGTTCTAACTAGGACATATCCTGTAACGATGTATTATGTGACAGCACATTACAGGACACAGAGCTGTAAAAAGCCAATGAAATGTAAGGTTACATTGGCTACCAATATATTCCAATACTATTATTAGGTGTCAAGCCTTTTAAAATGGAAAGTTTTTGGTTGTTTGTGTGAGATGTGGTTTTTTTATTTAAAGAACCATGGCATCAGCATGTGTCTTCTAAAACAAGATAATTTTAATGTACCTGTACACCAAGAACAGCAGCCTGGTGTTACCATGAATGGATGAGGAACACAAAGTAAAAGAACAATCCAGATGATATTTTAAAGCATAATTTCTCCTATCAGCATAGCCTGATTATCTATGCAAAGTAGAAGTACTCTGTAATGCTGATGTGCAGCTCACTTACATAAGAAAATGTTCACCAACAGAAATAATTGTCTATTTCAAAGCTCCTCTGAGAATAACTTCCAAATATTCAGATGCACTTTTTTAGAATGAAATAGCTAGTTCATGTGGTGGAAGAACCTGAAGGGGCTGGTATATTGCTGGTACTGTTGGACAATGAGAAGGGAAGGATATTAAACTGAAAAATATGAAAAGTATTTCGTTTAAACAAATACAAACCTAGAGAGCATTTTATCCAATGCTAATATTCAGGCAAAAGCAACTCTTCTTTTCTCAAAGTCCCAGTGGTTTTGCCAAAATTGCTCACATAAGTCAACTCTAATACCACAACAGCCACTGCAAAAATATATCCTGGAGACAGGTGTAGGGATACTATGATTGCAGAAGGGCCCAGTATTTTACTCCCATTTATAGTCCATGAGAGCACACTATATACTGTATATTTCTGCATGACTCCCTATGGCAGGAAGTATTCAGGTATAGCACAAATACCATACACAACATTAGGGGATACATGGGTCACTTAGGTTACAGGTGTCCTTAACAGATCCTGTTCAAGGAGAGGATAGAATATGTTTAGGAGTCAATGCATATTCAAATTAGGCAGCAGTAGTTTTTTTCTAAGTGATGCCATAATGTTTTTGAAATGTTCGAGCCACAGCAAGGGATAAGGATTAGGCCACATTATTTCATACTGCTTGTGCTACTCATGGACAAGCTTGCCAGAGAAAGCCTTCCAGCAGCTTGTCAATTCTTTCCACACAGTCATGGTTTAATACTGCTGAGCAAAAGCGTAAAATATCACACACACAAACACATACACAGAAACAAAACACCCTGCACTGTGTTTAAAGCTGTGATTTTTATTTTAATTAATGGCTTTGGAAGAAAAGTGCCAAAACTATTTATTGCCACTTTAATAATTGGCAGATCTTGAGCTGTTAAAAAGGTAAGAACAAAAAGTTGTGTAAACTGGCATTAATTTTCACAAGGGCTTTTAAAATGGTTCCATGTTAATGTCTTTATAAAAAGTAAAATTAATGTAAGATTGGAAAGCTGGCATGACTGCAGAGAAAGTATCTTTGAACAGTTGCAGCCAATGGAGCAAAAATACAAATGTTTCACAACAGAAGGCAGACCCTGTGATTTCTAACTATTATACATCTAAATACTTATATATTCTAAACAAAAACATTTAGACTGAGATTGTGGTTAATTACTGTTTTCCATAATCACATAGATGTGATCTGAATTTATCTTGTTAGATAAAGTTTGTTAGCAGTTCTAAAGTAGGCAGAGCTAAAACATGACCCCCTTCCGTAAATGAATTAACACACAACAATAATTATTTGCACGTCTAGAATGCTTTTCATCCATATCTCTCAACGCACTTTACAATGATGGGTAAACATGAAAAACTGAGCACAGAATGGTTAAGTGACTTTCCTAAGGTCATACCACAAGTCTGGTAATAGAACGTAGGCCCTCTTTTCTCCCACTCTTATATTCTGTGCATTGCACCAAGCTTACCTGTCATGCATTTCTTTGTCAAACTAACTGTTCTCATTGCAGGAAGTTAAACAACATACCCAGCACTCAGACAAACTGCACCAGGCCGACAGACAATGAATCAAGTAAGTTCTTGTGCATGTCACACAGAATGACTCTAAAGGTACGTCAAGTTTCGGGCCAAACAGTCTTGATATTGCAATAACAAAGAATGCAAAGAAAGCAACATAACACAGTCTAATGACTGTTCTGCCTCGGTATTTGTTAACTTCCTAGAGTAGCTGAAACTGGGTCAGCTCCATATCCTGAAATCCAGCTACTTGTTCTGAAAAACAACTTTAACAGTACAGGCAACACTGACCTACCCAAATAATGTTATTGGACGGACGGACACACAATGCAGAAATGTCAATGACATTTTGGCAGAAAAAAATATTCTTCTGATTTATTTATAAGTGCGCTGCTTTTAAACTTTGGAACCAACGACAAGGCCAGAGGTGAACTGACATTCTCTCAAAATGGTACAATTCAAATTAATCCATTCTAGTATCATTCAACAACGTTTCTCTTGCTTACTACCTCTGTCTACAAAAGTTCTCATTTATATACAGACACTCACTTTCTTTTTGGATTTTGCTTTGGTTGAAGAATTAGTACAACTCAAACAAGATTAAACAAATTTTACCAAGGATTTAGGTCTCTTTTAAAGTTACGTCAATTCAACAGATATTAATCACTGGACACAGAACTGTAGCATAAAGAACCATGGTACAATATACTTTGGTTCCATGTTTTCAAAGAAAGCAAGTCTGTTCAGCCTTTATGCTCTACAAAACAGGAGAGTATTTGCTTCTAATTAATTTGTATCTTCAGAAGGCAGCAGCTCCTCTTTCTTTGAATGAAATGGCAAACAATATGAAGTATTGTCTAATATAGTTTTGTACTAAGCTAAGAAAGCAGCCTACCAGCAAATGGAGAAGAAAACAAGAAATAATTAAAAAGGCAGGAGTAGCTATAAAGCAGCACCAATATATTTCATTTACACACATACGGCAATATATATTTGGTTCTGAAACTTAGATGGGTTTTACAACATGCTGCAACTTAACTACAAGAGGAAACATCCAGGATTTCATATAGAAAACTGCCTCAAAGCTAACTGGTTAGATGAAAACCAAATCGTGAGAAGGACTGCATTCAATGGAAATTTGTGGGGCTCAACAACTTGTGGCACTGGATGCTTCCAGCACCTTCTTGATGGTGCTGAATGCCTCCATCCGCATGCACTTAAGGTGCACTCTGCCTTGCAGGTCTGTTACGTAAGTTCCTCCATTTCTAAGCATCGCTGTTAGAAAGCATTAGATCTTTAGAAGTATTTTCTACCACCTTTTATTACACAGTTGTAAGAAGCAATAATCTAACTGGCTACACATTTGTAAATATTATTCATGTGATGTTAAATTCTAATCAAAATTAGTTACCGTACGTATAAAAACCTTTAGGTAGAAGATACAAGCAAAAATGAAATTCTGATCACCTAGACAATGAGTAGGTTAATGGGGAGGGCTGACAAGAGGGGAAAAAAGGGAGGCAATTGTACCAGAACCCTGAGCTCAGCGTGCCCCTCTCCCCCAAATGTCTGTAACTGGGTGAAATGGGAGGGGGTGGGGCCCCAGTGAACATGATGTACCAGGGCCTCACATGTCTCTTGCTAGACCTGTTAATAGGCCTAATGGACATGCATCAGTTCAGAAAGAGTGACAGTAATATGCCCGGTGTCAACATTTTCATATTGGGGTGCCCAAAATCATGCATTTAGGTGCTTACTTAGGTACCTATATCGGTAGCCTAATTTTCAGAGGTGCTGAGCACCCCGGTCTCACACTGACTTTAATGAGCATCGCGAATGCCCCACACCTATGAACATCGGTGCCAAGATTTTGATGTCAGATTCAGGCATCCAAATTTGAAAATGTTGACCATTTCCCCTAAAGACCAGCTACTTTAACAACTCCTTGGCTCTTGCAAACTCAAAGAGCAGAAATTCCGATTTCCCCTTGGTGGTTCACAACTCCAGAGGTTTTTGTCTGGATTCTCTTCTTACTCACTTTTCTGCAGGGTAGGTAAGTATTATTGTTCCTATTTTACAGATGGGGAACAGAGAGAGAGGTTGAAGTGACTTGACCCTGGTCACATGGGAAGTCTATACAAGAACCCAGAAGTTCTGAGTCCCAGACCAATGCCTTGTCCACAAAATCCTCCTCTTCTAACCTATAATGGATGACTGGCGTATCGAAGCACAGTTAGTTCCCCTCCCTCCCACACAGAATCAGAAGTTACCTTTCAAACTTTACTTGCTAAGTAACTGACATGAAAACAGTACCCAACATCTGTAGCTATTTTCACAGATTCTTAGTAGATTTACTGGCAACGGATATGTGTTTTTATAGACAGACGCATGCACGCGCACAAGAAAAAATTATAATATAGTCCCCCATAAAACTATACATATTTTACTAATAGTGCTATTTGCAACAGTACTCTAAAATGTAGAGATATGATTTGTGTCCTATTTATACACAAAGTTAATCTGGAACAATATTATTGGTTTATAAATGCTCTCAGACATGAGTGAAACATCTGCCAGTCTAAAATTAAACATGTGTGTTTTACTGTGAAGAAACAGGGACTAGAAGTTTAATGCCAAAAAAGGTCTTGATGCAGAATGACACCCATGTGGATCTTAAGTTTCCACAGGCTGCTGAGTTCTTAAGAAGAGGGAGAATTTCTTGTCAGCAAGTTGTTTTCTGTGATTTGGTTGGTGCCAATTCAGAACAATTCACATTGGTTAGACAGGAGGCAACCAATGGAAGCCAAAGATTTTCCCCACCTGTCTGGTCGGCATTACACCTTACCGCTTTTTCCCTCATAGCCATTACAGGAGTCCCACTTTTGTAATAATAAGCAGATGAGACCAGCTCTGTCTGATGAATGTGATGCCCTGTTCATTTCAGAGACTCATTTTTCTCCATCTCCTCTATGTTTGTACCTGGTTTGGTGTTATTTTATATTTCCTGGAAAATATATTAATTCTTGGCTTCTATTGACTGCCTCCTGCCTGATCCGAAGTGGTCAGGCTACCCATTGATCTGCACAGTAGGTAACAGATGAAAGAACGATCACTGTACTTAATACAAGCAGTTTTATTAAGAGTGCAATTATTTGGTTTCAAGATGTTCACAGAATCGTTGCTACTGGCTGTGGTATAAATTGTAACATTTCTTTTCTAAGCCTGGTTTCAGATCATCTTCATACAGCAAGTTATGTACCCTCTCATTAACGATTTTACATTGTTTCTTGCCCGCTTTACTTACTGTCAAGAAATCAGACGGCAAGGAGAGAAAACGATTCTATTAGCTAATTACTGCAATTATATCTTAACTGTTATTTTAGATGAATTTTTAAAAGTGCTGTTGTCAGTTTGGTATTTCATAAGTTCCAGGTCCAGCCTATATACTCTAGCAATGTGTTGCATGAGGATTTAAAGACTTGGTGCAATTTCACTTGTGCCTGTTGAAACTGAATGAAATCAAATACATCTGCTAAATAGTAAGGTGACTGCCATGGTTTGATATTGAAGGTGTTGAGCCTCTGAAAGTTCCACTGAAATCTTTTCAGGATCAGGCCAATGGGGCTACAATTAAAGATACAAGTACTTAGCTTTTGTTTAATATCCTTTCTAGCTGCATACTCCTTAAATCAAATGCTACAGCCCATATGAAGAATAACTAATTTCTGTAAGGTCTAAAGGTTCTCCAACTCTAGACGTATTTACAGAATAAAAAGCCATTTTATGGGAATGCTATTAATGCACACACACAAGTTATGCAAATCCTGATGAGAATAGTATAATAATATCCAAAGCCTTATTAATACACAATTCTAACATCCTTGGACTCTGCTGGAAAGTGATGGGAGGAGTGGCCAGTTTCTGAAGTCTAGTCTGAGCCAGAATGGCAATTCCTACGTTTCCTTCCAAAAACCAGGGACCTCTTTCATGGCACCTAAACTTAATGCTTATATCTAGAATGTTTTTAGAAGGGGAGTCTGACCACCTCTGGATTTGTCTGCAGTTTCTTTTGCACTTCAGCATTCCTTCTGGTTCACCACACTGTGCCACTGGTTTTTAAGTTAGCTACTTAATGACGCTTAAGCTTTACTCTGACTTTCTACCATCAAAAGTCCTTTGCCAAGGTCATGAATTTGCATGTTTCTTCTTTGGTCTGCACCTAGTGTCAGAGATTCAGTCCAGTTTTTCATCACAGGCTTATATAAAGGAGAAAACAAAAATAAACAAGAGTCTACAATACCCATTTGCTCACAGAATTGACCTAATGAATTATGGCCAGGGCCTAATCCTGTGGGGTGCTCAGAGCATTCAACACCAGCATTCAGTACCTTGCAGAACTAGGCACCAACATGGAGATGGAAGATGACAAATGACACTGAACAAAAACTTGAGTTTCAGCTTAAAATGTCCCCTCCCAATGGAAACCTGGCATTATTCTGCATGACACTAAGTTGTGCAAGGAGGAGGGGGAAAAAAAAGGAAAAAGCTATCATAGAATCATAGGACTGGAAGTGACCTGATGAGGTCATCTAGTCCAGTCTGCTGCACTTACGGCAGGACCAAGCATTATCTAGACCATCCCTGACAGGTGTTTGTCTAACCTATTTATCCATGCGATTCAATGCATGGCCTGGCTATGTGTTCCTTTTTTGGATGTGTTCCTTTTTTGTTTTTACTAAAAGGGCTCTTAGAAACCTTGGCAATCACTATTTTAAAACTGTTTTGCTCTGTTTTTTTGTGAGATTGTCAAGATCTACATGCCAGGAGCAGGATTAGCTTTTTCTCTCTCTTCCATGTGGGTTTTTTTTTTTTGGTCTTTTGAAAGAAGGTTTTATTCAGAGACATTAAAATACAGTTATAGTTATACAAGTCCATACGGAGACAGAATAGCATCAATTTTAATTTTCTTTTTAAAATTTCTCTCTCTCCCCTCCTCCCAAGTTTTCAGGGAAGCTTGGGGCTATGGCTGTGACTATTTAAAACAGAAAGCCCTTTTTAAATGTGCTTGTGCAGGAGAGATGTGTTTTAGCTAGAATTTTATATATTATAACCCTGAGTAGGGGGTGCCCTTGGCTGGCCTTTCTAGTTGGGCAGAGTGGTGATAATAAGGTCATGCTTGGTGTGAGTTCCTCTGTCATTTCCCCTTACCTCCCCAAACAACTACGCACGGCTGTGCCACACACAGCGATTCAGAAGCCTGCTCACAACATGCATAGGGAGAAAGAAAATATTACTCCTCTTCTGGATCATCAGATCCAGCTGAAAGCCTGGACAACTGAAAAAATTACCAAAGCCAACAAGTCAGCTGTCCAAGTTCTCTGTTTTTTGAGTTGAGCAGCTCTGTTTTAATGTTACACAGTAATACAAGTTATATGCTATAGCCTGCTTGCTTAGCAGTCGCATACTGCACCATCCTATAGTTTATCCGATGACAGTCTTTTTTGTTTTCTGTTCTGCTACTATATAAACTGGCCCCATGACAGAGAAAGAAAATATTGTATACAGGGGTATAATCCTGTTTCTCTAAGGAACAACGTTAGAAATGTTCAGCACTGTGAAGACAAACACTACTCACTCAGAATGCTCTGCAGTGGAGGAAAAAAAACAAGCATCCATGCAAACCACCTAAGCTCTGTCCAGTTAGATGGAAAGCTTAAAATACATTCTATTCATCACACTCCATCCCACCAGCTAGCTAGCTGGTCGAGGACTATACAATAAATATACACTGCTCTCTAGTATACATTACTGTTATTTTTTTTATTTTATAAAAAATTTCCAGTAGCAATTTCCTGTGAGAGTGGAACAGCCAGTTTAAACAAGATATAGTTTCCTCTACCCCCACAGTAAAACACATGGCAGTGATTTCTTTTCATCTATCCACTTACAGATTTGAACAGCAAGGACATTATTGTTCAAAGAGAAGTTTGGGGTTCTGTTTTTATGGAGAGGGTTAGAAAGCCACACATGGGAGTGTCTTAGTGCTGAGAATTACCACCACCACAAATTACAGAACTGGATCAAACAGAAGGCTGTTAATGCAACATTTTCTATCCCAACTCTAAAAAATAAAATGGTTCCAAGGAAAGGAAGCCAACTTTTCAGCATATGTGAGAGAGAGTTAATATTTTCAAATTAGTCATTTTTGATCCAGCAATTACGAAGGGAAGTAGTAACAGTGAACACTAAGCACAGACTAAAGAAAATTCTGTACTGCCAGTCTTGACAAATCTCAAGAAAACCATGAAATATGTTTCCACCCTGGAACTGAATACCAATCAAAGCTGCATTCTCAAACACCTGCAGCACCAATTAAGAGTCCACTGTATTCACCCGAGCCTCTCTTTCTGGAATGCAGAAAGAACATACATCTCCCAATATATGTCCTTTTCAAATGCCTCAGAGAGAAATGCTTGCTGTTGAGATCAGTGTCCCAGCGTGTTTGCTACCACATCCCCTCTACCCCTCCAAAAAAAGCCAAAACAAAACAGGCACCAAAGACATTTCCCAATGTCAGTTCAAAATCTTGAAAGAACAATAAGGTTACTTTTCAGAAAAGTGTACTGCTTGTGGTGGAAGCAGAAAAGAGAATGTCCCCTCATTTACTCATACTGCAAAATCAACACACTTCTGTGTTCTTGTCTAGCAATTCATCACTGAGGCAAGCTTCTCTAGCTAACATTTTCACAGGGCAGTACCACCAGGTAAGGAGTTCTGTTCATGAAGACTTAACTAGTCATATCAATTATTTCTGAAGGGAAAAAGGAAACTTAACTGATAGCATACAAGATAAAAATCTTGGCAGGGATATATGTGGTGGGGAGAGGGGGAGACAGGTTTGTTTAAATTCTGATATACCAGAAAGCTGATTTATTTGAGGTATTTGGTCAGAGAGAGCAAGACCTAAATTTTAATTGATTTTTGTAAAAAAAAAAGGAGGGAGTAGTGGGGAAATAAATGGATGAAGTGATTTGCAATTGGGTATGAAGCCTTTCACCTTCAGACTGCCTGTTTTAATCCAAACTGGGTTGGGTAGTGGCTGAGATAGCTCTTGGATGACCTACTGTATGTGAAATTAGTTAGCAATCTCAGTCCAGCAGCTAATGGATAAGTGTCCATGATGGAAAGACACATAACAAATGGAGTCCTTGGCTGAGACTCCAACAGGAGGATAAGGACTCAATAGGCAATGGTCACTGAACTACACTCTGACACCTACATGTAAGCGCTCTAGTTCCGAGAAGAGGCACATTAGTGGTGTGGCGTTGGAGAAGTTTGTACAGTCCTCTGCCCATGCTGCACCTATGCCATGGATAGAGAATTCAAGTTTCCTGGGCCAGTCGTTTTCAACAGCATTAAATTCACACACATAAATCTTAATGTATAAACAAAGAGGACATAAAAAACCCAATGAACAGTCCAAAAAACACATTCTGCACAAAGGAGAAAAGGATCAAGCGGCAACTTAGGATGAAGAGAAACAAAGGGGATAGGGAAAGGGAACTTTCTGGTTTATTACCTGAATAACCTCCTGAGGATTTGATGTACATCTGCCCATACTGTTCTTCTACCATGGTATCATATGCCTCATCATCTTCCTCATCCTCCTCATTGTGGTAGGAAGTTGGACTGTCAGTAGTTGGTATGCTGCTGGCCCCTGGGCTCGTCCGCTCCCCTTGGGAGTACTGCACTTGCTGTATGTTTGGGATGAGAGTAGCTAAGCTAGGCATTCCATAGTATGAAACACGAGATAACTTCAGCGGAGCAGCATTAGAAACACTCCCTCCTGTACTTTCCCGGGTACTGGCCTCCAAGGGTCGCTTGGCAGGAAGGCCTGACACAGCTGTGGGCTGCAGCTCAAGATTTTCATGTTTCACCCGGGTGAGGAGCGGAATGGGCATGGAAGGGGACATGACGTAGGGCACAGAAGCAGACTGCAATTGGTTACAAGGGCTCTGAGGTTCCGAACTAGGGTCTTCTATCATGGCAGTTTGAGAGTCACAGTGGGGAGAGCTCACTTTGAACATCAAGTCTGTCCCTTTTTCTACAATGTGTTGGATCTGTAGGAAACCGGCTGTGTACATCACTACCAGCTGTTCACTTGCAGCCATTGTGAGCTTCCCAGTGTAACAAAATGAAAGGATTTGCTGGAAGCAGGCTGGTGGCACAGTACCTGGGAGCTCAAATGCACTCTTGCTGTTCCCGCTAAACAAGTCTCTGAAGTACAGGCTGCTGGCTGCCAGCACCGCACGGTGTGCCTTGAAGGCTTGGCCTTTGACAACTATGGAGACATCGCAATAAAGTCCCAGCAGCCTCTGCTCATTCAGGCAGCCCAAGACGGTGTTCCCAAAGTTGGGAATTTCTATGTGCAACATCTGTGACATGGCTCAGGATTAGTTGGAGCTCCTTAGACATGCAATGCAGGAGTATCCAAAGTAGGGCACATCTGAAAAATGAGGAAGGCAAGGAGAAAGGAACAGCATATTTTTAGACAGTTCTCTGCAACAGACAAATAAAAACAGAACAGCTTAACACAGTTGAAGTCTCAGAACTAAATCCAAAGACCTGATGTATAACACCAACTGTTAATAAAATTACTTATTGCTGTTTTTAAACAAACTTTTTAAAAAAATGTATTTAATGTTCTCAAAAGTTGTTTTCTTTTAAAATTACCATTGGTTCTTTCCTCTGGAGTTTACTTTAAACAGGATAAGGATGGTTACAGAGTAAGAATGTATAGTAAGGTAGAACTATTATAATAATCTAATAATCAAGAGAGCCTTGGAAATGGATAATAAACCTGCTGAAACTAGAGATGATATAGTTACAAAACAATGTGCCATTTTGTCTGAAATAAATATAATGTTCTATCTATGCAGTTACTATAATGAAAACCTATTTTAACAATCCTAGATGATACCCCTACACTTGTTTTAAAAAATATTCAGAATTAAACTACTTCTAAGTGGAATTAAAGCTCTATTTTATTTACAGGATATAAAAATTAAGCCAGGTAATTGAGCCTAAACAAACCAATACAATGTACTGCAGTAAGCTTTACACCAAGTCATTTGTTTTTTCTTTTAAATACAGACGAGGGCAGGAGAGTCTCTGCACGTCGCCTGTGGCAAGTGCCCTATGTTCTGTCCCTGGCCATATTAAAAAGGGAGATTGTAGGTGACATAGTACAAGTCTAATCCAAGATGAGACACGCACCCTCTAATGAGAACAGCCCCATCTTCTGAAATCAGAAACAGTACCATCAAGAATGCGTCTGAACAATCTCAAGTAAAAAATAACATTGTCAGTCCATTGGGCTTTTGATTTGCATTAAATTACAGCACAGACTGTGGTGTTTTAGGATATGTGCACCTTTTGAGGAAGAGAATAATTTCTCCTTTTTTGTACAGAAAAAGGCAGGTTCTGAAACAAACCCTATAGGATTAAATTGGTTCATTTTAATGCATAAAACACCAGAAAAGGCAGTCAGTGCTTATTAGCCCAAATAGAGGTCACACCCCAAGAAACCCCAGCCCACCCCCCAAAAAACCCTCAAGAGGGGATCTTAAATTATGTTTGCATTTCATGGTACTGAGTAAACTGTGTTTAATGAGCACCAAATCCTAATGATTAATGATACAAAACCAAGTTTACCTGATATTTACAAAAAAAAAAATCTCCTCTGAAAAGAAAAATAAACCCACAAAACTTCTCTGTTCACACTGCTGGAAAAAAAAGTATTATCTGCAAAGCCATTGGTAACAGGAAGAAATGAGAACACACTCAAAGCCAATTAAATTGTATCTGCATGGTTTAAAAAAAAGAATTCTTCAGAGCAAGGAACTTCTATGCCCCCTCATCTGATACCATGTGAACATACCTTAAACAACGAATGATCCAAGGTACGGCCGCTCTATGAAGGATCTCTTAAGTCTCTTTTTATCGCCCCCCTCTGCTACACAAAGTGCAGCAACGAAGATCGTTCGGGGGGGAAATAGTATCAAAACCTCCGTTTGTATCTGCTGTAGTTCAAGCTTTTACCAAGTCAAATCTCCACGGCAGTGCATAGCATCTAAATGAATAGGCCGGATGCAGATTAACATTCAGGCTGCTCTCTGCAATGAATAGAGCCCTTTGATTAGGGACCTGAAGTAAATGCCAGTTTCAAACCGAAGCTTTAAAAACAGAGAAATATCAGTGCCAGAGGAATGCTCTCAGTGTTGGTACAAGACAGACTTTTGATGAGTCACTGCAATGCAAACAAAGATGGCAGAAATACTGTACTGTATGCTGATGAAATGCTTAGTGGTGCCACGGCAACTGAGACAGGTTTTAAATTTATAGTGCAGTTTTGCATATGAATTACGCTGTAAACTGCCTCCTCTGCCATCTAGTACATCCAGAGTGTCAAAGCATTTAAACTATTCCAAACAGTCTGCAGAGCTGGCACTGCTGCTGTTTAACTCCTCTGGCGTGAGGAAGAAATTAGTCAAAGGAAGCACATCTGCTCCAGAAAAAACTACCCATCCCACCAAGGCGGCTTCTCATTCCTTCACTCTGGCTCCAGTCTCTCTGCCCCACAACGGCAGATGCAAGGTTTAAAACCTATCCCAGAATCTCCCTACATCAAGCATCTAAAACTGTAATATCTGGGGGTACCCAAATCAGCACTAAATAAAGATGCTCCTAAGTGCCTATAGAGCAACATTCATGAACCCCCCACCCTTTCCTTAACACACAAGAAAGCCTTTCACACACAGGAAAACGTTCACCCCTAGGGAAAGCTTCTTAGTCTGTGGCTGCATCCACTAAAAGCAAATCCATTTGCTTAAGTAATGAAATCCCAGTCACATTGTCTCCCAGATTCAGATTTTAAATTACCTTAACATTTATTGAGCATGTTGGTGCTTTTTCTGGGAAAGGGGGTGGGTGTTTTTCTTACTGGTTTCCTGCACAGAACATTTTTAATTTCAATTAATGCTTTGAGGTTGGTTCCAATTGCTCTGCTCATATGGTGTCAAAGATAAAATTCAAAACTTTTAAAATAAAGATTAATTCTGGCCACCTTTCGTCAAGAGTAGCTATAGCTAATGCAGATGTGTGGGGGTCTGCCCAATCACTTCCTATATAGTGTGTGCATGCCTGGTTTTACTGTTCACTTGTATATTTGGTGCATTGAATTCAACTCTGCAGAATTAAAGCAAAACGCTGCCACTTTTGAGATTACAGGAGATGGAAGCACGCCTGGCTTTCCTTTTCTTTCCAGCAGAAGACACAAACACATTTACAGGACCAGAGACCTCATAACAATACTTGGCAGTCCTCTAATCCTTCCAACCAAGGATCTCAGAACATGTTGCAAACATTAACAATTTAATTCGAACACACTGTGAGGTAGGCAAGATTTCCCTATTTTGCTAACGAGGAAACTACGGCACAGAGTGGTACCCAAGGTCACACAACAATTCTGTGCAGTGTTGGGAGCAGACACCATGTCTTCTGGCTCCTAATCCCATGTGCTAACCATCATAACACCATCTTCCCTGACAAGAACTATCCATCCTTTTAAAGTAAAATAATTCTATCTGAAAAAAACAGAGATTTTCCCCATACCAGTTATTGTCTCTAAATTACTGACTACTTCAGGTTCTCTCTCGTCATCACCTCTATTGGGACTAAAGGAGAAAAGGAAATGTTTGTGATCATGTTCTCATAAAAGATCTCACCACTATACAGCAACCTAAACCCAAGAAGCAATCCAATGCTAGAAGAAACCTCAGCAGAACTGAATCTCAGTGGATCGTGTCAAAGTCAGTGTCCTCATGCAACAGAAAACAAAAAGCAAAAAAAAAATATTTACCACTCAACTTCCTACAAAGGAAGCTACCACTATATGGAAAACCAATCCTAGGTCAAGAATGATCTCTCTTTTCTTTTAGCAAGCGCTCCCTTAGAGATATAAGAGAGATTAGAGAAGTACCAGATGGTACTTTTTTTGTATTCAATCACAATCCCCTGCTTCTGAAAATTAGACAACGTAACATGAATGGAAAGAGCTAAAGACTGCTGATCTGCACGAAAGCTTCTGTTGAGAGAAGTGGCCAAGAAAAGGGAGTGTAGAGGAGATAATCATTGTCTTCCTTTAACACTACCATTAAGTTAATCAATTAATGGCATCAATGGGGATATCAGAGAGATTATTTTGCATGGAATATGGAATGAATTTAAAACACAAGAACATTTTATGGGGAAACTTACAACAGAGTTTCCTTGAAAAAAAAAATCAATGGAGCACAAATCAGATTGGAGTACAGCACTGAAAGCTTCACATTTACATGCGACTTTTCTCACCTACCACATCACCTAATTGCCTACCCACCTTGTATATCTACCATAACATCAGCTTGAAGTAACTTCTTTTGGTGATGCAAAATAAACTAAGTTAAAATGTGCATTCTTCCAATGGAATTCTTGAAGGGTATCTTCTCTGGCAAGCCTGCTTAAAGGTTTCAAACTGCTGTCTGCTCCCCATTTAATTCAAAATACATTTGTTACCTCTTAGAAATGCTGGGTAGGTACAGATATGATGGAATAGGTTTTCATTTGTATTTTCCCTATAAATAAATCAATCGTGCCAAGAAGATACCACCACATAGTTACCCCCGGGGAATTAGTCAGTGGTGCAGGATACAGTTGAGTCCTTGATGAGTACCAAAAGAACACAACTAGACAAAGGTACTACTAGCAGACTTCACCTTAAACAATCAGGGAACACCACAGCTTCAAACAGACATAGGGCATGTCTTCACTGCCCAGCAGTTCAGACTATGGGGTTGTGAACATTAGTACACACCAAACTGCTGTGCTGTAATTTTCATGTGTGCGTGCTGGGGCTGCTTTTAGTTTGCACCTGCAGTGCACACGAGGGAATTACAGTGCAGCACTCTGACCTGCACTCCTATTCACACCTCCCTGGTCCAAACTGTTCTTGTCCTTACAAAGCAACTGAGAACTTGGACTTTCAGTGGCATTCTATATATAGTATTCATTTGTTGCTATGATCTTCACGAAGGATCCAAATTTAAAAATCACACCATTCTGATTACTGTCTTGACTTTTCTTCACTTCAACCTACTGTAGCAGCTAGTTCCCTCACAAACCACTAGAGTTAGGACTCAGGCTTTCAGGCGGTATAAAACAATAGTTGCTACCTCTACATTTTCAGGAGGTAAAAGCTGTTGAAATCAAATTCAAACTCAAGTGGAAAAAGATAGTGATCAAAATGCCAATTTTAATTTCTGATATTTCATGACATACCAGGTCTAGAAACGCTGTAAGAAAGCCAAAGCAAACGCTCCCTGGACCAGCAAGCTTTTCAAAGCACTAGTCCTGGCCCAGTTTTCAGAAAAATGTTCTTTGGTCCTTTCCTATTTTTCTTCCACCTTTTTATGGCCCATATTCTATCATAATGAATCCAACTGGTGGACAGAGAGCTAACTTAAAGCCATCTTGGAAGAGTGGGGAAAACACACACACTATAGGACATTATAAACGCTTGAAGAAATTGCTGTAAGATTCTGTTACATATAACATTGTCTTACACCTGAGAGGTCTTACCTAACTTCCAGAGAAATGCTAGTCTTTCTCCAAACTCTTTGTTCCAAAAAAGAGGATCAGTAAGTACTTCAAATTGTTTAAAATTTGGCTTACACTCTATTAACCTCGTGAGTTCTCTGTGCTGAAATGGAAGGAAAATGACCTTAGAAGTTACAGGTGTCAATTATTGGTTCATAGTACTACACCAAACGGGGCTACTTCTGTGTAACCAAGTCCAGTTACTATGTAGGGCAATAGAGTTTCTTCTTCACATGGTCACAGTAAAATCTCTTTTTAGATGAAACATTTTTTTTAAATAAAGGACAATCAAAACATGAAAGCCTCCTCACCTGCTATGCAATACAACACTTCAGCTCAAACAGGGAAAAAAGTTAACTAAATTAGATTTTAAAAAAATAAAGAAACAATTAAGATGCTGTTGCAAGTCATCAGAAAAAACTTTTTTTTTCCTTGCTGAACCCCTTGTAGGAAACTTTTAGGCATCTAGCAAGACAATCTTACATTAAAATATGTTTTTAGGAAAGCCACAGTCCTAGTCTAATGTTCATTAGGCATTAGTTGACATAAGACCTGTTACAGTTTTTGTGAATATCCCAATACTGCTCTGTTGAAGCTACACACGCACTTTGGATGCTGGAGGTTTGCTTCTCCGAATGACTTGTTTATTTAAATGCCCAACTGCTCTGGACCACGTTAACTTTTTTCCTAAGGGGAAGGTGTCTGCCTAGCATAAGAAACTACCCTCACAGCTCTTTCAGGAATCTGAAGTAATTAAATAATGTATTTAAATTGTCTTTTCCTTAGACAACTAAAACACTACTTATTTATTTTAAAAGGAAGGTCCTTGTCATAAATGGCTTTCTTAAAAGTAAGGTGTGTTGAAAAGCAGCTGGACTTCAGAAAAATAAAAGATTCAGTGACCCTCAAAGGACTGTAAACAAAACTCTGAAGAAAAGCTTTCACAACTATAGCCAGCCAAAACTCTCATAAAAAGAAAATAGCTGAAAAGTCCTGCCCTTGAAGGCCGTGATGGGTCAAAAGAAACTTCCCTTTCTTCTGTAAATGAGGAGACAGAAAGAAAATCACACCCTTCGATTTAAGGCTGCTAGGGGATTTCTAACATGGAAGAGGCACATTTCAAAGGAACAATAGAACCAGCTTCAGAAGGAAAAACCAACAGAATTCTCTCTGCTGAAAACGTAATGGTGCAGGACCAGGATGCCTAATTCCCTTTTAAAATTTGGTCACTGAAATACAGGGTTCTCTTTAGGCTCATCCTCACCAAATTAACTGTGTAAGACGTGATCAAGTTCCTTTACTCCTAAATTCTTCAGGTAAATCCACAAAGGAATGGAGGGGTAGTTATAGTTATAGTTAACCCCAGTATTTGTGAGGAAACATATTGTCTCTACAGGACTAAGGAAAAATATGCAACAGTTCACTACAACATTTGGTGGCTGAGTTATAGTCTCAAGTGTCTAATAATTAATAACTCCACCAAAGAGAGAACACTAGTATCAAAAGTATCATGCTGGAGGGTGGAGTGGAATACGAAGGATGGTCAGAGATACACTCTCCACAAAAAGGAAATAAACAGCATTACACATTTAAGATTTGTTTTTGTTTCTCCAAAGAACATGAATTACGAGTCATCGTCTTTTCAGTGAAAAGGGTGCAAAGAATTCAGTCACAAACATGAAACTGTGCAAATGCCAGGATAATTTAATGCCAGAAGAAAGAAAATAAGGTTATCTTCAGTAATCAACTGACAGTCATATTGAGAAACTTTTTTTTTTGTTGCTGCATTTGTTTCTGTAGCTTCAAAGCATTAAAAAGGAGTAATGATTTATTTTTGAAATGATGTGAGTTGGAAGCAGTAACCAATGCTAATACACCCTACTTTTAGTGCAGCAGCAAGTGGCAAATAGGATTAATTCTGGTTTATTAAGACAGTGGAAACTAATTTTGCAAATATTTATAAGTAGCATACAAGCAGTGCATGCAGCACAGACAGGCAACACACAAGATGGATATATTTGGTTGATTTTAAAAAATTAGCACAGAAAAGAATGCATTAGATGTTCACCTATCCCATCTGAGGGAAGGAGGGGAAGAGATGAAGTTAATTAAATTAATGATGATTATCTAGCCTAACAAAGTGGGCAACAATCCTTTATTAAAGCAGCCCAAGATAACAGTGACTTGGAGCGTTCCTCCTGAAATTACAAAGCACTCCAGCAGCAGCCTCTGACACCCATGCATTAGATTTACGAAGGGATCTGTCATACTGCAAGGTGAGTCACTCACAGAGCCTCAGTGAAACACTAGCGCTCGAGGTCATACACTCTCAGTGGATTCTGCCTCAAAAAGTACAGTAATTTCATCAAGGCAAAGCATGCTATTTCCATTATTTTTTAATTATTTTTTTCTTCTTGTTCACAACAGATTTTAAGAGCCTATCAAATCAAGGACAAGCAAATCTGAAGAACAAAACATTTAATTTTTGCAGATTGCTGCAGGGAGAGGGTGAGGTATGGATAGAAAAATAAAATTATTTTGCAAAATTTAATTTTAACAATCTAATAAAGCCTTCTCAAGTCCCAGGCTAACTTACAACTATAAGCATCTCCAGTGAGAACACTGTATACCATTATTATGCTTTCTGCAAAAGTGTCTTTCCTGCATTCCATTACAGACATTAATTCATATCCAAAACACATCAAAAAGACAAGTGTCATGCTGAATTTTATTACCCTCACTCCTTCTACACAACAGCATTTGCTAGCAGCATACATGACTCAGTTCTACCATCATGGCAATACGGAACAAAAAACCTTAAAATAAGTACATGTCTTAAAAGGTCAATTAAGAGAGCTTACAAAACATCAGACGCTGCTTCTTGCTTGAGCTCATTACCTAGTATGGTGGAGCTGCCTGTGTGTTTTTTTTCTTGTGCAAGTTAGTCTGTGAGTCAGCATTAACACACATGAGAACATCAGGAATACTGCCTAGTTCTGATGCAATGGAGGTTGTATTAAAAAAAAAAAAAAAGCGCACTCCGGTTGGACAAGAGCCTGTAATTCAATTGCCTTTACTTTTCAATTACTGCATAGTCTACCATTACCAAACTGTATAAAAGAAGGGAACTTTGCTTACATATGTGTCTCAAATTAATCACTCCTTACTTCTGACTACAGTTTATTTTCTGTGCTGAAAGAAAACAAGTAGGCATAATATAATTAACCCTTCAAGGGCAGTAATCTCTTTGAAGCTATTAAGATTGCATCTTTTTGTACCCTTTCCAGTGTAAGCAGACAACACTGCCAAAATCTTTTGGCCAATGAAGGCATTTATACATTAAACTTTTAATACTCTCTATGAAGTGAAGCTACAATTGCCTAGGAGTTTGATCATTAATGGAAATATAAGCTTGCTAAAGGTTCAAGTAAGGGAAGTTAAATTCTACAGGAATTATCCATGGTCATATGAGAGCTATTTCAAAGATAGTTCTTGCATCTGGTTGTTGATCAAAGGCATTTAAGTAGATAGCAAACATGATGAAACCTGTGCCAAATTTTAAGTGAAATACTAAGCACCTGATGAACATACAGTGCTTTTTGCCCACATTATGAAGGCTTTTTTGAGACACACCTTGTATACAAAATTATAGCAAGCAGGCAAACCAACATATGAAACTTATTAGAGCAGCACTAATTGCAACACCTTTTTTATACACATCCAAATGTTTGCCTCCAAAGATGGTATTTTTAACTGAATGTGGTGTGAAATATTGGTCATACAGTACAGGAGTTCAGCTTTTTTGGTTCCCTTTGTACTAATTTCTGGGAGTGGGGATACAACCAAAAATCTCATGGCCAAGTACTGCATTTAGCCAGATGATCTCAAAGAGCTTTAAAAAACCTATGTACATTATTGCATCACACACGATCTACATCCTACTGACGGCAAAATAGGTGAAGAGAAGTCATGTCACTTGGCAGACGTATGAATAACAGAGCCCAAGAGTCCTGATAACATAGCCTCTGTCAAAAAGACTTAAATATGCATGCACACCACACACAAAAGCTAGGAGAATTAAGATTAATATTCCCCTGTCCTGTATCAAGTTACTGTAAGGATCACCACAATGTGACTCCAAATCAGGTGAGCTGTAAGATAGAGGTAAAAGTGGTAAGGAGGCAGGACTAGGATGGGAGAGTCACCTATAACTTTCAATTTCTGACTTTTCTGTTGAGGTTACAAAACTGTATTTTTAGAATACAACATTTGCATGTTTTGAATATGTCTTGGCCTTTGTTAGCTATATTCTATTGACCCATAAGAATAGAATGGTTCCAGAATTTCAGTGCACTAATTTTCAAGACACATACCTGCAATGCATCCCACAGGCAGCCTTGAAACATCAATTACAAATCCACAGGGTAGCTACCGAGTGGCACAGGGAAATTCTAAGATTTTGAAGGCAGTCCAAGAGTCTCAGAACTTTTCGTGGTGCACCACAAATGCCATGGGCACAAGCTGTGCCACTATGGAGTGCCAGCGAACATTATAAAGGGGAAAGGAGAAAGCCTACACAGACCACAATGACAGCGCGAGCCCTACAACTGACCAGATTTACTTAAAGATGCATATTTTCCTGATTTTTTAAAAAAATTCAGATTAGAATTTAAAAACGGCCACACCGGGCCATATCAATGGTCCATCTAGCCCAGTGTCCTGTCTTCCGACAGTGGCCAACACTAGTGCTCCAGAGGGAATGAACAGAACAGGGAATCATCAAGGTTTCTATACTTTTTATTTTTCATCTGGAGATCAGCAGGAGAACGATAAGGAAATCTCCAAGCTTTCCATTTCACATAATAGGTAGATTACTTGCACCCAGTGATTTCACCTTCTATCAAAAAGCCATGTTTGATTTATAGATGACTGAACATGGTTTAATAATTCAATGGATCATAATGTTCTAAATAATGCCTTTATTGTTTTAAGAGCAGGTGCAAGTGAAAGCACTATGCATTCCTATTACATTTTTGTAGGAAAATGTAAGTAGCTATTAATTGAATCTCAACAACCAGAAAAACAACGTTATGGACCAATTTTACTTAAACACAAGAGTATCTTAAACAAGCATAATCCTAGTTTGTTCTTTTTCCCAAAATATGTGCGATACTCAAATACAGATGAATTGATTTTTTTTTAAATGTAAATTGCTCCAGGGCCAAACCCTTGTGTGCCAAACTTCTTAACTACTACAGTACTGCTCGACAATGTTTCAAAAGAATTTAAGTGCTGTTTTGAATACTGCTGACAATCTTCCTCACTCAAATTTGTAATTTAAATACCTTAAGCTTGTAATGCACTCTCTCTGTGGCATAATTACCTCCCCCTCCTAGTCTTCATGAAAACAGAAGTTTTCCTGAGTTTATTTTTCTAGCCCTTCATTAAGGGCCCAAACCTGCCAACTGCTGTGTGTGGCTGGAGCCTCTGTACCCACATGGAGCCCCACTGATCTCAGTGATACACCACATCACACAAGTGACTGTTCCCAAGCAAAAGAGCTTGCAGGATCAGGACCAAAGTGTTTACATTTTAAAAGTGCATTTTCTGAGTTTGCAGTTAATAATTTTCATCTACATAACACGGTACATCTGAGGATCTCAAAGCACTGAAATGTTAATGAAGCCTTACAGCACTCCTTTGGTGTCATTACGATGCCCATTTCCAAGACAAAAAGATGTTAACTGAGTTGTGCAAGGCCATTTAGCGAGTAAGTGGTTAAACCAAGAGTTAAACCCCATGAGTCCTGGCTCCAAGTCTCTGGAAAACCACTAGACAAAACTTCTCTAAAATGACTGGGATGTGTGTACAAACCCAAAAGAATTCTATGCAGATGAGTCCAATTGGTGAGAAACAGCAAATTGTTTTTTTTCCTGGAGTGGGAGATTTTTGTATGAAGCCATCCCATTTTTGCTGAAACATGTTTAAGATTCCTTTCCAGTACTGCAAAGCCCCTTGAAAGGTCGGCAAGCACTTTTATATTCTCAGATCCATCTACAACACTGCAGTAGATGAAACGGATTGACCTATACAAGAACTGAAACAGTCTCTGTGAAATAAGCCATCTAAACTCTTTTGTAGCTGCAGCAGCGTTTGTCATGGGCACTTTTGAAAACAGCACCTACCTACTGCAGCTGATACAGGACTTGATATGTTTTAAATAATGGTCGTGCTCTCATGGGATGTAACCAACCATGGAATAAATAGCTGCAGAGCAGAGAATACAGTACACAAGATAAAATACGCCCATATTAAAATGTGTGCAGAGCCCTGTGCCCATTACTGAACTCATTAAAGACAGCAGTACTTTGTAACACACGCTAATCTTTAATATTCATAGCTTGGTTAATTTGCATATCATGCCATAAATAGTTGAAGCAGAGGTAAAACACAAAGCGCTCTACTTGCATTTCTAATTATGCCTAAAATCAAATGTAAATCACAACACATCCAAGATAGAGAAAATATTAAATTTGCTGTCTTGCAGTTAAAGTCTTAAAAAAAAACCAATTATCTATAAAAGGAAGAAGCAAAGAGGGTTATATGTACATCTACGAGGGACTGTATTGGCTTAAACTGCCAGTAAACATGTTCAAGCTATAACCTTGGGAGGAAGAGGAAAAAGATGTTCAACCACATAGCTGGACTCAATTTTTCAGGCTGAAGGTTATCAAGGTGCCAAAATTTCCATTGTCATGCAACCTTTGCTATTGTCATTTATGATGCTTGCTGCTAACCTCCAGCTTGTTTGCAAGAGGAGAATAAAGGAAGTTATGATGTCCATATTTAAGGTATTACTGCATAACTCTTTTCTGTAAACAATATTGCTGTGTTCTTGCCAAATTTCATCAGTGTGCTTGGAGAAACAAAAGATGTTCTCCCTTTCTGTTTTTCAGATGTTTTCTCTGGTGATCCCATAGTGTTCCACCTCAATATTGACCAAACTAGAAGAAAGACCCAATGACTTGTACCTTCTGCCAAGAATAGGAGAAATGAAAAGCAGACAATGTTGCTGCCATTTGTTCGCTACTTGCATCTTCTCCCATCACCTAATGTGGCCGTATCTGTTTACTGCACTGGTAGTACTATCTGGAAAGTAAAACTGATTAAGTTTAATTACAGAAGAGCCATAAATCTCTCGTCTCAGTTCCAAAAGGTATCTGTGCGAACCATCAAACCTCTTCCTCATCTCCAACAGCTAACTCACATATTCACCTGCTGACATAAGGTGAGAAGA
Source organism: Mesoclemmys tuberculata (assembly GCA_007922155.1). Lineage (NCBI taxonomy): Eukaryota > Metazoa > Chordata > Testudines > Chelidae > Mesoclemmys > Mesoclemmys tuberculata. The sequence continues at coordinate 5,182,767 of ML675655.1, forward strand.
TGTTGAGAAAGATGTACATAGCTTGCTGATGACAAAATTTAGGGAGGCACAGTAAATTGACAGTAGCAACTCATGTTTTTAGCTAGCCTCTTGTTTGGCATCCAACAAAGCAGGGCCCAAAGGGCAAGAAACATATAGCCAAGAACCAGCTACGACACTGAAATGTGAACATAATGTTTTCAGTGATTTCGCTGAAGGGCTTTGAGTCCACATTAAACACTGGAGGTCAGTGGAGAAGGAGAACAGTGTCATCTGTGCATGCTACAACATTAGATTTTTCTTCAAATTTGCACCTTTATCATCTTCAAAGACAGATTTAAACCAGTGCAGAGTAGCTCTTGATGTACATATGATGGTTCTTAGCTGCCAGAACATTTCATGCTCAATGGCGTTAAAGCAGTTAAGGATTTCCTTCATCTACCGTCAGCCAACACTATGGCGAGCAGTTCACCATGCTAACTATTAAAAAAAATGGAGCTGGCTATCACTACTACAGTAAGCTGCAGTTGCTAATTTAAGCTTGGGCTAGGAAGAAACAACAGAGACCTTTTTCTTCAGGGCAGCTGGGAACTGTATCTTAAAGTGAGGGAGGTACATTTGAAGAACCAGCTGGAATTTGGGATTCAGCGAAAGCTGTAGAGCTTTGAAGATTGCCAGTTTGGCACTGCAGGATTGTGTGGAAAGAAATAAACCAACTGAAAAGTTAGTCTCAGAAACAGAAGAATTTTCTACCTCCAAGATCTTTGAAGCTGCTAAGCCACGTTCACTGAAACCAAGAGGCAGGAGATTCAGGGAAAAACAAAATATTTGATCTCGCTAGATTCTGTGGTTCTCAGCCCTGTGAGTGAGAGCGAAAAAACACTGCTTCTAAGTTAGAGAGACTCTGCTGACACAGCATGCTCCATTTTTCCTCTCTCTTTTTTCCTGCATTTCACACAGAAAAATTCAAATTTTTTCTCTTGTCACTGAGCAGGAGGAATGTGCTCCTGTGTTTCAATCCATAGCCAGGAAGAGAGACTGGGAATTCAAGGGGGAGATGATAGGATCTGGTGCTCCAGCCTTTAACTGATATGGGATCAGGTCCATCCAGTATTCTTATACAGAGTTACGGAGTTGCAGAGCTCCAGTTAACACAAATGGATGCTGCAGGTGCCCACCAGCGGTAAGAGATGTGGCAGAGTCTTTCAAGACCAAATTAAATACAAGTATGTAACTGGGTAAGAATGCTGTCTAATGGAAAGGTTTTGAGTGATTGAAAAAGGAATATTTTTTTGAGGCATAAAATTTTCTTCTGCAGAAAAAGCAATAGAGCAAACTGATGTCTCTTTTCTGGAGAGCCTTGGCAGTTAATAGTGCGGCTAAGTGGTCAACTGGACTGGATCAGACTCTAGTTGTTATGATGGTGTGGAGTTCAAGTCTCAAGTCAATGCCAAATCTACTGTTTTTAATGGATGGTCATTTGACTAAAGCACAGGACGGGGAGGCAGGACATCGAGGTTTTATTCCTGACTCTGCTGCTGTGTAACTAAGGTAGAGAGGTAAAGTGATTTGCCCATCTGTAAAATAGAGTGAACAATACTTTCCTACCACACAGGCTATGCTATGAGGCTTAATATCTGTAAAGCAATTTAAGATCTTTGGGTTGAAAGTATTACTACTTTATTACTGTCAATGGCATAAATAATTTCTCTTTAACAAGCTTACTCTTTTAATGGGCACAAGTGGGTCTTGATTTTATGGAAGGCCAAGACCATCACTGACAAAAGCATGAATTTTTGCATAAGAGTGACCTCGTGGAACCAGATATCTATGCTTTTTACACACACCCTTCTCCATGTAAAGCATCAGAAGCAAATTTCTTTGGCAACTGTGACCCATAAAACTTAAAGACATAATCCTATCTCCACAGCCCTGACCCCACAGTGACATTTTTATCTTTGCTACTGTGCAGGGACATAGAATGCTTCTCTGAGGCACTCTAATAGCATATTTCTGCTCTGAAGAAGCTCAAAACCTTCCTCCTCAATGTTCACAAAAAATAAGGAGCAATAGAAGAGGAAAGCATCCAAGTGCTCAAAGTAAAATATGTTTTTACAAAGCTACGTTCAAAGCTCCAGTTAAAAATTAAATCAACCAAATCTCAGTAACTAGGACAAAAATAACTTCCCTCAGGACAAATATTAGGAAACAGCAGAATGCGTGAGCTACATGACAGATCAAGGTGAAGGAAAGATGGTTTACTGTTATCTACATTCTTTATAACTTTTTCACTTTTCTTTATTTTACCACTGGACTCCACTCACTGGTGCACCATGCCATAATTTTTGGCTTTTTGGGTGGCTGTCCTCAGGTAAGAAAGCATTTTGCAATCAACTGAACTCAACTGACTGATTCTAAGAAAAGAATAAAATAAATGTCACCAAAGGGAGAAAGGCAATCAGATTTTCAAGTCAAGACTACTATTGAATCTATACATCACCATCTTCTGTTTCCCTGTTTTAGGGCTTGTCTACACAAACATTTAGTTTTCAGCAAGCCAGCCAGTTGTATACTAACCCTAACCATGGATTAGCTTGCCATGAACTAAGTATTTGGTAGACAAAACCTTAGGAAAAAAAGATAGAAGAGACTGCTGAGAATGAAAAGATGAAAAAAAACCTCATTTCATTTTTCTTCTCTTTTCTCCATTTTATGTTGTTTCTAGGGCACTGAAACCTCATCAATTGTTGGGGCACTAGACTTTTATCCCAGTGAGTCCCCCAAAGTTCTTGTATCATGATTATTACTAGTAACTTCCGCCTGCGTCCTTTTGGAACTTCTGTTTCCATTTCAACTAAAGCAAAAATGGTATCTTTTTTCAAAGAGGCAGAACATCTTTTTTGTAGTTTCTACCTTCAAAGGAGTTGCAGAGGAGAAATCACAAGTAACTCCAAAATGTGAGCATTTACCCCTTTTTCACAGTTAATACAATGTGCATTTAGAGAGAAGTGAAAGCAAGCTGCTAAGAGTGTAGAAAGCTTTTTTGCTGTTCATATGTACCCTGGCATTTTGCCCAGACCTATTTTTAAGCCCATTTACTAGAAATCCCACAAATTAAAGGAAATACGGATAATGTTGTAAGAATCCTTTGGGCCAAATAAAAGCTACACATAATTTTCCTTGTGCATCAGAGTAAGATCCTTAACCACAAAAACCAGATTTCCCCAAAGCTCTTTTGCAACAGCGAGAGAATCTTGTTTTGTAAAAAGTTGCTTTGATTCACTAGAGGATTACAAGGAATGATGGCAGACACCGCTTCTTAGCTGAATATGCCTTTAAGCTAAAACTGTAAAAGGTAATTACTTGTTATGAAACAGAAAGGTGTTAAGAGAACACAAATAAACTAAATATCTAGAGCTCATGAATGGTTATTATTAATGACAGCGAGACATGCAATACGTGCTCATACAGAGAAGCTTAAAAATATATATTGCAGTATTTTCCTCCACACCGGAGACAGTCACATATTTTTATTTTCTACTTTCTTTCAAAATGTAAGTTAACATTGTTCATCAAAGTCCAACAAGCACTAGTTAAAGCCTGCAATAGCGCAGCAAAAATCTGTACCAGCTTCCCTTATACTGCTCATCACAGTCCTGTCTAGCGTTCCTTGCTATTCTAGGGCTGAGAAAACACAAACAAATTATACCAAATATCTTCCTGTTTTGACTTTCTGCCTAAATGGCAAATAACGAGACCACTAAATTCATTTCATTTGTACATAAAGACAGGATTTTAAGTCAGGCGCCTCTCTGATGGAACCTTTTGCATCAACCAGTTCACTAGGCTGAAGACAGGGTTGTATCAATGACCTCTTTTGTTTCCTTCCCTGTAGCTACCATAATACCTGCCACCCCCTTCCTGGGTCTAAGTCACCGTGTTGGCGCTTAATTCGCTGCTACTCATTGCCTTGCAGTTAGCTGCATGCACTAATCTACAAGCAGTAGTTAAAGTAAAAATATAAAAGGAAAACTGTGGACAAAGGTGGCTATTATGACAAGTCTAGGCGTCATACGGTGATGTGTCATTGCATCACCGTGTTGTGACTGGATGCAGTAAAAAGAACATGGAGAAAAAACGGGATCTGAAGAACTTATCTGAAAGAGAGGCCTCTTCCTGATGCACCTCATCCCAATTTCTACCAAATGCCATCATTTTGAATTATGCAGCATTGCTGTAACCATGTTGGTCCCAAGATATTAGAGAGACAAGACGGGTGAGGGAATACCAACTTGTGTTGGTGAGAGACAAGCTTTCGAGTTTACACAGAACTCTCTTTCAGGTCTTTATTTAAGAGAGAAAATTTTATTAGGTATTAAAATAGGTCTGATACTGTATCAAGAAAAATAATTCTATTGGTTCTATTAAAAATACCCTTTGAATCTCTAGCACATGACAGTCCAGTGATAAGTAACGAACGCCAGTCTAAATCCCCTTATACTCCACTTTAAGCAAGAAACGGCCAGGGTTGGCGTACGTGTAATGAAAGAGTTCTACTGAACCCTGTGACTCTAGTAGGAGTCACATACGAGGTACACAAGGAGGCACAGACGTATTTGGAGCAGCTGCAAGCCAGCTTAATTTGGTCGATATAGAGCCTCATACATGTGCATGTTACTTGACAAACATGGTATCTGTCTCACAAGATTTTCAATCTAATTTATAGGCCAAATGCTTTTTGCGTTATTCACGTGAGTAGTCTCACAGGGTGTGTCTACCCTGCAACATAAGCCAAGAGATAGTGGAATTTGAGTAAGCTGACTCATGTTAGGGAACCCTGGGCTTGAGTATCTACATTTTAACCGTATGTTAAGACTTTTCTTACCCATATTCCAATCTAGGGCTCTGGTGGCCATCTTGCAGCGTGCAGAGCTGAGTCGAAGTAACCATATCCCAGAGTCTGCTCTTTTCTTGAAATATGGCCTCTCTATCCCTAGGACCGTGGTGCAACGTGGGAAAACTTTCCTGCCCACCCTGCACGTTATCAGAAAGCAGCTCGCTTTGCAAAAAGCTTGCTTGATTTGCTCTCCACTGCAAACTGAGGAGGGTCTCTGTCTAGCACGTGCTTGCAGATTGGTGATCAGAAGAGCAGTTAATGCTGACCTGAGCTGCTGCCCTTTGCAGAGAAGGGTGCAGCTCCATTTTCAACAGAGTGGATTGCACATTGTTGGGATAGAGAGGACTAAGGGAGCTATCTCATGGAATTATGGGATACTTATGGATGACTCCCGGGACCTGACTCAAGTGAGGCTGTGTCTATGCTGTAAAGCAAGAGAGCTTGGGGCCTGGGGCCTGGCTTAATTCAAGCTTAGACTCACCTCTTCAGGGTCCTGGGACTCTGGGTCAGTGCAATTTCAGTGTAGACAGAAAGTAGATTAGGCTTGAGCCAAGGCTTAAGCACAGGCTGATGTTGCAGTTTACACATACACACTGACTAGATGAGTAAGTGACCAGGATTCTGCTCTAATTTAAGACGTATCTTGACTGTAAGCACTCTAGATGTGAAAGGGAGGAGAGTAAAAATAGTAAGGTCCCATGGTTGCTTCAGTTTGTAATGCATATGCGCAAGGCATGCGAGTTCCGATCCTGCTTCAAACAGAGTAGACATGCATCGTAATAAGTCTAAACTTACCACCTGCTGGATTTGGCTTTACTGGTAGATAACCAAACAACAAAACAAACCACAAGCTAAGGCATTTCCTGATGCCTGGCTGCTCCTAGGGATTTCCTCCAGGATCTCCTCTGTCCCAGTCCCTCATTCGCTCTGTTTAAGGGCAAGTCCCCAACCACTCATAGAATCTGGCTGGATTTTATAAGATAAGATACCAGTAAATCAACTTGAGTTCTAGTCCTGCTCAACAGGAGTCATGCATTTCATGATACATTATAGCAGGGTGGCAGTTCCAAGGACACAATTTTCAAAGCTTTAACCCTGTCCACATCAGAGAATCTTTCCTATGGAGTTATCCCTTCTTACCCTTTCTCATAAAATAAAGATGGCTGCAACTTTCTTATGAGTAAATTAAAATAAACATTTGCACCAGGGACTTAAAATATATTTCTAAACACAATGGACATAAATATTCAAAGTTCCTATCAAATCAACTGAGCAATATCTAAAGTTAATAAGCTTTGGTAAATTTTAAGGAGAGATTAACAGGTACATGTTTCTATAAAATGCACAAAACAACATGTCAGAAAGAGCTATAATTGTGGTTAGCTTCTCTGGACTGGGAGGGATAAGGAAAGGGGACTGCTTTTCAAATGATTATGATGCAAAATGATGAAGCAATCATCATTAAACCTGGATCCCTCTTCACTGTGGTTCAACCCCAACCATCACTTAATATGTCTCCCTTACATACTTTTAAGCTTCCCTTTAAAAAAGCAAAATAAACATGCAGGGGATTGAACAGTTTTTCTGCTCTTCAAAATGCACCGATCCAAACAGTGAAACACATAACTTTGGGATCCTCTCCAAGATTTACATGTTTTGCATGAAAAGCAAATGTTTTTTCTTGCCTGGGAAAATATTTAAACACTAAATTTATGAAGCCAAATCCATTTATTCCTATTTTATGTTGCTTCTCAGATGGAATCTAAATAGCAATTTAAACGGTGGGGTAAGGATTCAGTGCTGGTCAGCGACACAGCCCACTGAATTTTAGCTAGGCCAACATGTGTCTCAAGTGAACAAACAAGCCATTTTGTTTTAGCCTGCTGATCTTCCAGCCATTATCTCATTTATTGCAGATACAGGTTATCCAAGCAGAAAACACAAGACACTGTTAGCCCTCTATTTCCTGCCCTTTCTCAAACATACATTTTTATGTCCTCGCTCTGATAAGGCGACCAGCCTCAAAAGTCAGAGGTATGTGAGGTTCTCTCAGAATCAAGTGTTTTCTCTGAACTATGTGTTGGACAAATGGAATCACTAAAAACAAAACCCAAAAGCCTAACATCAGCTGTTTGAACCATTTTTCTCCCCATAACTGTCTTACATTTGATAGAACAATGAAACCAACATCTCATCTTAAAGCCAGAGAGTATAAAGGTATTCAGTAAAATGTCAAAGTTCCGTTACTCATCATCCACTTGACTGCATTTAGTTGCTAATACTCAAATTCTTGTATTTCAGCACAGTAAAACTTGCCAGTCCCATATGATTAACAACAAAAGCCCTGCTTTCCTATTTGCTAGAATCTATGTTTTGCTTATTGAATTGCTGGCACATGACAACTCCTATTTTCCAACTGGATCAGACCATAGTTGTCCAAACAAAGTAATCCTATGCCCAATGGCAATCAAAAATTGAGACTTCCGAAGAAGGTGAAAAAGCACTCCTAATGGCTATGGCTAGTTATTAGCGTGCAGTATGCTAGCAGTAGGGATAGTTACTTTTGAAATCAGAGATCAGAGTATGCTACGTGGCATGCAATGTTACTATCCTATTAGATAGTAGAAAGAATAACTATACAAATATTATTGATTATAAAATTATCCTATCCCTTTCTCAGTCCAACCCGACTCTGACTACCTGCACCAGAGAGTTCCACAGATACACAACCTGTGCCTGAAAACACTGCTTCCTTTCATTTGATTTATATTTGGCTGGGCTGGGGTGCTGCCTCCGAACAGCTGATCAGCTGAGCAGTTCAAGCTAAGGAACAGCTGACTGGCAGCCAGCCTGCTGGAGCAGTGGTCTGGAGCAGCTGCAAGCCCCCCCCCAGATGTTTTCCCCTCTCCCCCAGGGTATTTTTAGTAAAATGTCAGGGACAGGTTGCAGCTTCTGTGATGTTTTCTTTATTGCCTTCAACCTGTCCCTGACTTTTACAAAAAATACCTGTGACAGAATTTTAATCTTAACCATGCCACTGGCTGACCCATTAAAATCATACTTGAAGCTGCTACGCAGATGCTGCTTCTCATTCTTTAGTACACAACAGTCCTCAGCACAACATTCTTTAGTACACAACAGTCCTCAGCACAAACTTCGATACAATTAGAACCAGCGCAGGCAGATTCTGAATATTCACCTCATAAGAAAAACCTAAGCTCAGGACACATGGCCTAAATTATTCTGCATCCCTAAAAAGAGCACAACTTCTAAGACAGGGTTGAGATCACATCCATTTTCACAGATCAGTGCTAAAATCTTAACTTCTCCTGTGACATGACCAGGGCTTTGCCTTATGAAGATTTCTCATTTCCTCTTAACTGTCAGCCAGGAGGATATATATTCCTACTAGTATACAATTACTGAGGCACAGTAAAGTGATTTGCATAAGGTCACACAGGCTAGTCTAGTGGTTCCAGCAGAGACATCAGGACTCCTGTGCCTTAATTTACTCATTTCTGAAACAATGATCTGCCTAAGAGGGCTGCTTGGATTTAATTTATTAATTAAAGGTGATAACACATTTTGAGATCCTTAAAACAAGACATGCAAAGAATTTTAATGTGGGTCAATGAACAAAGGGTAAAGTAAAGGCTGGATGCCTGGAGCCTTTTTACCACAAAAGAAGCCATTATCACTGCAAAAAAACAGAAGTAGGAGTGATTTGTCTCTTTTTATTTATTTATTTATTTTTAAAATCTTCCTGGCCAGTTAGAAAGACCCAATGCAATTGTGAAATCCAGGAAAGTTTGCTGCAACACTCTGTAATACTTACAAGGCCATTAGCCAAAAACCCACACAGAAATAACTTCTTTTTTGCCACGCAATTCTTATCCCTTATCATTAACCCACTTCTTAAGAAACAATGTCTGCTGAAATAGGTTCCAAAGCTGCGGAGGGTCAGATTTGCAGCAGGAATGGAAAAAAAACGGCAGCATTTCTAACCTATGGTGAGAAAGATCTTCAGCTGGTGTACCTCACAATAGCTCCTTTCAGCATAGCACCATTAATTTACACCAGCTAAGGATATGCCTGTAATGTAGGTCAGCTCCTCACAATCTTCTCCAGTCACGGTAAGAGACTGATGATTTTTCTCTGTTCCCCTCTGCATTTTTACACACTCAGCCGTGGACCTTGAATTGCCTTGCTGGTGCAGGATACCTTTTCAACCCTCCGTCCCGCAACATCTTTCTGACAGGCTTCTTCATGGAAACTCTGCTTTAGATGCGTCAGCTTCCCCTACTGAAATTGACTCTTACTGGACTTGATTCTGTGCAGAACTCTGTAGCTTTCTAAATAAGTAACAGCAAAAGCAAGAAGACAACTAGTGTCTTCTGGGTAATTTTAGGAAGAATGAAGGAACTATTTGGTTTCATATTTAGTTATAAAACTGTAAAAATTGTTTTAATGTTATAAACTTACATCCCTTTATGTTTCATTTACACATCACCTTTCTTCTGAGGATGTCAAAGTTGCTTAAATACAATAATTAAGCCTCACAAACCATCTGGGAAGTAGGTATCCACCTAAGGATAAAATTGAGGCAGACAGTGGTTAAGTAAATTATCCAAGGTCACACTCTTAATCGGAGTCAAGATTGAAACCCAGGTGGCCCTGACTCTCAGTCCCTTGTTCTGAGTTAAAATAATAATAAATAGTAATAATAATAAAAGTTTTAAATAGTATTTCTAGTAAAGCACTCTCCCACCCTCACACATCACCTTTGGGGAACTTGAGAATAATAATAAGGCTACCAATAATGCTACAAGTGTTCAAAGAATTTCAAAGGAAGAAAACTGACTGCTAAGTTGAAAGGGAGTCAGGTGTTTGCATGGTTTTAATTGAGAAATGAAATCCAACTTTAAATATAGTAAATCAGAGTCTATTCTGAATCACCTCTTGAATTTTTTAATGCTACTCCTGGGAGCACTGAAGGTAAATATGTTAATTTGACTTCAATCATGGTTTAGGGAAAAAAGCGCACTGTATTAGTTTAGGGTATGAAGTCTTAAAACTATTCATGCATTTCTGCATATTTTATACTCAGCAAATAAAGTTCCAAGGTTCTATAAGGAGGCTGTGAAATTATTCTGAGCAAGCAATAATGAGGTGTGTATTATATAAGCCTCATACTAATGGTAATTTATTATTAAAATTTAGAAGTTATAGCAGCTACATTTCAAAAATAGTCCTACGGCAATTTTTCTTCTTTAAAAACGGAAGGGAACATTTGAAGGACTGACGTCTGAAATACCATAGCTTTTATACATTCTACAGACAGTAAACATTTACTAGAAATATACAACACATCCTTCTGGAAAACCTTGTTCTTTGACAATTTTTCAATTAACTCTTCCCAAGTACAACATCGTTTTTATGATCGCTTCAGTGAGGAGTCATGTCCACCTGTTTTTTACATTGTACCATGACAGATTAATTGCCATGGTTTCAAATGGAGTTCATAATCACAATACAGTTCACAGACTGATATTTCAAGGAAATGTATTTCCCAACATGGATTAGGAAGCAGAAAAATCAAGAATGCTAAAAATTTGTACTTCTCTCATTGTTTTAAGAGCTATCTGACCCTTAAATATTTCAGTGAAGATACTCACTTTTTTGATACTCCAACTAAGTTCAAAGGAGGATGGAAATCAGAGAAGGAAGTGACCTAGCATATTTTTGTCCATCCTGGCCAATGCAGGATTGCTCTCTATAGCATGCTCTTTAGTGCTTTTTCCAGTTCAGTTTGGAGATTAACCTGGTATGTTGGTGCTGGGTGCCTGACACCATCACTGTCAACTTTCAAAATAAGACATTATATAAAAACTCCAACTTGAGCGATGGTGCTTCCATTGCTACCCTTGAGAGACTATTCCATTGTCCAACAGACCTCATTATTTGGAAATTCTTCTTATTTTCTAGCCTAGGTTTTTGATTTAATTAAATGTTATCATATCATGCCCTCCTTTATCTACCTTAGACCAGCCCAAGAAATTTCCTGCCCTACTTGGTGTTTGAAGTTTTCCAATAATAATAGATTGTTATGTTACTCCCACAATGCAACACTTAAGTTATACATATGCAGTTCTTTAAGCATTCCCTGGAAACCAGTGTCTCCTGACCCACAACTTTTTGTTATTCTTCTCTGCAGTACTTCCCATTTCAAGTGGCATCTCTTTTTTATATTGATTTGTCCATCATTACTTACAGTATGGAGTCAGAAACACCTACCATTCTCTCTTTTAAGTGTCTCTAGTATACAAGGTGTATGTTCTTATCTACTGGGGAAACAAAGAACAAAGGTGTCAGCAAAGAACTCCAGAAGAGGGGTTCATTTCAGAAGCTATGGGAGGAGTAGTACCCTGTTTCTATGTCAGATACATAAAATAGCAGTCAAGTACATTAGTTGAAAGATACGGAAATCTCACATTGATAAATTTTATAAGAGTTAGTATGGTGATCTGGGGAATCTGTCTATGTCTATTGGAAAACATAATCCCAACTGTGCATACAAAATGATAGGGACTAAATTAGCTGTTACCACTCAAGAAAGATCTTGGAGTCATAGGGGTATGAAACAGCTTCCAAATGAGGAAAATTAAAAAGACTGGGATTGCTCAGCTTAGAAAAGAGAGACAACTAACGGGGGTATGATAGAGGTTTATAAAATCATGAATGGGGTGGAGAAAACGACTAGGGAAGTGTTATTTACCTCTTCACATAACACAAGAACCCGGGGTCACCCAATGAAATGAGTAGGCAGCAGGTTTAAAGCAAACATAAGGAAGTACATCTTCACATAGTGCACAGTTAACCTGTGCAAGTCATTGCCAGGGGATATTGTGAAGGTCAAAAGTATAACTGGGCTAAAAAAAAGAAGTAGATAAGTTCATGGAGGGTAGGTCCATCAATGGTTATTAGCCAGAAGCTGGGACTGGACAAAAGAAGATGGATCACTTGATAATTGCCCTGTTCTGTTCATTCCCTCTGAAGCACCTGGCTCTGACCATTGTTGGAAGACAGGATACTAGGCTAAACGGACAATTGATCTGACCCAGTATGGCCAGTCTTATGTCCAATTTATTTGCAGTGTTGCTGTAGTCATGTCGGTCCCAGGCTATAAAAGAGACAAGGTACCTGAGGTAGTATCTTTTATCGGAAGAACTTCTATTGGTGGCAGATATGCTCTGCTTTTTGCCCATACCTGGAGAAGAACTCTGTGTAGCTCAAAGGCTTTTACCTTTCACCAACAGACATTGGTTTAATAAAAGATATTACCTCAACTACCTTGTCTCGCTCTATGTACAATATATAAACTCTGGTTGATGTAA
>ML675655.1:5195046-5412626 GCA_007922155.1 Mesoclemmys tuberculata
GGTGGGAATCCAGTTCAACCAAGTTTGTGTGCATGGCTGGGGTCTGAAGAATGGAAAATTCCTAAACAAGAGGATAAGGACCCAAGGTATTGATGTTAACATAACCAGTTTGCAAGTCAGAAGTTTTTAAAGGATTCAGATTTGAACACATCTGTTTTTCTCCTATGGTCAAATCTTCTTGCAAACACAGAGAAAGTTCTGGGCTGACTGGGTAGCTAGTCCTAGAAATTACCATGTTGGAAGATATCATGGGACCTTCCCTGGCAAACAGTACAAATTGTAAATGAACCATCTAGTACAATGGAGTCCAACTCCCTCATTGAGTCCCTAGGCACCACTGCAATAGAAATAAACAAACACGAGCATATTATTTGGCTTATTTTTCCTTTTCATTAATCTTTTGTTACAAATCAAAAGATGCCTCTGGAGGGTACACTATAAATCCATATCTTATAAACATGTAAAAAAATGTAGTTACATCAGTAATTATCAGGAATTGCTTAAAAGGAACAGTAGAAACTCTACGAGGCCACAAATTTAACCTATTAAAACCTCCATCATGCAGTTCTCACACACACAAAACACTGATTGAGCACATTATGGATTAACTACTCTACATGTTTCTTTAAGGAAAAAAGAACATTCAACCAACTCGTATGCAATGCAAATCTATTTAAAACAATGCAATGCCTTTATGTCGTGGAATTGTTTTGAAATTTTGTTTAAAAAATAGATGATCGTATGCCAAAATTCAAACCAGAACAGAGATAGATGAGTAAATTAATACACTGAAATACAAGAATTTCAGGGGAAAAAACCTTAGATTAAGGTCTATTTGATTGCAGAATAATCTCCAACAATGCATTTAACAGACAGGTCAGAGCATTGTAAAATTTACTAAAGGGCAGGTGGACATACTAGGTCATTCAGAGTATCGCTCATCCCCGCTTTTAACTTCATGATTTATAACAGATGTTAATGCCCCTTAGCTTCTTACTGGTTTCCAAGAACCATTATATTATTTACAGAAATAGACCAATGTAGAGAAAAACTAGTTACAGGACATTTTATATCAATTGTATTACACAAAGAACTATTAAACAAAAACATCGGTGAGCAGTTTTAAAGTTGGGTCTGTAAAAGATTACATCTCTTTGTATAACCAGAGTCAGAACTGTTTAAACTGGGCAATGTATCTTAACTTCCCCGAAAACTTCTGATGGAGTCTGATGGAAGGGGGACCAAAAGGAAGCATGACTGGCTTGTTAGGCCAGCCACTCAGCATGGCACTCTGACTTTTTGGTAAGTGAACCAAGTGCACCCACTCAGAAGGAAATTCAACTTCTGAGAATTTCTGCATCTCAGCTGGGAGGAATGCTCTTTTCTACTCCGCTTCATCATCTTCAGGCCTGATAAATCTGGTCATTAAGTGTCCCGTAAAGGTGGAAGAGAATAGTAGAATAAGCTATTGAATCAAAAGCAGAAGGCTGCCCTTGAAGGAGGGAGAACACTTTTACTAAAAACCACCATGAAAATGGCAATTAAGTTACCTTTCAAATGGGTTTTTTCACACCTCAGTTCAGTCGGATCTCAATTCCATTCAACCTCATCACCACACCGTCTGGTGCATGGAAAAACACTGCTTTTCAGAAAGAAGGACCATCAGGCCAAGAGCTAAATTGGAGCATCATTCACTCCAGGAGAGGATCGCCATACAGCAAAATATCACATGCTACTGAACACCGAATTCTTTCAGAGCTCCAGCCAGTAGACTCCCATTTTCTAATACCAAATGTAGTTTACCTTTGAAGGGGAATATGTTTTTATACAATATCACTGCACTTGACATAACAGACTCCAGCCTGCCAACGAAAATGGAATTAGACCAGCACCATCACCACCAGTACTGTTCATTTCATTGGATAAATCTATGCAATTCTATCTACTGTACAAACCCATTGTACTTTAGGCTATTCTATACATCATAGAGCTTAAAAGCATTTGCAATCTTTCTAATTTCTAGAGAGAGATGAAACAGACATATTTGTATTAAGAGTTTGAAATGCAGAAAACTACCATTCTAATTCTCATGCTATTCCCTTGATATTTTTTCCCAGAAGGAAAAACAGAAGATGCTTTCCATAAGCAGAGGATTTCAGCAGCTAATTTTATCATCACTTATGGTTGACTTTATGACTAAGATTTCATGCTGACTATATTAATCCTGTCAAATTTCAGAGAGAGGGAGAGAGAGAGAAATGATTCTGTATATTTTATGGCTGCAATAACTTCTAAGCCATTAGACATGCATGCTGACATGAAAGTAATCAAATTGATTTCCCCCCCTATTACAATGAAGAACTTTGTATGAGCAAATAGTCTTTCTGGCACAGGACTGAAAACCCCAAGAACCTTGCACTCACTCAGGAAATTAAGAAATCACCACAAGACAAAGCTCAGAAATTTGGGCATTCCGCTTACTCATATGTTATTTTCACTAACACAGAAAGGAACATATTAGTCAACCAAATGAACAAAAGACAATACAAGGAATAATTTGAGGTTTCCAAAGAAATGCAGACATTACAGAGGATGCAGTTAAATGTTTTTCCAGTATCAAGGATTCCATTATTCCTCCTATGTATAATGACACACCAATCCTCTGATATAATATAGCAACTCAGTCTCTGCATTGAAAAGTAAAAATACTTTACTAACTGAATGGGAATCAGATACAGTGGAGAAGAGGATAAAGTTTATGATACAATTCATTCCAGCTAGGAGCTCTCCTCAAGAGCCTATGCTGCACTTGTGCTGAAGACCTGGAAGCATAAATGGACACAGAGGTGCAAATTATAAAGGGCTCAAATCCTTCCAAAAATGGAACTGGGGGACTGATCTCACATTTTCTGGAGGTCCTGGACAGCTAGGTTCCTACGAGGAACACAGTCAGTTAACTAGTTCTTCAGTAAACTAAGGTTTACTGTCATCCCAATCGAGTCTGCAGTTCTGGATCAGCTGCCTGCATAAAAGTAGGTTTTCACATTGGAAAACAATGCTAGAGGCAGTTTATTCCCAAGGTTTGGGGGGGGGGGGGAATTTTAAATTGTAGACTGAAGTCCTTTTCCAAACTTTGGGAAGGGAAAAACTAAATCACGTTCCAGGACGAAGAACCCTACCCTGTGGGAAGTCATCTTTCAGCCATTAGAACTCCCACCTGCACTATTTCAGATATGCTCTCCTTTAAAAACAGAGTTTGTGTCTATATCAGTATCAAAGGTCAGCAGTAAATTAGAGAGCCTTTTAGGGCAACAGTTCAGTTGAGAAAGTAAACTTTGTTTTCAACATGACCTTCCCTCCACTCTTCCAAGCTTGACAGAATACATGCTAAAGTGGTATTTCTAGCTTTGGATCCTGGTGCTCTTGTCAATTAACAAACTGTAGACACCAGACCTGTACTACCAGCTGTAATACCAGAACAGTGTCCCTCTTGCAGCACCCTCAGTTTTCTGCTAGAAATGGGTGAATGGTCATGAAGTGCAAGAACCTGTTGCAACTCATTTTGTACATGTAAAATGGCATCCTCTTCTGCCCTTATCAAACTATAGAAACATTTTAAAAAGTCATTATTGCTGCTTAGAATTTTGAAATCTTATGCAAAAGTTCACATAATATTTGTATACTAACAGAGTATATAAAATGTAAACATATTTTGAGTATCGTTTGGGCTCAAACTTTTTCTTTTTTTCTTTTTATTTGAAATGGGGGAAATTTTGAACTCTAGCCTTTCTTACTAATAAAAGTCCACTGAGATTTGGAAACTGATACACACCGCTCCAGAACTACCTTTTTGCCCCCATTCAGCACTCACTCTTGTTCTTTGCAATGCTTCCACATCTATTTTTCTTCTCTTTTAGCTCTATTATTGAGACACGATTCAATATAAAATGTATTCAAAACATTTTATGGCTTCACCACCACCTTCCAATTTCAACCAGAAGGAATATCTCTAGCCACAGATTGTGACGGAAATTTTTAAGTGTCTTGCCACTTATTACTGTACTTTGAGCTTTTACAATTAAAAAAAGTTTAAACAGCTCCACTATTACATTGAAGCACCATGTCAAAAAACTATATGAAGCATCTGCATGATTAGAGTAGTTAGAGTCCAGTATAATAAAATTTATTTAATGTTGCCTAAAATCTTGTTTGCATTAGTTTATAATGGCTACATTTTTCAACATTGCCATCTCTTACACACAGTCAACTAACATTGAAGGTATCTTCAAGGCACAAAAATAAGAAAACTGGGATTCAAGGCTGAAACATTAACCTTAATTCACCTTACTGTGTTTGGAAATTAGAGGAAATTTCAAATGATATCTAGGCATAATGTAAAGCACAGGCCAGCGGAGCTAAGTCATGGAGTTTTAGCCTTTGGTTTCCTTATATTTGCCAGCAGCTTAATTATAAGTCATTTAAAAACAATAGTGTTCTGATAAAAATCACAGTACATTCAGGATTGGACTGCTATTCCAGTAAAGTCCATTATAAATACTCACTGTCATCTACCTAATTTTTTTTAAAAGGTCATTTTAAAAAACTTACTGTTCATGGAACTCCTTTAAAGCCCCTTGAAACTGGCCAAAAAGTAGTAAATAAAAGACTGTGAATGGTATATATTGACATGATTAAGGAAAGTGCATTAAAAATGTACCTAAACAAGGCCTCTCCCAACCAAAACGAAGTACAGTGGGTTTTTTGTTTTTGTCTTTTGTGTTTACAATCCACAATAGAGCTAGCCTAGAAGACAGCAATATACCAATACCAAACTGTTACAGTCAGTAGTATTTGTGAGCTACAAACAACCCACCCTTAGGGGAAAAAAGTCACCTAAAATACAAAGTCTAAAACATTTCCTTGTATTAACTTCTGGCCAGTTCTAATTTTCAAAGAAAGATCACAAGTCAGCAGCACGTGACATATGATAGCCAGCCAATAATTAATTTCACCTGAACTTGTAGACCTTTCAGTTATCAAGCAGTAAAGAGCAAAATTTGCATGAAACCTTGAGCAGACATAAGGGGGCACCTGATTGTTGAAATATGGCAATTGTTTTGGGGACACCACTGTAAGAGCAGTCCCAGACACTAGAATGGGTTTTGACACAAATTATTTCAAGATATAGCATGTTATTCATCAAATAATCATTTGAGAAAACTTGTCTCAAAACTACTTGAAAGTAGTTACACAAAACACCAAAATTCATAGTTTTGCAAGTGTATAGGAAGTCTCCTGGGAGAGGCAGTGAACAATATCAATGAGTTTCTCATGACCTTACAGCGATTGCCATGACAACACAGTCTCAATCCTCCAAACATGGATATTCATTTGCACTAGTGTGATTTAGAATAATTAGAGTGAGATTCTCTGAGCTCGGGAGACAAGAAGTGACAAAGCAAATGGAGCCAGTAATGTTGTACAATGGTTCATGGGAGCCAGTAATGTTGTACAATGGTTCTGAATTTCGAAGGCTGAGAAAAGAAGTCCCAAATTTAAATGTAAAGAGAAGGGAAAAAAAACAACTCTTCAGAGCTGTGTGACCTAAATCATTAAACAGAACGTCAGTTAGAAAACCTTTTAAATAAAACATTAAGCTAGAGGTAATTTTAAACCTTGTGGATTTTACTTTACTCAATTATTTTCCAGTGCTTCAAGAATAACTTTAAGAATAAATATTAAAAAACCCACAGCCACCCCAGAACCAAGGATTTCATCTAATTATTTTGCAAAAAAATGAAGATGTTTTATACTAAAGAAAATATCCCCACCCTGCCAGACACAGGATCATTTTTTTCTTGAAACTTTATTTTCTATAAGTCATAGGATTCTTCATGATTTTAATACCTTCTTTGGGCTGAACTTTAAATTTTCATTTGGAGGTTAGTTTCTTAAGTAAAGATTTATAGACTCATAGCTACTTTTCTATGCTGTTTAGAAACAAAGTGGTACATATTGTCCATTAGATATAGTGCAAAGGAGTAATACCTGTGACTTCCATCAGAAGGCCAGTTGGAGAACTGAGAACACACCAGTGCAGAAACAGCTCGTAATGGTGTGGTAGCACCCACCACTTGTAGAATTTTACTGAATCTGTGCAAAGATCCATTTTTCCATGTCACAATCATTCATAGTGGATTGTGAAACCATCACATCATTATCTCAAATAGAATGTATGGTAGTTGCCCTGTTAAATTAACTGTAATTTTCATATAACTAACAACAAATTGACTTCAACAGTTAAATATGTACTTTTCTTGACTTATCTGACCGAAAGGAAGGACTCCAAAAGGTATGGGGGTGGGAAAAGTACTCCAAAATTACTAAAGTAATTACATTCTTCTAAAAGCATGATACTGTAATTCATTTAAGAATAACCTGTGCTAAACACTATTATAATTCATTTCCAAGACACCTTTTATTACACATACAAATTAGATTGGTCTGGAATAATTATTTATCCTGCTCAGAATTTGCATAATCAACTGAGATTCTGACTCTGTTAGTTAGGAAAAACTTTTCCTCCCCCCTGCCCAAAAGGGAAAAAAATCTAATTTAAACCTCAGTTTTTTAAATGCATGACAGACAGCACTGCATTTACAATGTGCAGTTGTAATGTAGGTGTGGCAGGGATTTATAACTGGCAATATAGTAGCCAACGCTTGCCTAGATGTCTGTTTTGTTGTGGATCAACTTTGGGATGTTTACCCTTAAAGCATTTTCCATCTACAAACAAAATATTTTGCTGCGGATCACCCGGCTCTGGATGTGTGGTAACAACCCCACTTTGGAAGCGTGTTTTCTCAAATGTGGGATGATTTTCCCTGCAGCAAAGTATGTGTGGATACTATGCCAACATGCAGGCTAAGAATGAGCTAACTGTGTAATGGGGGGGGGGGAATATAAAGAGGGAAAAACAAAGGGAAAGAGTTTGATAAAAACACTGCAAATCCCCTTCTCAAAAATACTGTAAAAACAAATTAAACTTTATTTCTATATGCAGATGTTTCCCTCGCCTATAAAAGCTTTAATTTTGAGGAAAAACCACCTGTATTTTTAAAGAATTTTGAAGCATCTTCCTTGGCTACCAAGTGTGGATTGGTGAATGCTTTGTTTCTCCTACTTCACAAGGTTCCATAATATGACTACATTATTTAGACTAAAAGAAAGTGATGTCTCACTATGCACTCACTGAGCAGTCCCTTTTTCCTCATACAGATCAGGCATCTTGGCACATTTTCAGATTGACCTAAAAGTGAAAAAAGTTCAGTATCTGAGGTCAAAATTGAACCTTAAAATCTGATACGATCTAGCATTCTGAAATTTTTTTTAATGATTGTTACTGGAAAATTAGAAAAACAGTTACTGTATGCAGGAACAGGATTTTGTGATCTAGTGCTTCAGCATAGTTAGAAGGAACAAAATGTAAAGGACATGCAGGGATCAAAGTACCCAGAAATGAAATGTAACTACCTTTGGGGTGCAGCACAAACAGTTGTTCAATGGCACACAGCAAGAGTACAGCAACATCTTATGGAAAGAAAAGATGACTCTTGTATCCAACTGAAAATGCACAGGAAATTTAGGAAGGCAGAATTCAACTGCATGAGTGAGAAGTTAGCCAGGACAGCGACGTTAACACCTAATACTTTTAAACTAAATGCAACAGGATACGTAACAGTCAAGTCCTCACTTTGTAGGTAGTAGTAGGTAGCAATTCCAACCATGCAACACGTTCTTGCACTGTGATGTTGCGTTGGTTCAGTACTGAGTGAGAGGAAAGCGCACCACAGAAAGAATCACAAACACCACTTCCTGTCACACCTGCTGCAGATATCCCTTGGAGGCATCTCTTCTAACCTCACTTAAGTTAAGATCTGAAAAGATAAAAGTAGATGATGGGAGGGCTGCTGGTCATAGCCAGGATTCCTTATCAGTGTTACAGAAGTAAACCAATGCAAACTTGAATGCGTCACCAGAAGCAGAGAAAGGGGGAATTTACAGTTTGTCATATGGAAAATGGAATGTATATGCAACATTTCTATGAGGGTGCCACAAGAGAATTAAAGTTTAACTCTTACAATATACTTAACACTGTTCCTTTAAAGTCTGTACTATGAAAGAAAACATTTATGTAACACAAACCCAGAAGATAAAATATTCCTCTCTGCCACTGTGTTTAGGTTAAAACATCTCACTACCTTAATTCATTATGCCACACAAACTTTTTTTTAAAACTGGGTTTATTCCTTCACAGTAATTAAGTAGGTCCCACTTTATATCTCTATATACAATCCATGATGCATTACAAGGGATGCGCTTGTTATCATGAGATGCCCAAGGCAGGCCGCAGGAAGCATGAGGCAGAGCCAATTGTTGTAATTGCTCACTAGTATAATTATCACATCATATCCACACCCTGAGGCCACTTTTAGGGTATTAAAGTTCTCTTCTATGTCACCAAATATGTATTTCATGTTGGCAAAAGGCATAAGTGCACATACCCAGCCAAGCTCTAGGGTTCATAGAGAAATCTACTCTGCTCAGAATGTTTCTCAGTCAATCCAGATGCTCTCTCAGTAAGAGGTTTTTTAAACATACAAACACAGATGTATCTGTCTATTTCTTTGTACATTAAAGCAGAAAACAAACCAGTTTAGTATTCACCCATTAATAACAAGGAAAACTCTGCAGCTAGAGCTAAAGCCTGTCAATGTCTGAGCATTCAGCTGAAGTTGCCTGATGAACACTATCACTGCCAGCTTATTTATTTAATTTAGTTTGATTTTAAAATATCAAATTATGTAACCATACACACAAAAATAGTGTGAAATGTTTCTTGGCAGGTGAAAAACCACTCATGTTTTTTCATGCTGTGGTAATTCAGTGGCCAATCGGAATTTTACTGACCTATCTCAGTCACTTTTGTGCTAAGAAATATCTTGAGAAATTTCTGTCCGAGAGCTACGGTTTTCAAAACAGTTTTAAAACGCCTGAAAAATTGGGTTTTTACAGTGAAAGTATCTTCTCAATCTCCAATGTAATTTATGAACCTATAAAGATTTTAGTTATCTAAGCAGGTTACAGTGCTTGTTAGAAAGAGTCTGTTTTAATCAGCCATTAATCTATTGTTAGGGCAAACTCTCGGTCTGGTTTCTAAAATGATCCTCTGCTTTCATTTGAGTAAAAACTCTTGTTTATATACCATGAAAGGGCGTAACTCTGAAGAATGCTAGTTTATAGTAAAATATAGGCTGTGAAAACCTGACTCCAATTAAATCAACAGAAAAACTCCGACTGACTTCAAGGAGGCCAGGATTTCATCTAAAATGGGCTGATGCATTGAGAAATGAACATAAGCAATCAAAGATCCCAATCCTGGAACAAAGTCTGCACAAGAATACCTCTGACTATGCAAAGTTCAAGGAAGAATTAGGGCTTCAGTCCTGGATCTCCCAAAACTGTACCCACCCCTCGTCCTTTAGAGTAGTTTAAACTGACTACATTTATAACAATAATATACGCTATTAATGATTTGGTAATTGTATAGTACTGAAAGTTTAGATCAGTTTTGGATACTAGTACATTTTACCATTAACAAAAAGAGATAGATCAGTTAAATGCTCTACTGGTAGTGGTATGATATGATATAGGTATCTGTCCATTAGGAACGGGATTGAAACCATCAAATCATTTCAGAGAACATCAAGAACCATTAAATGTTAACAACTTTTGGTCAGCATCAACTTGGGCTGCCTTCAGAACCACCACCTAGACAGGAAAAAGCTTCCTGTCCATTACCAGCTCAGTGCAGTGCAATGTCCCAACCCTCATTATTTTAAAATTCATACTTTATCGTCTGAAGTTGAAAAAATCCAGTAAAAAGGCACAAATGGATTGTGCTAGTAAGCAGAAAAACTGTTACATCTTCTAAATGTAATTTTGCCAAAAGCTTCTGCACATTTTTTGTGTCACGCTTTGCATTGTGAAGGAAATTTCTTTCTAGAACAGGAGAATGATTTGCATAATATTCTTTGCAAGTTAATATCAGCCTCTGATAATGATCTCTGCATAATGCAAAAACGTTTGAGAAGACTGTTACAACACTAAGTAATCATATTTTAAATTATGTTTCCCTTTATAGAAAGGTGTTGCAAAAACACACAGACATGAAATCTGTCTGTTGAAGCCCTAAGAACCACCTGACCATCTTCCCACTATTCTACTGTTACATATTGCAACACTGGCTTTCAAAATCTTACAAAACAAATTAAACTGCAACAGTCTGGCTTCACAGAAGGCAGAGCTTTTTCCTGTGCTGATGCTACTGCATATTAGATTTCACAAGAGCTTCTGATGTACTGTATAAATTAAGGGAAGATCAAGAACTTAAGTTCTAATACAACGCCATACCAACTAAGGCCAAGATTTTTCCACGCCTGCTCATGTTGAGTAGTACCTTACCACTGATCTAAATGGGACTACTATAGTAGGCTACTCCTCAACATGAGTAGGAAGGCAGAATCTAAACCTACATAACTTGCTACAATCACCCAGGTTGTTTTATCTCACCACAGCCCCTTAGATTTCACTGTGTGTAATAAACCATTTTAGTGAAGTTGGACAATGTGACCAGACACCAAATAATTGATCATGAAACCATTTCCAGAGCACAAGAAATTAAAACTGCACAACCACCACTTTTCTCAGACTGAAAGAACCAGATCTCACCACCTTGCATACTACAAACAACGTGGGCAGGAAAAAAAGATATCCTCTCTGATAGCAACCAGCTAACCCTTTTTGTGAGGCTTAGATGTAGCTGTATTCAGTCATAAAAGGTCTCAACACTTGTTACCTTGTTAAGCACCATGGTTACGTACCTCATTAGGCTTGGAACTTAAACTAAAAAGAAGAGTTCTAGAAGGATGCTCTTTAACCAAGTATGTTTAGTAACATCCCGTTCAGATGTGGATATAGATCTGCCAAATCACACCAACAGGAAGCTAATGCATTCTCATTTTAAATGCATAATGTGAGACTAAGATTTAATAACCATGACCAAGTAGTTTAAAAATGAACTAACCTTCCCTGGTCAAGAGTAAAAATCTAAATACACACTCAGATAAACATTAAGAGCACAATGTCACCTCAGACTAACCCACACATAAAACCACATACCTCTATTACCAAAGCAGGACAAAAATATTTCAAACTGTATGTACGATATAATGATCTCAGGTTCAATTTACTAAGACGACTGTATTCTGAAGAATAAAACAATATAATTCCAATAAATACTCCTGAAATCAAGTGTCCTCAGAGCCTGCCTGGACCATCCAGAATCAGTCAGGGAAATAAATTCCCTTGATCATCAACCATCCACCCAGAACCTTAGAAGGTACAAAAGGGCATAATCCAATTTCAAATCCCGATAAACATTTTTGGCCACCCACACAGGCAAGCCTAAAACTAAACAGCTGAGCTGCATAGGCTGGGCACAATGCAAACTGAGAATCTCTTATATCAGAGCTCTGCCTGCAACTCTTGTTGCCTTTCATATTATATTTTGCAATCTTGATGCCGAGCACACAACAAATAACCGTATCTGTTCCTTACCCCTTCCCACAACCCTTGCTGTTAGTAAGTAAGATGCGAACAACTTCCCTTATTCCCTTAAGGACTCAAACATTCAAGAAACACAAGCAGCCTCGGGGTCTACAACCCAAAATCTCTTTTACACCCATAATCCTTAAATTACAGATCGCTAGGCAAATTCCCCACATTTTCTATTTGGCACTTGAGATCAATTAACATGAATGAAGGAATGCTTTACTTATTTTCTCAGATTAAAGACTGCCCAAGTGTTGTATCTGAACAGCTGATTTTGGACTCCAGCAAAGAGGCCAGGTTACCCAAACTCTCCAACACCTCATACCTAACTCGGGATTAAAGGCCAACAATGTGTTCAGTGCTTTACAACACACAAGCAGGATTTGATTTCTCCTCTAAGAAATCACTTACATTTTCTTCAGAAGGCCTGAAGAGGTCACCTGCCATAGGCTTCAGGCAACTCCAAGATGGCTGCTCACTTAATTTGGAGGATTACATAGTAACGTTCACTACCTTAACGTCTTCAGTGCAGGTTTATTTCCATAGCAAAACAAGCTTGTGATGACGCAGTGACGAGATTCTGCTGCATAACCCAAAGCAAACAGGAGATAATCAGTTCTCCTATGTAGTTTGCAAATTTCTGCTTAGGAGGTTTTACTCATGCTTGCAGCATAAATGCTAACGGAGCTAAGTGTTTCATTTTACTCAGCAATAATCCAGCTCCCTCAGCAGGACATACTCATCCTTTGACTCTGTAGTTTATTCACTCGAGAACTGCATTATTGCCTTATGAAGCAGCACAGACACCCTATCCTCAATTCAATACTCTGTCCTGATGCTGAGAATGACAGCTTGGCTCTTCAGCAAAGAATCTCTGCTTACTATTTCTCTAATATCCTGTAGTTGGTGTAGACGACTCAAGCCTTCTAATTATATAAAACAAAACTTTACAAAAGAACATCTAAGAATGAAATATGTTTAAATTTGGGACTTATCAATAGAGTGTTCTGGATGATCTAGAAGCTTGACAATGTTAAACTGAACAAGTACAATCTGCTACGTTTAAGAGGACATGGCAAGTTTCCTAGGAACTGCCTGGTAAATCAAGAAGTTCTGTGGTTGATTCACTACGCAGCCTGTAAATTAGTCAATCCTACTCCTTAGTCTGCTCTGGAGAAAAGGAAAGAAGATGGCTCCATTCCAAATACTGTGTACTCTGCAGAAACCCTAATAATCACTTAACAAGGCTCTTGTAAAATCTCAAAAAACATTGAAATTCTTCACTATTTTTGGAGGAAAGGAGGAAGAGATGAGGTAATTATTGCAAATAATTCTTTGCCATTCTATTATAACCTTCCCCCATGGACCTTAAAACACTTTACAAACAATCTGCACCAACACCCCATATTACTATTCTCATTTTACACTTGGATTACTATTCTGTTCTTCAATTTACCCATGTCTTGTCAGAGAGTCAATAAGAGAGACAGGAACAGAAACCAAGGATTCTGTCTTCCAGTCCTCTGTTTTAGCCACAACACACCATTCTCATCCCATGAACTGAACATCTACTAGTAGGATACCCAGGTCCTGTACAATAAGCACCTGGTGTCTGCACTGAGATTAACACAAGTTGTGGGGAGCAATGCTTATCAGGATCAAGTCATTAGTAAATAAAATGTAATCTATTATCTGAAACTATGCATTTTCAAGAAGTTTTTTCCTTCCCTCAGCAACATTTCAAAATGTGATTATTTCTGGGGTTTGTGTGTTTTTTTTAAAAAATGTGAATTAAAACACAAGTCAAAGCTTTGTTTCTTAATCTGAATTAAAACAAAAGTCAAGGCTTTGTTTCTTAACAGTAATTAGGGAAGAAGTCACAATAACCCCATTCATCAAAAGCAAACTTGGTGAAGTAGTGGGTGCAGCCTGTATTCATATGGAGAGAATGAAAAACATTGAGACAAGGAAGAGGTAAGGGACAGAAATAGAAAATGACATCTCCTCCCATCTACCCTCCCCCCCAATATTCTTGGAGTAACATAACTGACTACTAAGATGATTTCTCTTTGTTTATCTTCTATGGATAGCAATACAGAAAGCCAGAGTACACTCAACTTCTACTTTCTTAAAAGATTTGCTCTTTTTTAAAAATCCAATTATAGAACAACTCCCTCAGCAGGGGTCAGTATAGAATAAAAATCACCAAAGTTAACATACATACACAAGACCAACAAAGGTTAATGTCTACATGGTTTCAAAAGTTGTACAATGAAGATTTAATTAACATTTTAATTGTAATGTATATCTTTTTAATCTTTCACACTAATGGTTTTATTTACTTCAAGAAAAAGAAAAGAAAAGAAAAAACTGCTAACAACAAAAATCAACATAAAATTTAACAGAAGGAACTTAGTGCTGCAATGGGAAATGAATTAGATGTTGAAAACTATGTTAATGTTGCATTAAAGTAGAGATTAAAAACAACGAGAGTCCTGTAGCACCATAAAGACAAACAAATTTCTGGGGAATAAGTTTTTGTGGGCTGCAACCCACTTCGTCATATGCAGAGATTGTTTTCATGCAAGACTCAAGAAATTCAAAGTTAAGGTTGCAGCTTTAACTTTGTCCCTTTCACAGACACACTACAATAAAGTCTTTCATTAAAAAACAACAGAACGTATTGTATTAGAAAATGTACACCTAATGTTTAAAACAAAAGAGACAGTTAAAACATTGCAATGCACAGATTAATTTATTTACAGTGATTTACCAGAGCAGCATCTTAGGATGCAAGTTCTATTATTATTGCCTATTACATCATGTACTTCAGTAAATTTGAGAATTTCTCACTGTTGAACGATCAAATAAAGAATGACCTTACTGGAATGCATATATGTGAAGAAAAGACATAAGATTGCTGTGGGGAATCTTTACTCTATTTCCTAACTTTGGGCAATTAAACCCTCAGTTTTAATGTTGCATGAAGAGAGAGAGCGAGCGTAAATATAGTGCATATTATGTATGTAAAGATAGAAGACATACACACACAGGTCTTTTCTCCATTGTACAAGCAAGGTTACACAGTAGTGTAGAGAAGGAACAGGTATTTATACCAATGACTGGTAGTGCAAGTGGAGCTGCACTGGAGCAATACAAAGGGTACAAAACATTCAGAGATGCTTCTTTACCTGAATGGCCTATCCCCAAAACAAAAGTCATCTAGGATGAGAATCAGCATGAGAAATTTCAGCACAAACTGTAATTGTCTGTAAGCTGTAAAAATATAGGTTTTCAATAAAAGTACCATCTCAACCTAATGATAATAAAAAAGCATGTGTAAGTTCATTATACAGGAATAAATATAGGTTACAAAGCCTGATGTATCCAGTGCAAAATACAGAAAGGGTTCCAAATGAGCAAATATCTAATGAAGGATTATCCTTGTTTATGAGGACTCTATTCCAGCAAGGAACTGAACCACAAACCTCTGCATCCAACAGACAGGGGGATCTGCTTGTTCTGTCACTAAAATGACTATCTGCAGGTTGTAAACAGTCTGACACAAGGCTCCACAGACCTTTCTTTCTCCCTTGAAGGTACTTGATTCAAGTACTTGCCAAACCCAGTTATGTCGATCTTTAAAACCAAGTGATTTTAGTTTATCAAAACCAACATAACCCAACAAATCTTTCAAGTATACAGCTGTCGTCTTTCAAATAGAACTTTCTGTAATTCCAATAATTAATTCATGCCTTTGTATCTGTCACCTCATAATTTAAAAATGGGACTCAGCACCTTGCAAGGCCAGGAACTTATAACAGAAACGGTATCCCCACCTTAACTGTGGCATTGTTACCCTGACATTACAGTATGTGCTTTTTCTACACTGCTACGAGAGGTTATACGTTCAAGCCTACCTCCTGTTTTTCTAATGCATCACATAACTAGAATATCCTGTGGCATAGGGAACTGGTATGCGAAACACGTATCCACACAGCCACAATACGTAGATTTAGGCTGCTACATGTCTCTCTAATGAATATTGTGGTGTTAAAGCATTAATGGAAAGAAATCACTGCTGGCACTGGACAACATGTCCCCTTTCCACACAAGTGCTCAAATCCACTAGCTTGAACAAGTACAGGCTCTGTCATATTTAACTTACAATTCTTTGCACATGCTATCCTTCAGTTTGCTGCTGAATTTTTGCCTTCAGACTCCCAAGGATGAAAAACATCTGGCTTCTCTCCCTAAATCAATAGATTCCTCAAAGAGCCCTGATTGCTACAAATTAGTTGCTACAAAGTGAGGTGAATTTTTTGCTCTTTTTACAAATGATTAATAGGTCCCCATATTGGCTTTATTGCTGTTGGGATGTCACTGTGAGGTAAAGTATTTAATCTCATCCCAATGCCTATATATGGTCACTTTGATGGAGACACCCCCTCCCCCTTCATGCTGCTACCCTTAACTCCTGGCACTTACTTCCAAAGCAAACTGGCAGTATTTGGGAACTGTGCCACTAAACCAGAAGTCAACAGACTACCAATGTTACCACAACCCACCCCCTTTTCTAGTTAATGCTTTTAAACACCCCTGAAAGTCGGAGAGAATTAGTCATTTGAAAAGATACACAAAGAGAAACTTTTTAGAAGTACTTTCCAGTCATTACATAAGAGAAAAAAAGAAGTTAATTATAAAAACTACATTTAAACAAAAGTATCTTTTTGAAGTTTAAAATCAGTCTTTCTTGCTCCTGAAATGTGTGTTAATTTATTGAGCCCCCACCCAACCTGGTTTGTTATTATAGGATTGTTTGTGACTGCTGAACTGGTGGCAGTGATCCCCAGTCACCTGGAAAAAAACTGAAACATTTTTGTCTGGTTGGGAAGGAAAACATAAAAATGTACTTTGCATGCAATTTTCTAAAAAGTCAATCCTCTAAATGGTCTGGAAATTTAAGTATTTAAATTAAGATTTGAGGACATCAGTAACTCAGCCAGAGGTTATGGGTCTATTACAGCAGTGGGTGGGTGAAGTTCTGTGACCTGCGATGTGCAGATTACACTAGATGATCATGAGGAACGCTTCTGGCCTTAGAGTCTAAGAAGGGGCAGGGAAAGAAAATATGCATGTTCCCCCACTCCCCACAAAGCCTTTCCTCCACTCCTCACATCAGGCCTTCACGTTTCTACCCTTCCCTTCATACAGACCCTGTATTCTAGGAAGGGGCCTCCAACCAAGCTGGAATGAGGGGGGAGAATGAAAAAGGGCCTGATACGGCAGAGATGGCTGAGACACCCTCCATAAGAGGGAGACCCAAGCCCAGAGAGTTCCTGTTGTGCATTGATCTATGTCACATCATCTGGCTGAGCTGTAGGATTTTTTATTACCCGTCCCCATTTAAGAGAAATCACATGACAAAATAAGTGCAATGCCCCACACCTGAAGTCTCTTGGCATGATTATTTACCTCTGTAAGATCCTGTAATTTAACAAGTTAAGAACAACATATGTGGATAAATACAGTGTACAATTTAATATTTTAAAATCTGTCTTCAAACATTAGCTTTTTTTTTTTTTAATAAAAACAAGTTGAACTTAAAACTTGTTAACAAATCACAGTTCCTAGCAAATGAGCAATTACAGTTGTCAATGAATTATGCCTGAAGAAGCTGGGAAACATATTTTGCAAATGATCTCATCCACAGGCAAACGTGGCATGACACTTGATTTGCTAAAAAAGAAACAAGGTTATCAAAATTCCTGTCACTTTTTGCAAATAAAGTCAGGTAGAAAGAAAATGAGGAGCCTCACCCTCTTTAGCATGGTTAACCTATTTCTCAATGTGCTTGAGAAAAAACAAAACTTTAGATGATTCCAGCAAACCTTGTTAGTAAACCTCTGATAAAGGGCAAAGGTTAACTGAATTGCTAAAACTTCAGAGAACCACAGTAAGCAATGGAGATGAGAAAGTCCCTGAGTGATTGCAAAGTTTCAATTCATAGGAGTTGCTCAGCTGGCATCATAGATTCCAGCAGAGTTTGAGAGACTGAATAACAGCAATACACAGAACTTTCCCCAGCCATCAGGTGTTTATAGAAAGCTTAAATAATAAAAAGAAAGAATAAATAATGAAGATATCAGTGTCTGTAGAAAAAATGACATGCCTTTAACTTTCCATTTTCTTCTACCTCTGAGTGAGTTTGGTCAAACCAATCTAAAACGTTAAACAGTTTAACTGTCCGTTTAAGTGGTTTTGATATTGTGCCTTATATCATCACTAGAACTCTCTGAAGCAATTATTCTTTTCTACCTCACAATAACTCCTCTATTTTCCCCACTGAAAGCTACTACTAACAGGTTGCCTAGGCATAAACTCAAAATCTAGGAAAATTCAAATTATGGCTGAATCTCTCTTCTAACCCCATTTTGTCAGGTATTTTTAAACACAAGCACTGTAGGGAGATAGCCAATGGTAAAATCGCATCATCATTTTGTAAGATTGCTTTGCTATGTTTATCCACAATCAGATGGCTCCATAAAATACTTAGCAACACACCAGCCTATGGTGTCAGAGACCCATATACCAGTTTAAGTACTATTGTGTCAATAAAGCCAGCTTTCAAATAAAGTACATATCTGCAGATGCACACAGCAGAACAGAAACCCTCCAGGAGACCTGGCAGGGAAATCATACTTTATAAAGAAGATCGTCTAAAATAAATATTTCTATTCCACACAGTGATGGTTTGCAGTCTGATTTGGATAAGTACATACAAGTGTGGAGGTTTCTCTGAAGCTAACCCAGATTTCCTCAGGGTTGCAAATGTTGAGTTGAACAGGCTCTCTTGTGATATTTTTGGTACTTCTACTCCGAATACCAACTGGAAATATCACAAAACAGCATCTTATCTCTCGGCACTTTGCTGCCTGGTCCTAACTGAAACCTGGTGCTAAAAAGACTTATCTGAATTTTACAGATAAGTTTGTTTTGAGTCCAGGTCTAGAAATGGACAAAGATTGGAGGGAAGGAGCGTTCTTATCTTCTCCAAACCAGTTTAACATTCATGATTAGAGTCCACAATTCAGTAAAACAGTGCTCTTCATGTCTTCAGGCTGACAGAGCTTACAGAACTAGAGTCCAACGTGAAGTTGGTGCTAATGGCACCATTTCATATAAATTGAAATCTGTCAGAGGCCAAAAAGATTCCCAGGGTTAGGAAAATCCATGAAGATCAGATTTATTACTAAATTGTGGAGTGAAGTTGCTTTCATTTTGTAGGAAGGTATTATCAGAGCCTGAAAAATACATAAGTGTGAAGTAGTCACCATTGCTTCCAGGAGTAGTTTATATATATACTCTATATTGTCAACATGCTAAATATGGTTTTAACTTACATGTCTTCTACACCCTTAAAAAAAGAGAGAGAGAATTAGCATAGCTAATAATAAACAACACAATCACAAAAAGGCTTCTTCCAAGATAAAACTTTGGGAAGCTGGAACAACAGAATTTAAAGTCTATGAACAAAATTATTAATGCTAACTTTAAATTGGACTCTAGTACTGAAAGTTTTCACTCATCTCTTATCCACAGCAACATCTTACATTACAAGTACTATACATATATCACAATTCAAGATCTATTAAAGAGCTGCCATCAAGTGAATTTATGCCCCAAATTAAAGTGTTATAGAAACAAAGTTTCTCAAAATGTATGATTAATAGAAATGTCTATATTCCTGGCATTTTCTTCTTTAAATATCAATGGAAATGTTTTTGTTTGATTTTCA
Source organism: Mesoclemmys tuberculata (assembly GCA_007922155.1). NCBI lineage: Eukaryota > Metazoa > Chordata > Testudines > Chelidae > Mesoclemmys > Mesoclemmys tuberculata. The sequence goes on from ML675655.1 coordinate 5,214,518, forward strand.
GTGCTCCTCTATGGTATTTGCAAACCAAACACTGTAATATTGTGCAAATGCAGGAGAACCAGAAGATGAAACTTCCTATAGACTGATCAGTTGTTTGTTTATTGCAACTGTCCAATTAAGAGAAATTCAAAGCATAAACATTAATGGTGCAATATTAAGCCAGATTTTAGAATCTATAGTGTTTCATTAACTAGCATAATGAAATTTGTTTTGTAAAATTATGTTTACCTAAAATACATATCATATTTAACCTGAGTGTGCCTTTAATACTCTTCTATGCCCATTTTTCTATTTTTGTACCAAAGAAAAAAATTCACATTTCATTAAACAAAATGAATAAAAGGTTGCTAACAATTTTCAAGGAAGATTTCAACTCCCGTAAATTCATTCTCTCTCTCTGGCATCCAGATTCCACCACCTCCTCTTTCACATAACCCTTTATGAAACCTTGATTGTGAGAATATTTGTTGTTTTTACACAACTGAATGAAATCACCAGTGGACCATGGAATGACATTGATTCCCAAGAAAATAAGAGCAAGATCCCAAATTATCTTGTATTTGCCTCTTACTAGAGATTGTGCTATTACTACCTCTAATGTTCATAGCTTGAGGATATGTGCCGACTGTCCTAGCTAACAACTTACATTCACGTAAAAGGCAAAAGATTTAGCTTTATCTTGTTTAAAGCTATTTAAAAAATAGATTTTCAGAAGTCAAACAGGCTTGTATTTTTGTTTCATTTTAACAACACGCACACACTCTTTAAGACACTGCTTCTGGATAGTGCTGAGCATTGTTTGCTCTTACTGAAATCCAACAGGCCTGGAAGGTGCTCAGCATCTCACAGGATCAGAACCCTAACACTCTGTATGAAGTATGATTAGATTGTTTCAAGAATCACATGAGATACATGATTCCAGAAACCCACTCTTAATGCACTGGAATATTAACTTCTAGAAGCCAACATGCAATGGAGAGGACAGCAATAATTCAGTTTTGTTTACTGATTTCAGCTTCTACTACTGTTTAATATTTTAGTTTGAAAAAGTAAAACAGCATGCCAGATTGTCAATTACTCAGGACACAAGACAAACACTTGGCAACCATTAAGTGCATCTAGCTACCCACAATCTCACAAATGCCTTCTGAAAGGAGGAAACACACAAGTAAATATTCAAATTAATGAAGCAGCATGTAATGGAGACTTTGTTTTAAGTGATCCTGTACTTTGCTGTTAATACAGATGGGTGAGTCTCACATAGTAAATTGCGAAATGTATTGCTATTTTATTTCCCTATAGCAACAACGTTTGGAGAAGTCCTTGAACAGAGCAAATGTACTTTAACTTCCGCATGCTGCCTATTGCAGTATGTACCGTAACACACCAGCATTCGGAAAGGCACATCCAAAACACCCCGCAATAAAGTACCACTATTTTTTCCACACTTATACATCAACAAGCCACTTACCATCTTGCATCTTGCTGACTGAGAGATACAGCATAAGATAATATTAAAATATAATACATGTCTGTTCCACACACCCCCAAAAAACCCACAACTGCAGTCATTTGAATTACAGCATCCTTTGCAAAAACGATCGTATGCCATTATTCATAAACTATGCATCTGGATGCTCATTTAAAAAATAAATCCCTTCCCTTCAGGCCATACAATCGTCCAGTACCAAGAGAGTACATACATCTATGCAAACATTTAGAAATCAAAATCAGTTAAGCACAGCAGCCACTTCATTAATGTATTTCGAATTAAAGCCTATTTCTAAAATCCATTTTGCTAGGGGAATAGGACTTGGAAAGACCATAAAATCTAATCGATTTCTACCAGAATTTTCTTAGAGAGAGACAGACTTAAAGAAAAGATCCAATACTTCCCAAGCCATCCCTCCTCTCCTGGCAACTTCCCTGCCCCACCCGTCAGCCAAACAAAAGAAAAGAAAAGAAGTAAAAATCACCTTCTTACACTAATAGATGCTTTACTCCTTGTTACACAAAATACTTCCTTACCTAGATCCCCAAATAACTGCAATTTTGAAATTAACAAAGACAGCATAGCTCATCATGTGATTTGAAGTAATTAATGTATGTTTGCATTTCTGACCCCATGAAAGGTTAAGGTGTTTGTTGTTATATTTGCTGTGGTTATTCCTTCAGCATCAGTGTTAAAATCTATTGCATCTGTTATATAAAAAAAAAAAACTGGGAAAGAAAAACCTGTTTGCTGAATGCTCACTGAATTAACGACATGGGTCAGAAGACTGTTTTATATTGTATTGAATCAATAAACTGTATTAAAAACAGTACCTGCCAGTACAGGAAACTGCAGCAAAACCTCAAAGGAACATTTCTGGGGAAGCTGGGGAGAAGGAGAGACACAAAAAGTCCAGGATGCATTTCCCCCATATTAGAAAGTGGATTAAAATACTTCTCATGGTAACTATTTGTTACCATTAGCAGAGTGCTGGGCACTGTACAGAACAATGAATGACTGTACAACTGGACACAATCCTTTTATCAAATGCACCAAAGGACTATCAGTTCTTTTGAGGATGGGATGGAAAGGGAGGAACAAGACGACATATCTTTAAAGAAAAGGATTGTGGTGTGAAGGGGGGGCACTTTACCAATGGAAAGGATGAAAAAAATAGTCTCTGTGCTGTTTCTTGGGAAGAAGGAATTCCCCAGGGAGGATGTGGGGGAATATGAGGATTCGGGACTAGGCTTTATTCCTCTGGGGAGGATATATTGAATAGGAGAATCAGATGGCAGGGGGAAGTGCAGAGAAATCCCCTGGAACAGTGAGGATTGGAGCACGTGGGGGTGACTCAGCTGCGGTACTGGAGAGTGGGTTTTCAGGGGTAGGGTGTGGGAGACGAGTGGGGGGGCAAATCCTTGGGTTAGGACAGAGGCAAGTTCATTGAGATCCGGGGAAGTGGGGGAGACTCCAATAAGATCGTGTGAGGAGAACTGGGATGGGTTGGGACAAGGGTGGGTTGGGACTGAGCCTCTGTGGGGGGGGGGTAGGAAGAAAGCACCAGGCTGGAGGGACTATTCTAGAGCGAGAATATCCAGGGAATGGGGGGAAGGTCCGGTGAAGGGGGTGAGCAGGGGAGGGGGGTCTCCCTTTGGCGGGGCAGGACGGTGACCCCCCCGGGCGGGGGTGACTCTGGGGCAGGTGCGGGACAAGTCTCCCTGGAGAAGAAGGGGGGATTCTTCAGGGGAGAGGATGGTGGGCGACCCCAGGGCAGAGGGGTAACGGGGGGTAGGACAGGGTGCGAGCCCGGGGAGGGCAGGCTGGAGGCTTGGAGCGAAGCGGGGGGTCGGGCCTCGCTGGGGCGGGCGGGGCGCGAGCCCGGGGCAGGGGCTCGCGGTGGGTGACTCTGGGGGAGCGGTTGGGGCGAGCCCCGCGCGGCAGGACGGTTGGCGGTTGGCGGCGCGAGCGCGGGGGGTCCGGCCCCGAGGGGGGAGGGGCGCGTGTCCGTGGCTCGCGCCGGGCGGTTACCTGCGGGGCTCGCGGCCCCATGGACGCGCGGCGGCTCCCTCGGGCCTAGCGGCGGCTGCCCGCCCGGCTCGGCGGCAGGAAGTGATTCCAGCGGCTCCTCGCATGGACTTTCCTTGACCTCGCCCAGCAGCGCCGAGCGCCGCCGCCAGCCTGCGGGGCCGGGCCGGGCGGGGCTTAGCGCGGGTCCCGGGCCGCTGCCGCCGCCCTCCCCGGCCGGCCGGACCCTCAGCACGGCGGGGCCCGGCCCGGCCCGGCTCCTGCCGCCGCCTCCCTCCGGACCCGCGGCTCCCTAACCCCGGCGGGGCGCGGGCCGGCATCGCCCGGCCACTCCGCGGTGACACGCCCTGGGCCGCGGCTCGGAGCTGCCAGACCCCCCCACGCGTGTCCGCGTCCCGGTCCCACACCGAGCCGGCCCGGGGGCAGCAGGCGTCCCGGGTGTATGGGGGGGGCGAGCCTGCAGGGCGGGGCTCCGAGGAGCTCGAGCCTTTTTATTTTCGGGGGCAATCACGAGGGGCACACCCCGACCCCCGTCTGCCAGCCCTCGGGGAGGGGCGCTTCCCCCGCCACCCACAGCTTTCCGCTCCCCGGCCCCCTCTAAACGCCCCCGGTGCGGCGCCTGTCTTCACCGTGCTGTTCTGGCACAGGTCAGACAAACACAGGGAAGCAGGGCTGACAGACACTTGTGAAGTTTGCAGAAAGCAGCTTAGTGCTTTCTCCCATGGGGCCCCTCTTACTTGGGAGGCGCCCCCCACACACACACATCTGCAAAGCCACCCCTCACCTCAGACCCCAATTTCAAATCCCCCCTCAAAACTGCTTTGCCAGGATGCCTATACAAACTTGACCAGTTAGGCTGCAGATGTGTTAGCACTAATATTGTCTCATTGTACGCCCCTGACCGTCTGTATCCCTCCGTTGTGTCTTGCCCTTTACTGAAATTGTAAACTCCTTGGGGCAGGGATTGTCTTTTTGAGCTGTTTGTACAGCACCTAGCACAATAGCACCCTTGCCAATGACTAGGACTACTGGGCACTATGGCAATACAAATAAATAAAATGGAATTGAATTTATTTAAATTCCCATTCACTTAGGGTCTTTCTGATGTGAAAATCCCACTGAATGCCATGAGCTTAGGATCAGGCCTCTGGACACAGATGTAATTTGAAATAAGGGGATGTAAATTATCTCTTTTTACAAAGTCTGTTTTCGTAGAAGCTCATAAATTGGAAATGGAAAAATACCTGAAAGCTCAGCTAGTTAATTCCCTCAGCCAGAATAGAATTGTTTCCATGGTATATGCTTAAGTACTGTCTACAGTTCCATTTTAAATGTGCCAAGCAATGAGGCTTCTACCACTTCTCTTGGAAGACTGGACCACAGTCTAATAGTTAGTCTGTTATTCTGGAAATGTTTTCTTGTATCCAGTCTGAGTTTTCCTTTGCTCAAGTTCATGTCATTGCTCCTAGATCTCAACTGCACATAAATTTTCCATAATAAGCAAGGTTTTTTGCTGATTCAGGATGCTTTATTTTTGAAATATCCAGAATAATGTTCTGAACCAAAACTTGGAAAATTTCTCTCTTTTTTATCCTGGAATTAAAACATCACTTCACTGAGGCCCCAATCCTGCAAACGCTTAGGGACATGCTTAATTGAGTAGTCCCCTTGACACCTGCTTAAAGTGATACATTTTTATGAGAGCAAGGCCTAATTAATTTTTTCTTCTCTTTGTTTCTTTTTTAATTTAAAATATTTCTGAATCTTTTTATCTAAAAGTGTAAAATCCCGCTGACAGCTACATCACAAGATTTTCAAATTCTTAACTGACCTCTCTCTGAAAAAAAGAGAAATTTAATTCAAAATATTAATTTTAAGGAAGAAATAGAAGAATCACCAAAGGAATGGGAATATTTCATATAATAAGAACTTTCCCTTTATTATCTTGGCCAGATGAAGCTCACTGACAGAACTCAATTATGATCTGAAGGCTAAGTTAAAGAATTACAAAATCTAAAATAAACCTAACCCTAAAAATGTAACTTTCTTTTAGCCTCATCTTTTAAAAGAAAAAAATTTGAGAGGTTCCAATCCGTGTAATCCAAGCCAAAGATTGTCTCCTTGTACCCTCCAGTGTATATCTATCCACTGCTTGTCTCTTGTCTTATACCTAGATTGTCAGCTCTTTGAGGCAGGGACAGTCTTTTTGTTCTGTGTTTGTACAGTGCTTAGCACAGTGGGGTCCTGGTCCATGACCCGGGCTTCCTAGGCATTACCGCAAAACAATAAGTAACGAAGGGCCAAATGCACTCACTTTCCCCATGCTGTTGAAGTCAATGGGAACACTCAGATGAGTAAATTCAGCTTAATTTGGCTCAGAAATGGTACTATGGGAAAGGTCGATAATCTATACCTGTACACGGTTCCCTTGTACACATCTTCCCCATTAGATCTACCTCATCTCTGAATGTAATTATGGAGTCAGAATTAGCACTCGACCATTGTGCCTCTCATTATACTGTATTCATATCCATGCATCAATGTCAACAATGTGATTGTCAATATTTATCAGTCTTACTTTTATTTTTAATTACAAATTGCTGCCTGCAACTTCTTGATGTTTATTCTCTGTTGACTGTACAATCACAGAACCCAGCCCTGCAAACGCTTATTAACTCAGGCCCTGATTTGGCAAAATTTTTGGAATATGCTTAGCCCCCATTTGAGACAGGAATGCTCAGATGCGTAAGTTTTGTAAGAATAGGACCTTGTTAGTTCTGTTGACTTGCATCAGTAGGGGTTACTCACATGAATAAGAATTTGCAAGATTTGCTCTTTGTTAAGAGTCTGGTAAGTAACCCTGTATCACACTGTGAAATAACTTCAAAGCAATTGAAAAGAGGGAGGTATGCACGATACACTCAGTAACATGCAAAGAGTGCCTTCCAGTGGAGACAAGCTTAGTACAGAGGGAAGACCCTTTCTCAATCATAGAACTCCTGCTCCTATTAAGGTGAATGGTAGTTTTGCCACTGATGAAGCCCCTGATAGAAAAATTGTCTACAAATTCTTAAGATCTAGGTTTCAGTCTCAAGGGAGGATGCTCCCCAGAAGGTAGGCCAAAATCTGCAGACTTATACCTGTGCAAACCCAGTGGGTAGTCAGTTGTCTGGGGGGTCGGGCAAGGTGTAAATCAATATAGACTGATACTGCATTGACCTAATTACATCAACCATGAGTGTACGCAGCTTAGGGAGATAGTGTGACTAAATTGGCATAGAGAGGCACTTACGTCAGGAAGAAGCCAAATTTAAGTAAACACTTCTACAGCTAGACTGATGCAAGGCAGCTTATGTCAACCTAACTGTGTAGTGTAGACCAGGCCTAAAATATGTAATTTACTTTCCATCTATGTAGCAACTCTAACACACTTAACAGCTCATAAAATAGTTGTAAGAAAGACAGAGGTTATAAATTGTGGGTAAAATCCTGGCCCCATTGAAGTCAATGGGAGTTTTGCCACTGGATTCAGCAGAGCCAGAACTTAACTCCATATTTTAAAAGATTTAGATTTGCTTCTCTTTTACTAAAACTGAAATAATTTTAAAACCAATGAATAATGAAAAATCTTGTGTGAATAATGTGAACAGATTTTACTAAAAATATGATTAGAGTGAGTTCTAAATGAACTAATAACAAAAGTAAATACATAAATAAATAAAGTATAATCCTTCTCCTCACCCTCATTTTGCATCCAAGATCATGTTAAAGCATTTTTGCACCTGGAAGTTTCTTTTCTTTCTCTCTCTTGTTTTTAAATCTTGGCAGTTTTGATGCTGCTTTAAAGACTGGGAAAAAATATTTTTTTCAAATCAACATTTGATGTTTCAGAATGCTTAAGGCTAAGGAATTTCATTAGCACCCAACCCTGTAAGAAACAGTGTCAGGCAAGGACAAACACAATTCCTTGGCATGCAAGATAAAACTTTTTTTTAAAAGGTACATGGGAAGTATGCCCTAGAATCTCATTCCACTAATTAGCTTATCTCAGAATGTTCCTTCTGTGCATTGCCTTCAAAACGTAATATTTTGTCCTCCCATAATTCATTCCATCCAAGGATCTCAATATGTATTAATACATTTACATTAATGTTAATATTATTATTAATTAACGAAGCCATACAACACCCTTGTGGAGTAGGTATTATCCCCGTGATACAGATGAGGAAACTGAGGTACCAATGACAAATTCCTCTGTCTTTTATCCAGGCAGGGAAACTGAGCTTGATTTAAGGAAGGCTGGCCAGGAGGACAAGGAGACGAATTCTTGAGGAAGCTTCCACCACTTCTGCTAGGGGAGGGTGGGTGGATGGATGCATGTAAATCCACACATCAATAGATCAACCAGTCCTGCTCACTTATGAGGGGGTCATACCCTGTGTCTCTTGTGGAGTTATGCTCCATGGCAAAAAGGTGTGGTCTACCTATAGGGGATCCACAAACATCACCTGTTTGCCCCCATGTAATAAAACTACATTAGTCTGCTGCATCTAGGGACCTCTGACCTACAGAGATGGGAAAAAGCAAACAATATGCATTTAAATATAGCTAAAAGTAAATAGATACATCTCAGAACAAAGAATGTAGACCATACTTATAGAATGTGGGACTCTTCCTGGGAAGAGTGACTCTGCGAAAGATTTGGGGGTTGTGGTGGATAATCAGTGAACATGAGCTCCCAGTGTGATGCTGTGGCCAAAAGAGCTATGTAAGCCTGGGATGCATAAACGGGGGAATCTCAAGTAAGAATAGAAAGATTATTTACCTCTATATTTGGCACTGGTGCGACTGCTGCTGGAATATTGTGCCCAGTTTTGGTGCCCACAATTCAAGAAGGATATTGATAACTTGGAGAGGATTCAGAGAAGAGCCATGAGAATGATGACTGGATTAGAAAACATGCCTTTTAGTGATACTGAAAGGGTGTCTACACTGCAATTAGACACCTGCGGCTGGCCCCGTGCCAGCTGACTCAGGTTTGCAGGGCTCAGGCTGTGGAGTTGTTTAATTGCAGTGTAGATGTTCTGGCTCTGGCTGCAGTCCTAACTCTGGGACCCTCCCATTTTGCATGGTCCTAAAGCCTGACTTCAGCTTGAACCTGGAATTCGACAATGCAGATAAACAGCCCCGCAGCCCAAGCTCAAATCAGCTGGCATAGGCCAGCCATGGGTTTTTAATTGCAGTGTAAACATACCCAAGAACCCAATCTATTTAGCTTAACAAAGAGAAGGATGCGATTACAGTCTAGAAGTATCTACACGGGGAACAAATATTTAATAATATGTTCTTCCTCTAGCAGAGAAAGATACAACATGATCCAGTGGTTGGAAGTTGAAGCTAGGCAAATTCAGACTGGAAGTAAGGTTTACATTTTTAACAGTGCGAGTAATTAACCACTGGAACAACTTATCAAGGGTCGTGGTGATTCTCCATCACTGACAAGTTTTAAATCAAAATTGGGTGTTTTTCTAAAAGATCTGCTCTAGGAATTATTTTCAGGAAATTCCAGTGCCTATGTTATAGAGGAGGTCAGACTAGGTGATCACAATGGTCCCTACTTGCCTTGGAATTTATGAGGAGGTTTTACCCCAGAGAGACTAAGGATCTGACTTTGAGAGGTGCCGAGCTACTTTCATTTTACATTGACTTGAAACAAAGCTGCGAGTGCTCACAGTTCTGACAATCAAGCCCTACAGGCCAGATTTTTAGAAGAGCTCAGCTCCTGTTTACCAAAATAAATAGCTGTGTTTTCAACAGAATCTGGTCCTTATTTAGGTGCCTGAATAGCAGCCTTTGAAAGCCTGCCCCCAGTTGTGAGTGCTGAGCACTTGAACATCTGGGCCTATGTGACATGTTCAAGGTCTCACAGAGGTCTAGTGTCCAGGAACAGAAATGAACTCTCCTGACTCCCCGTCCTGTCTCAACAAAAAAACACATTCACTTCCCTCAACCCCGAAATTTTAATAATACTTTATGGCTGAGAAAGAAACATTTCTTAAGTACTATTTGATATTTCAGAATGGTTCCAGGGCTGAAGAAAACATGTTTATTTACAATTGTGCTGAATTTAATGCAAAATATTGATTCAGAGACCAGCGGAAACAAACAAAATAGCAACATTTTCTGTAAAGCCCACAAAAATATTTTCTTTCTTTCTTGCCTTTCTTTATTTTTAATCTAGCATTTTAAATTTAAGAACGGCTTGAGGGCTGAAGAAATCATTTGATAAAATACCCAAAATTTACATTCTTGTAGAGGAAAAGCTATCTTTTATCATCTGAACAGCAGTAATTTAGTGAAGCAAAGAAGTAATCTTGCAGTGTTATACCATTATTAACCCCTTTGTAGGTACAACTCCTTAAGCGGCAGCAACTCTCTGCAAAATATTAGAAAGATCTGCTTGCCTTCCCCAAATTATCACAAGTGCTGGAGACATTAACATGGTCAAGATGTATTTTACATCTTGCTTTCTAGTTTTATTTCTAAAGAGAAAAAGCTGCCTGGGTGGAAGAACAACTGTTTCTAGACAGTGGTTTGGATACATTATTTAGCTTGTAAAAAAAGCAAAGATTAAATTAAATTTTCAAGATTAAATTAAATTAAATTTTCAATCCCTGTCACTGCTCACAGCAGACATTTAAAAAAAGAATTCTACTGGTTTCTCCAGCAAGATTCATCACTGGTGTAACTCTATTGACTACCATACAACTTCACCAGGGATTAGTTTGGAACATTGAATACAGACAAGTGACATTTCAAAGCAATACTAATTACAGTATGAATTTCAACAGAGATAGACTCTTCCTCAGAGTTTGGGTGTGGATCTGAATGTTCTCAAATGTCAGGGTATTTTGGAGCAGGGGTTTGTTTCAACACATTATATGTCTGTTGTTATATATTATTTGCATTACTGTAGAATCTAGGAGCCCTAGTCATGGACCAAGACTCCATTGTGCCAGGCATTGTACAAACAGAGAGCAAAAAGACAGTCCATGTCCCAAGAAGCTTACAATCTAAGTATATAGAGACCAGCTGTGAAGTTCAGAGCTGGGTCCAATCTTTGGGTTTCTAGATCTGGATGTTCAGATCTGGAGCTTTGGTTCAGTTCCGTCTCTACATTCTAGTGAATACTAACACCTTAGTGGAAGGTTTTAAATGGATTAAAGGGGGTGTAAGGAGTAATGACCAGAGACTAGTTTAACTTACTTGAAGGGAAACTTTGTTGGACACTGAAAGCACTTCTAGCTGTGAGGTTGACTAGACAGTGGAATGACTTTCCAAGGGAAGTAACTGAAGCTTCATCCACTAGTGTTTTAGAGGAGACTTACAGGTTCAATGTAGAGCACATTCTCACCCTTGGTGCCTGGTCTTAGCAAGGGATAGACATCAACATTTCAGTTGGCAGGTATCTCATAGCAGGATATTGCTAAACTACTGTAAAGTGTTCTATTAGCACCATTCCTGGCCTATCTGTTAATGATATGCTGTGACCCAAGTTAATGATGTTAAGGAAGTACTAGTTTTAATATGTACAAAGATGTGGCTTTTTAGCAAATTGATAAAGTAATGAGACCTACAAGTTCTCCTTAGTCCTTATATTTTGGGAGGCACAGTCGTGATGATATCTTCATCTATTATCAAGTCATGCGATATATCAGCAGTATACACTTCTCCAGAAACGTGCAATTGCAAGAAAAGTGTTGTGGGAACACAGCAGTACAGCTCCAGGCTACAAAAGTAGCTAAGAAATAGAACACCATAAGAAAGACAAAGTGTCTGTCAGAATAATTTAATTTTTCATAATCAGTTCTTCAGAGGAATTTGGAAGATGGACCAATTGCTGGATTAGGACACATTTTTTACTTGGGATCTAAATTCTCACTGAAAGTAGTTAATATATTGCTTGCTTAGCTTGATATGCATGTCACAGGGTTACTGTGCTTTTAAGGGGAGCTGGGCCCAGCCTCACCTCTGACAGAACAGCTACCTCCTAGCTGAGACTACCCAGTTATGGATCAGGTAATTATCAAAGCCCACAAGTAGGCCAGTTGGGGAGAAAGTAGCAAGTAGCAGGAAGGTTCCTCCAGGAGACCTTGGGGGAAAGCTTAGGAAGCAGGTTGACTCCTGAGGCAAGCCCTGGAACAGAGCAGGTGGCCTATACAGTGGGAACCTTTAGGGAATAGAGAGCACCTGCAGAAGACCCCAATTTAAGGGAAAAGGGCAGCTGATATGCTGTATGCGAAGAAACATCTGAAGCCCTCAGAAAAGGAACCTGAACCAGACTGTGGGTGTGGTGTCAGTCCTTCCTAGGCTGGAGAAAGAGGCCCACAGCTATAATGTATAGCCAAGGTTGGTATTGAGTTGTGAGCTGTAATGCAAGGAGAGAAGATTATCCCAAAGATAAAGCTTTATGTTGACGTATATTTAACTAACTGCATAATAACTATGAAAGTAGAGACGATATCTCATCAATTTTATGGCCATATGCAATTAATTAGGATCAGTGCACCATCAGCAGCAAATGAGATAACAGACTATTTATTAGAAACCCTTGTCATCCTCCTTTTATATATGTATAGCAAAAAAAAAAAAAAAAAGCTTGTTTTCGCCCGTCATATATGAAGAAAAGTTTTGTGGCTACCTTGACCTGGATAATGAGTTGTTTGGTATTTTATAAATGGAATATGGTACTTTTCCTCTTCATAGAGTAGAAATAACCTCTATAAGGTCCTTCTGCAAAACTAAAACTAAAACCTCTTCCAGCGGAGAAGAATTGGTGCCTCAGGGGACTGTTCTATCCACAGCCTTACCTATAAGATCATTCATTCAAATCCAGCCCACATTTTTAACGACAGTTGTTTGCACCTGATGACTGCTTGGAAGCCTGTGTTAAATGCCGTGATGAGCTCAGCAGCAATGGTCTTTATCTGACATCAGACATTGTTCATAAGCCAGCAGCTGGTAGTACCTGCCACCTCGACAAGCCATTTCAGCAGAGGCCAACAAATGGATGGCCCATAATTATCCCTGAATCCCTAGAAATGGTTCTCTTTTTTCATAGTGTTTAAGGCCAGACGGGACTATTAGATCATCTAGTCTGACTTCCTGTATGACACAAGCCATGAGATTTCACCCAGTTATCCCTATATTCAGTTCATTAGCGTATGTTCATCTAAAGCATAATTTGCATTTTGCTAAAGCACATGTTCCAGAAAGGCATCCAATAAGGCTGTGGAGGCACCGCCATTTCTCTTGGTGGGTTGTTCCAATGTTTAACCACCCTCACTGTTGAAAAGGTGTGGCCTATTTATTTCTAATTTGAATTTGTCTGGCTTTGGCTTCCAGCCATTGGTCCTTATTCTGCCTCTCTCAGCTAGATTAAAGAGCCCATTAGTACCCAGGATTTTCTCCTTGTGAAGGTACTGTAATCACTCCACCTCTCCATCTTTTTGATACCAGTCACACAGCCAATGGTTCACCTCTGTATTTTTTTGCCTTTTGCCTTCTTTCACTCATGGGACCGGCAGAACCTCTGAGGAGATCACTTGGACTGTCCTCTTCGTCAGCTTTCTTCCAAGAACCCTGAAGTCTTCTAGGGTTTCTATAGTTCTGTGTGATGCCACATCATTTGTTCCAATGGCCATCATCAACAGTGGAGTCTTGCTAGACAGCTCCGTAATCGCATTTAGTCTTGCTGTTACATATTATTTTTTGCTCCAGGGAGACAGAATGCAACTTATCCTTGTGCTCTTTGCTGAATTCTCTGTCCACTCTTCATAGGGAATAACCGATGACAGTCATTTGCCTTCTTAAGATGTTTGAATAAACGCTTTTGGTAGCGGCTTGTTCCGTACTGCAAAGACACCCATCAAGTACGTCCCTTGTAGCTTTCTATTCTGTTCCTCCAGAGACAGGCTCTTCTGTAGTTTACTCGCTGAGTATCTGATAATGATTTGATACTTCTAGCTGGGTTGAGTGCCTGCTGGCTCCCTTCAGTCTGGGTGATGCATTATAAAGTAGCTTGACATGGAAGCTTCTTGACACGGGAGCTCAGTTGTGTGAAAAAAAATGTATTGATTCTGACCAGCAATTGACATACAATGGGTTAACAGTCAGTCAGTGAAGGAAAGACCAGAGAGAGCACTGACCTCAACATGGAGATGGCCAAGGCATCCATCCATGAGGGAAATGTACCATTTATTTGTTTAGAAACCTAAAAAAAAAGGATACCTTTTAATAGAGCATGGTATTTTTAGCACGTTTCAAGCATGGATTTCAAAGTGCTATTCAAAGAAAAGTAAGCATTACCCCGGGCTTTCTGGGGGGTGAGAGGGAACTGAGGCATGGAGGTTAAATAACTTACCCACTGGGATGTCATCCCAGTGTCACATCTCTTATCAGTTAGTCTTTTGCCACTGTCCTATCAAACCATCGTGTGGTATCGTCATTTTAGTTCCCATTCTGGAATTTCATTCACCTCCCATTAGAGAGACTTTCTAACAAGGAGGCCACTGGGGAAGCTTCATCCCTGCTGTGGTAAATCTGTCTTGGGTCACCGAGTCTAGTTGAGTCTAGTTCCAGTCCAGAAATGGTTTTTGTTTGTGTGTGGGTTTTTGTTCGCCTCTCAGAATTCTACCGGGAGGTCCAAGATTCAGAACTGGAATTATGATGGTGTCTCAGTTTTTTGAACCACACCAGGATCTTTGCAAAAAACTGCCATTTCAACAGACTTGTAACATTAGTAACCACACTTGTCAGATGCAGTCAGCCACAATAGAACTGTAAATGGAGTATACGCTGACTTTTTCTTTTACAGATCATCTTCAATGAAGGCCTCAAAGTCAAAATCATTACTAACGTTTGGACAAATCCTGAAATCTTTACTGAAATTAAAATTCCCACAGACTGCAACGGAGATTCTTCTCATGTAAGGAGGCCTTTTATTTGCTCTCTCTCGTGTTTTATGTCAGTTACAACAGCAGATGGGATTTAAAAAACATTTCTCATTATGAAGATTTTGGTGCAAAAGCCTCAGCAATACTAATTTTTGGCCTTGTCCAGCTACTTAGTACTAAATTTGAAAATGAAAAGCACCAAGAGTCAAATCCTACCATCCTTACTTCCTGAATAACACCTTATTCCATGCACATTCCCATTAATTCCAATAAAATTACTTTCAGAACAAGATGCTACGCAACATGAGTATGGATGATATAATCTGGTCTAATACTTAATGAATAAGTATTAATTATTAATGAGCCAAGTCCTGAAGTCTTTACAATAGAAATGTGTGAGGCTTAGTACATGTCTACATGCAGAGTTCACCAGTTTCAGTTAAATTGTCAGTTAGTTAAACTGGTGCAAAAGGATGTCTAGATGCTCTTATTTTGTTTTAAGCCAGTCTTATTTTGGTTTACATTAAGTTGATTAGGAACAGATTAATGAAGCCATAGTGAAACTGAAATAAGCGTCCACAGAGAGGTTTGCACTAGTTTAACTAAAGTGGTGTGAGTTTGTGTTTAGAGAAGGCCCTAGTTAATGTTTGTAAAGTGCTTTGAGATGTTTGGATGAGAACTACTGTAGAAAGGCAGTGGAAATAAATAATACCTTGCATATCTCCCATGAGACAGATCTGTGGGGTTAATCTAGTGGCTTTATTCAGCCAGCAAAATTAATAATGTTGGCAGTTTAAAAAAGTTGTTTATTACATAATTTGATACAGAATTTGAAACAAACAAAGAAAAAACCTCAGGAAGTGTGTTCATTTTGAATATGTTAATTCACATTACAATGACCAGGCAATGATTCTCATCAATTTCAGCTTCTACTGCATTAGGTTGTAATTGAGATCATACATTTGCTTCAAAGAGTTTTGGGATTTTGAAACTCAGATATGTAGCATTACTTGGGCATGTAATTGGGCAGTATCTGAACTTCTGTTTCCTGCCAGCTCAGGCATGACTTTTATGGGGGCTTTTTAGGAATTGACTGAGATCAGAATATTTACTATAGGCACTCAAATCAGAATTTAAAAAAAGAAAATCCCGGGTTCTTCTGGTATTGCACCCAATTATCTTGATACGTTAGGACCCCTTGACAAGACATCACTCTTCCAAGCTCTTTCCTACCCTGGGTAATAGTTCTCCTGTACCTTGAAAAGCCTCAAAAGAGACCACTTAATAGATAAATAGTGCTCAGTCACTCCCTGCTGATTCTTTTCAACCCTTTGCCATCCTGTGATTTAGATGCATGGAAACATGGTTACGGAGCTTTATTTCAGGCATCTCGAGTCACCTTAAAAGAGGCAATTAGCTATAGATTTTCCAGAGCGCTGTAAGCTACCCATAGAGTTTTTCAAGAACATATTTCCTTCCCCCATTCAGATTCCCCATCCAGTACTTCTGCACAGAACTCTAAAGTGTATTGTTTTGAATCTAGCCATCCAAATACTACCAATTCCATATCTGGAGTGTCTTCAACTCTAGGGTGTGAATTGTTCTCATCAGCTCCAATACTGGACAATAATATAAATGGATTTCTCAAATGCTATTAAGGACAAAAGAAACCATCAGAGAGGTGTGTGTCAATGTGGCTGTATGCATGCACACACTTCAGTTGCAATTTACCTTGATATTCCAGTCTTGGTGACATCAATGCCTAAGTGTTACCAGCACATGCTAATGTAAAATGCCTGAAAGAAAGTCACACACTTAATTTTTCCACGCTTTCCACGTGAATTAAAGACTGAAATAATCAGTCCCTGTGTTACCTTTTATCTTTATTGAGCTGCATTAAAAGAACATATTTTGTTCAAAACATCTATCATCTGACTGATGCAGTAAATCGCTGTTGTCAGAAGAACGATTCATGCTTTGATCGTTTCACTTCCAGGGTAAACGCTGGAGGTGAAAAGTGAGAACCTTGAATTCCCTGAACAATTGAACGGGCAAGGCTATTCCTTACAATAAATGAAGAGGACACTGTCAGAGTGTAAGGGACCAGGGTGTAGGCGGTTTGGCCTAGCAGTCCCAGTGGGGCTGGTGTGTGTCTACATATCAAGGATGGCCATAAGAAGGTAGTCAGTAACAGGGATCAAAGGAATTGCTAGAGCTCGGATCAGTAAGCAAGAGTCAGGGCAGGGTCAGAGATCAGAGGTAGTACCAGGCGGGGATCAGGAGGTAAGATTCAAGGTCAGAGTAGGGTTCAGATCAGAAAATGGAGATCAGAAGCCAAAATGTGGTCTGGAGTCACAGCAAGCCAGAAGTCTGTGTGGTTGTCCAGACAACGTCCTCGGTCACCTTCCAGGGTTAAACGGTGATCATGGGTCAATCAATCAGAGAGGGCCCTTTGGGCGGTACTTCTTGTGGCACCTAATTTCCACAGTACTTCCTGGCTGTGGCGCTGCTTGCCCTCCACATGGCAATATGGGAATATCAGCTGTCCTGGGTTCCAGTGCTAGGGATCCTTACACAGAATTTTAGTGAGTGATGTCTAGCGATTAGAGCAAAAGGCTGGGGATCAGGACTCCTGAGCTCTTCCACAACTCTGCCACTGATTCACTGTGTGACCTTAAATAAGTCTCTTAACCACTCTGGTCTTTAGTTTATGCCTCTGTAAAACACAAATAGCAATACTTGGTATTATGAGGCTTAATTAGTTAATGGGTCAGATTCAAACCTGGTTTAAGCAGATGCTACTCCATTTACTCCAATGGACACAATTCAAAGAACAAGCTTCTGTCCATGTAAATCAGTTTCAACGGCGCCTATCTATCCTAAACAGTTTGTATGCAGGGGAGAAATGTTTGTTTAAAAACAAACATTCTTTCTCTGGTTCATAAGTAGCTGCAAAAAGCCAGGAAAACAGAGGGTCTGATCAAAGGTAAAGAATGCCTCCAAAAGACCTGAAGAAAAGCTCAGTGTAAGCTCGAAAGCTTGTCTTTTTCACCAACAGAAGTGGTCTAATAAAAGGTATTACCTCACACACCCCCAAAAGGGGGTTACATACCCTCAATTCCCACTGACTTTACGGGAGGCTGAAAGTGCTCAGCAACTCACAAGATCAGGTCAAATGGCTATATTCGAGACAACCAGTGCAGAGAAAATGATCAGTGCTTTTCCTATATTTGCATAATGATACAGGTAGACGCCTTCCGCAGGGGCCGGTTCTCACTTCTGCAGCTCTTTGCAGCTGTGCTCAGAAGCATTAACAAAGACAATCATGTTCATTAAGGAGGCGTTTATGCATACAGATATCTGAGGAAACTGACATGGTTACATTGTTCAGTTTAGAAAAACAAAGAGTACAATCAATTCACATTCCTGTTCTGTCTGTACTTTGATAAATAATGTATTTTGCAAAAAGCCACATTTAATTAACATTAAGATGTGACACAGATCCTCTGATGTTCAGAAAATAACAAGTGTCGGTCATTTCACTGCTGATGTTTTTATCCAGCTGTTGTGCTCCAAGATCACCTGTTAGGCAGAGACAATGTCTTTTCTACCTTCCTTCCTGTTTCATAGTCCCATTGAGATCATGGGGGAAGGTTGTGGTGTACCAACCACGTTCAACCACGTTGAAACAACATTGTACACAGAAAAATAGCATGATCTCTAGGGTTGAACCTGGGTCTGGGAGCCAAGAATTTCTGAACTTCTATGTAGTCTCTGGCATTTAATTTTCATGTGGTTTGGGGAACATGATTTGTTTTCCTGCCTCAGTATCCCTAGTTTTTATGGCATCCTAGAGGAGTATTGTGAGAATTTGTTAATATTTGTACAGTGCTCCAAAGATATAAAAGGCTAAGAACTAATATTAGTAGCTGCAAAGACTTGGTTCAAGCTAATATGTCTTCAAACAGAAGCACCAAAATACAATTCCAAAGAAGATGCATAGATGCACAGAGTGGACACTATGACATAAGAAACTCAGGAGTTTTCCCCTGAGTCCTACTGCTTTGTAAAAGTGGGATCCCATCAAGCTGATAAGTCCAGTCAACCCTCTATTGATCATAGCAGCTTTGATAAAAACATTCTAAGAATTCCCATCTATTTAGGATAGATTTTGTTTCCAATCACATCACTATGGTATCTGAGAAAAGAAAGATCACATATGTACAGCAGTCTTTTTAAAATACTACTGTCTCAGTCAGTGGTTTTTCTCAATACGGGAAAACTGATAAGACCGGATATATGCGGCACACACAGCACCAGCCAAAGTTTTGCTCATTTTTAAAGTCAGTTTAATTTGTTTCTTTCAATAGGCAAGCAGAAAACAGGAGGAAAATAAAAAGGAAACTTATGGTATTTTGGCTTTTTTTTTCTTTTTAAATTCAGTTTGATATCCCCCTTCCACTTTGTGGCGGGGAAAACAATAGCCCTTTTCAGGTGAAAAACTTGCATATCAAAATCTCAGAAAAAACATTTAGCTAATCAGACTCGCTCCTCCTGCTTGGTTTGATGGGACTAAGGGATTTTGAAGGCATTGGGCAAGATGGGAGGTAGACATTAAGGATAACAACATTTCTTTGTAGAAGTTGATTTCTAAACCCTTCAAAGGAAAGGTTTATAAAGGGGTCCCTGATACACACAACTTCAGATTCCAGCCCTGCTGCCATCAAAGCCAAAGAAAATTTCTCATTGATTTCAACATGTGTAGGGGCTGCCATGTAATTATTTAGGGCCACATCCTCAGCCGATTAGTGGCATAACTCCACTGCACCAAGGCTGCTATGTGTATTTACATTAGCTCAGCATCTGGGCCTTAGAGCCTCGATTAAGACTCTGTTAAAATAACATTTTGAATAACAGTGTTCATTCACAAAGCACCTCATTATTCTGCATTTTACACAAGAGTTTTCTTCTCAAGAAGCGGCAAGACAGCTCTAAGAAGGTGCTGGGCCTGATTCTCTTTGGACAATGTTATAAACCACGAGCATACCCAAAGAAATCCATGGAGTTATGTCTGCGTAAGGACACTTAGGCCCATTTATTTTCAAGAAAATGCTATCCCTTTTCTACTATATAACAATAGCTTTGATAGCAGCATGGGGCATGGGTCGCTTGCTGGTGGATTCCCTGCAGCTTGAGGTCTTCAAATCTCATTT
Source organism: Mesoclemmys tuberculata (assembly GCA_007922155.1). Lineage (NCBI taxonomy): Eukaryota > Metazoa > Chordata > Testudines > Chelidae > Mesoclemmys > Mesoclemmys tuberculata. The sequence continues at coordinate 5,234,206 of ML675655.1, forward strand.
TTGAGGATTTCAATAACTCAGTCATGGGTTCGGGGTTGTTATAAATGTGTATGGGTAGGGTTTTGTGGCCTGCCTTGTGCGGGAGGTCAGACTAGATGATCATATTGGTCCCTTCTGACCTATGAGTCTATGAGTCTAGTGCCCGTATTGCTGTAGGGTTGATTTTTAGCCAAGTCGCCCCTGGAATCATTGCAGATACATTCATTGTGGCTGAGCAAATCCTTAACACCTGGCAGTTCTGCAGTGTTACACTCTCCTAATAGGGATGGAATGTGTATCTGTAGCTGTGGATAGGTAGGAATTAGAGTACCAGTTAATGCACAGAAAAGCACAGACAAAAACCCTACTGTGATACTCACAAGCAGTTCAATAAACATTAGACTTGATGGCATTCATTGCTTTTTCATAGTGCACTCGATTACTTCTCCAGTTGTAGCTCAGATGACATCATTCCTGGCAGAGGAACTGATTGATTTGTTAATGAATATTCATATGGCATTTCATCCACAAGTAGGCATTAATATTCTAAGAAAGAAGAATGAAATGTACATCCTAATTTAATGAATGATTGTAAATATGTATCTGATGGATAACATGACCATGAACATTTAAAAAGACATCCATAGTCACTTTTGATGCTTTTATTAGAAACAAAGGAAAGAAGGAGCCAGGATGCAGAAAGAGAGCAAAAGTTGGAACTGAAAAAAAGGAATTTGCTTCTTCTACATGCACAATGACTGGTGATTTTGCCTTCCCAGTCACTACTAAAGTAGGATCTCAGGAGTGTGACCTAAGACATCTGGATTCTAGTCCCCGCTCTGCCAAAGACTTCTTGTGTGACTTTAGGCAAGTCATTTAAGTCATTATTTTTATTACAGTAGCACCTGGAGATTGTAACTGATATGGAGAGCCCGTTCTGCTCAACATTGAACAACCACATAGTAAGAGACAGCCCCTGCCCTAAAGAACTAACAGTGTAAATAGACAAGACAGACTAAAGCTTGGAAGAAAGGAAATATTCTTATCCATCCAAGTTGTTTGTGGCAGAACCAGGAATTATATCCAGGTCTCCTAAATCCCAGGCTAATGCCTTAACCACGCAAGCATCTTCTGCCTCATGCCTTTATTTCCCCATCTGTAAAATGGGGCTAACAATACCTATTTCAAATGGGATGTTGTGAGGTTCAATTCAATAATTATTGGGGGGGGTGAAGCTTTTTGAGATCCTTCAATGGAAGACACTATACGTGTATTACTATTATAATTATTATTGTATATTGTGCTTTCGGCTACTGTGAAAGAACCTACATGAAACCAAATCCTTACGTTCAGATTTGCAGTGCTGGCAAGGGGATTTAGCTACACAACCCTTAACGAAATTGACAGGAACTTGCATTGAAAATCTCAACCTATATATATATATTTCGTTTCATTTTCAAAGTACATGGATTGCTATTTGGATGTGCAAACGGCCCCACCAAAGGGCCGCTGTCCTGACTTCGAACGCTAGTTTGGCCTTTGCCGTCTACTCAGTCCTGATCCTGTCTGCTAACTCAGCAAGGTTATATAATCTATTCCATCCTCCACAGAGCGCTGTCATGTTCAATAAATTGCACAGTGTTATGAATTCAAGGCTTGTAGTCCCCAAATGTACATAGATTTGTCAGACATTCCTAAGATATCTTTCTGTTCTTTAGCACTGATCCTTGGCTTTGTGAAAGCAACAGTTCGGACAGAGATAATGGGCCTGATTTTTCTCTCACTTGCACTAGTTTAAGGCCTCTATTCAGACCAGCGCTAAAGCACTGAGTTTAAGTGCATCCCTATTCAGGAAATCATTTAAACACATGCTTAAATGTAAGCATGTGATTAAGTCCAATTGACTTCAACAGAAGTGCAGCATGCACTGAACTGGTTTCTTGAATGGAGTTTTCTCTAGCAGGGCTTAAATCAGGAGCAATCCCATTAAAGTCAATGAAGTTACACTTGGGATGATTCACGCTCAATGGCTCACTCTTGTGCTAGGAAAAGGATTAACCCTTTCACTGACAAATATTCAAGGTGCCCATGGCCACAAAAGAAAAAAAAACCTAATAATTTAATATCCCATATTCATCCTAACCTTTTAGGATAGGTAAACACTGTTATGTTAAGTGCCAGTATTAGGGACCACAAAGGAGCCTGAATTTGTTGCACTTTACCATTCCCATCAAACCAACTTGTCAGTCTTGCTATAAGCTGACTGCACACCTTGCCGTCTCATTCTCACTGCAAGGACATCTCAGCTTGTGAACATTTTAAAAACAAAATGGCCAAAGAAAATGAACAAGTTCCCTCCCATGCTCCCTTGGAGGAGTACTCATGTAGCCAGAGCCCTTGTTAGCACATTGAGATGCCTGGGACCGAGTTTGGTGATAAAAATATATACAAAGTTATGCTCGGTATGGAACAAACAGGCAGTAGCCACCAAAGACTTCATAACATCCAGTGTTTGGCTTGCTTCCAAAATAAAATATGAAAAAATCAATTGGCATCTCTGCAGATTGAAGCAAGTTTTCTCTCTGCAACAAATGCTGAATAAACATTTAAATACTGAGCCATCCTCTACTTACTCCCCCGGAACATGTGCTATAAGGGATATAAAGGATGCTCAAGGTCACAAACGCATCAATATCAAACTGTGAATAAGCCCTACAATTCTCCTCCCCCACCCCCGTTCGTAACTTCCTTATATTGTGCCTGCCAAACAGTAAAGGGAAGGAGAAGCTGGGAGCTTTACTTTTCATTTCTCCATGGGGGGGGGACGACTGATTCTTGAAGGTTTGGGTCACACCTGCCTCTTATTACATCTTCACTTTGGTCTCCACAGTGGAGTTGCACGTGTGTACACCAGAGCTGAATACAACCGTGCGTGGTCACCTTCCACTTTGAATAGCAAACTTATGTGTATGTACAGCAGATTAGCCAGCCCCCAATACAGTTTCTGTCTCAGTTTAAAGAGCTTTTCTAATGTTCTTGTTTAGTCCTTCCAGAATCCATTTGCTGGAGGGTATAAGGTACACCACCAAGGGCTTTTCTGCCCCAAACGCCTGAAGAATCAACAGAATGCACTGAAATAACGTGCGAGAAATAACAATGGTGTAGTCAGTGGTAATTTGGCCTGGGTAAAAATGGAGGAAGGACTCCAAGATTTGGCCCAATATTTCTTTTTTATGCTATATACCAACACAAACAGATTGACATCTATGGATAGATGCATGCTGTAATCTGATCCAGTAAGCACTGTTTTTGAATGCATTAGTCATTTTCCAGAGAACGAGCAGTTTTGTTTGAGAGAAACATAGGATGAAATCCTGGTTTCATTGAAGTCCATGAGAGTTTTGCTATTGACTTCAGTAGAACTAGGATTTCATCCATAGGCTCTAACAGTCTCATTTTCCACCTCTACTACAAAGGAAGGTGCTAATGATTCCATGGCCCTTTCACACGCCAACAATTCTCATGGAGGGGGAAAGAAGATCACAGAAATTCCTTCCTGACCTCAATGGTGTTTATAGCCTGAAGCATGAGACTTCTTTGCCTTTATCTTAGCACATAATTATAATATTACCATGGGTCACAGAAATTATCCAGCCCTTTGTCAAAACCAGCCACTGCATGCACGCCTGCTTTGAAGGCTGTCATAATATGTAAATATAAACACCTGACAAACCAAGTGAGTCTCTTTGGAATGCTGTCACCTAACATTTCAAAGAAAGTGCTTCCACTGGCCTGCAAAGGAAAGATCCAGAAATGCATGGCTAGTTGCCAGGACTTTGATTCTAAGATGGTTTGTAGTGCTGAGACTAGAATAGCAACCCCTCAAGTGTAACATCTACCTTGCTGCTGAGCCGTCACGTGGACCCAAAGGAGTTCTCTTCATATGGAGTATCTTAATCAGTACGTAAAATGCTTCCAGTGAAATGCTGCTTTTTTCTGTTTGTTTGTCACAACTGATGCTCCAGTGAACAGTAAATAGCATATTTGTTGGCAAACCAGCACTCTCATTTTGGCTCATTAGGAATGTCTGGAGTAAGAGATTGCCGCACAAGTTTGTCTTTTTAACTCACATTGCTTCCTAACTGGTAAAAGCTTATCATATTATATGACTCCTGCGTGAGTACATGTAAAGCTCTCCTACACCATGAACTGCTAAGACCAAAGGAGACTATTTGGTTCATATAACTGTTGGGAACAAGGTACTGGTTATCAAAGGAACACTGATTAAATTCCATCTAGGTAAAAAAAAAAAAAATCCATTCCCTATGGTACTCATGCCTTAGATTATGGCTTTTTAAAAAAAAATATAATTTACTTTTACCATTTACATGATTTACTCCTCTCCTCCCCCTCCCAATCGCTATTAACAATGAAAATACACTGACCAGTTTAATATTTTTCTCCAGACAGTTTCTAGTCAGTTCTACTTTCTGGTTCTCATGCACTAAAACGAACTGGCAATGTCTGGGCTGCAAAAACTGCAGGCAAATGTGTTTTTAATTTTTCTACTCTGTTTTCATTTGAAATGTTTAAAAAAATCCTGGAAATATTTGTTGGTCTTGAGCCTTTATGAAACCCAAATTTTGAGTTAAATTTGACCTGGCAATGTCAATAAAGTGCCAGCAATAACAACAAAAATAAATAAAACATATACCTGCATGGAAGTAATGGTGTCTAGTATCAACAATCAAACCCCAGCTCCACATAAAGGGGCCATGTCCTGCAAACTCGTATATAAATTTACTCCCTTAGGACCTGATTGAAAGTCAACTTCCCTTTCAGGCAAGCTCTGAACTAAGACGTTCTTAAAAGCCAGAAGTTGCATTGGTTTGACTTAGGCCTGATCTACTCAAGAAAGCTGTACTAGTTTTCATTAAATCGGGTTTTAAATCAATTTAGTTGATAACCGAAACAAAAACATCCAGACACAGGTTTAAGAGTAGCTTATTCTGGCTTAGTTTACATTTATTCCTAATCAATTTAAAATAAAATTGTGTGTCAGATTTATGCTGATTTAAGAGTGGTTTGTACCCGCTTAACTAAATTACTTTAAAAACCATACCCACCCACCCACCCACCCCCTCTCCTCCGCATGCTGAAGAGCTCCAGAAGCAGTTGTGGCAATGTCTCCTGGTGTTTCTGCGGGTCCACAAAGCCCCTGACTTGGGGTTAGGTCTAAAAGATACATCTGGCTCTCAGGCCCTGCCTACAAAAAAGGAAATTCATACATTGATGTAATTACCCCAGTGCAAACCTCTAATGTAGAGACTGTTGTAATTAGTGCAAGGAAGTGCTTGCACCAGTGCTGCTTGATCTTGTAACAGGCAGACTTACATCAATATGGTTGCAATGGTATGAATTTCCTTAGCATATACAGGGTTTTCGTAAGCAATCCTCCATGACAAGAAGTAGGTTGTTACTAGGATGGCTGGATCCCTCAAGTGCTTTGGGAGGCACAAGGCCAAGGATAACTTGCTTTCAAGCGCTTCAGGGGCACAGGTAGTCTTTTATAAAAGTAGTTAACCCACAAGGCTCCAAACTCATTAGTTGATCAAATGCCTCCTTTAATCATCCCATTGTATGGCTTGCACCACACTAAATCTTGCCCTTTCTACTAATTAGGAACCAAAGGATTTACTGTACCAGATCAGACACAAGATCCACCAACTCCAGGATCCTGCCTCCAGAAGAGGCCAACACCTGGTGCTTCCGAGTAGGGGATCTCAGACTTTTTCACAACGTGGACCATGCCTTAAAAGAAGCCATTGTGACACTTCCCCAGCCACTGATGACTGGCTAGGACATCCGCTCTTCCATCTGTCATCACATAACTGATCTATGGTAACTACAGCACTTGCTTGCATAGATGAATAACATTAGGAAAATAGTTCATGTATTTTTAGCTGTCTTTTAATACAATGTAGCAGCTGGATACAGCAAGGAGATGATTGAAGTTATCCCAGGGCTAGATCCTCTGCTGGTGCAAACTGGTTTACCTCCACTTACTTCACTTGAGTTACACCAATTTTCACCAGCTAAGGATGTGGTCCCCACTGTACAGTTTGCATATCAATCAGTTACATTTGTCAAATGCTTTAGGATAGATGCTGCATAAATACAAGTTGTTGTGGCATGTCTAAGAACATGGGGCAAAACGAAATTAGCTTTTCACCAACTAACGCGCTTACAAAGGGCCCAAATACTGATTTTACTTCCACTGGTGCCGCCAAGGGAGTTGCTGTGGATTTCCACTGGTGCAACTCAACCAGAATCTGGCCTGAGCTTGCTCTCTTACACAAACAGCACATTATCTCCGGTTAAAGCAGCCTGATTCTTAAAATGTACCAACTGAGAGGTGAAATGCGCAGCTTCATGTTGTATGCTCAGAGAGCACGCTCGTTAATTTGGCTTAAATGAGACCTCCTGCACAGTGCCTGACTTTGAATGAGGCACAAGAACTCTCTCTCTCATTCAGGATTGGGTCATACAATGCACAGGGCTCTGATGCCAGCACCCCATCTTGCTCCCATCATTCTCATTCAATTTCACCAAACCCATGAGTTGGTTTTGGGAGCGGGGGCAAGCGAGTTCCTACTTCCTCTTGAAATAAGAGAGGCTCAAACAAAATAAATCAATGACCTGCACTTATACAGTAGTTTTCAAAGCCCTTTACAACCACGGGACCACATTCTCACAGCTGGGATACTCATTTACCATTGGTTGAAGTGGGTGTAAAGCAATGGGTCAAACAGTCATGCATGCAAGGCTGTTTTTGTTTAATTTATTATTAAGGGTAAAAGTCTACTCATCCTTGCACTAAACCTAAATAATCTGGCTTTGTGTGGGGAATCTCCTCTCTCCCCAAGCACTCTGGCTGATATTCTAGCCTTTGGGCGGTAATAGTGGCTACGGCCTCTTTGTGTCCCTTATATGAAAGTTTTGAGTTCCTGGATCCCCAAAAATGCTGCTCCAGGAGTTTATCTTTTCCTGCTTGGCCTCTCTGAAGCCAATGGCTTCATTGGCTATAAAATGTTATTACATAATGCTGACCAATCAGTGCAGATCAGACAAATCACATTCAGTATCTATCTTAGATCTGTGCATACGGCCGCCCATCACCCTAATGTCTGAGCACCGTCTATGTAAAATCAATAGCAATAACAAAGTCCCGAGCAGATGTCATGGAGTCTCTAGCATGTCTCACTTTTTGCAGCAGTTGAGATTAACCCCATGATTGGTCACGACCTACACTGACTGCTAAGTCGTGGTCCCAGTTCTATAGTGCAGCCTCATCTCCACTTAGAAGAGGGAGAACAGACAGCACCCTGTGCAGTTATTCCACACATGCTAGGGGATATGGCAAGACATAAGTCATGTTAGAGCAGGGGACTGGGAATCAGGACTCCTAGGTTCTGTGCCTGGCTCTTCCATTAATTCCTTGGTGATTAACCTCTCTCATCATTAATCTACCCAGCTATAAAAATCGATATAATTACACTCCTCTCACAAGGATGTCTGTGGGGCTTAATTACATTGGACCTGATTCTCTAGCACCTTGCACTTGCTGTAATCATTTACATCTGTGCAACATGGGTGTCAAGCAACACCACAGCAGAGCGGTAGCATCTCTGTAAAACAATCTCTTAAATTTTCTCATTGGTTTAAACAATCAATCTATCCACACATTAAAAAAAAGTTTAATGAAGGTGGCACGTTTCATAAAGATCTCAATAGGCATTCAAGACACTGAGCTGTATCCATATTTCAAAAGATTAACATGGTGCAAATCAAACACTTTGCGTTGTAGTTTGTACATTCATCAAATGGCACAGCTAATGCAACTTTGTCCCCACACATACAATCATTGTTGTCCCTAAGCCTGTGTAACAGATTGGGAGTTTCTGCTTCAAAACCATAAAGGTCTTCCATTCCCTGCACACCTGAAACCTTCAATGACTTGTAAAGGACAAATCAAAGGGAGTTTCAAATGTGCAAAGAATGCAGAATTGGGCCCCAAAGGGACATTGTCAGATCAAATATGGCCCAAAACGTAGATTTGGTAAAAATAATCTCTCTGAAAAATTTAAGACAAATAGAAATGCTGTTATGGTTTCTTCTTAAATTCCCTTGGAAACATTTTAAAAACCAAATAAACATGAATCTGATATATTTACAGTCTAAAGATGGCAGCATGAGAGGATTAAGGAAAATTGACTAAAACTGAAAGTGAAACTGACCAGTTTATTTTCATTGTCCAAGATGAAATTGAAAAATTGAAGCAAACAGCACCCATGGTGAAAAGTTCATTAAATTTTTCAAATCGTTTGTTTTAATTATCCGTAGTGTTATATGTAATATAATGAACTTTTTTTTTTCTAATTACTTTTAATCTGACCATGTCCCTTTCATGTCTTGGTGAGTTTGGGAAACAGGAATAAATCCAAAGGAAAACTGATTTCCACAGGGGAATAGTGTTTACACATACCTGCTTAGGCTAAAATATTTCCGGTAACTAATATTATTAGCTATTTGTCTGACTCCTAAAGACAGGAATCAATTCCAGCTTCTACCAATTTTATTATTTGCTCTGTTTGGCCAATTTTTTTTTTAAAAAAGGATTTTTGCAATGAAGAAAGCTTTATATGAAGAAACTGTGTATTGAAAGCATGCTTTACTGTGTCATTTACTCTGTCCATCATATAGCTGTAACTTGCTTAAGAGATTTCTCCCTCAGTCCACCTTCACCTCCTTGTAGCTCACACTGAATATCTCAATTCCTGCAGAAAAATTTTTCATTAAAAGAAAATTTAAATGCTTAAAATAATTCCTGAATTAAAAAACTGATTACAATCCCAAATTGTTATCAAGATCTTACTTATTCAGCAATCTCCTAGGGAAGTTGTGAGGATTAATTAGCTAGTGTTTGTAAAACACTTTGAAGATGAAAAGTGCTATACAGGTGCCAAATATTATTCTATTTATGTAGACCTAAAATGTTCAAGCTGGTAATTTTAAAGCAAATTATTTGAAAATCACTCCTACCTCTTACCTGCCAATATTGGTGTTCAAAGGTAATTGTTTCTCCAGCCGCATCTGATAACATCACTATCACCTATGCATTGTAAGGAATACAGGTGCTTGCATTGGTATAGTGCCTGTGACATAGTATTTTGCCCTTTGTATATAGTACCTTTCATCCAAAGATTACTAGTACTTTACAAAGGAGAGTAGCTATTATCTCCATTTTACAGATGTGGAAAATGAGTCAGTTTAAGTGACTTGCCCAAGCTCACAGCAATACAGTGGCACATCTGGGGACAGAACCTAGGAATCTTGCTACGTGTTCACCCGCTGTAATCACACCATGCACTATCAGCCTTTCAAGTTATCCACCTTTGGTAGGAGAAGCACAGAGTCCAGGAGTCAGATTTTGGTAAGTGAAAAGCTTTAGGGCATTTTGATAGTAGACATTTGGGTGTAGGGGAACCATTTTCATATGCAGGGCAGCATTTTCATCCCATTTAATCTTTTATGTGACTTTTTATCCTTGACATGCCATGCTCCTTTCCTTGACTTGGTAAACATTACCCTTTTACTTGACTTGAGGAGGACATTCATCCGATACGTAATATTGAATTTTGGACACCCAGGGCCAGTGTGGTGCTTTAGGAACAGTGTAATACATTGAAACACAGGAGTTCATGTTTGGTGCCTGGCTCTCTGGATCAGCAAGGGCTGGGACTGCTGCAGATAGCTCTCACAGAAGTTGGAGCAGGTGAATGGAAATCAAGGGAGCACCCCACTTTCCTCTTTATTGATCCCTCTTTTGGCTGTTCTTTAAATAAACACTGAAATAGACCCCCCTCTGCCAAGAATTTCCACCTGATTTAGGGCCTGATTGTGTGCTGTGCCAGCCAGGCATAGTGGGGAGGGGAGCAAAAATGGCTTTACATGACTTCTGCACCTCTGGGATTCTGGATGGTGGGGAGGCTGGTAGGGCCCCCAGTGCTAGCCAGAGGAGCTCCATGGCTACTATAGCTTACCTTGCCTGCAATGGCTCCCTATATTAACTGTCAGGGAGGCTAGGACAGTCGGTGCCCAGAGTACTCCACTTACAATCCCTCCCACTCCCTTAGGCTGGGAGGTGCATGGAGAAGGGCAATAACATGGCATTGTTACACCACTTGGAGAACAACCCTGCCCCTAGACCTGTGCCTTGGAGCCCAGAATCCAGCCTTAGAATTTTGTGTGAGGACTGAGGACTGGAAGCATCACAGAGGATCTCCCTCCATCCCACTGATTCTGGAAACTCTTATATAAGAAACATAAGATATTTGTAAAACAAACTAAGAAGCTATAAGGTGCTCAGATGCCAGGGTGATGAGTGCAGGCTGTGTAGGCAGACGTAATAAACACAGCAGCTGGGTGAGCTCTGCTAGAACAAAGCCCAAGGGCAGCAAGTTATATGCAGAGTTCTGGCAACTACCAAGGAGCATCAAGACAACATGGCTCACAGCACAACATTGATTAACCTCCTTGCTCCCATAGAAACATCTCTCAGCTCCTGCAGGGCTGATCTAGGCTTTACTCCGCCAGCCTTAGTCAGCACCATGTGGTCAGTCTGCATTCTCTGATTATCAGACTATATGGATAATTTCTGGTTTTGCTCTCGATTAAGGCTTCACCCAGAAGCATCCCTACTATGCATCCACAAGCCTGCAAAACAAAATGTTTACAACCACAAGGCACTGTTCCCACAAGCTGCAATGTGAAAGCAACCTCTTTTCCTCTGCACCCAAGTAGGCACTGGACCCTATGAAGTAATCATGCTGAAGGCAATACAAATATTGGACCACAAAAATGTTCTTTTCAATATATTAGTGACCTCATTGTCATCTTACTTAAACTAACTTTATGCCTGCATGACTCCATTATCTTCAATGGACTAAGTTACAATGGTCTGAAAGCAGAAATGCATCTTGGTCTTTGTAGCCAATCTCCATACAAAAAAATCAATCTGCAATTCCTTACAGAAAAATAGGGAAAGGAATATTATTCACGTTTGCTTTGTTTTGAATAAATGCTGATAACTCAGACCAGCCACTTTGGGCAAGGCTCTAAACTCAGTTGCAGTTGTGTGTAAATTGATTTCAGAGGAAATACCCCACATTAAGATTGGTGTGACTGAGATCAGAACTTGGCTCTCTATTGTTAAATTGACAGAAAATGTATCTAATGACTTGAACTTCTCCTATCACAACTGGTGGCAGAGCCAAAATGTTTACTCTATAATATTTAAGAATTCACAATGCTGCACATGCAGATTTTGGTTAGTTTTCAAGTTCCTCTAGATAAAGGACACCACAGTTTGATCTCACTTGCACTGGTGCAATTCCGGAGTGACGTCCTTGAAGACACTAGAGTAAACCCAAAGTAAGTAAAATCAGAATCAAGTCCAGATATCCTAGGCATTAAGGAAGAGATGGAGACAAGTTCCTCTAGGCCTATCATTTTCCAAAGGTTTACTTGCTAACGGTGGAATTTTCCAAAGCACCTTGCATTGGCCTATCATTGCTTCTATTACTTCAAATGAGAATGATATATCAATGCCAAATGATATGGAAAATCCCACCATAAATGCCTAAAGAGGGGTAAGCCATTCAAAGCTATCAAAGCTGCAGACTGAGGTCAAACTATCAAAATGGGCCAAATGCATCCATGGTGTAAGTCTACTGAAATCACTGATGAATTTGGCCCAATATGTTTAGCAAAGGATAACGCAAAGTCCAATACACAGAGGGAGAAGACTGGGTAGGCAGGAATATATATTACTTGCGTAGGACATCACTGAACATTTTTAGGAAGAGGATATAGATGACTTAAAGAGGTGGGGTGCAAAATTTGGCTTCCCTCCTCCAGTTAAATCACTCCCTTTTGATGCCCACTGAAACAGTTCAGCAGGCCAGACTCCTATGGATTGAAAGGAAAATTATGATAGTTCTCACTGTGCAAACAAAAATCAAACCATTGCCTATTTGCAGTCAGGGACTGGAAGTGAGCAGCACCCAGCCCTCAAAAAAATAAAAAAACAATTCCAAGAGACAGGTACATGAATGTATCAAAAAAAGCACTGATAAATAAATTTATATTTTAAAAAAAGGCAAAGGGGATATGAACATGTTTTCGGGTAGAGTGAGAGCTGCCTCCTGAGCCCACATGCGCTCACTTTATTTACATATCCACAAACACCATGAAACACCAGCCCAGCCCCCCCACTAGCAGCATAGTCACATGAATTCCATAGATGAGCAGTTCATTCATGAGGCTGAAGTCCACCCGCCTTCGCCCCAACAAGAGGAGGATGATGGAGAGTTTGTACTGAAAACGCAGAAAGATCCGGATGCCAAGGTACTGAAGGCAAAACAAGATAGAGAGCGCCACCCAGAGGATGGAGGTAAACAGGCTGCAGCTGAAGTACAGCAGGAAACGAATGAATCCATACATCCATCGGGATTTCAGATAGATGTCAAAGTTGTTGTACTTGGTGCGCACCAAGTGAGTGGTCCTTACTGGGCCACAGGCCGAATGCAGACATGTTGTGTGGGGGCCGTGGAAAGAACGGACCCGGCGGGGAATGGGGATTACAGGCATCAGGCACCCCACAGTTCACAGAGTCCCAGAGCAGGATTTGCAGTGCACATACCAAATATCATCCATTAATATGGAAAAGATTCAGCAACCTATGAATGCAAACTTTCTGCTGAATTTCCAGGAAGGAACAGGCCTGCAGGAAGGAACAGAAGGAAAACATATTTAAAAAACCCCAGAGGGAGATATTGTGAGTCTGGTGGATCTATTCCAACTTGGCTGCTATTTACAGCCACCTTGCAAACTCTACTCACTCACTTGCCTGAGGTAATGTATTGTTTGATGGGCAAGTAAAATATGATTTTTTCCATCACTGCCTAACTAGATGTTTACAAAGCAACCAATCACCATGGTATCTATGTTCTAATCTTAACCCATCATCAACCTGACAATGGTAATGCGGTAGAGGCAAGATGACTGTGTGTCTAGGCTGGAGTATTTGCATGACAATTTCACAAGGTTGTTTAGCACATCCCCTGAATCAAACAGAGCATGATACTGCAACATGAGCAGTCCTTCTACCCATGTCAGTAGTTTCACTGATGCATGGGTTTTCATTTGACCCATATTCACTTATAAGTAATACTCTATTCAAATGAGGCTTTCAAAGTGCTTTGCAAATGAACTACATACAGGGCATACTTGAGTCAGCAGAAATTATGGGCACCTACTAATTTTAAAATTTTGCTAAGCATCATCCAACAAACCAAATGAAAACAATGGAACATTTTGCAAGAAAAACCAAGCTATATGTTTTTTCACACTGTACAGGAGGTACCTCTCTCCTCTTGGATGAGCCTGGAAGGCTCACTGTCATCGCTATTGCCTGTACCTCATAGTTTTAAAAGTTCCTTATTTCTCCCTTCACATTCTGCAAAGATAATGAAATATTCCTAGTCTTCTGAAGTGTTTAGAATTTATAATCTTAACATCTTTTTGTGTAACCATTGTTGTTATTTGACAGTGATGAGCATTAATCTGTTAGCTGCTCTCTGTTTCACCTCATGCTTCTAGCGTGCCAATTTCCAGGAAGTACGAGATGACAATTCACTAATCAAATAATGCTATTAAATAATGGGGGACTTCCACAGCTCCCTCCACACCCCATACGATTGCTTCTTGTTATTAGTTTGCATCTCACTGCTGGGGAAAGTTCAGACAAACAGGCCTGGACAGCTCTTTCTTTTGCTGAATGAGAAATACTGTCACACAAGATATTTCACTTTATTTTAACAGCATTCTTTGAAACTAATTCCTATTACTACCAAGGCTACTATTAATTACATATAAGTAAGGCTAAGCTTTTGTCACAGTTACTGAAGCCCAAGGGGGGGATGAGAGCCCTAGCCCCACTGTGGGAGGAGGGGGTCCAGCAATCACCACCAGCCCAGTCCACCCAGAGCTGGGGCTCCGAGCTCCCCCTTGGTGGCTCAGGGCTCTGGGGTCCACCCCTGCCCATGGCTGGAGGCTGCAGAGTACGCCAGCTGAGGCTAGAGGCTGTGGGGCCACCCGCAGTGGCTGGGAGCTGCAGGGGGCCGGCCGCCTGCAGCAGCTTGGGGCTATGGAATCCACACACCACCCACCGTGGCTGTGGACTGTGGGGTGCCCCCACCATTGCTGGGGGAGGTGGGAACACCCACAGTGGCTGAAGACTGGAGGGTTCCCCCATTGCAGATGGGGGTAGCAGAGCTGCTTGCAGCAGCTCAGAGGTCCCTACTGCCCGTGCTGCCTGCTGTGGTTGGGAGCTGTGGGGTGCTCCCCGCCCTCCATGGCTCTGGAGTCCCTATCGCCCATGGCAGCTAGGAGCTGAGGCTCCATGCCGCCCCTCCAGCGGACAGCAACAGGCTGCTGGATGTCCACTGCCTGCAGTGGCTTGGAGCTGGGTGTCCCCACCACCTGGCCCAGCGGACAGCAGTGGGGTACCCGCTGTAGCGGCAGCTTGTTGCTGCTGGGTCCCTACTGCTGCTGGGTCCCTGCCGCCTGCGGCGGCTTCAAGATGTAAGCCCCCTACTGTGACTGAGCGCTGACACCCCCCCTCTGGAGAGCTCTGGGACTCTTGCTGCCTGTGGTGTCTGAATGCTCCCAGGTCCCTGCAGCCCCCAGCAGTTGACAGTTTCTGTCCCACTGCCTGGAGCGGACACTCAAGAGGACAATTTCACAGAGGTCTCTGGAAGTTACAGAATCCATGACTTCCGTGACCTCCACAACAGACTCACAGCCTTAATTATAAGGCTATAACACCTTAAATACCAGGATATCAAAGTACTTCACAAAACTCATGACATCCTTATTAGCTCAATGTATGACTTTGGGCAAGTCACTTAACCTCTCTCTGCCTCAGTTAACCCTGTAGAGATGATAAGCCTGGCCTATTTCATAGAGCCACATATTGTTACATTGTTTAAGGTGAAGTCCCCACAGAAATGCTGCCTAAAAAACAATGCACAGTATGACCCAGGGGCTTAACAGAGAGGAAGATTAATGGTGTTGTGGTTCAGTTATTTGGGAGATCTGGAGGGTCTGGCTCCTGGGTCTATTAGAGGCACCGTGGATGATTGGAAACAAGTCACTTCCCCACCTTTTGCTACAGCTTCACTTCTGTAAAATGGGAATAATACCTTCTTACTTCACAAGAGTGTTAGAGGAACAAATTTAGTCTATCGCCACAAACACTACAGAAAAAGCCCACAACATACAATTAATTCAGGTTTCTGAAGTGCTTTGAGATCCTGGAGTGAAAGACAATACTTAGATGCAAAGTATTATTATTCTAATGAATCATTCTTAATCTTATGATTAAGAAAACGTGAAGTATCTTTTTAACAGATACAGTGCTATGTAACTAAAACTTACACCTGATAGTACATGTAACTTCATGTGTTTCCATACACTGTACTACTTTTACATGATTATTTTAATGAAAATGTTGTGAATGGACAAATTACAAACCTTAGAACTTTGGTATACTCAGGTATTAGTTATAGCAGGATCAACAATATTTTACATACTATTTTTATTGTATTTTTAAAATGAAACTCTCTCTTCTTAAATACCTTTAATTGGGGCGTTACTGAAGACAGTATTCTAAAATCCTTTCCTAAGGCCTTGATCCTGCAAACTCTTATGCACCTACTTAATTTTACTCAGATGCTAGCCCCACTGAAGTCAATTTGATTACTTACGTTCTTAAGAGTTACGTACATTGATAAATGTAAGGGTCAAAGCACTGAAACTGACTTCTGTATCTGAGCTGCCCATGAACACTCCCCCCTCCATGTTGTTTTGCTGGGTGTAGTTAAGATACTGGCTTTATGTCTGAGCCTTGTCACAGAGGAAGAGTTGTTATTCTCTCCCATGAAACAAACAGCAGGTTAACCTGAAATCTGCTCCCATCAGCTGAGTTGACCAAGCCATTTAATAGGAACAGCCTGTTCTCATTTGCATGCTGTGCCCATCATATAAACATAAATGACTTTTAATGGGTCTATGGTTCTTTAGATAAGCTTAACACTGACACCAGTGAAGTTGTGGCAGGGCTGTTGTAAGATAAAACGTAAACTTTTAAGAATATTACCTTTTTAATAGCTTAACTACCCATTCAGCAAAAGGTTGATAATCAGTTAGCTTTTCTGGATGCAATTTAGCTCTTGCAATGAAAAAATATTTGACATTTTTCAGTGCCAACCAATCCGGTAGGTACAGTGAAAGAGATTGCTACGGTGCCTCACAGCCCCACAGTTTTCTAGGTTTGAGCTGATCTAAAAATACAAATAAGTTTCAGCTTGCTGGCTTGAATTAGTCATAACTTCAAAACTACTGAAACAATTGTCTTGTTACTTATCTCACTGAGACTAAAAAAAAAATCAAGCTAAGTGTGAAGAATGTATCTATAGTACTTTACTGCATATATGGCTGTCTAAAATACCATCTTATATTGTACTGTATTATGCTTGATCTCTCAGAGATGGTCTACACTTAAAACACTGCAACAGTGTAGATGCTCTGCCATAGCACCTCAGTGAAGACACTACTATGCTGACGGGAGAGCTTCTCTCGTTGGTACAGTCTAACCACCTCTGCAAGAAGCAGTAGCTATATCAACAAGAGAAGCCCTCCCATCGAGGTAGCATTGTCTACAGTATACATGGTTTAAATAGGTATAACTGTGTCACTTGGATTTTTCACACCCGAGCGACATATTATACTAATGTAAGTGTATAATGTAGGCCTAGCCTTCGCCTTAACACTGTAATAATGCTAGCTTTCTGCAAGGATGTAACAAATTATGTTTCACATATCTATAGCACCTTTCTTCCCCAAAACTACTGGATCACTTTGACTTGTGTGGAGGAAGCTCCAAATAAGTCACGAAAGCTCAGCACAAATGCAGTGTTCTACTCACATGGATCTAACTATATGATCCGGGCCTAAATTCATCCACCTCCATAAAATGCAACTGCCACAGGGATAAAAAGGATCAGGAAGCTGATGCACGAGTTCTTGTGCAAGATAGAGAAGGGTAATTTTTACAGAAACTGTTAGGCAACTTTCCTTTCTTACTACACTATGTTTAATGCCCATTTCAGACCATGCAGGACGTAACAGCCAAAGTTTTTAGTCAAAAGTTTAATGCTAGGTATCTAAATCTATAGTTAGGCATACACACATGAAAGTTTAAGCACCTAATATGGATTTGGATACCTAATTTTATGCACCCAACTTTGATGATTTAGGCCTTTTTTCTTTCTTAAAAAAAAAAAAAAAAAGGTCTGTTGCTGCAAGAGAGTATCTCTCTCAGAAGGATAACCCTTACAAGATTCAAAATTAAGAATATCAACTCAGAAAAGGGATCTGGGTGTCACTTCAACTCAGTGAAGACCTTGGCTCAGCGTGCAGTTATGGTCAAAAGAGCAAACATGATATTAGGATGCATAAGGGTTAAGATGAAGAATAATATAGAGAGTATTATAATGTCATTATATAAATCAACGATGTGGGATCATCTACAATACCATGTTCAGTATTGGTCACCCTCTTGCAAAATGGACATTGGACTCCTTCTAATTCTTCAGAGAAGAGTGACAGGAATGATCAATGGCCTGGAAAAACTCTCAATTGAAAAGAGAATTACATGACTTGGATTGTTTACTTTAGAAATAAAGAGGAGACGTGATAAAAATACATAAAATAATGATGGTAGATCAGGAGTTAACAAAATTTTGGAGAGGTATTAGAACCTCATGCTTTTTCTAACTAAACAGACTAGGAGATCTAATGGGGGGAAATAGGGGAGAAGGCAAATAATCCCACATGTACCTAATATGAGGCTTCTTTCTTCCTCTGAAGCAACTGCTGCTGGCCACTATCAGACAGGGTACTAGACTATATGGGCTGTGGATGATTCAGTCTGGCAATGTGTATATTCCTATAAACATATACATATACACACACACACTAAACAACACACACACTAAATAACACACACACACTAAATAACACACACACACTAAATAACACACGTGCCCACACATATTTGGGAGTGCACACTCACAACATCAAAGAAGCTTCTGTGAGATAAGCAAACAGTTTGGTACAGCCACAAATCACAACATAGCACTGGACAGAATGACACGTTAGCGATGACTGATATCGGAGTTGCATGGGAGCAAGACTCTACTGCAACATCTACCCAGAAAACAAGCTGCTGTGGACAGGGCCACCGCCCTCAGAGAAGTATTAATTCACATACCCCCCTAACACACACGCCTTGCCCAATCTACTACCCCTAGGCCCTGCCCATTACCTTCCTCTACATCCTTTTGCTCCCATCTCTTCCTCCCCTCTCTTTTTCATTCTCTCTGTCGCCTCTGCCTTCCTTCCAACTAGAGGGGGAATATGACAGGTCTAAACAACTATGAATGATGTGGAGAAAGTGAATAGGGAAGTGTTATTTATCCCTTCACGTGACATAAGAACCAGGGTCACCAGATGAAATTAAGAGGCTGCAGGTTTAACACAAACATAAGGAAGTATTCCTTTATGCAATGCACAGTCAACCTGTGGAACTCCTGGCCCGGGGATGTTGTGAAGGCCAAATATAACTGAGTTCAAAAAGAGAATTCGATAAATTCATGGAGGGGAGCTCTGTGTAGTTTGAAAGCCTGTCTCTCTCACCAAGAGAAGTTGGCCCAATACAAGAAATTACCTCTCCCACCTCATCTGTCTGATTTCCTGGGACAGACATAGCTACACCACCACCACATTCATGGAGGATAGGTCCATAAATGAGAGACAAGGCGTGGGAGGTAATCTCTCTTATTGGTAGGAAAAAAGACAAGCTTTTGAGCCAGAGAGACCTTCTTCGGCTCCGGGGAAGGTGCTGGGGCTGTCCCACAGCTGCGCCCCATGGGGTGCTCAGCACAAGCAGCCAAGGCACAGTCCGAGGGGCCGTTCCAGGGGAAGGGGCTGGCTCAGGACCCTTGCAAAGGTCCATCATTGGCTATTAGCCGAGAGAGGCAGGGACCCAGCCCCGGGAGTCCCTAGCCTCTGACTGCCAGGGGCTGGGGCTGGCTGGGCCACTCAACCCACGGAGCCACCGGGCACCGGCCGCTGTGGGCCCCAGGACACGGGGCTGGACGGACCGTTGGGCTACCTCAGTGAGGCCGTTCTCCTGTCCAACGCCCCCCCCACACACACACTGCCCCTCCCCCCTCGAGCCCCCCCCGCACTGCCCCTCCCCCTCAAGGCCCCCCCGCACTGCCCCTCAGCCGCAGACCAGGGCTGACACTCACCGCGCTGCCCATGGCCGCCGCTACCGGGGGCACGTATCCGGGCCCTGGCTGAGGGGGGGGGGCCGGGCCTAAGGTCAAGCGCTGCTATGCGCATGTGCGGGCCGGCGGCGCTCGGGCTGCGGCCGGTACCGGCAGAGGCGATTGGGTGGGTGGCGCGGAGTGATGATGTCATCATCGAGCGACGAGTGGGAGGGGCGGGAGCCTGTCGCCCGGGTAACGGGAGAGGGACACAACAACAGGCGCGGAGCCCGGAAGGCTATAACAGGTGAGGGGGGGGGTTTCAGCCCGGGGAGTTGGGGGCCATACCGGAGGGGGGCGCAATACGGGGGGGACGGAGGAGAGGGTCATACTGGGGGGGCAACAGCCCGGGAGGGCGGGGGCGCTGGTTTCCGGCTGCCCCCCGGCAGGGCGCGGCGGGGGCCAGCCGCGCGGGGCGAGAGCCCTGGAGCGGCGCCTGCAGCCCGGCCCGCGCGAGCCCCGGGGGAGCTGCAGGGACGCTCGCCGGCCGGCCGGGTGCGGCCCCTCCCCAAGCGCGCTGCGTCCGCTGCCAGGTCCGGGCAGCCGGGCCACGAGCCCCGCGTGTGCAGCCGAGGCGGCGGGCACGGGTCAGCTGGCGGAGGTAAGAGCTGCGGGCGCCGCTTGCGAGGACAGAGTCAGCGGTCCCGGGAGGACCCGGCTCCTTAGCCGCCTGCGGAGGAAGTGGACTTTCCCCCAGGCCTTTGCACTGGTGATGTTGGTTACGCCTGTGGGATCTCGCGTGTTCATAAATCTACAGCAGGAAGGACGCGGGTCCTACGCTTTCCTGGGCTGCCACCCACTGCCTCACACGCCTGCCCGCGGAAGCTGATGGCCGCAGAAATGTGTGAGTCTGCAGGACTCTCCTTGTTTTTGCTGTGTACAGACTAACGCGGCTGCCCCTCTGGAACTTTTCATAAATGTAGGCATATATGTACTAGGATCTGGAATATACACATTGTAACAAAAATAAGCACTGCCTCTTTCCCATGGAAATCTATGGAGTTACACCAGGGATGAATTTAGCCTATTATCTTTTTCAGTTTCTCACAATCCAGCCTCATTCACTGAACCATGTGAAATGAGCTTTCAGTTTCATATACATTCAAACTGGAAATCTTTCATTACTAAACTCATATTTAGCCAAAACTATACTATACAAAATAGTCGAATGAAATTTCAACAACTGTAGTCTAATGCTTCCTAATGTGGATTTTGTGTGCAATGTTACTTTTGAGGTTTTTTTAAAAAATAAAAATACCTGAGAATCCTGATCAAAACAGTTAAATTGGTCACGGATGCCAGTGCACTGGGGCAGGGATCATCTCATTGTCTGTGTTTGTACAGTGCCCAACACAATGGGGTCCTGGTTCATGACTGCAATACAAATGTGTAATAGTAATAGTAATACATTAGAACTCCCACTATTGCTATCTTTGATGAGTCTGCACCAATGGTAGCAACCCTCTGAAATTTTTAGGGAGAAAAAATTGGAGATGTGTTTGCTGTGACAACCCATAAGATGGCAATAGATAATTTAAATTTGAGTTAATGGAGTTTCTACCATATAGTGCAGTCACTGGAGAGGGAATTGCCCACATCCAAAGAGAGCAATAGGTGGTATAGCCTTTCCAATGCAAACAGTAGGAAACAGAAACTGCTTCCCTACTATTTTCTCCTAGTTTTGAATTAGGAACTACTTTCCACAATGGAAGGATACAAACCTCACATTGGTCCCCTGCTCTGCTTGGCTTCTAGACTCTACCACAATATAAACAAATAATAATTTGAGCCATCTGCAAGCCATAATGCAGATGATCATGGAAAAGCTAAGGGGGTATTAACTAAGATGGCTGGGTCATGTGAGACAACGAGATGCTGATATGTTGGCCAGAGAGTACAAAATCTAGTAATCATGGAACAAAGGCTATGAGGAAGACCAAGAAAAAGGTGGCTTCAGATGGTGAAGGAAGACATGAAGTAAGCTGGTGTCATCTTGGAAGATGCACTCAACAAGAACTCAGAGACAAAGAACAATAGCTACTGCCCCTAATTAATGAGACAAGGCAAAGAACAAGAGAAGTTTGAGCCATCTGCTAATACCAGTAAACCATGCTAATCATTCGAGATTATAGCCACATTGCATGGGCATTTGAAGGCACAGGGCCAACCCCTTTGTACAATAACTTACTAATGCACATACCATCTTGTGGGTTATTGCAATATTCTCTCTTGCTTATGTCTGCACTGGAGAGTATTTTTAATCTGCTTATAGAAAGAGAGACAAGGGTTCCTATTGTATGCTGTGGAAAAATTATAGCAAAGGTAATAGGCAGCCTTATACTCTTAGCAAATTGCTCTTTCTATTTCTCCCACATACCTTCTGGCGGGAGGGAGAAGAGGAGGTGCAAAGTCCATAGATTTTCCCAATAGCTCAAAACTGGAAACATCTGCTCAATGACTAAGATTAGCAAGACAGCAGCCTTCCATTTATCTCCTTCAGGCATTCCCTGGAATTAACTCACAGTGAGGGAACGAGAGAAGTAAAATTCAGCCAAGCTAGTGCATAATAACAAAATCATTAAAATAAATCTGTCCCTATCCCAGTCTTGGTTTCCTACTATCTCACATGGAAAATCGTAGGGGTGCTGCTGAATCTGCGTGCACTGGGGAGGAAATGGTAGTGTCTGCTGATGTCCATTAGCTGCCCCTATGACTGATTAAGAAGTGCCTTTGATACGTTCTAGAAATGTCCAGTCCTCAACCGCTTCTACTGAACGACTCCAGGAACCAATATAAAATGAATGCAGAAAAGGTAACCCCTGGCAGCAGCCATATCAGTGATAGGTTTAAAATGCTACTTTGTATTTTCAGGTCTCAGTTACAAAAAGCAGACAGTAGGATCCACTTTTCTGCTTGTGGTGTTTTGGTTTAAAAGAATGAGTGTCCTCATAAATTTAACGTTCTAGGGCCAAATGGGAATTGAAACTTTGACATTCAAAGAGATAAGAGATCGGATCCTAAACAAACACTTGTAACTCAGTCCAATGAGAATCCATCCATATGCACTTTGGTGAGGCTGTTGGTTGTATTTCTTTCCTGTGCTAATTTTACTAAAGACACAACTCATATTCCTGTTGATTGAACAGTTTTGTGTTGACAGGATTGAAGATTTGTGATGAAACTTATCATCGGCCCCGAGAGCAAGCCATTAGTACTAGTCAAAGTGGCCAGCTAGCACTGATATATTTTATGGCATGCTTAGAAGACAAACATACACATTTATATGTCACTTGTTGCAA
Organism: Mesoclemmys tuberculata; assembly: GCA_007922155.1. Lineage (NCBI taxonomy): Eukaryota > Metazoa > Chordata > Testudines > Chelidae > Mesoclemmys > Mesoclemmys tuberculata. The sequence continues at coordinate 5,257,001 of ML675655.1, forward strand.
TATAAATGCTAACTTGTACTTCTTTCAAAACTTTTAATGAATTGTATACATTTCCGAAGATTTATAGCATCAACCGAATGGCTCAAAATATTACTTTAAACATATTTGTCACTTTGGCAACAGAACAAAAAAAATCTGGAAGATATTGCGTTTAGAAATAAATCATAAATATATGCATCTTAAAAGAGTTTATTTTGGTCATTAATAGTTGATGCGCCCTCCCCTCAAGTGCAGGATTTAAAGTTAAATTATGCAAAATCAAAAACAAACCTTATAATACTTAATCAAACATGCATAAAACTGTCAGGGCCAAATAAATTCTCTCAATTAACTTGCTTCAGATTGTGATTGCATTTACTAATTTAATCAACACTAGAATAATTTGGAGGCTGGGTAATGATGAATTACTATGGTACTGCACATTAAGGGACGTTAAGGTAGCGCACTGAGACAAGAATGCAAGAAATGCTTTCTAGGGTTCAGAGGAAAGAAAATAATAGCTATGATGCTACAACCCTTTTATAATGGAAACAATTTCTTTGCTATAATTTCTTCTGGAATATTGTTTCCAATGAAGATTTAAAAAATCTATTAAGGAGGCACACTTTTTCGATAAATTACTGTCTTGTATGTTAACCTCTATGGTTGTCTCTTTTATTTTATTTAAGGATGAATTAAAAAGTGAAATGCTTCATGTCTTAGTATTGGCATTTACTCCATTTTTGAATGATTTTATGGGTATGGCCTGGTGGTCTGAGCACCGAACTAGGCTCCAGGAACTTCAGAATTTCTAATTCTGGTTCTGATACAGTCTCTTTTTCGTCTTGGTCATGTCATTTAGGCTGCATCTACAATGGCAAAATTGGAACCTGTAATTCTCCCGTTGTGCAGCTCCACTGCAGCCACATACCAACAGGCCTGACCCCTGTATGTAATAGCTTTCACCCTTGTACCACTGATGAATTGTGTGTCTGATTTCTGCTACTGTAAGCAAGGCCATAGGGCATGGTTTTCAGAGGTCCTAAGCACTCACAGCTCCATGTGAAGGAAGGGAGAGCTGTAGATGCTCACGCCTCTGAAAATCAGGTCCTTACTCTCTTTGCCTGTTTCCCTCCCTACCTCCAAGAGGTGTTGTGAGAATGAATTAATCTTTGTAAAGTGCTTTCATATGAAATATACTGTCTTTAGTGGTCACCCTTACATTTTTTCATCTTTCCTTTGGAGCAAGGATAATTTGTTCTTACATTACTGAATTGAGGCTTACATCAGCGGTGAACCAGGTGCAGTATTATTTTGTATAATTTAAGAAACACCATAGGAATGCATAACCCTTTACATACACATAAGAAAAGTCCTCTACCCTGAGGAGATTAGTCTAAATTAGAAAAATACAGCCATATTTTCAATAGGAGACACTATATTTTTATCACTTTACATTTTGGGATCCCAACTGGAGACAACTTGCACCTAATTTCCAGAGGTGCTAAGCACCCACAATTCCAGCTGAAGTCAGCGTGTGTGTATGTGGGAGGGGGGACTGCAGGTCCTCAGTGCTTCTCAACATAAGGCCGAAGGTGTCTCGTTTATGGCCCCCAAAATCTAAGGCATCCAAAACCAGAGGTTTGGTAAGAAATAATGGGCTGAACCCTTCAATCTCTACTTAGACAAAATTATTGACCTCAGTGAGCATTTTATCTGAGTAAGGACTATAATGAATTTGGAATCAAATGGAAACATTGTCTGTTCTAGTGGAAACATAGCAGCTCCTGTTAAAAGTCTGAAGGGAAATGTCATGAATTTCTCAGAACAAATCCTGGCAGAGATAACACCAAGCAAACACAAATATTTGCAGCAAGGGCACTGTTAATGTGAGCCAATGCCATGGGTGTACTAGATCCACTTGTTCAGGAGTGCTCTATATATGAGCTCTGAATGTCCCTTACAGCTACTTCATGGAATCTGTTCTCACTAAGAGAAGGATAAACTATATGGAAGGTTATTGCATACTGGGGTCATTGCTGGGTCAGAAGATGGAGGTTAACCACAGCTCTGCAGTGAGTAAAAAGAACCAGTCCATGCCTGCACAAAGTGAGTAACAGCAGATGGACAGATTCCTTATTAATCAGCTGTAGTTGACACATAAGCTATTTTGGTAACCTGGTGCTGTTGGAAGGGGTTAATTCAGGGTGTGGCTGTGTGAGTGTGAGAGCAGTATATTTGCCTCCATGTGTCTGTGTGTGCTATGCTGTCAGACACACAGGCAGTACTTCTAGGTCTGTGATTTTCCTACTCATTTAGCAGCCCTGTGTTCTTTATTTTATTATCCAAAACATGAACAGCAATTTGCGGCGTTTTGAGTCCTGCTGCCTGTGTCTGTGACCATGCAAGCTTGAAAATGGCTCAATTTGTAGCATTTTTGGACTACAGACCCCCAGGCCAATGGGAGTGCATCAGGGTGGATTTAAATCTCTGATAGTTAATGAGGCTGCTATTTTGCTCCAAGGGTTTTCATTTGCTGTTGGAATTACTGACTGACCAGAGTGTCCAATCCACACTTGCTCTCTAAGGCTGGGTTTTTTCTTAGCCAAGTTTGGCTGCATTCTAGTTGGTATATCTGGCAACACTTTTCTCCAGATACCTGAGTTCATGAAGGGGCCAGAGTTCAGTTTTACCTCCTGCAAAAAACTTTACTACAAAGAATGGCTCCGCCAGCCAGAAGTCATTCTTATGCTCATCATGAGGCTTTCACCCCTGAATCTAAGTGTTTTAGTAACAATAATGAACTAGGTCTCCCAGCATCCTTGAAAAACTGGGATTATTATCTGTGTTTTACAGAGTGGGAGACTGAGGGATGGAGATGTGTTAAAACCAACATTTTCCCTAGCAGCCTCTGATTTTTGGGTGCCCAGACCTTAGACTGATTCTCTGGAGTGCTGAGATCCTACAACTCCAGCTGACATCATTGGGAGCTTTTTCCCCCATTAATGTAGCCTGCTTTAGGGTCACACATTGCTTGTTCTCACAGTACAGGTTCCAGTCACTCTTATCTTGCTGACATCTCTGCTTCCTTTCCATACTTCTCCTTTCACTCTGGTCAACCACTCCCTTTGCATCCTTCTCCACTCGTCTTTGCATTGTTTTCCATGATACCCCGTATTTCTGGAACAGCAGCTCCTTAGCTTTGTCTGCCAGTGATTTTCATATACCCTTGGTAGAGCTAATTTGGCTGTAGGGCAACAATGGGAAAATTTTAGAAAATCCACTGTAGGAATAGCTGTAGTGAGCCAGTTAACCTCCCTTCTAGGCTGATTGCATTGGGAAATATCCTTTTATTAGTGTACATTTCTCTCTAGAAAACAGTTCCCTGCGAGTGAACTGTGCACACTCAAATACAGCAACAGGCTCCTACAACAGAAAAGACAGCAATAATACTTTAATACTTTAAAGCATCTTTTATCGGAGGGACTCAATTCACCATTCATCCATTCATTCAGCCTCCCTGAACCCTGCACAGTAACTGCTTTTGTACCCATTTCATAGCTCTATTGGTCTAATCAGTTTCGAAGATGCCATCTTAGTGCCATCTTGGCAAAATGAACTTGCACAATGAGGCAGTGGCAGAACTGGGACCTGACACCTGGTGCCCCGCATCCATCTCTGCACGAGTAGGGATGTCCCAGGGGGTTAAGCATTTGTATTGGTGTTTCTAGGATTCCTATCTGGTTTTACATTTTTTGCAGGCTTTTTAATGTGATGGGGAGCACACCCAGCACGGTGTTGGTGCTTAGACTGGAAACACTTTGAGGCAGGGACTGTCTTTTTGTTCTGTGTTTATACTACACCTAGTGCAATGGGATCCTGGTCCATGGTGGGGGCTCACAAGTGCTGAAACAACACAAATAAATAATAATAATAACATTCAGCAACTAAATGATGATGATAATTCATGATCACACTGGGAGTCACTTATGGGGATGAAATAACATGAGATCTGGTCCTCGCAAGTGGTTTTAGCCTCTAGATGGTGCAAATACTTGCGATGAGACCAGATCTCTTTATTTTGTCTGCATAAATGACTCCCAGAGGCAAAAACAGTCAGTGAGAAACACAAACACAGATATTGAGTTATTCAAGTTGATTCTAGCCTTCACCTCCAGGGAATACTCCCTGTGTTCCTGTTTAAGTGTTTGAATGTTAGACATTTACAGCCACGTGGTTGCATTCAAAGGTACAAAACTGAATATCTGGTTTTCTTCCCATCAGCTTTACTTGGCAGAGATAAATCACAAATCCTAGCTTTGGTGTGTCTGATTGAGAGGTCTTCTAGCAGATCTGTGTGTTGTCACCACATCATGCTATGGTGCATCCTGATTTTCAAGGCTTAGTCCATTCACCTTTTGAGAGGGTCAGCACCCCTTGCAAAATAAAGAGACTGATAAGAGAGCCAGAACAAACCTCCTGGGATTGCAAAAGGTACATTCCACAAGAGTTAAAATCTAAGGATGCTTTGCTTCTCCCCCACCCAAAGCTAATCAATAAGGTCATCTACTCTGCATTGGATAAATGTCAAATTTAGAGATTGCATTAATTTTCCTGAGATCAATAGAAAGCAGGATTTGCCCATATTTCTTAAGGATCATTATGGGAGAGCATCAGTCAGTGCTCACTCTTACCCCCTTGTTGTTATTGCTCATGGTAGCATCATTTTCAGGACTAGAGGTTTCAGCATCTCAGGAATGCTATAGGGAGGTTTTTGATTAAGACTGGGCAAGAAAGCGAATTTATTTTCCCCCCAGGGAAATTTTTTTTTTAATTTCCAACAAAACAAAACAAAAAAAATCCAAATAAAGAGCAAACAAAAATATTTTTTGAAAATGAAACTTTTTCAGTAGAGAAAAGGGGGAGGTAAAGGAGTGGGGGAAATCCAAACTGAAATTTGGAATAGTTTATTTTGAATTTTTTGTTTGTTTTTTGCAGAAAAATTTCAAATGAAATAATAAAATGAAACTTTCATTTGAAAAGCCATTTGCCACTGAAATATTTTTTGATGAAAAACTTTTCTTCCAACCTTACTTTGCATTGATTGGCATTTGTTTGTCCATTGGTGTAAATAGTCTGTTATTTTATTAGTAATACACAATTTAGCATGTACTTTGCATCTCCCAAAGCATTTAACAAGCACCAGATCCAACTCATTGTTGGCAGAAGCAGGTGTAACACAGCTGAGGTAAGTGAAACTGTCCGCAAGCCAGCAGTGAATTTAGCTCATTGACTAATAAATCCAAATATGATGTTGCTATTTCCACTTTACAGCTGAGGAAACTGAGGCAGGGAATGATGAAGTGAGTTACCCAAGGCTACACAGTGGATCAGTGGCAGAGCTGGGATTAGAACTGAGAGGTTTCTGAGTCTCAGTGTTTTGTTCAGGTTGTTAACAGAGATGGTTCCAAGCTGCAAAATTCAGATCCAGATTGCAAAGATCCAAACATTCAACTGCCAAAACAAGTCACATCACTGTATGTGCTTCTCCCCTTGAGGAGAGAATGAACAAACAAAACATGGCAGATATTTGTCACACTGCTTAAAGCACTGCTGGGAGCTCTCAGATACTACAGGGATGAATATGGTCTAAAAACCTATACAGAACAGAATAGAAAAGTTTGGGAGGGTTTGGGTCTGAGCTTTTCAATCCACTATAGTTCAAACCATTAGGGAGAGGAGGCAAACTGCAAAATTTCTATCTAGATGTAGTTTGGTTTCTCAAACATGGTGTTCTTTGGATCCTGGGTTTTGGTCCAGTTGCCTTTGTTCCTGGGAGTATGAAGTGCAGAACAAAGGCCTGTCAGTGCCTTTTGACAAAGGTTCTTCCTCCATGTATAAGTTTCTCTGCTTTTGACTTCTCCAAGATCACTACCCTTATATTACCAATGCTGTAACTATTTTCAAGAAGCTGCACTACAAAGTGCATAAGACATCATTAAAAAAAAAAGCAATCCCTTCAAATGTGCGATACTTTATGGAAATTGTTTGGTTAGAAGACATTCTAACAATGAACCACCAGAGGGTGCTCCTGCCCAAAAGATGTTCCATTCCAGGTGAGCTTTGTTGTGCCAACATAGATTAAAAATTGGGCCAGATAGTCAAAAGGTTGCTGCAGTAAGCACTTAAACATAGTTCAGGGAGTTGTGAGCATTGAGACCCTAATGTACTCAGTCACCTTGGTGAACATGCAAAATTTTTGCAGGCATCTAAAAGTTTGTTAAACATAAAAGGAGGAAGAAGGGAAAACTCAGAATGAAACATTCGAGCTTAAGGACAAAGGGGTGTTTGTTACAGAACATTGTATCCAAGGCTTGGCAAAGTTCTTGAGAGAGTAGATTTTAATTAGGATCCCTTGTTTATTAAACAGTCCTTTGTGGAGGAAGAGAACAAATTAATATTTCTGTTGGAAATGTAGATCTTTAACTCAGAGTCCCTTGATTAAGGTTTTGACAGATGAAGAGACAGACCAAAGGAAGACCAGGGAATATAGTAGCAAAAGTGGGAATTCACCTTTCTGTTCATTGTTCATGGGAATTGATGCAGGTAGGTTGGCCACACACCAGTGCATCTCTGAGCTCTGTCTTGCTTCCTTGATCTGAGGATCCACCTCATTGCTCTCTGTCTGATCCATCCCTTCTTCACTGGCCCTTTGCCTCCTGGGGATGGGCTGCCTCAAGCCATTGTGCTTGTGCTGTATGTTGCTGTTGATTTTGAGATCATGGCAGAAGCTGAGATAGAGGAGGGAGGTCAGGTGGAAGATAGTGAGGGAAGAAAAGGATCACAAGCGGGAAAAGAAGCACAGCAGGAACCTTAAATCTTACATTGCAGCACTCCAGAAGCCTCACTGGTCTAGTGTCTTCACTGTGCATGTTGAAGCTTGGATGGCTCTAAGTCTCCTCCAAGTTCCTAGAAACAAGGATGGAGTGTCTGGAGCAGAGTGGAGGCCTTTCACCCTTCCCAGGGAGCACTCTAGGAGCCTTTACCTTACCCTGCGACACCTTGCTGGTTGTAAGCAATCCCCAAAAGCTTAATGGATCACATGGATCATCCCCACAGTATCACAGCCTCCCATTCAACATCACTTCCAGTGCCCCTGTTTGAGTGCTTTCTGGTTGCCCCAGTACCTTCTAACATGCAGGTTTCAACTTAAGTATAGTGTTTGGGCCATATAAGCAGTTCTCTTGATTTATAGAAACTCAGCCTCTGTTTCTCTCTTTTTTATCAACATATATTGTTATCAGTCTGTTCCCTTTTCTCTACTCGTAATGCAAGGCTTAAGAAATCAGTTTAGACCTGCTAAACCCTGTTACAACATCGCATGCACAGGGATAATATTAAGAAGGAGAAGAGAACTCTTCCCATGATCTTGCTGGGAAAATTATTTGTAATTCTTGGCATTATTTATGTGCAGAATGTCTGTATGGGGGAAAATACCACTTTAGCAGCCTCATTATATTCATAAAGTCCTCACAGTAAAAGTGGTCCCAAAAAAGGAAATAGAAGATTCAGTGGGCCAATTTATAAGATAAAAACTTCTCCAAACATATCTATGCTTAATACCAATGGCTGCATGCTGCAAACACAAGCACATGTGCAACTTTACTCACAAGTAATATTGTTGAATTTAGTGGAACAACTTACAAAGGTAAAATTACTGCACAAGATCTGTCCCTAAATGCTAAACCTGAGCTGCATAGGCTATGCGAATGCTTGCGCTACTAACCCAGTTTTTCAGGGATTTATAACTTGGCAGAGAACATTTACTCTGTACTAAAACCTGACCTGTAGTTAGATCTGGTCCAAACCCCCAGATTCTAAACACCACCAAATTCTGGGAAAGTTACAAATGTTGCAGCTTGCGTGCATCTCTGCATCTAAGAAATTACAGTTTTGTTTCTAACACTTCCACTCAGCCCCCACAGGCATTCTGGGTTCGCTCATCATGATAGAATAATACATTCAGAAATATGTTTATTAAAATCTATTTTTCCCCACTTATCCTGTACTGCTGAGTTTATCAAAGGAACCTAAGAGGAGTGAGATGCCCAGTGAATGTAGGTGGGAATTAGGTGCCTAAATCGCTTTTGAAAATCAATCAGCAAGTGTAAGCATTATTTTATACAGGACCCATGATCTCAGGATCTCAAATGCTTTGCACATGGAGTAGGTCATTATTATGCCCATTGTATAGCTAGGGATACAGACACAGATATTAAATGATTTGCTATGGTGAGACAAGAGATGGAAGTCAGGTGTCCTGAGATTAGCTGTGTGAATCATTCGCAGTGTTACCCCAAACCCCAGGAAACTCTGTTCATCAGGTTTGGTTACAAACTCAGAACTCAAAGCAGGCTCATTGGAAGGTGCATGGATCGTCAAACCAAACTGGGGGCCAGTTTGAAAAGAAGGGGGACTGATTTTATGGTATGACACCCAAGTTGCTAAGCCTGAATCTGTGCTTAAACACCCCAAAGTGTAGAGTGTTCAATTCTGGGGGTGCTGTTTAGGCCCACTATGGAGGCAAGTGCCATTTACAACTGTGAGCACAGCATTGATACTGCCTATATTGTCAGAGTGTTGAATCCAAGTATATGCTCAGGCCTGTGTCTGACAGGAAATTAGACATTCATAGTTTTGCTTTAAAACCAGGTAAAAAGTAACATTTTGGGCTGAGTTTTGATGTGGGATTTGTTGAACCTAACACTCAAAGCAAACGCCTGGGCTCAACAAATCCCACATAGATGAAGAATGATAGAAGTGACTGCACATATCCCTGTAAACAGAAAACACCAAGTGTTACACTTGACAATCCTGTACTTACCCCTAGACATTTTGACACCTATAGATGAACACATATCGCAAGCAACTCTCGGGTGATTGGGGCTCTACATCTATGTTGATCCAAACAAAAAAAAAATGTAATTGTAGATCAAGTAATCTTAATAACCAAACCACCAAATCAGAAAAGAGAAATCTCCTTGCTGCCAAAATGGAAACCTTCAACTGGCTCAGCTCATTATTTGAGGTACTTCAGGTAGATTCCTGCTTGCAGATTGTAAACGGCCTTTTTGGTATAACATCCTCATTTTAAACACACAGCAGTGGAACATTTACTCATCCAAGCCTAACTTATTTGCTTGCAATTGTTCACAGCAGATCAACTCTTAAGATGCAACATTTTGTTAGTGAGAGCTTAGAGAAGACAAAAAACAAAAGCCCTCATCAATCATCCCCCCCAGCTCCTGTTACAATTAGCAAGTTCTATTATCTTAGGACTGACACTTGTAGCACAGAGCATACCACAGCATACCTAATATTATAATACTGCATGTAAAAAAGGGAAAACTTGAATTGCATTAGCATTACATTAGGTTCCCAGGACTTTTTATATCGGTACTTGTGAGTTATTTATGAATTCATTTATTTACAAGGACAACGCTTTCTGCATTCAATTGCCATGGTTGCTTTAACTCCTGTATCCTATTAATTCTGGATGTTATGAAATAAATATAGATCAAACAATTGTGTGCTGGATGTTTTTTATTTATTCATTCTTATTTTACAGTTTGATTCCTATCGTCCTGGCCAGGAAGCTTATATTGCAAAGCATCCCATTGACAGAGTCTAAAGCGTTAGCCAGCTAGTGCCACAGTAAAGGTGAGGTCTGGGGCAAGGTTTTACAACTAGGCACAGGCCCTGATTGAGCAAAGCACATGCTTAACTTTAAACACCTGAGTGCTCACATGCTTAAAGAGTTATGCACAACTTTAAATTACTTGCTGGATCTGGGCTTTAAGCATATGCTTAACTTTAAGCACATGCTTAAGTCCCACTGACAATGGGACTTAGCACATGCTTAAGTGCTTTGTTGAACAGAAGCAGCAGTGGGGCATAATGAAAATTTACAGTGTCCAACTAATGCAACCCATCTGAAGAATAACAATCCCTGACCTTTCCCCAGCACCTTTCATCCTAAAGAATGTCAAAGCATTTTATTTCTAAACTCTTCTCAGGGATCATTTCAGTGACTATGGAAATGCAACCTTTGCTGTGGTGAAATATGGCAACTGTTTAACAGTGCACAGCAACACTACACATTAGTTAAAGCAGCAACTGGCAAATCCAGTTGTACCCACAACGGTTGTACAGGGAGACAAAAGATTAAAACACCGGGATGTTTGCCTAGATTGCCTCTCTGCTCTTTCAGAAAGTGCTGTGAAATCTGCACTGGCAGGTGTAGGGGCTTCATTTATGGATTTCATCCAAAAGACACCAGCTTGAGCAGTATGAAGTCACCTACCTTCTTGCTGGGACGTTGGTTGAACATGAAGGCCCAGATTCAGCACAATACTTAAGTAGAAGCTAATTGTAATCCTATGAGTAATCTCATTGACTTTATTGGGTCTATTAATGAGTTTAAATTTAGGCACATGATAAACTGAGATCTATTTAACTGGGAAGATGGTCAACCACTAAAATACCACCATCATTTTCTGGTGAAAGCACCAGAGTAGGTGCTCTTTGGAGGGCTCACATCCAAATACTGTCCCAGCACAAGCTCTCCTTAGCTTGGAAAGGCAGAGAGGAAACTTTTGGCTGCTGTTCACCCATCCTGACAGAAGAGCTAATACAATGGCTACAGAGAATTGAATAACAGCAAAGCAGCACAGTTCTCTGGATCATCTGAAACATCCTCAGGGACCATTTCTCATGGATATAAGATAGGCATCATTCCCCATAAAGGGAAAATTCAGGGATAAACGCATCTCTTGTCTCTCAGGATGGGAAGATAGCTTTGTGTCCTTGGAAGGCGCCTTGCGTATATGTCTCAGTTGCTCCACCTCAACAGAATGACCCTGCACATCCAGATCATGCAGACACGGCACCCTTATGGACATCCTATAAAACTATTCAAGACAGACATGAGAGAAAAGAAAACTGAAGATGAAATCTATGGGGAAACTCAAATCAAGTTCAAGTCCACTGACTCCATTGGCTAGTCCCGGCACAATCTGGTACATCACACTCAACACACGAAGGTCAATAGCAAAGTCAGCCAGCCACTCCTAACTGATAAGAAATAACCTTTGTGGTCTTCATCGTTCTGGAAATCATTCTTTGCCTGAGCTCATTCACTTCAAAAGATGGCTCAGATAAATTCAGACCATTTATAGAGCCCTGGCCTTGTGTGTATATATGATCAGCCATGTCATTGCCAGAATAGTATGTGAAAATGAGTGGGCTCTATGGCACAGCTAGTTCAATGAAGAGAGCTCTCTGAATTTTAAAAGGATCAAAGTTTTGAAGGAGGTTTCTTGTATAGTCAGGAATATTCTGTCATGTAGCTGGCCAGCTGTTGTACTTTGTTGGCCAAGTATTAGTTTGATTGCACTCTAAACAACACCTTAGAAAAGGAAAAAGAGACATTCAGAGTGGGGATTTTTCTTGGTGCTGGGTTTCAGAAGCAAATGAGCTGGAATTATTTTGTAATAGAATTCCACAAGAAAATTAAATCAATTACTGAGTCTAATAAAGCTTTCAAGGTTTTTAATTAAACTAAGTTTTAATTAAAGCAGCAAGAGCTTGCGCTCATTTGATGTTCTGCGTCAGGCCCAGGAGGCTTGTGACTCCTTTTTGTAATTTACATGGGGCTGCATCAATCAGGGAGTCACAAATATGTGAGGACTTTGTCAATTTTACAGGATGAAATACTGTACGTTAATCCTGGGCCACTAGCAATTCATTGTTGAAAGAGCAATATGGATTGGGGTGACCTTTGCTGCCCTCAACAAACCAAGACAAAACACGTCAGTCTGGGCAGTTACCAAGTAAAATTCATGTCCCAAGCAAAATACCTGAATTCAAATCATCTGGCTGAGATTATTGAGGAACAGAGTGGCAGTAGAGTGACAAGTGCCTTGGAAATGCCATTGGTCAAGGAAAGATGGTCTTGTGGACTGGACTCAGACTCGAGGGATCTGGGTTCAATTAATTGACTGTGTGACCTTGGGCAAGTTGCTCACTCTTTCTGGACCTCAATTCTCCATCTGTAAAAAGGGGAGAATAATTATTCCTCTTCTCCATCCTTTGTCGTGTTTGTTTAAATTGTAAGCTCTTTGGGACAGGGGTTTTCTCTTATTTTGTGTATGTACAGCACCTAGCACATAGGAGTCCTGATTACAGTTTGTGCTCTTAGGCACTGCTGGAATATAACAATAAATAAATTATTAATATAATAATGATAAATAGATGATAGATACGGGAATCCCATTCTTGGCCAGAACATAAAATTGTTGAGTGTTAGCTCCTACTCTCTTTGTCATTTACCTCCAGGGTGCAATATGACCAGTGGGAGAAGAATAGGAGTACCAAGGAATATGTTGTGAAACCCTTTCTCTGTGACATGTTAATTTGACTTATATGCCCCCCCATGCACAACCTTTGAACTATAACCCCAACAGAATTTGTGTGCCTCTAATATACTGCCCCTTATTATTAAAAAATCCCTCTTCTGAGAAATAGGCCTGTTAAGTATAAATGAAAACTAAATCATAAGGACATATTTATAGAGAGATGAGTATATTAGCAACACAGATCTGTGTTTCATACATTGTTTATATATGTAGAATGTAGATATGGGCCTAAACCAACTCCACTCCCGAATTTCTGCACCCCTTAACTTTGTGGGGGGAGTTTTATTTCAGAATCTGTATTCTGTGGCTTAGGCTCATCTCTATTAAACATACTGGACCGAATGGAGATAGTCTTCCATGACTCGGAAATGCCAGGCTCCGCTGAATCCCCTCATAGTTATATTAGCACCCTCACATCTTTCCTCTTAGCTTCTGACTTGGACTCTCCAGGCCTGTTCCCTGGAGATTGGGAAATCCTGATTCCCTCTCTGTTTGCTTCTTTCCTTTATGGAAGGAACACTTGTTTAGCTGTTTCTCAGAAGAGATTCTGATGGCTCAAGTGTGAGAGAAAATCCGATCAGCTGCAGCACAGCCGCAGACAGGAAGCATACTTCCCTCATATGTGGCACGCCCATAAGAATGGCATTGTTTCCTTCAGCTGGACTCGAGATGCATCTGAGGTCACAGGCTAGATTAAAATGTCCCGCAGCATCTGCAGCAGAGCAGATCATGGGACAGGACAAAGCCTTGGATATCCTTTATTATTAAAGTCTTAAAATAAGTCAGATGTTTAACCGTCTCAATATGTGCCTGCTGGGCAGCACCTTTGATTACATATCAACCCATCCTCCTTTCCGTGGCTGCTCTTGCTACCATGTTTCACAACAAGCAAGTCAGGAGGGAACTAGAAATAACAAGGGGCCATTCTTCCCAGGGAATGTGGATGTAATATGGGAATATGAGCCACTAGCAGAAGAGGTTTATGTTTTGAAATTGTTTCTGTTCTGCGGGAGGAAAGTAATGCTGATACTGAGAAACCCAATGGTCTAATTCAGTGTTACATTATCTGTATTGTCATAGGTGCTTAATTATTCATCCATTATATATTGCAGCTGGTAAGTTTGATGCCTGCTGTATGATCTAACTGCTTAGCTGGGAAGAAATGTTGTCAAGATTCTGGGATTAGTTTCTCAGCTCCATCGTTAACTTGCTGATTTTGCTGTGGGCAAGCCACTTAACCTGTCTGTGACTCAGTTTACCCATCAGTAACACAGGGATAATATCTTTTGTCTTATAAAGGTATTGTGTGGGGTTGATTAGTTCAAAATAAATTCATTCATCAAATACACACCTATCACTTCCATTGAAGCCAATAGAGAGACAAGGTGGGTGAGGTAATATCTTTTATTGGACCTACTTCTATTGATAAGAGAGAAGCTTTGGACAAAGTAGTCCAAGACCTGAAGAAGAGCTATGTGTGGCTCTAAAGCTTGTCTCTCTCACCAACCAAAGTTGGTCCAATAAAAGATACTACCTCACCCACCTAGCCTCTCTAATATCCTGGGACTGCAACACTACATGCATCAAAAATATTCAGCAGCTCTGAAAACCAAGCCAAAAAAGTGACAAACGTTTGCTAAATGTTTGGCATTAGATCAGCATAGTTCTACTGAAGTCAATGGAGCATTTCCAAGTTACCCCAGCCGAGGAGTTAGCCCAATAAGTAGAACTGGTCCAAATAGCAATTTAAATTGCTAGCAATTTATCTGTTAGATTTGGCCCATTTTCTCTATTCTCATCATGGTGACAGACCATTCACTATTCTCCCAAGTCCGTTCATCAGTAATGATTGTAGCCTGCAGCATTCTGCTGAGTACCGAGTGCTCAAAATTTATCATTCAAATGTTCAATAAAGACACATGGCATGGTTTTCTCTTCCCTGATTGGATAAACTGAGAGTAAATGCACTGGCTCATGCACAGGTATGTGAACTTCTATGAATAAAAGCTTTTCCCAAACATGTGTAAATCACAGTAGCACAAATGTCTTTGAAAAAGCATGAAAATGTTGTCTGGCCAAAGCATGACCCATGGTTTATGGTAGCAGATCTTTCCCTCATTGCTCATCCAGCTCTAACAATAACTGTGCAATTGACTGAATTCTGGCCTTTATACAAACAAAAAAAGAAGGCCTTCAAACATGGACATCTGGTAAGTGGCCCCAGAATATTGTGTCTCCATTTTAGTCTCGTTTTGTGTACAATATGCACAAAACATGCTTTATTTCTTAAGGAGATAAGAATCTTTATGTAACCTATTTTCCCTTAACACTAAGTCCTTTGTTAGGATTAAAGAATCCTAAAACATCTGTACAGGCTTGGGTGGCAGATGTATGGAAAAAGCTGCCTAAATATAACACAGAATATTAACCTACTAAATGAGGTATTTAAAAATAATAATAAAATACCCATCTTGCATCTTTAGCTACAGCCTATTCCTGACACATTGACAATAATACACTAAAAATCATAATAATTTGCACTTATATCTGATGATCTCAAAGTGCTTTTACCAAACGAAGTGTTATCTCCATTGTACAAATGGTGAAACTGAAGCAGAGAGAGTTTAAGGGTCAGAATCTGGTGCCCTTACTCTGGTTTAGCAGCATTGTACTCCAGTACTAGTCCCTATAAGAATCTGGCCCTAAGTGACATGGAGGCCAGTTCTGTGTTCTGACTACTAGTCAACCCTGCCTCCCATGTAATTGGCTAACTTCAGAACTGGCATGAATGCAACTTCAGTGAAGTCACTGGAGTTCCTTCCAGCTGCTTCTACCAAGTCTGAATTTTGCCCATAGTCTGAAACTAGAGGGTTTTGTCCAATAAATCTCTCTTTTTGACATTAGGTCAAGAGAAACAAAAAACAATTGAAATATGCTGGGGCTCGGATGCCATTATAGTTTGCAGTTTGAAGGCATATTAAAAATAGAGATGGATTCCATCCAAACCCCAGATCAGGACAGCCCCAGATTTTGGGAAAGATTAGATCTGGATCCAAGTCCCATCTCTGATTATGAGTGCCCTGCCCGTTACCTTGGCACATGGATAACTTGCTCTCAGTGCAGCAAAACAACACCATTTCCTCTGAATTCAACCAGCTTGTAAAGAAAACAAGGTTAAAACTAACAAGGGTCATTTGGGGGGTTCTTCTGTGCTCCTATGCTATGGAAAATGGATTGGTTTTAGGAAACTCAGTGCTCAGCAGGGCATTCCTGGTGAGCCCAACCAGCCCATCCAGACTTAATATGGATGCGGTATAGTGAGGCCTGTGGGCATGAAGGGAGGGTTTATTTTGTCAGTAGTGCTTCATTTCCATGCTGGACTTTGCTGTGACTCATTTCTGATGGGGTCAGTAATTAATAGTGGGCCAGATTCTTAAAACCAGGCTTCTTCCTGGGGAGCATTGTTTGGAGTATAGTATCCCCAAGAGATAGAAGGAAGCATCTTTGTGTAAGTTTAGTTGCAAGCTCTTCTGAAGGAGTCACGTGCTTTTGCAGCTGTCCATCAGCAGATTTAGTGGAACTGGTTTAAGAAGCAATGCATAACACCTCTAGACAGCAGCAACTTCATTTAAATTTATTCAATACTACTTAAAAATCAGTCTTTTGTATTAAATGGATTGATTGACGGGGGCTTCTGATGTGTGGTAGGTTTGTGTAAATTGGAAGAGTGAAGAACTTTTCCTTTAACCTGATTCTTCTGAAAATGGAAAGCACTGGGCACAGGATACTTCTCTTTTATTGTAAGGTAAGATTTTGAGAGGATTCTTGAAATGCCATACATTGGGCAAAGTACATATTAAAGGAGTTATATTAACTAGTTGTGCAAGTCACTTCCTTTGGAGAGCATCCAGTTACTCAGTTGAAACAGAATAAACTCCCCAATAACAGTAATACTTTGCACTTATGTAAAACTTTTCATCCAGGGAATTCAAAGTAGAGTACTTTACAAACAAGAACACAAAGTTAATCAGTCCCAGAACTGGGACAATGCAACCCAGGAATCCTGACTCCCAGTCCCCTAATCCTGTTACCAGACCATATTGCTTCTCAGTTTAGGGACATTAATATTTTACAGTGTAAATGTAAGATGCTATACAATATCAACATGTGCAGCTGTGACATCTTTACTTATCAGAGTTTTATCACTGTCTCTCTGAGCCAAATGACACCTCTCAGACTTTTGGTCTTCTTTCTCTCAAAGTGCTCTTAGATACCCTTTAGTAATACATAGCTCTTTTCAGGTCTTGATCTCCAAATGCCTTACAAAGGAAGGTATAATTGTCCCCATTGTACACATGGGGAAATAGGCTGAAGTGGTGTGCCTAATGTCACCCAAGTCAACAGCGAAGCTAGGTCTCCTCTATTCCAGGCTTGTACCCTGTCTACTGGACCATGCTGGGCACTCCAGCTCTGTTATAAAAAGAGACTTCAGTAACATTTACTAACATCACTTTTTTCAGTCACTGAACTGCTCTGTGCCTCAGTTTCCCTTTCTATAAAATGATATCTATTTACTCTATGGGTGGGTTGCAAAGCTAGATCAATTAGAGTTTTTAAAATGCTTTGAGATCCTCATGTGGAAAGTACTAAGGAAGGAGAAACACTTATTGTTCTATTCCTTTTGTTCTAGTGAACATACACACACATGTTGACAGTTATTTTGGACAATTAGAAGAAAAGTTCTGCCTCCACCCTGGCCTTCAGGAATCTGTACACGCCCAGCAGCCCTGATATAGCCAGCTCCCCCTTTTCCACCCAGCTACGGCCATTAGTGTGATTACTAGAGGTCGTGAAGTTCAAACGAAAATGTCAATTTTCATTTGGAAGAATGGTCCATTCTAGGAGCGAAAGGATTTTTTTTTAAAAAGAGACCCCTGACTGTGCAATCATTGCTCCCAGAAGACTTGCAAATTCTAGGCTGAGGAAAGGTGCCAATAGCTGCTTGAGCCAATAAAAAGATTAACAAGGGTCACTGTTGCTTTGCTCTTTCTCTGTACTCTAAGGCTCTGGGGCCTATTTTGAATGTATTAACCATTACTTTTTCCCTCAGAATGTTCATCATTGGGCTTTGGGTCTTTATGGATTTATTGACAAGACTTTGCCATTTATCATACTAGTAGAATGCCAGCCCATGGGTCACGTAGGGCTACAGCTCTAGTGCATACATGAGAATTTGTCCAGATAAGTTAAAATAGAGATAGAAAATAGATAAAATAACTAACATAGGTGTAAAATATAGATTATAATAAACTGTTTTCTCTATTTTCAATTATCTCCCTATCTAGCTACCTATAGACTGAATAAGCTTAGCCAACATACCACTCTCCAAAATTCAGGGCTGTTCACATCTGGGGTGAAATCCTGGCCTCACTGAAGTCAATGGGAGTTTTGCTATTGACTTCAATGAGGTGATCCTGAGGGTTTTGATAGATGGTCCAGTTGCAAGATTCAGATCTAGATCGGAATTTGGATTTCTGGGCATTGAAAGAGTTCAGGGGATTTGTTCCATTCTACAGTTTGGGATCAGGCCCATTTCTAACACATCTCACAGAACAATAGGTAGAGAAATGTACAAGGAGATAGACAGAGACAGACAGACACTGAGTTTCCGCAGATATAATTACTATGTATTTATGTAAAGACCAAGATTTTCAGAAGTGATCATTAATTTGGGGTGTCTCAATTTTTGGGGTCCCAACTTGAGACACCCTGATCGGGAATAGTAGGAAAGTGGAAAAAGTCCTATACCTGGATAAGCAATGCTCACAAATCTGCTATTTTGCTATCATGCCTTTTTTTTTTTTTTGCTATGTCAAGTTAAATAATTAAGTCCATTCTGTCTTTTCTCTACCTACTATCAATGTAGGACTAATTAAGTGATTTAATTAGAAGCTGGCAGTTTTAATTAAGTTTGGGATGGTAGAGGTGACTTGGAACATATATTTTTTTTTAGGAGCCTGTCCTTGAGGGAGTGAGGTGAGTTACATGGGAGGGAGAAATGTACTTTGTTCTTGCCCACCTCCACTTTCTTCCCTTCAGCTGCCTTAGCAAAGTTGAAGGATGGACCAGCCTCAGAACAAATGCATCACCCACTATCTTCCCGTCTTATTTCAGACACAAACAAAAGGATTTGAAAGAAACCCTCTTTCTTTGCTGAGGAGGGCTGTTGCCATTTGGTCTGCTGGACTCAGGAACTGGTCTAATTGGATCAGGGACTTTTAATATTGTTAACTCTCTCCTGATCAACTAGGCAACATTAGCTCCCCAGAGATTAAACCATTCAGTGTGGAGTTCACATCTATGGCAATAGGCAGAGCTCAGGATTTAGTGGGAAGCCAGAAGTTTGAGCAACTTTCATTCAAGCACACATAGCGAGAAGAGGGGTCAGTGTTTGCCCACACTGTCTATCATGGAATTCTCCAGAGTGTAAAAGCACAGACTATTATAAAGGAAAATGAGTGGATTAGCACAGGGCTGGGAATTAGGAAGCTATGTGTTCTAATTCTAGCTCTGCCACTAACTCACTGGGTGACCTTGACTAAGTTACTACAACGCTCTGTCTCACTTTACTATAATAATACTTACCCACCTACTTCACAGGGAGGTTCTGAGAAGTAATTTATTAATATCGCTACAGTGCTTTGAACATGTAAATCCCTATATAAATGCTGGATATTAATTCAACCTTAGGAGTGTTGGAATTTATACTGAATTAATCTTTGAAGACTTGACCTTCAGGCTTCACAGATATCGGGCCTGATTCTGATATCCCCATACACTGGTGAAAATAAGGAGTAACTCCAGTTAAGTCAACAGAGTTACACTGTGGCAAGAGGAGATTCAACCCTGCAGATTTCAGTTACTGAACATCAGTGCACTAGGGGTCAGGTCCTGTACTACTTACTCTGGCAAAATTCCCATCAAAGTGACAGGGAGTCTGAGCTGCCGGATTTCACCGTTGATCATTTCCCCCCCTGTTCACCTTTTTACATTATGTCTTACCAGTGTGCTTTGGACATCACCACTAAAGTCAGTCTTTTCAATCACTCTTACCTTTGTCCTTTAGATACATGCTGTACAAATGTGCAGTGAAATTCATTTCTCTTGGGAGAACTGTTAGATAATTATAAAAATTATCCATTAAAGATCATTCATTTTGTTAGCAGGATCAGGACCAGGTGAAATACACAATAGTACTTGTGTTGGCTCTCTGTGCTCATTTCTGCTTCAGCCCTATTGGGTACCAACATTTCAAATGCTGTGAGTGAAGAACAGGCATTTTCTGTTGTCTCTACTCCTCATGGTGATCTGTAATCACAACCTAAAACCAGACAGTCAACACCACTACTACGACAGTTCATAGCTCGGGGAGATGTTTGGATCAAGAGTTTTGGCTCAGCTCTTTATAGGGACAGATTAGTTTAATAGTTTTTTGAACCTATGTCTAAATGATCCCACTGGACTGACAGCCTGCTCAAAGCCTCTACATCAGAAGACATCAGGAGTCCTGCACATGCAATTGACAATCCCAGTCAGCAGTGGTGATGATAACATGATTAATGTTAGTGAGGGGCAAATTGCCAGAGGCTGCTCCCGACTTAATCCCAGTATCTGAGCCTGTTTGGTCTTAAGTCATCTGTTAAAGTGCAATCTACACTATGAAGTCTAAGAAATACTGTTCTAAGAAACCAGACTGGCAATCTCAGTAGAACAGTCTTCACGGGAGACTTCTGGTGAACCCTGGTTACAGCCCCTTTGGAAATACTATGAGAAAAGCTTTTCTCATGTTGGTTTTGCCTTGCCACACTCCTGGTGCAAACGTAAGGGCAAAAAAGCCTTCGCAACTTTTTAAAACATCCGAAAAGGCTCAGTGCACTTTTGCCCAACCCTAGTTATTAGTTTTCTCCCATACCTAGGGTGAAACCCTGCACCCTTAAGAAATTTGGGGTGGCCATGCTGGGCAGATTGGGGAACAGGCTTGGAGCAGTGAGGATTGTACCACAGAGCATTAGAACCAGCCACCGCATGGAGAGGGCTTGACTACGTCCCCTACCGAGCAGAGAAGAATCTCTAGGGGCTGTGGTGCACCAGCAAATGTAATAACCAGGTCTCCATCCTAATATTCATTTGAGAGCTAGTCCAGAATCAGAGTTAGAGGACTGAAGAGGCTGTCTCTGCTCCATATGAAGTGACAGGACCAGGTCGGAAACGAGGATTCGTAGCAGAACCCAGCAACTGCTTCCATCAGCACTGGTTTGGTTTCAGCAGCTTTCTTGGCATGGACGTATTATGAGGATGGAAGACCAACAAATTTTGAAGTGTGTTTGCCAAGGGATGCCGGTGATCACCTGGGCATTCAAAACTTTGAGGGCACGATAAGATCACCAGTGATCAACATAAACTCATTATCTAGCCAGAGCACCTTAAGGGTATAGCTAGAGACTCATCCAGGTGGCATCAATCTATTAGGAAGCCAGGTCCCTTTAGGATTTGTCACAATGATGAGCTCCATCCCACGCCCAGGCAATTCAGGGAGGGTAGGATTTGCCTCTATAAAAAGGATCCTGCTTCAGTACCCTTCTTCAGGTTAAATTTAGTCAATGCTCGTGACTAGCAGCAGTGTTCAGAACAAATATTGGAAGGTGAAGGCTATGGGATGGCTTGGGAATGGCATCTGCCATGCAAACCGCATGCCCTTGGCTGTCTAAAAGATACATTGCTTTTTAATAATATAAATATGTAAATATTACAGAGGCAGCATTAATCCTAGTTGCCTCAACATGATACCACTCTTAAGAACAGATGTAATAAGATATTATAAATATGCAAAGTAATAGTACATTAACCTGACTAAGACCAATAAATTGCAGCACTTAGCATAAAGTGGAAAATCCCTCATGGAGAATGGCCTGCATCACATTCCTGCTAAGAGCATCAGAAATCCTGTATAATGTAACAATTCAGCTGCTAACAAATGTGTAGCCCTTCTACCCAGTATGGGTTCTATAGGCTCATGACATTGCTCCATACCTTACTGTGCACGGTGGAAGGTAGGTTTTGCCCTGTGGCCACGTAGAGGGATCAGGAATCTAGGTACCCAATTCCTACTGTGTTTCGATGTAACTTAGGCCCCTTTGAAAGATCCCAACCAGAGTGTCCAGACTAAGGGTTTTGGGGGAGGATTCTTTGGGAAACACCCACAAACAATGAACACATTTGATATTGAAAGTGTGCAGACATGTCTGTGTGTTGGCAAAATTTTTAGGTGCACAGAAGCCTTTTGCTATGGAAATTGCCTTGGGGGGCAGATTTACCCTTTGAAATGTGAACACACGTAGGGATTGAAAACTAAAATGAAATTCCCTGATTTGAATTTGCCAAAGCATGAGCTAATGCCAGTTCTGTCAGCTGGAGAGATACCTTGCTCTCTTTAAGACATGTGGACAGTGACTGGTCATGGAAGAATACATGGCAGGCATAGTGGTGGAAAGGAAAAACCATGAAGTCCGAATGTAGGGCTTGAAAAGGAAATCGTCCTCTGCAAATCAGCCTTTTCTACATATTGTTTATCCTTCTCACAAGGGAAACTCAAGCAGTGCTCCAAATTAAGCAATATTTCAGCAGCACAAATTCTTGAAGACTTTAGCTTCTTAAAGTCCCTTGTAGCACAGCTATTGTGTGTAGTATTGGAGAGCAATTAAGGTTTGTGCTCGTACGTGGGTCTTGCACAAATGAACCTATTGGTTTTATTTGAGCCAGGGTAATCCAGTTTATTTTGGCAGTCTGGACACTATCTCTACAGAGACCGCAGGGAGGATCAATACCATCTCATTCTTTGTTGGGAGGAGAGTGACTGAGTGGGGTTCAAATTCAGCCACAATGGAAGAGCAAAGGGCCTGCGCTTGCTTAGAGGTGACTAGTTTTCACATGAATGGAAGCGATGGCATGAGAAAGGACATGGGAAACATGGGTACAAGAGGGAAACAGCCTTCTTTTAAAGCACGGGTGCCCAGATTAGGATTTATCCTTACAAATGAATGAATACTTGGATTCATGAAAAATGAGCCCCAGGACCACATTTTCAAAAGTGCCTCAATCCAACCTGGATCTGCACATTTGTACACTTGTGCTTCTGCACACTTCTTTTATTTCAGTCCCCATTTTGGCTCATCTGAAAACTCTAGTTTTCCATAGGCAAATTGCATTTACAAACTGGACATTTGGAAAAGTGCACTTGGAACTGGACAGTCGAAATCCTGTTAGCCATTCAATCTGTAAATGCAAAACTTCTCCCTTCATGGCAATGTCTTGGGGGCAGGGCTGAGGGGCAAAATGTGTTGAAGCAGTGGATAGGCTTTTTGCTGTCTGGATAAATAGATGTCAGCCTCTGGAGGCTGTCTAACTTCAACCAAATCCACTTAAAAATCCCCGCAATGGAGGTCACCTTTCATTGATATTAGTGTAAAAATAATATATATGTAGAGGGAGATTATTAAAGGCACAAATGGGAATTGGGGGCTCACATCCCATTGATTTACAATGGGAGCTTGGAACCTACCTATCCTTTGAGCCTTCACACACATCTCTCTTAAAGTGTACATAACACAACAATGACCAAGTGTGACTATGAGGCCGCTACTGCTTCCAGTGAATGGACTTAGGCAAATATGTTCAAAGCCCACATGGGAGTGGGACACCCAATTCCCAGCGAAATTCAATAGGACTTGGGTACCTAACTCTCCTTTGTACCTTTAACAATCTTGTCCTTCAACTCAAATTGTAGAGGTGTAGCCTTCGGAATTAGGAACATTGGGTTCAGTACCTGCTGATGACCCAACTAATGAATTTCTGCTTTAAAGGTTTATCTCCAGAGAGAGTTTCACTAATTTAACTAAAGGTGTGTTGTCAAATCAATGCAACAAGCAGTGTGTATGCTTAAGTCAAATAAGCTCAACCAAAATAAACCACTCTTAAATCAAAATAAGTGTGTCACACAGCTGTTTGCAACTATAACACTAAACTGGTTTAAATAAACTGGTTCAAGTTTTTGTGTAGGTAAGTCCATAAGTTAATTAAAGTGGCTCGCATACGTTACAAATTAATGCACCTTCCCATCCAATGCATCAGCGATGTAATCTGCAAGGATATTCATCCTCTCCTCCTGCTGCCTTCATCCTCTCCTCCTCTTCCTTCTTTTGCTTACTTAATTCAAATGGCCAGTTGAAGCTTACTGGATAATAAATTGCTTTCTGTTTTCAAAATGAAAACCTCACATTTCTTTCCAGTGTTTGTTTCTTTGATGAATCATCATTTCAGTAGGCTCTATTGTATCAAAAATCTGTTTGCTAAATGTTAGCTAGTGTCATTTGCTAATATCCTTTGTTACATACTAATGGAGAGGGATCTATTTTAAGAAAGAGCGAACGTTGCTTGGATTACACAGCCTGCAGATGTGGAGACGGATGTTTTGGCAGTTAAAAACATGTGGGAGGTGACTTACCTCATGTAAGAAATCCAATATTTCTTTTGAAGTGCTTCCAAAGTATAAAATCATAGAAATGTAGGGCTGGAAAAGACCTTGAGAGGTCATCAAATCCAAATCCAAATGCTGAGGTAGGACCATTTAAACCTAGTCTATTCCTGACAGGTTTTTGCTTACTCTGTACTTAAAAACCACCAATGGTAAGGATTCCACAAGCTCCTTTGGAAGCTTATTGCAGATCTTAACTACCCTTATAGTTAAAACATTTTTCCTAATATCTAGCCTAAGTCTCCCTTGCTGCAGATTAAGCCCATTACTTCTTGATAATTACTTGGTTAACATCATATGAACTTGAGTCTTGGCAGGTTCCCCCAGTTCTTCGCTGCCTCCCATCTCCACTACAGAACTGACCTACATGCATTACATGTTAAAGATCACTCAGCTATGTAGAAAATTGAGAGCGTGGGGGAACCTTTCAGACAAAATTAAAACTCTGCCCCATGACTGCTCGAAGATCCGCCGGAGGTCTGGGACACCTTTGCATGGCCCCAGAATTTAAGGGAGCTGAGCGTCAACTTTGACCCTATCCCTAGTTTAGAAATGGAATAATGGAGAATGAAGCTCAAAGTTAATTGTAGTTTTGGATGAGTAAAGAATGCTAGACTCAGTCCCTGGTTTGGAGGCTCAAGAAGTTCAGAGCTGGGTCAGATGTATGTGTGATGATCCCAGAGCCCTTTTATAAAATAGTTAGTTGCTTGTCCAGGTTTCCTTGACCAGAAATTTCTCACCCACTCAATGCTACGTATGATGTTGATTGCCAGCCTCCACTCCAGAAGTGGCTGCATTTCTGTGGGAGCTGATGAATGGAAAAATCTTTCCTATAGAAAGCAGCTCTACAAATGTTAGTTGATTATTTTTTGTTCACCAGACCTCTGAACTTTGAGTTCATTCATTGTCTGAAGCTGATAATTTTCTCCTCCGGTGTATACGTTTCTTCATCCTCTCTTCCCAGGGGGAAAAAACCAGGAGACTTTTGGGGAACTTCACAGAAAGGAAGAGTTTTGTTTTTTTCCCATAGCAAAGCCTCAGGCAAAATCGGAACAGACACATTTTGGGGAAATGGCTGGTGCGTCTCCTTTTCTTTGCAAAATGACAGGACCACCCAGCTGGCTTTTGAGAACCATCATCAACCCTCCTGGCTCCTCAGTGACCATAACTCACATAACCTTGAGTTAGGAACAATAAGGGCAAAAGGACAACAGAGCAGAAGTCAGTCTTGAAGGGTGTTGGATAACCAGTCACCTGATCCTTGCCTCAGAGGTAACTTCCTCATGAATAGCCTACAATTGCACATAAGAACTTCAGCATGCGAAACTAGTGAATTATGCAGAGGGCCCAGGCTGTACTGAGCAGATGGCATAGCTGATGTAACATGAGTGTGGGCTTTAAGAGGAGGCACACGAGACAAAAACGCAAAGCCCAGCAATTAACCTTTGTGAAGGTTCATGCTTGTTTATGAGAGCAAAAAACAACACAAACAACAAAACCTCCCAAAAAACAAACACAAAACCAAGAGTCCCCCGCACAAAAAGCTGCCTCTTGAACTCTGAAAACCCCTTGGAGCCTGTAAACCAGCTCACATGCACTCATCCAAATACAGCTGGGCTGTGAAATGAAATCCGAGTGTCAGTAATGCATAAAACTCAGGGGCAGGAGCTAATCTAGCCTCTTCCTAATTTCATTTTGCCTTCTTATCTTAATTCCTAACTGCAGCAGTTTGCTGGGAAGCAATGCTCATGCCAAGTTCAACCCTGTGGCAACTTTACTGACACCAGAGGAGTTGCTCCAAGGCTGAATTGGCTAATCAGGACTTTTCCATACTAGCCTTTTTTTTAAAATCACCTTCCACTGCCAGTGGCCCACTTTTGCACCTAAAAATGTTTATGCAACTGCATGCCCTCATGTGTGTATGCTCTGATCAGGCATTTCTTCCTCCAAATCAGGTAATTCTGTGCACAACTGTGGTAAAATCCCATGCAAGGGTAGGCAAGCAATTTCACGTGTGTCTGCGTGTACTACTAGGCCTCCCATTTCTAAACATGTGGTCCTAATGGTGTCTACAGGGGAGACATGGGCTTTGCTGGCACTACGTGGTCCTTTACTCATTTCGTAATGCTGCCTTGCTCTTATGTCTATCAAATGAGTCAACTTTTTCTGCACAGAGCCAATTTTTGTCTTCACACCTGTGCCATCGCTACTGGAGTCAGTAGGTTGCTCCAGTGAGCCTGATGAGAGACTTCAGTTCATGCAGCCATTCTCACTGCTTGAATGATATGGGCAGGGCTCGCCGAAAATAACAGGAGTCTTTCCAATGACTTCACTGAGAGTTGGTTTGGGACCCAAGAGCCCATTCTGTTTCTAAAGCCCGTGAGTGTTGGGTGAGTGCCGGATGAAGAGCTGATTGCCCTGTAGTCCGTGGGATAACCATCTAGCAGATAGGAGTGGCAACATCCTAGCTTTAGATGCACAAGAACCCTCTCCCAGTCAGATCAGGCCTTCCCCAGTAGCCCCTTGCAATCCATAGGCTAGAGAGTTTGTCATTACTCTTAATTGAGTCCATTCAGTTATTGTTCTTTGAAATCAATCTTCTGTTCCAGAAGACTCTTTGAATCTGCTTCAGATGCAATTTTTATTTACATTTCCAGACTTCAGCATTTTATCCTCACTGTGGCCTCCCCCAGTACAGCCTTGGCTGGCTTTGATTTACGACTGGGAATCAAAGAAGAATAAATCATTTTTAAAATGAAGAGAGTGAACTGAGCTTTTCATCTTGGAGTGAAAAAGTTTCCATTATTTCCAGTAAAAAAGTCTCTGACCATTATTACTGGATTTGAAAGAGGACAGTCTAGAGCAAAAGAACCACAACATTCAGAAGACTAAAGCCTCAATCCCATGTGATATATTTAATGGTTTCATTTTTAAAGCTATATTTCCTTCTGCCCTGTAGACTTTCCCCAAAAGTTCCCAAGGGAAAAAAGAGATCCTTAAAAACTGGCATCTAACTAAGCCAAATCTCCTCAGCAGAATACCCATGCTAAGAAACATGCCCAAGAAAACCATTTCTACATTTCTACGTAGTCTTTCATTTAAAAAAAAAAAAAAAGCATTTAGATTTTATGTCTATCAATTGGACCCTCAGGATTTTGATCTCACACAAACCCTGGATCCAAACACCACTTGGCTTGGGGCAAAAGGATGATGTCCAAATCCACAGATCTGATCTGGATTTTGCCCCTCCCTCTATAATAGTCTGAACCAAAACTCTAGATCCAAATACCCTAGGACTTGGAGGAGTTCAGAACACAGCTCTGGGTCTGAAATAGCCGTTTTGCCCCATCTCATCTAACTGTTATAAGCACACACCATCTTAACCTAGATTATTCTCCTCCTGTTCTGACCATGTTGTGCCATTTCTGTGGTGCAAAATGGTGGTATGCAGCTCTAACTGGCCAGCAGGTATGGGAGAGCTCTCAGCTGACATAAAATGTCCAATAGCCAGCCCACCACACACCCTTGTCTTGGGGAACATGCTAGGCAAAGAGGGCACAGGCAGATGCACCTATGCTATGCCAACTCACAACTGGTGTAAGGTCCTGTAGGGCCTTAGCCAGTTGGCATAATTTAGAGCAACTGCCAAGTCTGGGCTAATTTATATCAATGTGCCACAGCTGGCACAGCTGCCTCATGAGAGTGAGAGAGAGGTAACTTGCTCCCCGACAGGCTGAGCATGGGAGAACACTGGACTCTAATTCCCAGTCACTTTGTTGCTCTCCTGTCTCTGCACTCCTCTCCTTCATCAATCCAGCCACTGCAAGCCAGGTCCACATCCTGCTCTCCTGTCTCACGGGAAGGAGTGGGGGATGAGGATCAGCAATGGTTTATCATTTAGGGATGAAAAAAAATATTCTCCAAAGCTTTCATTTGGGTATATGACCAAAAGCTATTATATTAATTGTGATACTCAATCCTCCTTGTAATTAAACTGATTAATTCACAACAATGGAGCCTATATCGCCTAATACTTTTAATTAACAAAGTATTGTACATACACTGGCAAAGCATTACCGGCATGTTCCTTGTGTAATACACTTAATTTGGTAATAAATTACCAGTATGAAGGATTAAGATACACTGCACCCTGGAGAAAGAGTCAAAGAATGAGGGCACAGGAAGGTTTCGTCAGACTCTGGCCCATTAATTGGGACCACAGAGGTGTGGGCGTCATGTCTGATCCTTTGCTTCCTTTTCTTCCTCTGCGGAATCAGGAAGGAACTTACACCCCCAGGCTGGGGTTCTGTTGTTTCTCTTATCCTCTGTGTGCTGTAGGTAATGGTGATTTTGCTAGTGCTGCTCATGGATAGCCTTCTGCAAACCGCACTGAAGTCAATGAGGGGCTCATTAGGGCTTCCCACGAGTGCCTGATCAGATCCTAACTGTGCTGTGGAAATACCGAGTTGCTGGATCCCTGTCTGAAATCTCTTCACATCAGTGCCTGGTGTCATCCGTCAT
Source organism: Mesoclemmys tuberculata (assembly GCA_007922155.1). Lineage (NCBI taxonomy): Eukaryota > Metazoa > Chordata > Testudines > Chelidae > Mesoclemmys > Mesoclemmys tuberculata. Next base: position 5,285,567 of record ML675655.1, read on the forward strand.
TTTGTCATGCACAGGAGAATTGCGAGGCAGGTCACGTACCATGTTCTTCAGCTTCTACTGGAAGTGTTGCCTGTTATTTTCATGTTCATACCCTCATCCCATTGACTCGTGTGTTCAAACAGACACAGCATGGACCTGATCTTCAATATAAGAGTCACATGGCTTTGCTGAAAGAGATTGTAGAATGGATTCATTTGTCACTGATTCTTTCACGGCTCTGTTGAGGTAAAACTATTTAAGGTGAGGCAACAAACAGGTTATGTTCAGTCCTTGACATCTCTTGCTAAATGTATCATTTTATTTCCTTACTTTACATAGAATGCACATGTCTATGCAAAATATTTGGGGAGAATTTTTAATAGACAGAACTTAATATTTCTTTAATTTTTAGAACTAGGTGGTGTTGTCACCTGTCCAGATTTTCCCAGGATCATCCCTTTTTTGAGGTAGCTGTCCTGGGAAATCCGAACAGGTGCTCAGTACACACTGTCAGCTATCCAGTTTGATGGGCTCAGGATCATCCCAGATGCCCCAGTTTTTTGTACCTCAGAGAAGGCAACAATAGTTCTAGAACCCGAATTCAAAATAGCTTAAATTAAGGGTCTGGATGGCTCAGGAGGCTGGTAACTGACTATTGAGCCTTTCCCCTCTAGGTCATTAGTTCAAATTTAGCCTTGGATGGTAGAAACCAGAAATCATTACCAGGACTGTTTGGTGATCACAAATCAAAATTCGACGCTCATGACAAGCTTCTTGGTGATGTAGTCCTGTCCATATGACACGGCCTAGCATTTTCAGTAGCTGGACCTTTGCATAAACTGAAAAAGGGCCCAGATTCTCTCCTGTGCCCAGTTTCTACTCAGTGGAGGAGAAGGGAAGGGCTATCATGGAGATGTAACCAGTTCCCTGATTCTCTGGTGGAATTCAGACTGCTCTCAACTCTACCAGCTGATAAAGAGCCCCAAGGAATCATTCTCTGACTGGGAATAGCCAGAGAGCAGTATGCTCAGGCCACAACATTGGAATTGGAAATAAGGTGTAAATTGTTAATGGTGAGAGTAATTAAGCATTGTAACAATTTACTAAAGGTCCTGGTGGATTCGCCATCACTGAAGCATGCTCCACCTGTGTGTACACTCCAGTTACAAGGCTGCTAGGTCAGAGGTGACTGATGTTTTTATTAACAGTCATTAGATCTCAGAAGGAATCTGTATCCTGTAAAGTAAGGAAATGAAGGTTAATGTAATGATTCTATGGTTTCTCAGGTTCCTCTCAAATTAGTTAACAGACACAAATACTCTGGGGCTGCATGCAAAGGCAAAATTCGTTTCTGACACTTTTATTAGATCATAATTGAAGAACCTCAAGGTTAAAGGTCATCAATGTTACTTTAAGACACAACTGCTGGGGTCAAACTAATTAGCATCAGGGATCAAGTTGCAGGCTTTTCCCTTTTCTTTGTTTCCGAGAACTCAGTGACCCCCTAGATCTCAGCCTTACACTCACCATGGGTGTAAAATTATTTGCATGGACTGAGATGGGAAGCTCCTTACTTACGGCAAACACTCAGGTTGCCTCTAGTTTTACTTTTTTTTAATCTGCAACAAAAGCAACTATGTTTACCCAAGGAAAATGAACCCCACCAAATGCAGCTAATTGTTTTCCCACTGACCAGCTTAAGTGGTGGCAACAGCTATATATATTCACTCAGCGCAATTGACTGATGGCAGAAAAAAGCATGGTGCTCTTTCACTGTGCAAGTTCCGTACACAGTAACAGATCGCAATGCAGTTACTGCCCTTTCTTTCAGGATCAGCTCTTTATTGTATATTCTGTCTGTTAGGTTAAACAGGAACTGGTACTTTTAAGTGATTTGGATTTAGAAAGCAACACAATCTTTTGAATAAGATGACCTCGGGGGAAAATTTTTCTACAGTAATTCATGTCTTTGTCGTCACCCTTTCCACCTACATTTTGCCACGTTTCTTTTCCTCTTCCTCATACAATTCTCATCACACAAATACCCACAAGTTATGCATACAAAGTTGATCCTGGAGTATTAATGGTGTGTGCCTAATTTTCAGAACTGTGGAAATCAGGACTTCTGGGTTCTAGCCCCAACTCTGTAATAACTGTGTAACCCTAATAAACATATTAATTCTAACATTTATATAGCACTTTCCTTCGTGAGATTTTAAAGCATTTCACACACATTGGGAAAATGACTTAACTCCCTGGGCCTAGATTTTCGCATTTATAACATGAGAATAATAATGCTCACCGATCTAGAAAGGAGTAAATTAGATCATGCACATGAAGTTCTGTGAGTTCTCTAGACAGATGCAAACTATTCTAGGCCATTGCTGCTCCATTTTTTAATTGCTAATTTTATGGCTGGCACAGTGTGCTGGGGATAAGACTAGAGTTTGCGCGTCTTCGTGCCAGGGATATGATGCTTTTGGGTTACCTTCCTCCCGAGTACACTTGAAATAGCTACTTGGATTTTAGAAGCACAGTGCGCGTTCCTCAGAGCTGCTGACCAATCTTTGCTTAGGAATATTTGTCAGTGTTCTTGCCGGGAAAGGCCCTGCCTTTCTTGCATGTTGTCGCTAGTGAAGAACCTGGTGTTCAATGGCAACATTTCTCCTAGAGTCAAAGGGCTGGAGCATGAATCTCTCTGGTACATTCTGTACCCTGCTGAGCGTCTGCCAACACAGCTTTCCTTTTGACTGGCATATTTCAGCCAGGCGTGCTTGGTCAGTATGCCATGATGATGAGTTTCATGCTAGAGCTAAGCTTGTCCCCCGTCTCATAAATTTGTTATGCATTACATCCAATTAATGTAAATTACGATGGTGACTAAATAACCACACTGCCATCAGGGTGAGGGAATAATTGTAAGTGAGCCTGTAACTTCTTGAGGCTCACACTGAATTAACCCTTTCCTTTCATCACTCACTCAGTCCATAGCCAAAAGGGGACAGCCACATTTTTAGGAATAAGCTGCCTGGAAATTGCTGACTGCCAATTTTTGTATGCCTGGAGCACTCACTCACTTCCTGCTCCAGCAGAACTCCCATCTGCTTCCACCACATGCCTTCGGTTAGCAGCCGGAGTTCAATGTCCAACTATGGGCCCGATCAATGAGTCAATGGTGAAGTCAATGAGAGTTTTGCCATTGACTTGAGTGGGACCATGATCCAAGCCTATCTAGGTATTAGTAATGGTGCCTATCACCGCAGTATCTGAAAGTTCCAGGTGCAGGCCAGAAAATGTCAGCAGCTATATTTTAGTGCAATCAGGTCAATACAGTTCTCTTCAAGCCCTGGTCATAGTCACTAACCATGGGAAAAATCCATTCCAGTGCATCTGCCCTTTCAGTTAGCCTTGGTTAAGAGGCACCCATGTCCATACCAACTACCACAGTCAGGGCTTTCAGCTTCTGCCAAACTCATTTATTAACAGGAGGGGCAAGGTCCTTCTCTGCCGTAAATCAGTATCGAAGCCATGTTAACGTACACCAGCTGAGCATCTGGGCCTCCATGTTTTCATCTGATGAACAAACCTTTGAATACAGCTGAATTGGGTTTCTCTTCTATCCCCCCACTCTTGGGAGTGGATATTCCTCAAAGAAAGACAAAACTATGGAAATCCATGAACTGTTCTGACTTAACACTGCAGTAAAGTCAGAAGAGCTTTAGGTTAAGTAGGTCAATAAAGGCCAAATCCTTCCCTCAACGGTGCAGTAAAGGGGAGTAGAAATAATGACCAAGGCACCCTCTGCTAGAGGAATTCTGTCCAGCAAGAGCAGGCTTTCTCAAAGCAGACTAGGAGTGCATGCTCTGGATCCCGCTGTCCCTGTTCTTGATACAGCAGCAGCGGGCAGTCTATGACTCCTAATCAGTAGACCCACCCCATGGGAACATGGTGCATGGACACAGCGGGGATCTCTCTCTCTTCCAGCATTTTCTTGGCTGTCATGGCCACCAGCCGAGCACCCATCGGCAGAATCAAGGAACTAAGGCACCATTTAATAAACTCTGGGTCAATTTCCCCTTGCATGTGTTGCCTGAGTAAGGTCTTCAGGATTTGGCCCTCTCATCACTCATTCACAAAAACCCTATCTGCAATACAATATGTTCAGGATCTCAGTAGGCCCAGCTATTGGCATGGACACAGAACACAGCCTGGTAAGGGCTGAACTGTGCAGTTAGTCCTTCCTGTAAAAGTAGAGTTAATGCGCACCCATTCATAGGTGTGTGGTCACATACACCATTTCTGCTCCGCTTGGGACTGTATCAAAGCGTCATGAAGATCTGGAGAGAGCCCACGCATTGCAAAAGCTGGAGGAGATCATAATCAGCGTTTGCAATAACTTCAGAGATCAGACTAAATGATAAAAAGAAGCTGGCACATAGCAATAAATATCTCCCCAGCCCCTCCCCACGCCTCCTACAGTCAACGGTAGCTTCATTTGCATGCTTTTCCGCAATATGTTCCTACTTGGCTTCTCAGTGCCCAGTCGCTAGCCTTACCCATTACCTTGGCAGAGCAGCCCACAAATCATGCTGACAGACCAATCAAGAGGTCTGGAAATTTTTACACCGCTCTGCCTCTTGAAAGATGATTCACCTTCTGCACCACATTCCAGGGCATCGGAATAAATCTGTCAAAAACTTTCTTTCCTTGAGACACAGAATGCTTTCCCTTTCCATTGGGCTGTATTTCCTGTGATCACCCACCCCTTATAGCCCTAACACACACACACACACCCTCAGCCATCTCTGTACATTTCTTCCTTTGTTCTCGTTTTACTGACAACGTCATCCTAATAGTCTCCTCAAAGGAATGATGAATGCATAAGCTGCATATTGATCACCCCCGTGATTGATTACTAGATCTCTTTGACAGATGAGCTTACTAAGGCGGTTGCCAATATGGAGGCATGGAGGGGAGTGCTCCCGTGCTCACCAGTCTAATGGTATATGACCTGATAGGGCAGAAAGGCAACTCCCTCATTTCAGCAAGAAGAAAGGACTCTTTGTACTCTTTATAAAATAATTCATAGGAACCTTAAAACACTGAGACACAGAGAGATTGCAAATGGGGAAATATGATGGATTATGGGTTGAAAGGAGCAGACTTCTGGAAGCTAAATTGATCCCCAGGAAAATGTTTTTGTCTGATGTGAAAAATGGGCAATATCACTGCAGCTCTGGAGGGCTATAATCTGGAAAATAATTTGCTTTTGATTTCCTTTAGTTTCAGGCGAGGCTTCTCATCCATCCCCCCAGTTGGTTCCTTGAAGGCTTCGGTGCTCAGCTAGAGGAGTCAGCAACGCAACGAGCAAGGGATTAGCGGCGCTGACAACACAAACCGATCCTTCCGTAGGGTTATAAAGCTCCCGTCCCGCCCTTTGTTAGTTATTTTATGGGAGACGTTTTGGCAGTCAGAATAACAAATATTTGCTGGCTAAGAATCAAGTGCATCATTAAAAACAGAGAAAGAGAAAGAGTTCCAGGTTCCAACCCCATAGACCCTTGGAGTCAATAGGAATGCTCACATGCATAAAGTTAAGCATGCGCTTAAGTGTCTGTGGGATCAGGACCCATGTGCTTGCCTAAATGTTTCATGAATATCTTAATATTTCACTAGTAAAAAGGAAAGCTGGAGGAAGGATAGTCTAGTGGTTAAGGTACAGAACTTGGCCCAGTAAGATGGGTTCAATGCCTCACTCAATCAGATGATTCAATCAGGTGTCCTACGTGACAATTGTAAAATCACTTGTGCTACTCTAGATCTGTGCTCCCAGCCTGTGTAATGATGATGCTTTTCTATCTATGGGATTAGAATCCATTAATGACTGCGTGGCACTCAGATACTACACAAATGAGGGCTAGGAAAGTCAACCCAGATAAATGAAGACAAGGAATCCCAAACCTGCCACCGGAATTCTCCATCTCTTTCACACATTGAATCACTTCACTACTGATGATGCTGTGGGTTTGGAGCCACCTTCTTATCCAGCTTCTGTGGAAATTCATAGCAAGGGAAAATATCAGGAATGTAAGAATTCAGCACTTTTTTTTCCTGCACCATCCACCTCAAAGTGCTTGACAAATGTTAAAGGATTAAGCTTTGCAATTCCCCTGTGACATAGGATTATCCTTGTTCCCATTTTATAGATGGGGCAATGAAGTCACAAAGGAGGTTGAAGTTTTCCTGAATCCCACTTCTGTGCTCTAATCACTCGGGTATAAAGCCTCCCTGACATGTTTGCTTGAAGGAAAGGACGTGGGGTCAGTTTCTAGTATGTATAAAAGCTTCCATTTATATATGAGAGACAAGATGGGAGAGAGAATATCTTTTATTGGACCAACTTCTGTTTCTGGGAGAGACAAGCTCCCGAGCTATGTAGAGATCAGCTTGTCTCTTTCACAAAAGGAAGTTGGTCCAATAAAAGATATTACCTCTCCCACTATCTCTCTATATTCTGGGACTGACATGGCTACCACAATAGTACATCCATTTGTATAAAGAATTTACCCCTTTTCTTCCCCATTTAATTGAGGTCACATGTCTGCTAGTAATAACAAAAAGAAGCAAAGCTATGGCCATTATTGCAAGAGTTTATTTTGTATTCTGAATACACCAGCATCTTTTGCCATTTTTAGATATGGATTCTCAGCCTCTGAAGTTTCCTTAGTACAAAGCTTTTGCTCCAGAGGCACATGGACGTGGTGATTTGCTAACAACATGCATACGCTAAGTCCAGGCAATCAATAATTCAGCTGGACTGAGTTCTTGAAAACAGACCCAAATTAATATTTGGTTTCCACAGTCTAAATATGTGGAGTGTAATAGTCAGCTGGTGAAATGAAATTAATCTGAACAGAACAATGAGCCAAAACATAATAGCCTTTACTCATTCCATGTCCAGTCAAATGCCCATTGGATTTAGTGACCTTACCAGAGTATAAATTGAAGCTCCAGTCTTGAAAACATTTACATACATGTTTAACTTTATAAAGGTCTACAGGATCAGGCCCAGGATATAGTCAACATGTCTAGGTTATTGTATCTTTGCATTAATTTAATGCTTTTGGTAGGATCTGTGGATCCACAGTTTGCTTCCCACGCCGATAAGCTTCCTTTAAACAAAACTGGGCTTTGCTATGCACTCTGCCTGTCAATAATTACAACTCAGAGGCAAATACTTCTCACCTTACACAGTTAATCCCACTGACTTCAGTGAAACTACTTACATGAGGAAGGCAAGTAGAAATTGTTAAGTAGAATTCTGGTTACATACCACTTGGGGGATCACTAACTCCAGTCCAGAAGAAGGAGAGCCATAATCCAAGATGTGTGTGAACCAAATGTTAATACTGCAAACAGTTCTGAGAAGGTTTCCATGATGTTACATGACCAACAGAAAGTCAAAACTGCTTTTTTTTCCCTGAGATCCAAGTTTATTTTTTCCCTAGGAATAAATTGCCTTTTTATAATCCTATTTCTTTTTAATCAGTAGATGTCTATCAAGATTTGCACACTTTTTGCTACAAAAGCTTCTAGTAGCAAAAGCTAAATTATAACAGAACACTTAGGAAAGCGCCTGTGACATCCACACAAGCACCAGAGGAATTCATTATGAGCACAATTGTTGCAATCACTCTCCACATGGGTTTTGGCTCAGGGATCGTCTCGCTTTTGCCTCATACTTTTATAGAACTAGGGATAAATTCTGATCTAACTTACTCTTGGCTAGATCATTCACTCTACTGATTTACCTGGGTATAACTGACACCAGAAAGTGGCTCTAGAGGTTTGGAATTTTTCATATTCCTTAATCACCTGGAAAACTATTTTGAAGCAGCTAAATTCCCTGAGCAGGTGGCAGATTTTCTCTGGGACAGTCTTGGGGGTTTCCTATTCTCAGGCCTTTCTTTGACTTCAAAGCTTTCAACTGAAAATTGGGGGGTTTTATGATGAATTCCAACAAGGGTGGCTCCTAGCTGTACAGCTGGGTTTTCTGTTGATATAGATTTTTGGGAAGTAGTATGATCTACTATGTAGGTTCTTATCTAGGATATTTCTTGTGCTTTTTGGAAAGGCAAACTATTTCTGAGGTTCCCTAAGAATATTCCTCCTTTTAGAAGTACCAGAAAATGAATCCTCTGTAACCATTTTTCATGTCAATGAAGACAGAGCACCTTCTATCCAGTGCAGGGTACACAACTTTCCCTAGTAGATGACAAAGAAAGAGCAAACACTCCCTTGCTGAGTGACGAGGCTACCCCTGATATAAAATTGGCCACGAGTTGGTAAATGTGACTCAGCTGGAGAGTGTCCTGAGCGTTTATAAAAGGAGTGAGTTTGCCCTTCTTGTTTTCCACTGAGGGCTGATGTTAGAGTCAGTTGTGTTGGGAGGAGGGGGAAAAGCCTGGCTATGTGATGTTCTTTTGATTCACCTTGGTATGTTCTGATTGTGGGGATGGGCTTTTCCTTTCTTCGTTTGGAACATAAGCCTGTGTGGGGTTGAGGTGTTCTCTTAAGCTTTCATTGAGCACGCACGTGAACGTCTGCCCCAGAGGAATCAGAAATCAGGGAGGTTTAACTACTTTGCAAGGAATTCAGGGCAAGCTTGTCACCCTTCCTGGTTAACTAAAAAAAGCTTTTTATGTGAAAACTCCTATGATGGCTCCTGCTTGTGGCAGGGTCAGTAATGTAAGCACCAAATAAAAGGACACTTCTTCTGACTGAATTCATTTATTAGCTCAGTAAGTGCTTGACCTAATAAGACCAGTGATGTAGATTAACTGAAACCATTTTTAGGCACTTGAAGCACTTTACACAGGCCACACTTATGAAGCAGGTCAAAAGATCAAGGCAAGAACCGGTATATGCATTGGGAAGGGTGGTGAGGCAGAGTGAGCCTCATAAGAAATTTAGCTCCTGAAAAAGTGACTTAGAACAGGGTAGCTTGAACATGAGGAAAAAGCACCATGTCCGCAAAGCTAAAATAAGCTGCAACCTTATGCAACTGACATCTAGGAGTCTCACATATACAGGCTGTTGGAGGACATGGCCTTCTGGAAAGAATATTTAGCATTAGTCCCATGGCATGACTTCTCTATCTGCTAGTAAGGACTCTTGATGTGTTAATTATTTAACTTAGGTCACCTTCATAATAGATAAAAGGTGTGCCAGGTTTCGTGGGGCAAGGGCTTTCTCACTGTTTCTGATAAAGCTCCATGGAGATCACAGAAGTTAGTGATTGTTATTAGGTCATCTTCTCCATCCTACTGCTTGTGCAGAACTCGTCTACAGGATGTTTCCTAGTGCTTTGTCATGTCTATCTTTAAAAGTTCCAAGTGATGGGAGACTTGGGACACTACTCCATAATGTTGCACATCTCACTATCAGGAAACTCTTCTCTATCTTCAACCAAAATGTCCATCATCTTGGTGTCATCCCAGGACTCCTAGCCATTCCTTGGAGTATCACCCGAAATAATTCCTTTTGCTCCTTGGAGCTTACACCCTACAAACACATGCAGACTTCTCCCTCATAGTCATAATCTCTATGTAGCATTTTTATTCATCCTTCCTAGGTAAATAATTCCACCCTGCTGGTTTTAACTGCCCTCTCTCTGAACTCTTTGCAGTTTAAGACTTGGAGCACTTAATTACAAAGTTTAGGAGCGTAATTTTAGCCTGATCAATAATTATAAACACTGAGAACTGAACTGTGTAAGGCTAAAATCAAAGGGAAAGGCAAAGCTGAGGGAAGAGATTAAACCATTGGAGTCAGTTCCATGCAGCAGAACCCAGGGTCTTTAAGCAGCTGCGGTAGCAGATCTGCTGCCCAAACTGGCCTAAGCTGAGGAAGATGAAATAGTAGAGTTGAGCAGGTATTCAAATACATTCCATGGTGCTATATTTCCAGAAGGTGTGATGATTCAGTTAGTAGAGGGACATTATAGGGCTGGTAGCTGTGGATCTATGTTAATTTTGAAAGGGAGACCCCCTCAGCCATGGAGATTTCAATGGTATTTATATTTGGTTTCATCTCATGAGTGAATTGTGAATGACACAGAGATGGTGCTCCTCAGAACCTAACTCTGAGAAGAGAACAGTAATATTACTCATACCCTCTGCCCTGGTGAGGACTTGAGGCGCTGCACAATTATTTTAAAATGCAAGAAGATCAGGATATGACAGGAGCCATACTGGGGTGGATGAATTCCGCATCCACTTCTGTCAGTAGCTCTCAAGATTGTTACAAATTTCTGACATCCAGCCTGGGTAACTAGCCTTTAATATTCCACAGGAGAAATGCAAAAACTGAGGAAATTTGCTCATAAAGACAAATGTACAAAATAACTCTGCAACTACCAGTTCAGACAGATACAACTGAGTGAGGGGGCGTTGTCTGGATGAAAAAGTGTGAGGCCAGGTAATAAGTATGTGGGCAACAATATTCAGACTAAGAAAAAAAAATCAATCTTTAGCATTAAAGTGAGAGTCTTCTTGTGTGGAGAGGGAAAGACGGAATTGGAATTTAGAGGACCCACTCACTAGAGCCCATGCACTGCAAAAGTATGATTGCCTGTCAAGCAGAGGATGCAACATGGGATTCCTAAAAGATGTGGAAGGTGTAGGAGAAGGTCTGATAAATCTCTGACGATGAGGCTAAAGCAGGATTCCAATACATCCACACTGGCATATCGTCCAGGAATAATGCAGGTACTCCTACAAAGACTGCTCAGCATCTCTCATGATAGTGCAAATGAGGAGTAATTCTAGAATCAATGGGCTGCCTCTCCCTTTCACTAATCAAGAGTAACTCCATCAGAGTCAATGGAGTTGTACTAGCAGGAGATGAGAACTGGGCCACAAGTGAGTCAATCAGCTGACAGCTCTGACTGAAGAGTTTGGGTAACTGTAGGGCTAAACTTTCACATCCAAACTTCAACAGGAGAGACCATCATTTATATACATGGTATGGTGTGATGGGATTAACCTCTCGCTTCTTCAATTATTCTTGGTTTCTAATTGCGCTGTGGGTGAATTTCTTCAGAATGATCAGAAAGACCTACAGAGGATACTATGCAGAATAGCCGAGTCGGCTGTTTGTTTATTTGTCTTGGGGTAATTCATTTGCATTATTTTATAACAATTTCCTTCACCATTCATCAAAAATGTGAAGTTTCCAAAGAAAAAGAAAAATCCCCATGTTCACAACCCAAATCTCCAGGTCACTTTCACACATGACCCTTCATTGTAGATTCCTCCAGCAAGCTGAGGAAATTAATTTGAAAAGAGGAGGCAGCACAGGAAGGGCCAGATCTTTAGAATGCTCTATATTTAACAGGGGCAGGGTGTATCTTAAAGATAAAACATCAGAAGATCAGAAATTCTAGTTAATGACACCTATAATCGGGGACATATGCAGCCAGTGTGGGGGCAGGAAGGTTCTGAAATTGTGAATGCACCAAAGCTTGAGCACTTTTCAAATTGGCATATCGGTATGGAGATTGGGAAGCACATGCTGGTGTCATGAAGTGATCTATTTCTATCGCTTTCAGTGGGATGGGCTATGTCCAATCTCTAGCATGCAGTGAACTTACACACATGCACATGGAATTGTTTGTCATGGAACTGATGAATTCTGCAGTGACTTTCAGAGCAGTATATCGCTTTATTACTGCAATACTTGACCACTGATAACACCTACCAGCCTTTAGTATTCCACCGCTAGACTGCAGAAACAGAGAAAAGCTGCTTGTAAATGACTAATTTGCAATTTAATGACGATGTCTATCAAAATAACTTTTGGAGGGGAAACTTCAAACATGAAGTGCAAAATCTGTGAAAATTAAGAAACTTCATAATTAAATTAAATGCATTTTAGAGACAAAACCTAAGGGAATATTTTAGATTTCCATTCCCATCAGGGGACTTAAATTAGCTCTGTCTAATCATAAGTATTTCTAAAATGCTACTCACTCTACTATTTAGGTGGTACGTACAGTGGCTTACAGTTGCATGGCTTTCTCCATTGAGTATGGCACAGTGGATTCTGTGCTACACCTCTCTCTGATTTAGGAAGCTTTTCTTGCTCATCATTCCGTCATTTATTTGGGGTTTTTTTGGGGAGGGTTAGTTAATTCCTTAGTAGTAGAACATGCTCAGGCCACCTGCTGAGCTCTTCTCAGAATCCCTATATATAAAGCTACTGTCTTTTAAAACAACTGCTCACATTTTAGACCTCAGTGCTTAAAAATTGGTGCATGTTTTGGGTACGTATGGGCACAGAGTTGGCAGCGTCACAGTCTTCAGCCAAACTGGGCAGCACAGCATTAGGCACAAACATCTCTCTAAAGAGGAGTCTTTTGTACTATTCCAGGGGAGGGATTGTTTCTTGAAGCACTAGTACCTGTGTGTGCTGCTCACAGGCCGGGCTCATAGACTGTAAGGTCTTCAGGGCAGGGACCGTTTCGTAGTGTGTTTTGTACAGTGCTAACATAATACAAATAATAAATAATAGCTATGCAAACAGCATCCCAAAGCAAATGGACAGCAGGCAAGGGTGTCAGGGTGCCCCTCTCCTGCTGCAAATGCAACCACTGAGCTAGGTACAGCTTGGTCTACATTCCTGTCATTCAAATCATTTGAGTAGCTCATTGCATGAAACATTGTCCAAGTGGTTGGCCTGGGAGCTGTGCTTAATGGCAGACTCTCACAGGAGGCACTTGATTATATTAGACAGATAATTATTGATCCAGCTACAGTTTATCCTTGCTGCCTAATTTCAATAAACAGCAGCTTGGGGGAATTAACATGGGATTCTGTTCTGCCCCTTCCCCCTTCTTCTTCAGGATTTGTCAGAAACAAGATGATTTATGTGTATTCCAGTAAGATTCTCATTTGTTGGCACACTGCAGAATTTGTTTGGGGATGGAAGTGCAAAGCTTCTCTATTTAAATGCTTCCACATGAGTATGCATGGGTCTCATTGCCTGGCATTTTAATATCTGAATAATAACTAGACTTATGCAAACAAGTTTAATAGTTCACTGTGATCAATTTTTCATTTATAAGCAACTCCCAGCCTGCCTGGAGAAAAAGAAAAAGCTGGCAGGAGAGAAGGGTGAGATCTATGGAGGTTAGCTATTCTCTCACCTGTTTAAAGAATGCAGGGTTCATTTCTGGAGACGTTTCAAAATGATATTTTCTGTTTAGCGGGTAATAGTCTGAAGATATCCCCTCCTGATTTCTGATGAGGCCTTTTGAACAAAAGACTGTCTCCGGAGAATCTGCTGCAGCCCAGTGTATGAGGAGGATAGGACTTGAGGAGTTTAACCAGGGCTGTGTGAACACTCAGGCAGTGCACACATGCTTAATACAGCTCATAATTATTTGTCCAACTACCAAGACTCAGCACTTTGATGTAAGGCAGCTGGGGGGACTACACAATGGTACTGGTGTGTGCTGTTAAACAAGTGACATATTCCACTCCAGAGTTGGCTGCATTTCTGTGGTGGTTGAGTGAGTGGTGACAAGCACTGCGCAAAGAAACTTATTACGGTATGCTTCACTTAGTCTGTGTGGCTGCTGTATTGGAATATCACCCAGGAAACTGATTTATCCTGATGCTAACGAACAGCAATTTTTGCTATTTAAGGGGGCCAACATTAGCAACCCTCTCCCTCCTCCACAATAAAAAACCTCTAACAGGGATATGATCACCTACTGCCAACAGGGTAAGTTGTGTGCAACTAGCTGTTTGCAGGACTGGCGGCTTTAGTTAATTTCCTCTGAACATGAGATTGCTATCTCTCTCAAAGGTCTTATTTCACCAATATGGCAGGAGCTTTCTGAATTTCACACTCTTGGTTCCAAATTTCAATTATTGCAAGGCTTTTTTTGAAAAAATGAAACACTTCCATTTTTATTGGGGAGAAATCCTGCTTTACATTCAGAGTAATAATCCATTAAATGACACCAGGAAAACAAATTTTTTAAAAATTCCACTTTAGTTTGATTCCCACTCCCTATCCTCTCTGTACCATTCCTAAGCTTGCTTTGCTGGAATACCGTTATGCCTTTAGATCTCAACCATTATCACCCTTTAGAAACTTGCTGTCCAACAAACACTTCATTATAGCCCAGCCTTGTATCAAACTGACACTGTACGACAAGATGTATAGATGAACACTTGGAAAAGCTCTGCTTATTTCCAGGGAAGTGCTTCCCAATGGGAACCGAATTGCTGCTCATAGTTTCCTAAAGACAGTTAGATTAATGCGCTGGTATTTTATCTTATGCCCAAGAGTCACAATAGCCAAAAATCTTTCTTAACTGCCAGACATAAAGGTCACAAGGAAAATGACTTTCATGTGTACTCATAAAAAAACAGCAGCCTGAACTGGCAATATCCATCTACCTACATTCTGCCTCAGCTTGTGGCGTTGGGAGGAGTCAAGACTGAAAGTGCCATTTAGGTGTTAGCAAGAACCTTTTTTCAGGCAAAATACATGATAGATGGAGTCTATGTTCCACATTCAGTATTTCATATTGTCATTTGATGAGTTACTTTATCTTCAGAAAAGGTTTCTGGACAATCCTTTTATACCACTAACCTTTAAAGTAAGAAAAGGAATGGACGCTCCTCCCCCACCCCCGACCCCCCTACACCATCTTAATCTCATCCATTCCTTGCCTGTGCCTGATTCTTGTGTCAGTTACAGGTAGAGTAATTATAAAAGTTGCTTTAAAAAAAGAAAAACACCCTTCACATTCATATGAGAGAATTACTGTAGGTAAGGATCCCAAACATCATTTGACTCTGGAGAGGTCAACCAGAACTCATAGATTTTCTTTTTATTTAAGAAGTTATCCACTCATACCTCCAGCATACTGTTGGCCAGAGAACTTTACCCAATGATTCCTGCATCTGACCACTAATTTGTGGTTCAGCTAGGTCATGTCTTTAGACAGGCATTTAATCTTGATTTAAAGATTTCAAGTAAGGATGAATCTGCTGCATCCTTTGCTAAGTTGTTCAATGGTTAATTACCTTCACTGTCCAAAATTCACTCCTTATTTTCGATTTTGAATTTGTCTGGCTTCAAATTCCAGCCGTTGGACCTTGTGGTAAGAGCTGCCACTGAACTGACAGCCCATAACATGGGACGCCACGAAGTTTTGCTTGGCGATAACCATCCTCTAAAGTCCTAAAATGCAATCTTGAAAAGTGTGGAAGAGCAAGTCTGCTTATGAGCTGGAGTGGAATTCCATTGGCATATGCCATTCTGTCCACCTTCCATCAGAATTTACGGATGTTTTGTGAACAGCAAAGGCTGACTCAACTCTCAGAAACTGTTCCTTTTTCATCGATTTTAAGTCCATTTTCCTAATTTCTTTCCATAGTCCTCCATCATCTGCTCAAAACAGACTCATTTGTGCTTGAAATAGGGTGCTATGTTCTCTTTGAGTGGAAAGAATGAGATGAAACCTTTCATTTATTCTGGGTTTTATCTGCTGTTCAAGAACACAAGGTGGAAAATATGTCCACAGTGTCATAGTAATATGCATTGTATTTTTTAAATTGAGAATTGACTTGAGCTGGAATAGCTGTCTGGGATACTCAGTCCCAGTAGCACACTCTATGCTGTGCTAAAGCAAAATGACCGTGTCTTATACTGTGAAATATATCACTGTTTGCCTCACTTCTGAACGCAAGAGTTCTGAAGATAGCATGAAGTTAAAAGAGAATGATAAATTTAGTAATTAGAGAGGTTTTCCGGCACCTGAAGGTGCAGTCACAACTGAGTACTGTTCAGCTACCATTTCAATGATTTGTGCATTTGCTTCCTTTAAATGGTCAGGAAATTTCAAACTATCCAGTGTTGGTCTTCCCCCATAGAGATCCTCAGCTGGTGTAAGTAAACTCCTCTGAAATCAACCACCTTTGAATTTGGCCTGTCTTTTACATTCATTTTAATGATTTCAGTGAAGTTATTGGAGAGGGATATTTTTACAGACAAGAAGTAGAGTGTCTTTTAGGAGAGTCCTGTGTTACTTTTTTCCCCACCAGTTACATGAGCCCTAGCATCTCTTTTTTTGCTGAATATTTAGCAAACAGCATCTGCAGCATCTTAATTACAATAGCTGTTCTCATTGTAATCTCTTTCTTCGGAATAAGGTTAAATGTAATCTGTCCTAGATTCTTATACAGATGGTTCGTTTCTTAAATACTTGAAAACAGTTTAGTCGATCTTTAATTCCTTAATCTGGGAACCAAAACCAACCAACCTGTTTCCGAACTATATCTTTTACCAGATTTTACAAGAAAAATGCCAGGCAGCATTTTAACATGGTGATGGAACAGCCTTGATATTGAAGCACATTGTAATTAAAACTGCAAAATCATTAAAAAAAAAAAAAAAAAAACAGGAAACTTGCTTAGTTTCAGGTTTGTGTTGCAAATTTGAGACACTTTCTAAATTTCTTGACCTTTGTCCAGTTTTGAACAAACATGGGCAGATTTTTCAGTCAAACCAGGGGAGGGAAACCACAATGGTTTTTGGCTGTTTTTTCTCATCTGATTCAATTCACCTTTAAGGCACATGTGGCACATGGAGAAGGTATGTCGGAAAACTGAGACCTTCTCAGTCGTGACAGTCACCAAGGCAAGGAAACAGAAAGGGGCAGATTCTTCTAGGTGACACCTCCCTTGTATCACTTAGTTTGTAGGCAGGGTGATATGCTGTAGACTGAGGATGGGGTGGAAGGCAGTTGTCTCCTCATGCTTTTGATAATTGTTGTACTCACTCTCCCAGTCGAACACCTTTAAGCAAGTATGATGATTGGAGGACACACTTACCCAAGTGACAGCATACTCTGGTGCCTATTGGTGGAAGAACATTCTTCCTTGTGACTTCTGCCACTAGGAACAGCCTTCCTGTACCGCACCAACTCATTGATTCTGCCTTTTTTCATCTCTCATCTTAAAGAACAATATCTTTCCTCTCTTGCGTCTGTCTCTTAATTCATTTCTCTCCCTCTGAACCCTTTTAAGTTAAACTCCTGTTCTGTCTGCTGTGTTGTATTGCAAAATGCTTTCCCAAAATTAGATCACCCTTTTCATTAGGGAGTTCTGCTGTGTTGACTTAGCTAACTTCAAAGAAATCATTTCCATCAAGCCTCTACAACCAATCTCAGCTGCTTCCCTGCTCTTTTCAGGACAGTCTCTGGACACCGAGCTGCGTACATTTTGAGAGTATTTCGTTAATTGCAAAAACACTCACCACTCTCACAATATCGTCCATCTCTCATCCTTGGCTATTAACTCCATGGACTTTAATGGAGTTATGCTAGCGGTGAATTTGCCCTGCTCTCTTGTCTTGGCAAAACTTTGATAACAAATATCAACAGAGAGATAATTTCTAACATGTGTTTCTCTGACGTGCTCCAAGAAACATACTAAAGGAAAGCTCTTCACAGAAAAGAACTTTTCCTATGCTAGGAATGTCAGTTTTCAAGCTGAATGGATCTGACTACAACCCAATGAAGTCAAAGAAAAGATTTCCGTTGTCTTAAAGTGGCTTTTCACTAGGCTCTACACTGGTAGATTTGTTGGGAAATACTTTTCTGGACACCAATGTGTCTCCTGTGGGTCACAGATCTGCAAAAGTAATTTCTTCACCACCCGGGCTCTGAGCAGAGGCACTCTAAACCCTGATACATTCATCCAATGGGAGGTGCTCCATCCCTGCGGCATGCTGGGAGACCTTGTTTACACTACATGTGACTTTTCACAGGAAGAACAGCCCCTGAAAAATAAAATGTACACTTAGAAAATGTATAGTTAAAAATGGGACCCATTTATACAATATTTAGAGCCTTGTTTTTCTCCTCCTGGTTCTTCCACCAGAGAGAGGCAATAACATTGAGCTCTTAGTATTTTTATAGATCTCAAAGCACTTTACAAAGAGAGCAATTATCAATATCTTGCAAATGGAGGAAACTAAGGCAAGGACATGACTTGCTTATGGTCATCCAGCAGGCCTGTGGCAGAGCCAGGAGAAGAGCTCAGGTCACTAAAGTCCCAATCCAGAACTCTACTACTGCCTCCGAGCAGACAATGTTGATAAGTCCAGACATGCCACTTCATGTCCATGTTGATAATTCTGAGTTCTTCCTAAAAAAATGTCCTTTTAATCTCGTCTATCTAACTCCAGCCTTCTTTTTCCCAAAGACGGAATTTTTTCTGACACCTATACACTTATTTCAATTTGCAAGAAGGCAGCTGCCAGGTGAGACCGTTGACTGCTATGTTAGAGAGTCAAGTATTAAAGCTAAAAAATGCAAATGTGAACAGTAAACAAATGGACTAATTAGAATTGGGATAGTTTATGGTAAAACTGATAACTAAGTCAGAGTGAAAAGTATTGTGAGAAATTCAATTGACATTTCAAAGAGCAATGATATCTGCAGGGCCAGCAGAACGGTGTTTCCCAGATGAAAGCGATAAGCAATGAAAGACTGACGTGCATCTAATAAAAGTGCACTGCAAGCATAAAGAAAACATGTAAAGAGATAAGAAAAGAGGACTGGAATAACTATCTAAAGGAGGTAGGATCTCCTCTTATATGCCACACACAGTTAAACATCTGTGAACAGCTGAAAATAGCCTCAGCCTTTCACGTAACTTTTGTTTGTTTGCAGTTTTGCAAACTGTTTTCTTCTGGCAGAACACAACTAACTTCCATCCCATAGCACTGGGGGTACTGGCCCTCCTGTATTTCCCTGTTCTGTGAGGTCTTGTTGCATGACAAAATACAGATGTTGTTGCACCACAAAGCTTATCACCTTCTGCTCCAAACGTCAGGCACGTTTCTTTGGCCTCACCTTCTTTAACATAAATATGCTCCACCCTGGATATTTAAAACGAAACAATTAAAATCCTACCAAAACAAGACACTCCGCTGTGCATGCTTCGCTCTCGGGGAAATCATGAGGCAACCAACAAAAAATGACAGAAGTTAGTCACATTGCGTAATGCACCACGGGTAGATGCTCAATTCTGCCGTGACGAGTGCAGTCTAAGAACCTGAACAGAATGTGGGCGGTTTAAGCAAAACTCAGGACTAAGAAGCACAAGGATAAGTGTTTTGATGATACAAAAATACTTCCAAAATGGGAAGAGACATTGGTGAGTTCTCTTGTTCATGTGGGACCCACTCTAATGCACTAATCTGGTCAAAGGGAGTCTTTATACTGACTTCAGTGTGTGTTGGATCAGGCCTATATTGTTCATGTTGTCTGTCTGTTCAACAGCGCACACAGCTTGCCTAAGGAATGGCATGTTCTTATTGCTGTTACCTGCAGCCTTCCTCCTCTCCTGTCACTTTTTACTTGCATTTTGCCTCTTGTCTTACATGACACTGTAAGCTCCTGGAGTCAGGGCCGTATCTTCCTTTGTGTGTGTTCGATACCTAGCACAATAAGACTCCAGTCCTGCTTGTTGCCTTGGGTTGCTACCATGATTCAGATAACAGTGAGAATGAATGTAGGAGATAATGTGTCTTGCATCTCAGGCGATCAGAAGCTGTTCAGATGGGGAATAGAATACACTGTGTTTTATTAAAGGTTAGATGTGTACTGTAAGACACGCATGTTTCTGCATTATCTCTGACCAGACAGGATACCCGTGTGTCTTATGTGCACTTCTTTTACAAAAATTAAACATGTCATTTAGAAAAAGGTGGGGAAAAAAGATTTGATTCATCTGCTAAAGGAGTGAAAAAATTATAACCACATATTGCCCAACCTTTGGCTCTTCCATTGCATAAAGTGGTACCTCTTTTTAGGTAAGTATAATTCTGAGATCCAACTGACAGATCGTTTTTTCTTAGCTACCATATAATAATTGCAGTGGTGCTGATGGTGACCCCTGGATTCCTGGAAGCTGCCTGTATTAATACATTGATCTGCTCGTTAACAGTAATCTTTATTTATCTGTCCTCGATATATCAGAGGCTACTCATACAGAAATCGCCTTGCAATCTTGACAGGGTCCGTTCCGTGTCTGTAAGACTCCCAGTGACTGGCCTCTTTGTTATTTCCCCCCAGTCTCAATGGTGCAACTTTCAGAAGTTTCTAATGTCTCCTGGCAAGCTGCAATTTTTCTCTGAAGATTATAAATTTCAGCTGTTGCCCTGATACAGCAGATGTTGGTCTTCTAGCTCTCCTCGATTGGTCCCCAGTGTCGGAAAGCTATTGATTTTTTTGCCTTGGACGGCGTGGACGGATTAACACGGTGATAAATGGCTAAGGATTGATTTGCACTTAATTGACAATTTGGTGAACCTGTTTTAAAATCCCAAGCTTTGGCCTAGGGAGTGAGTATTCATGGGTAATATATAGGCTGATCAATAAGGCTTGGCCTAACATCCCGTAGTCTTAGCTAAGAAGGAGAGAACTGTCAGCTTTCAGTCTGCAGTGGTTAGAAGAGATTGGAGGGGGGAGGGGGCTGACTAGCACAGTTGTGCCAATAGGGGGCAGCAAAGCCCTTGAGGAAAAAGCAGGGACCAGCTGGACCCCGGGAAAGAAAAGAGGAGTGCAAAGAGCCAGCCTGGCTGGTGAAAGGCAACCCTGAAGGAGGGAGCGCTCTGACTGAATGACGGTGAATTCAGCAGTCCGGTAACACCCTGGATTTCCGAGCAACCTGGCTGGAGTCTTGTCAGCAGCTGGTTTTGGTGCAGCCCTGGACAGATTGTCATTTCCCTTTCCCCGTTCCCTGTGCCCCACCATCCTCTGGGAAGCTGATGCTGAGAGAGCCCCCCTTCCCCTGCATCCTAAATCCAGCCACCCTGGGAAGCCCTCCTTCGGGAGGGCAGAGCGTGTCCTGCCTCGGGGCTCTGCACAGCTTGAATCTCCTCCAAGCACTTCCACGCTCTTAAAGGATGTTTTCCGCCCCCTTCCTATCTTCTTACATATAATACAAGTCTGGTCCCTTGAAGGAAGCCAGCTCACTCCCTGGGACCAGAACTAGCAGGTCTCAGACCCTCCCCAGGCCTTTCCCTTTGTTGTTGCCTTTTACAATATATTTTCTTTACCTTCCCCTCAGCACCTTTGCCTGAGTATCTCCAAGTGCTGTGCACACATCAGACTGCATGACACCACCCTCTGGCTCTGAGCTGGGGACGTATTTTATGGATAGGGAAACCAAGGCACGGTTTCCCAAACAGACTCGTCCGAGAGTTTCACTGGAAGCCTGTGGCAGAGCTAGGGACTTGGTCTACCACTGCAGAGTTCAAGGGCTACCCAGGCAGCCTTCTATCCCATCCCCCCCGCCGAAGCCAGCCAGAGATGGTGGGTTCAAAGGGCCTCCCCCACTCCTGCCATCATGAGGTCCTAATACCCATCAGCTCTTGGCCTGTCGGGATGGAGTTGCCCTGCAGCCATAATCTCTGCCGCTCCTGCTCTCATGACTTCAGAGACTGCCCCAGTCCGTTGGTTGGCTTCTACTCTGCCCCTTCCCTTGTTTGGCCAGGCCCAATGGTGAGGCGAATTGGAGGCTTTCGTGAGTTGTGTTACATGAGGCCTCCCTACCCTTGGAAGCCTCATCATGCACGGGCAGAGTTCAGCTCCTCAGCCTGCTGACGTCACCACAGCCATTCACACCTGGACTTTTCCCTCTCTCTTGCCACCACCACCGCGTCTCCTTCATGCTCCTGTGTGCCATAGTTCAGGAAATACCATGTTGCCGGGGGAGCTGTCACCTTCGTTAACACAGCACTGGAGTTCTCCTGCCCATCTGCTCAGCACACGGTTCCAAACTCGTCACCACAAGCTTAGGAGTGGCAGTGTGTTTACCTTCGCCTGTCATGTAAACTCCCCTCAGAATCTGTAATCTCTGATTTAGGGCTTTATGCTCAAAGCGCAGTACATTTGATCCCCGGCAGCCGTGGAAGAACAGACCGGGAGAGAGTGTAATTAACAAAAACTATAACATGCAACCCTGCGCTTGCCTTGCTTTCATTCCCTGGTTTGGTTCTTGCCCTTCCTGGTGCCCCGTCCTGTAGATCTTATCCAAGCAAAACTGCCCCGGACACACATTCTGCCTTCAGGGATGAGCAAAACCGGAGTGATGGACTGAGTGTTCAAACAGCGCTGTTCTTTTGCTGCATGGCAATAATGTCATCTTATATCTACTTCAATGTCTGTCTGACAGGAGCCAGCCAGGGCTTCCATTGTACACAGTGCCATACAAATCCCTAGTAAGAGCCGCTCCCCACACCAAAGAGTTCTCAATCCAAACAGATAAAACGCAGGAGAAAGGAAAGATTGTTTTAGCTTTCCAGATGGGGAACTGAAGCACGGAGACATTGTGACTTGCCCAATGTCACCCAGGGAGTCTGTAGCAGAATTAGGAACTGAATCTGGATCTGCTGAATCCTAGTCCAGTGCTTTAACCATGAAAACATCGTTCCTCCTCAGCACTGCATGCTTTCACCCTCTGATAAAAGGGATTCTAGTGACACCTCTAAATCAGCCTGGATGCTAGAACCCACTTTTGCCATTGCTAGAAATGAAGAACAAAACATTTTTGCACTATACTCAGAAACCAGGGAATATAAACTGCTGTATAATATGCTGGAAGAGGTTAATGGCTGCCATAAAGAGGTGTTTGGTCTATTGACAATCACAGGCCTTAATAAAACTGGGTGGCCAAGTCTAAATGGAAGGAACAACTACATGCCTTTTTGTGTGGTAATAGCTGGAAACTGGTAGGAAGCCACTGCCCAAAGCAATGGGATGTATGGCAAGGCTGATCACCAGATGCTAAGCCATGTGGGCTGAGAGGCTTCCCTGGGACTGGCTATAAAAAAAAGGGGCGAGGGTGTTTTGTTGCAACCGCGTCTCTGCATGAGAGAGCTGCAGAAAGACATCAGAAAACGAGGGAAGTTGGCTGTAGAAGAAAATGGGAGACAGAGGTTCTTTTGGGAACAGGACTCACTGGAAAGGCAGACTGGGATTCCTGGGCAAGGAAACGACCTGCTGTTGCTTGCTTCTGTAGTATTCGGGAAGCAGGACTTTGTGAACACTCACTGCAAATAAACAGGATTGCACCAAGGAAATACCTCACTTCATCGTCATTTTCTCTGCCTAACAGAAATAATCTGGTGACGCCCTGAATACTGGTTAATATCAGGCCAAAAGGGGCACTGATATATGGATACATAGGTGTTTTCAGGTACATTTATCTACTTGTCTTTCCAGAGGTGATCCTTCCACCTACAGCTCTTTATTGTCTGTCTTTAAATAAAACAAAAAGATTGTGAGCTAAGGCAGGGCACTGCCATCCGGGTTTGATTTTTGCATAAGATGAGAACAAGGGGTCAGTTGATGAAATGATCAGGAGCTATGTTTAGAAGTAAGAAAGGGAAACCCTCCTTCCCATTGTGTGACATCAACTGCGGAGCACACTGTGACAGGGCTTTAGAGCTGCATGTTGCGGCTGGATTTTGAAAAGGGTTATGAAGAGTTAGCACTGAGGTATTGAGTCAGTACCCTGGCCTGAATGTTCTCCAGAGTTAAGAGTACTTGGAATCCGAACATGGCTCCATGGTTGAAATTTGCAAATGGCCCCTCTGTGGGATGGACTGAAACGAAACTCTGCATCCAAACCCTCCTGGAGTTTGAAATCCGTGGCTGGGTCTGAATTTTGCATTTTTAGCCTGTCTCCAATTATAAACTTTGTAGCTACACCAGCTAAGATAGCAGTGCACCAACCTCATGCTCTAGATGTCTATTGATCATTGAAGGAATTGCCACCCCGATTCATCTGTAGCATTGCAGAACTGGCAAGGTGCATTGTGGGATTTTATGCCATCCGAAGCATGTGTAGGATACCAGCCGTGAGGGGCTAATAGTCGGATCCAACGCAGCAGATCCCGTGTTCCTATAACAATGCAGTGCACACACATTGAACCAGTCTTCCTGGAATTGCAGAAGTCTTTTGAGTAATAGAATCTCTGAAACTAATTACTTGTACTGATGTGTGTGTTCCCTTCACAATGGGCTCCGACACTGGGAGACAGGCCTTCCTGTGGGGGAATTAGACTTTGCAGAGCAAACAGAATTGAGGCAGTGGTAAATCTTAGATTGAAGGCAGGGGGATTAAATAACATCTGCCTGCTGCATGCCTAATTTACAAACCTGAGCAGTTTAACAACTTTGTCAGTTTTTCCTTTGGAAGAGGCGTAAATTGTTTTTTGCTGTTGCCTCTTTTCCAACTGGCTGTTCTGCTTCTGAGCCAGTCCGGAGTCATAATCACCGGCCCCCTGTTTTATATTTATTTCAGGCTTTAAAGTCACAGTTGGAGGGTGCAAAATTGCATTTATAATGTTTTGCGTTTTTGTGTGTTCTTTAAAAGCGCAACCCAGGTCTCCCAATGGATCACCAAGTCTGCAGGATCCCTTTCATTCAGAAATAGCCACAACAGTAGGGTCTCCTGGTTAGGGCAGTGAACCAGGTGAGTGGAAAGTTGGTGAGTTATACTGCCAGGCGAAGGTGCCACTTAGAGCCAGTTTGAAGGCTGATGCTTTCCACTCCAAACCAAAGACACAACCAATCCTGCCTGAGAAGCCATCACTGCAAGAAATTGAAGAAACGGTTATTCTAGCCTAGTCTACTCCGATTGTTATACCAGGTCCATGTGCGTGGTGTCTGAGTGCCTGTATATTGAGGAAGTTGTTCTCTGCTACAAAATGATTGTGATTTAAATATCAGAAAGTGGTGCCTGATTTTCAAAAGTTCTGAGCACTCCAATTCCCTTTGACCTGGCTGGAGTGGTAGGCCTTAGAGCTGATGAGAAATCATGCCTGTGTTTTCTGCAGAGTGCAGTCCTGGGGCATAGCATTGCTTTGATCTTGAGCTTCTTCATTATATTATGGGATGAAGCAATGATCAGTTATGTGGGAGAAAGAAAAGTTATTTTTAATGACACCTGTAGCTTTGCAACATCATTATATTGACTTACATCAAGAGAGAAAATAAACAATAGATTGCGAGCCAGGCTGGAATGCACTGTCGATTTAAATTTAATTAGAAAAGAAGACAGTTCAAAAATTAGCTAAGGACAAGATGAAAAGCCTTTGACAGGGCTAAAGTCACTTGAGGACAACAAAATATAAGCCTCAGCCTAAACTTTCTCTTATCCCTGCAGGGTCTTTTCCCCTACCCTTAGTTGCTTCTGCCTTAGAAAGGTAATCCAAGATTTTTTAGGCTCGTGGGTTGGAGAAATAGGCCCCAGACTATTCGGGTAAGTCAGCAAAATGGCCTCTTCATCCCTGTGCAGGTTGCTAGCACCTAACACCCTCCCATAGTGGGTGTTTAAATAAGCATGCAGAGATATAATCTCACTTCCACAAGCAAGAATCATCTGCCTAAGTAAAAGCAACTTGTGCCAGTGTTGAGTGCTGAATGACACGATAATAAAATAGCATCCTCCTGCCCCTCAGCACAGGGAAAGTGGGTGAATGCTTTGCATTAGAGTTTTAATTATTGGATGCGCACAAATCGCTTATTAGACATCGATTTGTTTTTTAAGAATGTGCTGGTAGTACGAAAATAGCTGGTAATTAACCTCTGATTAGATAGATTTACCTCCCTTAAGAAAAGCAGGAGAATCTCTGAAGACTTGCATTTATCAGCCATTCCACTGCTAATCCGAAAAACAAGTCAAAGGCTCATTATGTACTCAATGGTGATGCAGAAAATACTCATTTGGAAAGAACTTCATAAAAAGGCCCCTGATTTCCCACTGTCTGCATTAGCAGAGATTAAGGAATTCAGAGCCATTCGATTTTAAAATTGTGCTTGTGATTTTACTAGATTCCTAACCTCAACTAAAAGGAGCCAATAGCTAATTGGATGTTAGATGTTCTTTAATTTTCAGTAAAGTCTGGTGCAGAACTCAATGTATGAATACAGGGGCGCTGGTTAGTAACACACGATTTCTCATAACATAATGTACACCATAATATATACCAAGCTGTATATCCTGTACCCATTCTGACTCCAGCAGTAGCTAATATTTGATACTTCAGAGGAAGACCAAACGTATATTTGGGGGGAGGGGGTGAAGAGGCAGAATGCAGATGAAATAATATCCCTATTCATGCAAAATGAGTCTGATTTCCATTAGATGCACATGTCTTATACAAGTTTAGCTGCATCAATAATGCTCACCACTCTCCATGATCAAACATACCATTGTCTTCAACTGGTGTTAGAAATTTTGGGAGGGATTTGGGTGTGGTGAAGATTTATAGTATGCTTTAGTCCAGTTTTCAAATTTGGGGCGTCTCATGTTGTCCAAATCAGCAAGTAAGAATTATTATTTCCAATTTCATACTAGCTTTCATCTGAGGATTTCAAAGCTCTGCCTAAACACTAATGAATTAAGCTGCTGTTTTATGAGTAGAAAAATATTGTCCAGCAGTTTACAAAAGGGGGGTTTCATGGGCAGAGCCTATGCTGTGGCCAAATGCCCCTCTCCCTGCCTCCAAGGATTTTGCACTTGCTCAAAGTTTCGTAGGCTGTGTAGCCATTGGGGCCATGATCTGACCACTTTAAAGCACTAGTCCCTACTAAATGAGAGCCAGCCACTGCTGGAGTGTGTGGAAGGTTTTCTGGCTGCGTGGTCACACTACGCTCAGATTTGGCCCTGCTGTTCCTCAGTCCAACTGTAGGGGAGGCCGGACCAATGATTCTGTGACTGGACGCACAGAGAGTCTGTTTTGGTACCCAGGGTTGTCTGCTCAGAATGGGACTCCTGGCAGCTCCAACACCTGCACTGTGCGAATAAGAGAGAGGGGCAACTTCCTTGCCCAGGGAGACCCAAGGTCCTTAACAGGAGGGGAGACAGGGACCAGAATTTGCTCCCCCAAGAAATATCTGAATTGGCACCACTACTTAGATGAAGTCCTGACCCCCCTGAGATTAAGGTCAAAACACCCATTGACTTAAATGAGACCAGGATTTCATGCCTTAGCACAAGCCCTCTGGTTTGAAATGTCATCTCTGGGTAAAGTCATTGACGAACTGTTATATTTATCATTCTTTGGTGAAAGTTTTTAATAAAAAGACTTGTTTTTTAAAATAGTAAGAAAAGGAAAGAAATGGTACAGCAATCACACAAAATTTAGTGCCACAAAAGGGCTAGGCTGACTTCCATTCCTTGTTCAGATGCTCTTCAGCGCTGCTGTGATTTCCATGCCCGGTGACAAGGGGTTAAATGTGACTTATTTTGAACAATAGATTTCACTTTATTTCCCTGTGCTTCCTACTTTGCAGATTTACATTTTGCGGCTTTTCTACTTAAACCCGACTGTAGTAATAAAAATTTTTAATCCTGTGCTTAAAATATGAGATTTACTTGTCAAAATCTGGATCTGCAGGGGGAATTATAATCGCAGTTCAGCAAAAGCAATTGTCTATAGTTCAGGCCAATGTTTGGAAGAGTTTGTCAGGTGCTTAAATGCTAATACCTCTGGTATGCAGTTAGCTAAGGTCAGGGAAGTTTTCCCTCGAACTGGTGATACAATAATATATGCAAGCATTTTGCAGGTAGCATCTCAGGTTTCCCATTTTCCTCCTCTTTGTTTTCCCCATTCTTCTTGCAATGTTAACAGTAACATCTGCTGCGGCAGACAGGATCACACCTGTCTGGATAATTAGAATCCTACAAAGAATGGGCAGCATTAGCGAAGACCCTTAGCATGCCAGGGTTGTGAAATCACTCTCTCTCTAGATAACTGGCCTTTTCTGTATCCGTGTGACACCCTGCATCTTGATGTGCACCCTTATGGTGTGATTGTGTATCACTCATATTCACCCTTATAGTGTAATTGTGTAGTTTAGTGCAAAGTATGTCATGTAAGATGTTTTTGGAATGCTCATGGCATACTGAACATTATTGTCATAGGGATGTGTCTGTAGCAATGCCATGTGTATGCTTATGAGGCTTCGCTATGTAATCTTCCCAAATATGCATCTCATGGCTTGATGCAGATCTAGGCAAAACTCTACAGAGCTGAGAAGCCATTCACACCTCGCTAAGACTTGTGTAGAACACCCCAGCTCAGCATTCTGAGAATAAAGGACCAGCCCAAACATCAACAAGCAAATCCACAAAGAATGACACTATTTCAGGATGTGGAGAAAACTATGCACGGATACTATTTTGTCACCTGACCCTGGGGTGGGTGAGGCCCCAAAGGGTATGATGGGACATGTTGAAAAGAGGGGACATTTTGGCTGTGAGCTCTCTTTCTCTTCCACTCCCATCTACAGACAACATCAAGCAACTGAAGCATTGAGCACAGAGGGAGGGCCCGGTTGGAGGTCAACCAGCCAGCCTGTGATGAGAATCAGTTAAGACTGTAAGGTTGCTGGAAGTGTTAAGCTTAGTTTAGAATGCAATTTGCCTTTCATTTACTTTTGATCAAATCTGACCTGCTTTCCTCTGCCTTATAATCACTTAAAATCTTTCTGTGCTTAATGAATTTGTTTGCTCATTTTATCTAAATCAATGCATGTGGTTTAAGGTGTGTTCGAGACTCCATCCGGAGTGGCAGAGCTGGTGCATATCAATTTCTTTGATAAATTGACAAACTGATTATGAACTTGCATGTCTGGTGGGCAGCACTGAATATTGTAAAACGGCAGATCCTAGGTTTGCATCTGGGACTGGGGATATTGGCTGAGGGTCATACCATTGAATTATCCCATAAGTGGCCATCTAAAGGCACTCAGGTGGCTGTGCGTGAGCTGTCCAGGAGTGGGGTATTCATATAGCAAAGCAGAGTGAGATGCACTCCAGGAGTGGGGGATTGAGAGGAGACCCGTCTAGATTGCAGAGGGGAAAGTCACAATCCTACAGTCACAACTGGGCACCATTGGTTAGAAAGATCCTTATCAATTTGGGATGCTTTTACGTGTTTGGGAGCAGCCCCAATTCAGCAATCAGTTGCCACCAATCCATGTATGACATGGAAATCAATAGGATTTAGGCACATGAATACCTTTGAGGCTCTGGCCCTAAATGATTTGCCCAAGGTCACACCAAAAGTCTGCAATAGAGCAAGGATTTTGAACCTGGATCTTCTATGGCACAGGCCAGCACTCTAAATGCTGAACCATCCTTCCAACCAATCAGTATAGTTCCACCAGTTCCAGCAAGGGTTTGCATCAGTTAAGCTATCTGAAGACCGCTTCCCAGCCAGCCCTGTTGCAGCTGCCCCGATAGCTGAATCAGGGTTTTTCTCAAGTCTACATCAGCCCGTGCTTCTCCTCAGGTTTGTTCTGGGCAGGATGTTCAGGGCAAGAGGGAAGGAAGGGAAACAAATGTGTGAGAGTGAGCTAAATCCTTACTGTCTAGAATTTTCACCCCTGGCATGACTAGTGCTTCACACCCTAAGCAGGGAATCAGTTTCCAGTGCAACTTTCTGGAATCAACATCTTTTTGCTGTGCTGTGAAGTACATTTTTAAACAATTGGGCAGTTGTCCAGGAAAAATGCATTGCCTAGAAGCGGGAGTGTAGGACCAAGAGTCAGGGGCCTTCTATATTTTAGTTCCCAGTCTGCTAGTGACTGTGGGGTTTGGGTAAATCACATCAATTCTACCTGCCTTAGTTTCCCCATTTGTAGTGAGTAATAGTCCCCACCTCAAAATGAAATGGGAGGATGAATGTCCTTATGCTCTTTAATGATGTAAGACGCTATATAAGCATATAGGCTTCTGACTTCAGTCTTATTAAAGGCTCTGAGCGACCTGAAGGAAATGAAAGACCTGGCAGCAACCCCCTGCCACTCTTTAGCAGCCTGACTCCAAATCAAAAAACACCTTCTTGAATCAACACTCATTCCCCTTCTCTGTTCACTCAAAGACCCTGATACGCCACACACACCAGCATTTTCAGTCTGTCAGTGGTTTTCATTTGGTTGTTATCAAAAGCTTTCCTTTAGTGGAAGAGCAGAAGCGAGCAACCTACCTTACAACATCTTCCCTGTCCCTTTCTATAGTTTAGTTCTTTAAAACAAAAGTAACACCTGCGTTTATAAGCAGGGACCCCATTTATAAAGCTTAATCTCCCTTTGGTGGAGCCATCCTGACTGGAGGTAAATCTTCGCAGGTTCCTGGTCGATGTCGACTATGTACTCTACACTGCTAATGTCAAGCTTGGAGGTTGATAGATTTATGGATCCTTCTCTATCTCCCTTCCTGATTGCCAGGATTTTCTACACTTCAGTCCATTGATCTATCCCTTAACTTCCAAAAAGGGTCTAATATTATTTATTATTTCTATAACATTAGCACCTAGAGGCCATCAATCCATTGTGCTAGGCGCTCTGCAAATACAGAGTAAAGAGCATACAATCTCTACATAGACAAAGTGGATAAAGGGTGGGTCAGGAGACACGGGCACAGCATTGAAGTAACTTGCCAAGAGTCAGTGACAGATCTGGGAAAGAAACCCCAGTTTTGAGTCCAGTTCAGCACCCTAGTTACATGTGCAGCCTTGACGATAGTTGACATGTCATTTTGTACCCCACAGTTTTGCCTGCCTATAGCCTTTGCATAGTCCTCTTTCTTGATCCAGTCTTGGAGAGATCTTGCAAATAACCCTCAAATGATCCCATTATTATTTCTTGTCATTCAAACTGCATGGGGAGGAGAGATGTTCTTTCTGGTGTGAAATGTTGTCACAAAACACACAACGAAGCATGTGTTAGTCTTTCTAATTTGTAATCTTTTAGGGTTTGGCAGAGTTGAATTTGTTGTTTCTCCCTCATTTTAGCATGGGCTCAGGTGGGAATAAATTTAACTTTTCAAATATTAGGGGTAGTTTCACATTCACACCTAGAGACTCTAAACAAGACCACGGCCCAATTGTTCTAAGTGCTGTTCATATACATAGTAAGAGAGAGTCCCTGCCCTGGAGAGCTTTCAATATAAGAGCCAGGTTGTGATAGCCTTACTCACCTCAAGTCGTTCTTTATTCCACAAGTAGTCAAGGTGTAAGATACTATTCAGTGAGGGTAGGGTGCCACAATCTGGCCCTAACTAGGGAAGACGCATGAGAGCAATATTGTTAATATCTGAACTCTTCTAGATCACTTTTCATCCCTCGGTCTCAAAATACTTCATAAAGGAAGGAAGTATCATTCTGATTTTACAGGTGGGAAACATCGGATTTTATTTTCAGGATTTTCCTTGACTTCGGCCTGTAAAAGAAACGCATGTTTGATCTGCTGTCATTTTGGCAGAGGTATTTCAGCTCTACAGAATAGAAGTTTTCTAGAAAGCTTTAATATTAAACTTGAATGATCTTAGCTTTAACAACATTTCTTTTCTTTTCTCCATGCTGAGCCAGAACTGTCTTGGACAATAGCTACTGCACCTCCCACACCTTTATTTTAATATTATGACAGAAAAGATTAAAATTAAGCTGCTTATGTTTTACTCTGTTCAAATTAACACTGTCACTGAACTCCTTTAGTGGTGCTTAAATAACTTCAAGTACTAGAGCGCACAATAAAATAAGGCAATTACATAGTAATACACTAGCAGTAATACTTGACACTGCTCAAGCACGTTCCAATTAAGGTACAAATTACGCCTCTGCACAGCCCCTAATGGTGGTATCCCCATTTTATCGCGGAAGGGAACGATATTCCCG
This sequence comes from Mesoclemmys tuberculata, assembly GCA_007922155.1. NCBI lineage: Eukaryota > Metazoa > Chordata > Testudines > Chelidae > Mesoclemmys > Mesoclemmys tuberculata. The sequence continues at coordinate 5,317,331 of ML675655.1, forward strand.
GTGCATTGTGACTAGACCCCCTCAACTCCTAATGTACTAGTAAGATAACAGAGATCAGCTTTACGACAAAAGGTAAAACTTCTTGCTGAACAGAACTCATTTTGCAGAGGTAGTACGTTGATGCACCAAATAGTCTGAAAAGTGCTTGGGGCATATTTGTTGACTGCAAGGATACATCATTTAACTCCTACAATCGCTCTGTTGAGAACCCACTTTTTTGCATGTGGCTCCTTTCCCTTTATTAAATCTCTGCATACAGCTAGAGTAAATGTCCTTAAGAAGCGATTACAGACACATTATTATTCTTGATTAATGTTAGTAACCAATATTTATTTTGCCATCTTACCTACAGGCCTCAACTGGGTCTGGACCCTATTGTTCCAGCCACTGTACAAATACATAGTAAGTGGCAGGGACAATATTTTATTATGCTGTGTGCCTTGGTGTCTGAAGTCCCCCTTTTCCACATGCTTTCAGTACGCTTTACCTTCCCCCTGTTTAGAATGACCTGGTTAGCTCTGCCTTTACAAATAACCCAGAATTAGTCAGCACACTTTCCAGAATCCCTTCGGCAATAGCAATGAACCTAAATTCCCTTGTACTTGCTGTAACTAGCTGCTCCTCTATTGGCTGAACCTTTGCTCCATCCACTGGGATAAACTGCAGGGAAGTACATCAGATGTCTTTAAAATGCAATCAGACTGTAGCTTAAAATGATCATCTGTGCTCAGTTACCCAGATTTGAAATCTAGCTGTCATGAAACTGGTTGTGGGTTCCAACTCAGGCAGCTTGATACAATGGAGGCTATTCTTTCTGGTTTGTTGGATCCAGTATAGATCCACTTCTCTGCACTTCCAGCCCACATATCTGTCCAAATACAGGGTTCTAAGCTGGAATAGATGTAGCCAACCTTTCCATCAACAAAGACTTAATTTATTGTGAGCAAAGAATAACAAATCATAGGCTTTTAGATTTATAGGCCACAGGATCTGAATTGCCCAAACAGGCAATGCAACCTTCCAGCGCTCAGCTCATTTCTTTAATAAAGCTGAAAATGTAAAATATGTATGTATGCAGAGCCACCTCGATCTGAATTTGATGTCAAGTGTGCAATAAGCATATGGATGGTGGTAACATATGACTCCTTGTAATTTCATTATGTAAAAAGACACAGTTGGGACCCTTTAGTCCACTAGTTTAATGTTTATGATTTAAATGATAAAATGGATCAATCAGTGGGACCAGAGGGTGGCATTTTAAAATTGCAGCAGTTGAGAGGGGGAGGGTGCTGTGATTTTGAATTGGGAAGGGTGCCCTTTTGCCAAAGCAGCGGAGACAAGCAAATGGAGAGCGGGAGAAAAGAGGAAAACTATCAAGAGCAGCCGAAAGACATGAGCCCAGCCTTAGAACCAAAGTACCCTGAACTTCAGCTTCTGGGCTGGCTGTAAAGTTCACAGCTCACACTTCCCCCTAAGGCCACGGCTCCCAACCTTTTTGGCTCAAGGGCCACAAATATCATTTTTACAGCCCTGAAGGGCCACCAGTCTATCAGCTCATAAAAGATGTATTGACCTATACGCCATTAAGGACTACAAACCACTACATATTTACAGTAAACACTGTGATGCTACTGTGCTCATTTTTGCATTCACTATTTTACACCTACAAAGCACTCACAGCGTGTCACACACTCACACACAAAGCACCGTGTCGATGTGGGACTGTCGCTACACACAGAAGCACCTGGCCTGGCAGCCGAGTCATGGTGGGTGGCCTGCTAAATGCAGACCAAACCTGATTTTTAGAGTCCTGCCCCTTTCCTCAAACATGGTGGGTCCTGACTGCTCCACCAGCAGCCACCCCCCACTGCAGCCAGACAGAAGGCTGCCTCCCTCCTCGCTGATCTCCCGTCCCCCTGGCTGCAGCAGGGAAACCGCACGTGTCCTGTAGCCCCTTGCGCTCCACATGGGTCCCTAGGCAGTGACTCCCTTCTGCAGCCAGGGGGATGGGAGATCAGTGCTCCCTCCTTCCAGCAGGGACCCCAGCACTGAGGGACCCAGGCAGAGCACTTTGCCATGCTCCCTATTGGAGCCAGGTGAGGGGAGCACTGATCTCCTGTCCCCTTGGGTGCAGCAAAGAGCTTGCACCGGTCTTGTAGCCCCACAGCAACGCACTCTGCCTGGATCCTTCAGCAGCAGCAGCAGCTCCCTTCTGCAACCAGTGAGCGGGGAGTGGTGGGCCACTTTAAAAGACCCCGCGGGTCACTTTTGGTCCCTGGACAAAGGTTGGGAACCACTTCCATAATGGAACCAGGAAACCTAATCTGAACTTCGTTGTTGTTCATTTATTTGTATGAGGGTGGCACCCAGTGGCCTTGATCTGCTATTGGAGCCCCACTGTTCTACAGGCTGAATTCACAAATAAAGAGAACATGGCCCCTGGCCCAAAGAGCTTACAATCCGAAGAGAGGTCTTTGGAGATGTTCAGATCAGCATCTGGAACTTGTATTGATGTGCACTCGGGTAGTGCAGTGATGAGCATGGTATAACCGGCTAGAGAGTGATGGATCCAAACTATATGGGTGGGGTCTTCAAAATTATCAACCCTGCCAAATCGCCCTGGCAACTTTCCCATCCCCTTTTCCCCTCCACCCCTCCATGCCTACAAAAGCAGATGGGATGGTAGCCTGTCTGGAAGGTCAACACAGCTGAATTTTGATGGACTACTCACCAAGGAATAGTTTGAAGCTCAGATTCAGGTGGCTTTCCAGCTGTCTCCTCTCAATCTGCACCCCATCTATGTCAACTCTGAGACTGATGGAGGTCTCCAATGCCATGAAACACAATATGACCATAATTATACCTAGCACTTCTAATCTGGAGATTTCAAAGCACCTATTGATTCCTACACTAGATATTAATATGTATAAACCTTCACTGTATCTCATCAGATGAAAACAAATGTATGCTTACAAAACCCTAGGAATTCTTTCCCATAAATCCAGGATTTAATTTCATTAAGTAAGTCTCTATTATATGTTCCTCTATAAAGTATTTTGCTCATAGTTGTAGATGTAACCAAAATGGGGAAAAGATTAAGTGCATTTTGGTTTTATGACTGTATGCATGGGGCACTTTATACCCTGAGTTAAATAAGCCTTAACCTGGTTGGGCAAATCCTTTTGGTCAATAGAAATGCTATCATTTAGACTATCACAATCAATAAATGGATTTTGCTTTTTGCAACTGAAAGTGCTATTATTTTTCATACTGTTTGTCAATAGGCTCCAGATTCTGAGATATATGAAAGATATTCTATGGGGTTAGAGAGTTATGAGCTCTCAGGCAGATGAATTATTTAAGTTGTTTTCATTTCTATAAAAACTATATAGAAGGACGGCCAAAAGGAAAGCCACAAAATTGTACTGATGCAGTATTTCCATTTCTTCAGGTCTATTCTAAAGGGTAGTTCTCCTGCACATATAGTCTTTTATGCTTTGCACCCATGTCAGAACAGGTATCGTTGTCTACAAGAACCTTGCCAGCTACACAGTGCTACCGTATGTTTTAGGGAGTGGTTTGAGACTAAGCTTGGGCAAGAAGGGAATCCTATAGTTAAATTTGAAGGCTGGAGGGTTAGTTGTTTTAAACCTAAGTTTTTAAATGCCTATACACTCAGTGACCACAGGTTCAAATCCTGATACGGCTGATTCAGTCTTTCAGCCTTCAAAATACTGCGGGTAAACTGTCCTCTTGTCTCTTTTGCATTAAAACTCCCAGAGCAAGTGTCCTTGGTCAAAACTTCCCCTTCTACCGCTGTTATGCAGGGTGCAGGATGTTCATTGATTGCCACTCTCCACCCCAGAGGCAGCTGCCTTTCAATATTGCTTTCCTTTATAAGATCTTGATTCATGAAAGTATCTCTATTTAGGAAGGGTGATTAAGCACATGCTTAAAGTTAAACATGCACTTAAATCTATCCCTAGCCAGGAAGGCACTTGAGAACATGTGCTTTTCTGAATCAGGGCCAAGCCTGTACGGTATGCAGGATTTCTCATAAAGCATATAATTATTAGACTCTTGAATTGCTAAAGACAATGCAGTCATCTTAGACACTGCTGTGTAAATTAAACTGGTTTTGCAGTATTTGGCCTAATAGGGGGTCAAACAGATGGGGGGGGGTTGTGGATTTTCCCCCTAGTCATGTGGCCCCATGGTCTAAAAAGAACTTATGCACAAGTTCATCCTGGAGCAGGGGTTACATTTATTCTATTTATTATAATTTAGAATTTATTCTAAATTCTGTGCCCATTTAGGACCAGTTTTCCATGTTTCTGTGCTGTAAGAAACAAATTATGTGGTGGAAAACTAAGCCAAGGAAGATTAATATATCCTTTGACCAACATCCAGGCTTCCGGGGGCATGCAGAGATTTAAAACGACATTTCCAGGTAAATCTCAGGGACAGACACTGCAATCTTCAAGGTCAGATTTCACTTCCATTAATCCAAGATGTCTGCTGTTACGCCTGCTTCTCTGGTACTGGTTAGAAGGGTCACATGCCATGTGAGCGATAGTAGAGAGACCTCAGCAAAAGGAAACAATGACACAATTAAGTTGTTTTTTTTAAAGGTGCAATAAAACTTAAGCTGATTTGAATCTTACATGCACAGAAACAATTTATTGTCCCAGGGTTTGAAATGTCCTCCAGCATGTCCCCAGTCTTTAGCCTTAAAAATTCTATATTGCTATAATCCCCCACTCCTACACTGTATATCATTGAATTGTGATGTACTCCATGTATACTGGATGCTATGAGTGGATTACACCAGCACCTAGAGACCCCAGTCAGGCCAGGACCCCGTTGTGCTTGGTGCTGTATAAATGTTTAAATAAAATGACTACCTTGCCCTCCAGGAGCTTACAAGCTTCTATATTATAATATTGCTTCCGGCTCGCAGCCAGCCCATGGCTGTAGTGCTCTGACAGCCTCGACTGTCCTTGCCGTTTCTTTACCCTATCCACTCTAGTTAATATCTTTTTCATAAGGAGTTTTAAATTATAAGTCTAAATGAGGCCAATAAATTATACTTAATAAAATTCTGTGTGCATCATTTTCTAGCAGAAAAGGCTCTAAAGAAATATTTTCCATGCCACCACCTATGTTCCCATCCCTTTGCAATATAACATTTATTCTAATATTAAAATGGCAGCTGCTCTATAAATTGTGAATCATTAGCACTCTTCATTGATTTTTTCCTTGCAGTCTGCAACTCTGGGCAGCCACTGTGTGTGAATATCAGTCTATTGGATTGAGATTCATATCCTATTTGAGGGTCAAAGACCAGGACCTCATGAGCTTGAACTTCTATCAGCCTAAAGCTGATCAATACTTGGAGATATATTTGATCCTGGCTGCTTGCACAGATTAAGTGGCCATAAATACAATCAAAAACATGAGACTGCTGGGATAAGTGGTTGATGGGAGTAGGAAAGTGACAGTGGACCTGGTGACTAGGGGAGGCATTCTGAAAGCGTGGGTAACCGGCAGGCATATCCTCAGCATGCTGACATGGGTCACAGATTGTCAAAGAGGGGGACGGTGGGTTCATCTTGGCACAAGAATAGGATTGCCAGCAGGAGCGGGAGAAAAGATTAGGCAGACGAGATAGAGACATCGAAGACAGCTTGAAAGTGCTGGCTCATTTTCAAAGATGTGTGTCAGTTTCTGCAGGCTGGATTCCTTCAAATCCAAACACTACCCAGCGCCCGCTCTATTCCCAGCAAATTAGAGGAACCATTGCATGAGAGAACCAGATGGTTCAATAACCACTTTGCTTTTACTCTGCTTGGTTAATACTCAGCAGGGTTGCACATAGCATAAGTTAATTTGAAAATGTTAGCTTAATAAAATAAGTACCTATTTTTTTGTCTTCTCCCCCCACCAAGGGAAACTCTACATATGTGACTACAATGGCCTATTAAAGAAGGGAGCATCGTTCCGTTTGAGTTTATTAATGGTGATGCTCTGCATGCTGGGAAAGAAAAGAAAATCCATAATCACAGGCATTATTAAAGAATGATATCCTGTAAGGTTGGGCTTTTTTAAAGGTAATGTGAAGTGTTGAAAAATGGACATGAAAATACAGAGAAATAGCAGCATAGTTGCACGGCTGAGGGAACCAAGGCACTCAGGGAAATTACCTGCCTATTTTTAAATCCTGTTTACAACATGCCTCTTTAGAATATTGCATCTGATCTTAAACACTTATTTAAATGATTATTTTAAATACTGGTAGATCCCAAGTGAAATAACGAAAAATACAGCACAGGGTCAATGGAGCCATTTGTATGCAGAAGGGACTACTCTTTTGAGTTAGGACATATAGAAGCGGATGCTACATCTGTTTTGCTGGAACACTGCATGTGGTTGAACAAAGAGCGAAAGAGTTGATCCCGCACCTACGCACCTGAGTACCTTTTCCCATGCGAGCAGTCTTGTTGAATGGAAATGGGCTACTCTCGTGAGCAAAGACACTCGTATGTATGCGTGTCTGCAGGACCGGGCCCTTAAAATGAGAACCTTTTCACGGAGTCCGGGATGGAAACCACAGTCTGGTTACAGTTGAATATTGCATTGCATTTTATATTTACATGGCAACATGTCCTTGTGATGTCCTTGAGGGAAGAGTCTTCATCATCATAAAGAATACGTTTTTATTCCACTACATAAGTACTACTTATTATAGTCTCATATATTTTCTGACATAACCAAAGGGTCTTTATTGTTGTACATCAAGGTCACTGACAAGTAATATATTCAATCTATTAAGTTATTAGGGAGATAAATAATTTGATGCAAGATGAACTCTGAACTTTTACCTTTTCCCCTGATAGACAGATAGTTTCTCGGTGTTCATACTAATCTTCTCTGCACTTGAATAGTAATTCCATTAGGGTTATGACTGCAGCTGTACATATGCAACATCCTCAGATACAATTTCTTTATGGAGATGGGCAATACGAATATTAAAATTTTAAGCCAAAGAGGATGTAATTCAACTTAGCATCATTTATTGTGGGCACAAATCCCTTATAATATTAAAGGATAAAGAATTAATAAAAGAAAGATCCCATAAACAATCCATAAAGTCAAAGGTATTTCTTGATTTTAATGCAATTGCTTTTAGTGTCTTCTGGTTACAGACATGCACCTTAATTATTTTTTCAAAATTCAGGCTTCAAAATCCCCTTTTCTGATTCATTTTCAGCTTTTTGGCAAGAGCTCTTTCAGCCATTAAGTCTACACATTTGCAAAATTGTTTCTCAGCTCATTCACGATTAACCTTAATTAAGAGGCTACTGCTAAAGAGTCCGTGAAACGGAGACAACAGAATCCACTAGAGAAATAAAAGTAAAAATTATTCTCTTGCTAACCAGCAGGACTTTAGGGTGTACCTTCAGAGCCTGTCTCAAAGCCCATTTAGGTAAATGGAAGGCTTTTAATTGATTTCCAGGGAATTTGGGTCTGGCCCTTAAACTGTAAGAACATTAGGATGGAGACTCTATTATTTTGATCATCAGGCTGTTTCTCTAGTACATCACCAGGTTCTTCTAGTTCTTGGTCCAGCACCATTGATTCCATTGGGAAGAGGATCAAGCCTTTACAGCACTGAATGCTCCATCCAAAAAATAACTGGGTGCCTTTACATTTTGCGACATGAGCATCTTGCACAGGATCTGGGGCAAAAAATGGTTTGGAGCTTTATATCTAAAGGCTTCCAAAGGAGGCCAGTTCCACAGTGACACAAGTCAGAGGACAAAATGCTGTCCCAGGAGGGCAAGCGAGAAAAAAGAAAACAAAGGTTGTGACCTCACAGAGCACTCCAGATCTGTCACAACAGCCCAGCCACAGAGATGACAAAAGATAGGAGGGAGTACAGACAAACTGCCAGATGCCCCCCTCCTAGAAAGGAGATGGCATCCAAAGTTCAGCATCATTCTGTAGACCAGCTGTTAAATCCAACGCTGTGTTGGGTTGCTGTGCTTAAACTCACTGCAGAGGGAAAAGGTAGAGGGGAAGGATAGATGTACAGTCTGAGTGCATTGTTACGATCTATGGAAGCAAATATGGGAGGTCATATGATCTAATGTATTAGACAGGGACTGAGAGTCAAGAGCCATGAGGCTAACTGTTGGTACTTGGTAAGAAAGGCCAACACACATTGCTTTGTAAATAGGCCCATATCTCTGGTTTGTCTTCTCTGTCTTTCTGGCTCAAAATTTGGACCTGGATCTGAACTTTCCCAAACTTTGATTGACCAATTACAGAGACCACAAGGGATTGATCCTTGAAACATTTACCACGTGGGTAGCTTTTCCCATTACAACAGTCCCATTAAACTTACCTACCTTATGGTTTGCAAGATCAGGGCCCAGAACTAGTTCCTTCATCATCTGAAGGGTTTAAATTGAATTTGGCTGCCTTTCTAATGGACGTATTCTAATTGAGCCACAAGATATTGGGGGTGATGAAAGAATCATTGGGTAAAATTATATGGCCTGAGTTATACAGAACGTCCCACTAGATTATGGTAATGGTCCCATCCAGCCATAAAATTTATGGAACTTTGGTACCCAGAGTCAATGTAATGGCTTGGGTTAATTTTATCTTCCAGCCTCTCCCCCACCATTTTTTCTGAAATATCAATAGTGGGAATCTTTTGCTGAAGAGAAAGCAGTGTGGACCAGTGGATTGAGCCTAGATTGGGGGTCAAGCCAGCGAGCGTCTGTTCCTGGCTCTGCTGCTGGATGACCTTGGGCAAATCATCTCATCTCTGTGTATCTTTGCTATCCCCAATTTACAGAGGAGACAATGTTTTCAGCATCCCTGCTTTTAGATCTCTGGATGTAATGTGCTGCATACCAGTTTATTGCTGTGTTACACTAATGTCTGTATTCCCAAGACTCATGACAGTAACTGGTGTAGATTATCAGGAGTCATGAACCAGATATTTAGAAGAGCTGAAAGTTCTGGTCATTTGCAGCCTCTAATAACTCAAAAAGTTCTCTCCTTCCTCATACGATTTGAGGTGGGTGTATCCTACTGTATGCCTGCTGGGAATGACTCTTCTGCCAGGGAATTCTCATCCAGCCAAGTGGGGCCACGTTCCAGCTTCTTTTGTACAAAGAAGCCAGTTCAGGGGTGAGAGAATCCGGTCCAGCTAACAGCGTGGCCATTTGTGAAGCAGGTCATTTTCAGAGCATTTAATGATCACACTGGCATGACTTTGGTTCCTGGAATTCCTTGCTATGTGCCTCTTATGGGGAAAAAATAATCTGTCAAAAGGGCCCTATTCTGCCTCTATGCCCAAAATATCTAGATATCAAATTCAGATAAAACAGCAGATTGACAGACCTGGGGACTGTAGTCAGGCAATCCACAGAACAGATAAAGGAGTGCCAGTTTTAGTGCAGCTCTATCCATGTGCCTCAACCCTGACTAGGAAGGACCATTTCAAGACAATTAAACTACATGGCCCATTCGGCCCTTGGCCTCTCGAAGATTTCCAACAGGTGGGCTTGTCCGTACAGAGGGCATGGTGCTGTATGTTTATGTGGACACTTGTAATTGGACAGTGACCTGTAAATTCAATTAACTGGACAGCCATTAGGGGGTGGCAGCCACTGCTATGTTCAGCCTAGACCAGGTTTGAACTGGCATTTGAAGAGTCCTCAGACTGAATGTACATCAATTATGAAATGATACAAAGTTTGTAAGAAGAAATTTTATCAAAGCCTGACAGACTGAAAACCACACAGCTACTTTGACCCTAAAGCTGTCTGGCTAGGGTTCTTATTAGCATTATTAACTATTTATGTTATGCTAATGGCTCTAGGCTTCATCCAAGTTGGGGCCCCAAAGTGCTAGGCACTGTATAAATATTAGTAAAAGAGAATCCTGAAAAAGTAAGATGTGCTTTTTTTTAAATGTACTGGCTCTGTGAAAAAATAATTGATCAGACAGATAGTTTTCTAGGTATCTGGCAGGCACACTTTTAATTTGATTACATTTTTAAAAAAACCAGCATTGCTGATTAACTTTCTTTCCAAGATCCTTCAACATTTATTCTGCATCTAAGTTTGAGGGTGCTGTTGTATTTCTAAAACTGCATCATATTGGGTCAAATTCATCTGTGGTGTAACTCCACTGAAACAAAGAGAGAGAAACCAGGGCTGAATCTGCCTCCCATTATTTTTTGCATTCTCCTCTCTTGATTTCTTTCTTCGTCTTCTTCATACCTCCCCTTTTCTCCTTCTAAATGTCCTCTTCCAGCTAGATCACTAGGGCATATAGGATCATGACAAGTTTCTCTTAAGGCGCCCCCAAAACTGTCAGAAGCTTTGACCTTATTGACCCTACTGGAAGCTGGGCTGGCAGATGGCCTGCTGGGAATCTGTGTACAATGCCAGCACCTGTGCGATTTGCTGGGAGTGTCTGATTTTGCAGGTAATCAGAATATAAGCCTGGGCAGACACCGGTGCACGCAGAGGGAACTTCGCCCGTAGAGGGTATTTATGGATATCTTCAGAATTTCACAGACCAATAAATCAACTTGATTAAAACTGGAGGGTTTTTTTGAGTTTTCCATTTTTGGCAGTGCTAACACTGTTCTGGCTCAGTGGCTTTGTTATAAATGCTTGGTTTTTTTACCGCAATAAACGATGAGCAAAAATCGCTTTATTTTACATTAACACTTTAAATCAAAGCTCCCATACATGCAATTAATTTAGATTTAATAAGAGCTATTGCATGCGAAATAATTACCCATTGATTATAAGGAACAGATTCATTGAGGATTAATCAGACCTAGTATATTGCATAGCTGTAAATCCTCCACTGGCATGTTTTAAATAATTAATTGGTGGTTATTGAGCTTTCAATAGGTGTCATCAAATATGAATAGTTAGACTGCATAGAAGTTATTCTGATGGGTATTGTTTAGAAGGCCTTTAAGGACCCAGCCTTTACTCACATGAGTAGCCCTATTGAAGTCAATCAGGAGTACTCACAGAAGTCAGAGCTACCTGTGGGCCATAAGATCTGTTTAATGGCCCAGATTCTCACGTACACTAAGGCCACTTCATGCCATTCTGACAATGAAATAGGGCCTCAAAGATGGTGCAAATGTACTTTACACTCACTTTCCCATCCCTTCACGCTGCCAGAGCCATGCCAGGCGGCCATAGTCTAGATGAGGATCGGGCCCCACTGAGTAGTTAAAATGTTTCTTTCTTGCTTTTGCATCACGGTTACTCAATGGAAGCATAGGTCATATGGGTGTCAATGCAGCGTAAGGCCACTGGATTCTATGGCCCTGGATTTCCCTGGATTTCCACCAACACGAGGAAGAGGCAGAATTTGGCCTCTCAAAATGAAATGTTCCTTTCCCCACGAAGCATCCCCTGTCATTTAGCAGACTGGCTTGTTACTGGAGGGTGCTTGCGAGTGTGGGCCTTGATTTGGTAAGAGGGAAAGGCATTGGAGGTTTTAGTTTTGCTGTAACATAGAGAAAGAACGACACAGGATTTAGAGCTGATCATCTTTAAACTGATTACTTTAAAACAGGATTAGCAGAGAATTAATATCTTGGTAAAATACAGAGAATCTACTTACAGGGCCTCGGATCATCCCCCCCCCCAGCAAAACTTTGCGGGGGAAAGAAATCTCTTTGAGATCCCCTTGTGGAGTTTGACCCCCTCATTCTGTGGCGGGAGCAGGGTTTGACTCCCCACCAGAGGACTGGCATATCCCCTTCACCTCCCAGGCCTCTTCACTGCCTCTGGCCCATGATGCCACATGCTCCTCGACCCATCTCCCTGGCAACACGACTGCCCAGCCGGCTGCAGCTGCCCTTGGAACCTCTGACTTCAAGACAGCTCCTGGGTGTATTATCTTGTCTGTTTAACCTTCACTGGGCTGGGGGGGCGGGGTGATATTGTATCCATCCTTCCCCCTCTCTCTTGAACCCCTGACCCCTGCAGCACCCTCTCCCTGCCCTCCCAGTTAATGGATCTTTGGGGACGGATATGGGTCATAGTTATTATTTCTCAATAAGCATATATTTCCTAGGAGACTTATATTTTCAGGGTGTGAGAAGAGCTGTTTTGGCCAGTGTAACTGAGATCTATATTTGGGACCTTTTTAAAAATATCCCCAAGGCTCTGAGGCAAAGGCTCCCAGATTCATTCCGATCCCAGCCCTAGGAATTACTGAACCCATCATGGGCTTTTCACCATCTGACCAGCTCAGCTGGCAACCCCTAACCTATAAACACAAGTTCTTGCTAGAGTATGGCTGCACTGGACATGTGTGCATGAGTGTCACACACACACACATTGGACATGTGTGCATGAGTGTCTCACACACACACATTGGACATGTGTGCATGAGTGTCTCACACACAGAGTCCTGGCAGCTACTTCACAAGATGTTTTCTATTTTAACGCTTTCATTGCACAGATTTGCATCCCTCAAAGTCCCCCTTCGTTTGTTCATTCATTTCAGAGCTGGTTTTCTCTCTGGCACTGCTGGACAGGTCTGGAGTGTTTAAGGGGTGAGACTGTCATGCCGAGGGTCCTCTTTACACTTCTTCCACCAGACCTTGCTGGCCTGAAAATGCCATATTTTCAGCAAACCAGCAGCACATTTAATAAATCACATCTGTACGCTACTTTATTCAAAGGCACTGACAGTTTAGGATTGACGACATCCAGGGCAGTCCAGTGTCAAGCACGCCTAATGAAAACTATCCCATCTTGCTCCAGCACTACCAGCTGCCAACAGACATAATCTACTGGCATATGGAGAAGGCCATGCTAATCCCTGCAAGGTCATTAACAAGAGGGTGAAAATTACATGCAAAGCACCAGCTGTGGCATTCCCTACTACCCTATACTTGATGGAGCAGGGGCAGAGGAAATGACAAATGCAAGTGCATCTTGCGGCGCCAAATATTCCTAATAAGAACAGAGCTCTGTTTTCCAAAGTGATGTTGGAGCTGAGGTTTCAGACAGTTGAAATACTGGGTGCTCTCCCTATGCAAAGCAGCCGAAGGCCTGTTAAAAATCCAGCTTGCCTTCAGAGCCATGAACAATTGTGATACACATGGACTCGGGCAAAGATTGTGCCCTGCAGTGTGGCTGGATTAAACTGTAAAAACTGACTGGGTCTCTGTGTTGCCAGGACTTCTGCTCTGATGCTGGAAGAGGGTCAGGACCAATTAAAACTCTTCAGTCTTTCAAACCTGTGGGATTCAAGATCTTTCAAGCTCGTGGAGATCCTTGCCCTTGGCAGGGGAAATTGTTTTTCCCTCACCCAGGTCCGTAAAACAGCCTTTCAAGGAGAGAGTGTGACAAGCAAAGCCTGGATTGAAAGTTTTGGTCCTTGTTTTGAAGGCCTAACTCCTCCCTCTTTCTCTGGTCTCTTTTTCTGCTTTAGAGCAGGCACCTTGTCTTCCCACATGCCAGTAGAGCCCTTTGCACATCTGTTTGCTAGGTTAAATAATTACAGAATCATTAATTATCCACCACACTGTGCCATCAGGAAGGATTCTGCGTCTTTGCATAGTGCTGTGGGAAGACGTGGATGCCATGGAGCCTATGAACTGGTAAATGTTTTCTGCCTATAAACCAGTATTTGCAGAGCAACATTATAATCTATCATATTAAACGTTAAAGTTGCCCCTGCCCAGGGCAAGCACAAAGCCATGTTCACTGCTGAGTCCCCTCTAAACTCCATTCAGAAGGATTAAATGAGGTTTCAAAGGTCTTGTGTTGGGTGAATTTCACCCTATTAAATAATGTATCGCTTTCCATTTTCAGTTTTCCAGACCCTGACTAAAAAAACCACAACAAAATCAAGAAAATGGGCAGGAATTTCTGCCCCAAATTGGTTCCTTGGATTAAATACCCTATAAACAAGGGCCTTGGTCCTTCAAACATTTACACTCCATGTTTAACTTTAAATATATTGACTCTGAATCGCCAATCTCAGTTCCTTTCCCAATTAGCTTCTGCTTTTAAAATTTGCTTGGAAATGTAGTGGGATATTTTGTCTTTTAATTAGATCATATAAACATTTTTGGTACGTAGTAAAGCAATAAATCAAAAGGCATTTTTAAAAAACCCAAACAAATCTTTTCTGATCTAAATCCTAGCCTGTAAAACGATCAATTCCTTAAACCCCATAATTGTTAACATTACTCTGGGTAATGTTAAAAAAACATTAATTTAAAAAAATGTAATAGGAAAAAAGCTCTTTAAATCTGCAAAGAGATAAATGATATCCAGCAGTTTGACCTTTTTCCATACCACAATGACATTGAATAATTTTCAAGTTATTTACATTTTCATTCTTCCTTGGAAAAATGTTGACAAGGCTTTCACTGCGCATAATGGATACTCAGCAACATCTATGGAAAATGTAACTGCATCAAAAGCTCCTCCTCGATTCTTCTTCATCTTTTCACGCAAAGGGGTTTTAATTAATGGCAGAGTGATGACTTCATACCAAGAGCTCTCATTAGCTTGCCTCGATCTGTGTTAGGTGACACAACTCCCCCAAAAAAGAGCTTAATGGAATCTCTGGTTATTTTTTACCATGAACATATTCCATCTCGACCGTCTGTGCCTCTGCCTTTGCTTTTCAGAGCTGACTGCAGCCTCAAGTTCTGTCGCTATCAATCGGTGGAAGATGAAAAATAAAGTTAGGAAAATATTGATGATAAAGCCTCTGGCATATTTACATAACTGTTACTGTATGGTGCAAAAACATTGCCCATATACTGCTGGTATGAAGAGCAATGTAGGTGTACCATAATATACACATGCAGGTATCGTATACATAGTACATATACACACAACACATACCTAATGCATAAATTATATATATATTGATTTTACATGGAAGATGCCCAGATGCGGCTGGCTAGGGGCAGCAACATAAAACTCTAATACAGATATACAGTCTGAAGTAGTAAACACTGGGGCTAAAGGGTGAGTCTGTCCAAAAAGTGGCTATGTAAAATCAGCACTGTTCTCTGGGCCTGTTTCACCTATCGTTGCTCCTGGAGAATGGAATCAGGCACTCGTAGTTGGGTGTAGACCTGTCACAGCCAACTCTTGTTCTAGTCTCCCAGCCCATGTTGGGAGTAGGGGGCAGGGAGGTCTAGGGAGGGAGGACAGCCAGAGTGCACTGTGGCTATCGTTCCCTGGATGGCAGAGGGCTCCTGGCCACCATAACCAGCACATCCAATTTAGAGCAGCTCTCCCTGCTGCTCTAAGCTACAGTGGGACCAGAGCTGGCATCAATCCAGCTCTGTGAAGGGGGCTACCATACCCTCCCCATTCACAGCTGAGAATCTGGCCCCCACTGTGTGTCATTGAATCATTTCTGCTGACCATGGGGAAAAGCTGTTAATAGTTCACCTCCCGTTATCCCTGCACAGCTACCGGAGACTGAGCGGGATTCCATGCTGGCTCATGTTGCGTGAACAGATTTGCTCAAGAAATTCCAGTGGCACAGCCAAATTCGACCTTCGTTTACATTGTGTGTCCCCACCGCCACTTTTGGATCATGGTATCACCGTAAGAAAAACACCAGGCTGCAGCTAGACACCATGTGCTGAAATGTGATCTGCATTTGGCTTAGTATAATATTAATGGCAAGTATTGTGCCTGTCTGCACAGCCACAAAAGAGATCAAATTCCATCTGCTTTCTGCTCTGGCTCAGTTAGGCTCTGCTGAACCTCAACAGCTCCAAGAATCTGTATGATAAAGCCACGTACAATACTGCAGACATGGTCCATAGAGTCCTCTCCAGGGGCTTCTCCGCTAACCGTGCACCATCTCCCTTGGGTGGCGGTGATATTAGGCAGGGATCTATTAAGGAAAAGAGGCTAATGGATCATATCATTAAACCTAGTAGAACAGAGAACCAGGAACTTGGGCTTATTAATGGAACCTTTCATCAGTTGGCTCCAATGTTCAAATCCAGCCTCCATTGAACCCTATAAAGGTCTGAGGCACATGGGTGCAGCAAGGGTATGTGTGTGTTGGCCAAGCTCACACTACTTTGCACCAACACCACAAAGCCACACCCATGTGTTTACCTTGAAGGGAGTGAGCCATTCCATTCAGTTGAATGGGACAACTTTGCAAACCATTGTAGGGACCGTGGCCATGTATTAGTCCTAGCGGTAAACCAAGGACTTTCAAGTTTCCAGGTATTCGGATGCTTTTGACACTTCAAATTAATTCAGTTCAGTGTCTGATCCAAAGCTGTT
The DNA here is from genome assembly GCA_007922155.1 of Mesoclemmys tuberculata. Classification (NCBI taxonomy): domain Eukaryota; kingdom Metazoa; phylum Chordata; order Testudines; family Chelidae; genus Mesoclemmys; species Mesoclemmys tuberculata. The sequence continues at coordinate 5,333,677 of ML675655.1, forward strand.
TTTCCCCCTCCTCCCTTCATTCTTGTACATTACATTTAACTCTTAAAAGTTTGAAACTGAAATGTGTTTTTACTGAAATATTTTTCCACCTGTCTCATACACACATGAAGCTCTTTTATATGAGGTTAGCTTATGGACATTGGGCTATGGAAGGGGGCTTGTTATTTTTGTAGCGTTGCTTTTAAACAGTTGACTAGCACATTAATTTGTTAGAAGTAGGCTTGGAAGAATTTTGATTTAAAAAAAAATAATTTCAACAGATAATGTTGATTTCTTCTTAAGCTTCTTATTGTTATCAATGTAAATGTTCAGTTACGGAAAATTATGAAGGGGCCAGACAGTGGTTTAATGACAACAGCCATTGAGATTCAAAAAATTAAAGATTTACAACTGTTAGAACACAAATTGTCAACATCACATGGCAAAGTAAATATTAGGGCTGTCAAATGATTAAAAATACAATCACAATTAATCACAATTTTAATCGCACTATTAAACAATAATTGAATACCAATTCAAATGCATTATACATTTTTTGGATGCTTTTCTATATTTTCATCTAATACAAGTACTGTAGTGCAATCTCTTTATCATGAAAGTGCAATTTACGAATGTCGAATTTTTTTAATTTATTTTTTTACATTTCCACACTCAAAGCCAAAACAACATAAAATGTTAGCCTATGAGTCAAACCATGAAGGGGCATACAAATGCTTAGCATATCTGGTACATAAATACCTGGCTATACTGGCCATAACAGTGCCATGCAAACTCCTGGTCTCACTTTCAGGTGACACTGTAAATAAGAAGTGGGCAACATTATCTCCTATAAAAGTAAACAAATTTGTTTGTCTTAGCAATTGGCTGGACAAGAAGTAGGACTGATTGGACTCCTATGAGGTGAATTGAAAAATACTATTTCTTTTATCTTTTTTACAGTGCAAATATTTGTAATAAAAATAATATAAAGTGAGCACTGTACACTTTGTATTCTGTGTTGTAATTGAAATTGATATATGAAAATGTAGGAAAAAAATCCAAAAATATTCATCATAAATTAAATTGGTATTCTATTATTGTTTAACAGTGCAATTAAAACTGCAATTAATCATGACTATTTTTTAATCTAGTTAATTTGCTTTGCAGTAATTGCATGCATTAACTGTGATTAATTGATAGCCCTAGTAAATATCCTTAAATCAAACTCCAATATGTCTCAAGTAGCATTTTTCTTATTATGACGCTTCGTAAATTTTTATCATCAACTATGGCAATATTTTTTCATTTGTTTACGTGTATGGTGAAATTGACACTTACCAACATTTACCAATAAAACTCTATTCCTTGTTAGCTGAGTTATAAATTTGTTCATGGAAGCTAAACCTGCACACCCTGGTTTGTTTATTGTAGGGTTGCTTAGGAACACCAGGCTGGGCAGTGGGGTTTGTTTACGTAAAGATGAACATGAGTGCAGGCCATTTTTTTTTTCCTTTTAGAATAGAAAAAAAAGAATTATATCTTTGGGGGGAAATGCATATAATAACCCCAGTGTGATGTCCCTTTAAGATAAGATACTTAAAACAATAAGAAAAAACTGGAAAGTGTAACTCTTTGAAGGCGCAAAAAAGGTAAAAGTCTCAGTCTTGGGACATATATGGGGCATAGCTTCATTGCTATAGTATGTGGAATGACTAATATCGACATTCCAGGAGCACAATTAACATCCTGCATTTTAATCCACGTGTAAATAAATGAGCCAGAAAAAGTGCTTGGGGGAACAATTCTTTATTTCTAAATGTCTGATGATAATTAGATTAGCACAAATTAAACCAAGAATAACTTCTAACTTCCCCATATCCATGGCTTCATCACATAGCCGTTATCCCCAGGAGCCGAGTATGTTTTAACTAGAACGATTAGGAGAGTCCGTAGTAATTAATTTTGGAAATCATGGCAGCCACCCCTTAGAAACAGGCCACAGTGGGAAGGTTGTGTTCAGAAAATGAAAATGATAAGGCCGCATTAAATGCTTCTGGTGGCAAAGAATATTAGCAGACCCTGGCTCCAGTCCTTCTAAAATGACTCTGAAAAAGCCCCATTAAATATGGAGCCTGTTCAAAATGATAAACTCAACCAGCTGCAAGCCTTTTCTCAGTCAGGAAGGTCTGCTTTCTAAATCCTCCCTAATTTAGCCAAAGCCGCCCATTGGCTTTGGATCAGAACCGTGCAACATGTTTGCAGCCAAGCAAGTCACTGAAGCAAGCATCCATGCCATCAAAGGATTAGATTGACCAATTAACTTAAACAAAATTCAGTTGCAAAAGCTCCACTCTCTTACTTTCTTTTCCTCCATTTCCTGGCCAAAGCACCCTTTAGTCTTCTCAGTTCACATATCCCTGTTCTGCTCAATTAGCTTTAAATCAAACATATGTGGAAGTCACATGGCTTCAGATTTTGTTACAGCTTGAAAGTTGGACATAGAGCTCTGTGCTGCTCAGCTCACTAACAAAAGGAGTCCCTTTGGTGTCATGATACATGCAGTCTCCAACCTACTGAAACAGGAGGTGTTTATTTAAAAAAAAATTATTGGCACAGACACACATGACTTTCCACAAAGCTCAAGTTCCAGCTTTGTCTCCCATGTTTACCAGGGACCATAACTTGTCTGGAACAGCATACAGAGACATCTGTCAGATGAATAATGTCCTGCAAATCCACACAGTACGGTTGGAATGTCACTGGGACTATTGCTGAAAGCAAGGTGAGCAAGATTTGGCCAAATGCTTGCTGAAAGTACTGCAACCTTCTGAATGAACCTGGCTCAGTTTTGAACAAAATCTTTGGTCAAATTGTGGTTTTCTGTCAAAATCAAGCCGAAAAAGAATTCAGTTTTACATGGCTTGGCACAATATAAATTAATAAATAAACCCCCAAACAAATCTATTCCCACCCTGGTTCATGCTAAGATTTTTGTTTGTTGTTTATTGGAACATAAAAACATTAGGTGAGGTGTACGCCTCACACAGCTAGAAACCAAATAAACAAATAGGACAAAGCCCTGGAGCAGTCGAAGCATCAAGTTCTGCCGGGGTCAAATCAATATGCTCCATATAATTTGAGATAATTCATCCTTGCACTGCAAAAACAACCCCGCCCCCCAGTTTATATAACTGATGAATTTGAGAGTATGTATCTGCTTCTGAGGCCTGATCCAAAGCCCACTGAATTCAACAGGAGTCTTTCCGCTGGTGTAGGATAAGGCCCTTGTTGCATAAGGGAGGCCAGGTGCCAGTAAATAACAGCAACCTGGGAAAAGGTGCACGCAAATCCCATCTATTCAGCTGTGGCTGGTGGGTCCCTCTTCACCAGGCTGCAGGAAATGAAGATTGGCAGCATATCAGATGTCTTCATTAACCAGCGATTTCCTCTATTTGTGGTGGTGAGCAGTCCCTGATAACCCTTGCAATCTTGTCAGTTTAATTTATTTACCGTTTGCCTCACCTGCCAGTCGAGAGTGAGCAAAAGGGGAATCCTCAGTGGGAAAGAAGTGAACGATGTCTGAATGAATGTGGGGAGGAGAGATGTGCCGGCCCAGAAAGTTCAATTAGAATGGAAATCACAATAAAGCCCACAGCTAGCTCCCATTGAAACACATATGTATTTTACTGAATCTCTCTGCTCATTGGGCAGAGGAAGGAATAGGTCTGAGCCTATTTTAGCATGGTCCCAATCTATGGTCCCAATCTTGCAATAGGATGTGGTGAAGTTCATATCATGATGTTAATTTACCAAAAATAAGAAGTTCCATAAATAATTACAAATCAGAAAATCCATTATCTGCCTTGGCAGTTAAACAATAATGTTACCTTAGACTTATCGAATGATCCCAAATACATACTAGGTCAAGGGCACGAAGGTGAATCGTCTTAGGGAAATGCCATGGACTCTTCGCTGTGGAATGGGGCTTGTTATTGAAGGTGTCAGTCACCACAATGAAAAACATGGAGTGTGTCCTTTTCAATCTAATTCATGCACAGAGTAAGCAACATTCAGCAATCTTATTTGTATTGCAGATGAAAGTAAATACCTCAAATCCAGCCTGTATTCCCAGCATTTACAACAGCTTATGAATTCATTTTAAAGCCACACTCAAGCACACGCAAACAGCCTGATTTTCAAAACTACGTGTACATACCGTTAAGTGCCAAATGAACACTCACAAACTGGGTATTTACACACACCAGTTGGATAGTGGCATGAACTCCTGGCCAGTTAAACACATGACTGAATTGTGAGTACTGTTGTGAATTTGTGGTAATTTTTCAAACTAAGTACCTAATTGTGTGAAAAATGTTGAAAATCAGGCCCCAAAAGCTTATAGAGATTTGACATCACTGCAGTGACTCCACCCCAGAGACGGATGCACTGCGTAAAGTGAACCTTTTATAAAGGATCCTAATATGTGATCACCTGAAGTAAAGCACCAAAACTTGTATCCAGGCCCTGAGATGTGACTTTCGATAGCAAACTTAGGCACCTGTATTGAACTGGAAAACAACCCTGTATTTGTAAAGCGCTTTCAATGCATGGTAAACCTTTATATAACCCAGCTATTGACAGTGGTTTCCGTGGGAGGTTTGCATGCATAAAACCCACAAGATCAAGCCTCATATTTTAATATGTTAGAGCAGGACTCCACAATGTCTCTAGGGTGACCAGATAGCAAAATCAGGACGGGGGTGGAGGGTAATAGGCAGCTATATAAGAAAAAGATCCAAATATCAAGGCTGTCCCTATAAAATCAGGACATTTGGTCACCCTAAATGCCCCCAACATTTGATATTTAGCAAGCTGTCCCAGAAAGTTTATCTTTGTAAACGTATCATTTTGGACCACCCGGTTTCTTGTTGAATGCTGGGATGGTTGCATTTAAAACTGGATTAAAATCAATGTTGATAGACTAATAGTAACACTTGCAAAAGCAATTTAACATGTTCAGCTCACCAGGGCATGGACTGTCTCTTCATCTGTGTTTGTACAGCACCTAGCAAAATGGAGCCCTGGTCCTGATCTGGGTCTTTTGGGACTGCCATAATATAAATGATATTAACAGGAGCCTGATCCTTTCCCTCCTGACTACACTGAGTGCAGGAAAAAGTCTTAAATGCGGTTTACAAGACTACAGGCCTGATTCTCCTATAACTTATGCCAATTTTACCCCGTTGCATTGTGACACTTGATTTGCCCTAGTATAAATGAGGAGAATCAGACCTTGTGTACCCCAAACCCTATTTTAATGAGTATTCTCTTGATGGGTCTTGATGTGCTATCTTAATAGATGGAGGACAATATCCTCCATCAGCAAAACAGAAGTGATTTCTGAATTAATTTAGATGTCCCTCTGCCTTGTATACCAGCTGGATATGGCAAGCTTGATCTTATCTGTGAACAGTTCTAGTGTCCCACAGGGACACTTAGCACTTTATAAACCTGTCAAGACCTTAAAGCTGATGACCATGAGGCTCTGCAACAAAACATTTTTAGTTTTGTAACCACACACACACACGCACAATCAGCATTCGTGGTTTTGCAAGTGAGGGGCTGTTGTTTTGTGCTGCAGTTTCATTTAGGAACAAGAAAAAAAGAAGGTGCTGCATGATTTATTTTAAAGCGTCCAAGCTGCTGCAAACTGCAGTGCTTTGGAAACATATTTGTATACATGGGAAACAGAGGATTGTCTCTAAACCCATCTGCATTTTTTCCCTACCCAAAACAGTCAGTATGTTTACAAGGTCTTATCTGGAGAGGTGCTGACTACATGCAACTCCTGTGGAAATCAGACACTTTCTAGTGCTTGGCGCTGGATCAGGTTGTCTTTAATTTTCAAATCACATTGTACTGCAGATTTTTTTCACCCACACACTTACGTGTGAAATGCTCATTTGTTTTCATTACTCTTATGAGGTGCTTCACAAAATGTTATTTTAAAATGAGTTATGCTGATTCATCATATGTTTGAGCTGATGGGTACCTTCTCTAACCTATCCGTACAGGGCATACAGACACTGTGCTTGTATATACAGACAACGATCCGCTGTGAAGAGTTCTGTGATAATGTCTGAAGACCTACTGTAAGTGAGCGCCTGTGTTTGTAGAGTGCCTAGCACAAGAGGGTTCTGGTCCATAACTGGGACACTTAGGTGCCGCTGCAATCCGGACAACAAACAATAAAAGGTCTGACCAGCATGAAACACAATGGTGGAATGAGAGCAATAAGGATAGCAGAAGAGGTGATTACCATCAATAATAATAAACATCCAGAAAGTGTGCAACAAAGAAGACATCCAGCAAGTGGTAATAACCCCAGAACAGAGGGTTTCTGAAAGCAAGGATCCGATCTTGAATCTTCCAAGGTCAGAAATCCCATTGAAGTCAATGGAGTGTTGCTGATCTGCACCAATTGAGGATCTAATCTGTACTGCATGCAGGCTCTCAGACCATTCAGAGGGGGATGCAAATGTAACTGAAATACATTTACATCCACTGGGCTATTCTCTCTAAGCTGACACACCTCGGCACGGTATCTGAAACACCATATTATGCTGTGGATTTTTTTTTTTTGAAGCTGAACCCCCCACTGAAATCAATGATCTGGCCCATTGAGATTGTTTCACACTTAACTGGGCCCTGTTTGTTGTTGTTCTCCCCTCCATCCCCCCAACTCTCTGCCAGGTTTCTTTCCACATGGCAATTCTCTCAACCCAACAAGTCACCATCTGATTAAATCTCTGCCGTTTGGGGCCCATGGGGATTATAACATGACTGCGGCAGGTCCCAGCCATTCTCTGCAGCCCGGCACGTTGATGCTTCATTAAACACCAAATTGTTACATTAATTCTAACTGCTCTGTAGAGATGTAACTGTCAGGAATGATTTACTCCCTTCCAGCTGACTGGGAGACTTTTACAAGCTTCTCCATAAGAGCTGGAAGAGACCATGGTATGGGCAGGTGTGGTCATTAGTATTAGTGCATTCAGTATGGTGACAGCAGCAAGTGGCTTTAACCTCCCCTGTGAGATGGGGAATTCTCCAGTCCACCAGGGAAGAATAATAGCTGCTTAGACAGAAGTTTATCTATCGTGTGGGCTCTGTATTACAAGTCGCTATAAGAGCTGCTGTTAAAATACTGACTATTTTCTCTAATGCTTGGTGAACTTGAATTTCACATGATCTCACCATCTTCACTGTATGAGGCAAACCCTTTTTTTTGCTAACGCTGCAGAAGAAGACGAATCCATTTAATTTAAGTGTGAGAAAACATGCCTGGTTCGTCATGACTAAGGGAGCAATTTGTTAGTTCTCAAATGTATTTTCTCCAAAATGGATTTTAGCTGATCATCATCGCAGGATGAAGCTTTACAGAGAAAGCAAAGATTTTAATGCCGCAAACATAACAAATTGTTCAAACCACCAGCAAGAACAAAAAATTGTCAGGTCCCCATTCTACATTATTGTATTATCTACCCTGACTAAAAAAAAAAATTATTTTCAGAGCCTCTGAATTAATTTAAAGCTCATGTTTTCATATTCCTGGCTTGCCAGCTTAGTGATGTATGCCCCTTGCAGAATCATGCCTATAAAAATGCTAAGCCTGGCTAATTAGGTCTTTATTTTTCGACTCGTTTGAAGGTGGTTCCATTTTAAAAAGACAATTCAAGAATTAAAACAAGAATGTTGGTAAACAGTCTAAATGCCTTTCTTGTTAGACTCCAATAGAGGCACATTTAAATACCTATCCCTGTGAGATTTGACTGGTCCAGGGACAGAATTGTGGGACAGAATACATATTTGAACACCATTTCTACAAAATTGTGTATTATGTGCACAGAGGTACATGTGTACCCATGAAGCCCAGGTTCGTACCCTGAATAGCCAGTTTCTCAAGGTGTACAGTTCTCTGTACTTGGCTCTTATAAAGTGCTTTTCATCCATAGATTGCAAAGTGCTGATTAACATAGGTCAGTGACCGAGATAGGTCTTCCTAGGTACACACACACTATTTGCAGGCTAAAATTTTGCTCTCTCTGCAGGCAGAGAAATTCCATCCAGGTCAATATCAGCACATGTGAGGGAGACCAGAATGGCAGAGTGCAGATCCACAGATTCAATTATATATTGAAATAGGGGCCGCCATTCATTAGACAAATTGAAAATAAAATATGACAAAAGGCCTGAGGGATTCTTCAGAGAAAAACAAAGGAGTTAAAAACATCAGAAAAATGAAGAATTATATGGAGATGAATGTATTCTGCATACAGTGCGTACACACATTTGTATGCACATGAATATTATAGAGAGGGGAGGACGTATGGTCCTATATAGATAACTACAGAACCATACATCCTCCTCTCTATATAATATTCATGTGCATACAAATGTGGTGTGTGCGCACTATAAGCAGAATACATTCATCTCCAGAATCTGAGGAATATATTAAAATCCAGATGATTGGCCCAATCATAGAACCCTAGGACTGGAAGGGACCTCAAGAGGCCTTCTAATCTAGTGCTCTGCACTCAAAGCAGGATCAAGCATTATCTAGACCGTCCACTGTGCTGCTTTCTCAAACCCAACTCCTGTGAACAACTCTCTTGCCAAGGGTGGTTTTGAATGAGTAAATCTGGCAGGGCTGGGCCCTATGGACAAAATCTCTGTGGCAATGGCCAACGGTAGTGCCTGTCAAGGGCACTGGAGGAAATTCTCTCCCTGCAGGTCACCGAGTGGCTGACGTGCTGATCAGTGGGGGCTTCTTTAGCCTTGCTGTTGAAGTAGACCCCACACATTGCGTGGAGGACCAGAGCATCCATGGGATGGCTCTTTCCTAGCATCCCTTTGCTCTGGTCCTATGGGAAGGCAGTCCAAGCCATGCAGTGCCTCCCAAATTCTGTCCCCATTGCCCCATGGACTGGAGCCTCAACATTTACAGAGTGCAGGGGAGAACAGAATGTAGCTCACATGCCTGTTCCAACCATAAAGAGGAATGAATGTCCTGAAATCCAGCACCAAGAGAATCTGTCTATTCAGGGTCTGAACCTGGGCTTCATTCAGCACTGGCTGATGAGCTCTGGAGTTCACCTAGAGGTCTGCCTGGTGCAACGTGAAACCACCCCCTTGCCCTATTGTTTCCCCAGATTGTTCTGTACAGAGTCTGCATGTCCACATGGGACTGTTTCTACTGCTCTGTTTACATTTGGTTGGGTTGTCAAGATTTACTTCCCTTAGAAACTACCCAATGGGAGATCTGGGGGGGATTAGCAGCATTTCTGATCTGTCAGTCACCGGTTTTCTTCCGTTCTTTTCCACGTGCATCAGGTTACCCACCTGCTCCTTGGAGACGCAGGGTATTGCTGTTGCAGCTCTTTCAGCTGGAATAAATAGATTACAGACTTTAGCTGACTCCCATTTAGGAACTAACCAGACAACGTTTAACAATAAGACTGTTTATAAATTTTAATGGCACAAGTGCATTTCCCTCCTAGATCTTAGAGCAGAAAATGTGACTAGATTTTGAAATGTGGGAAACAGATTTTGAAGACAGGGGAAAGGAAGTAGGGGTCCATTCCTGCCATTTCACACACCCAGAACTCCCAGGGACTTCCAGGTTGTGCAAGGAGCATGAGATAAGGCCGCAAAGGTGTGTTAAAAGGCAGATATAAGGTTTTCCCCACTGAAAATACAGTAGGTTTTCTGTCTCCTAGTCCATACATTTCCTCTAAGGTGGACTGAAAAAGTCAGGCATACTTTAAAGTAGTATTTTATGATAGTAGGCTGTCAATTAGAGGTGGATCTTAGAACTGATTTCTAGACCTGGTCAAAATTTTCCACAAACTTTTTGCCGCGCTCTCCAGCTTAGTGAACATTTAATTATTTATATGTAGTGGATCAGAGCCAACAGGAGACATCAGCTGTATAACTCGATAGCCTGGTGGTTACAGCACTCTTGAGATAGAGGAAAGACTTGAAGCTCAGTCTCCTATATCCGTGTAGGACCCGGCCACCTGGCTATTTGCTATCCTGGGAGAGAGAGAAAACGAAGGTCTTATTTCATTCCACATTCAACTGAAAACAAATTTTAAAACCTGGAAACGTTTCATGAAACGGAACGGTTGTTGCCTGATCAACCCCACTGATTTCATAGTGGAAGGTCAAACTCTTGAAGAGTGTAAGTGCTGCTACATATCAAGGGGAACAAAGAAATACCTGAAATATTTGCATCATGCTAGACTTCCGATCAGTTTTTCAGCGTTGGCTAGATACTGTACAAGGGGCCTTTCAGTGTGCTCAGAATGTCATTGCGTTTGCGGAGTAAAGGCTTCAGGACTGGAGTTCACCAGTACCCGGCCTTCAGCGATGTTCTGCCTGGGTATGTCAGCAATGAATTAGGCCCAGTGTCTAAGTTACGACTGCAGAATCTGACACCTGGTTAGCGGGCAAGTCTTAGGGAAATGCATGTGATTTTCAAAGAGAAGTTAAAATGAATTGCTGTCTTTAATCCTGAAAATGCATTTAGAAATGTTGGTATAGGGCTCAGACGAGTGAGGATAGATGGCCCCAAGGGTCAGTGTGCTGATCTGAGACCTGGGTCACGTTCCTTCTCCACCACAGACTTCCTGTGCGACTTTGGGCAACTCACTTAGCCTCTGTGTGCCTCAGTTCCTCATCTGTATAATGGGGATAATAACACTACCGTGCCCTCACAGGGATGTTGGGAGGAGAGAGACATTAAAAAGCTTGGGTGTGCTCTGATACAGCAGTAATGGGGGCATATAAGTACCTGGGGCCAAATGTACACCTATAACTGGTCCAGCATAATCACTAATCAGTATAATCACTATCTGCATGTGCTCACTATATGTCTCACTACATATTCTTCCCTTTCCTTTATAGTTTGGTCACAAAGGACACTTCATGGTGGAACTTACTTGCTTTATGAAATTGATGTGAAAGCACCCATTTAATCTAGGGGTTGCCTATGATGTAGCATCCTGTCCGCCACTTCTACAACAGGCAGAATACACATTAGATTTGCTTAATCTATGTGAAGAGCTGCCTCCAGCAGGTGTTTAATATTTAGAGTTCTTGAAGGATTGGGCCTACAAGGCTGGTGGAGAGCACAAAACAAAGGGAAAGTGGGAGACTGCATTTCTTCTCTTCAGTAACTAAACTAATATGTGTATTGATTTCAGTGGGAACTCCGGCCATGAGGTGGACCTGGTCAAAAACGCCCATGATTTTTTGTGGGAAATTTTGAAGAATGTTTTCTGCGTTTCCCACAAAAGTGTTTCGATTCTTTTAGTTTCTGAAACCAGTTTTTCATAAAAACATCCAAGAACCAGAAAATATCAAGCTTGTCCAGGAGAATGTTTGTTTTTGTTGAAAAGCCCTTTTTATTTCCCTCAGAAAAAATTCAGAGGGAAAAAAAATGGTTTGACAAAAATCAACATTGACCAACTGTGGTGTGAGGGTTCGCAGGATTACATGGGAAAAGAACAGAAAAGGAGTTTCTCTTGTTAAATAATTGAGTGAAATTCTGAAACTAACCTTTTAAAATCCCCATAATTTTCAAAGAGTGGCAGAAAAATGTCAATTTTCTGGTTAACTCAATTCTCTGAAAGATTAGCTACGGCCCAGTAGCTAAAGATGTTGCCTTACAACTTAGCTATCAGACTGCAGTCCAGAAAAAGTCCTGGCTGCTGATTTCATTCATGTTGATTCCACCCTGGATAGCTTAAAAACCAGAGTGAAAGCCTGAAATCTTAGCTGCATGAAACAAAATTGTATCATATCTGAAAAATTACCCCCCAGCAAGGATACATGATGATTCACCGCCCTCCCTTAGAAAATAAACCTATTATAGGCATAGTTTTACAGATACTCCTCACATAAATAGTCATTGATTTCATGTAGTAAGATTTCTGTCTGCCCCAAAGTATTTTTTTTTAATTTCAGTGGGAATCATAAGAGTATGGACTGTGACTGGTGCGTGGGTTGCAGGATTCAGTCCTTGTTTAGGTGAGACATGCGATGGGAGCATCTTTCTTATTGTTACCCTACAATTTCTGTAATTTTCCTATATAAAAAAATAGATCCATAATTTGAAGGTTAGTTCTCTGGAATCCACAGCTGTAACATGATTCTTAGAAAGTTCCTGGCCACTAATACCGGTCACTGTAGGCACGGATTTTTTTTTTACAGATGATAATTGTGAGCAAAAAAATAGATGCAGTTTTTAAAAAAATTAAATGTAACCTTAAAGGGAGAAGGGAGGGGAATATCAGAGGTGCTAGGACAACACCAATGACAAGCAAGTACTATGCAAGTGTGAGGTGTCACATTCAACATGTCAGCTGGCAGAGTCCCAAATGACCAGTGTTACTGGGACCTGCTGATAAAAGATGCCCACTTTCTAAAGAGCCATTGTTCTCATTTCCATGTGAAAGAGAAGCTTCCTGCTAGGTGGGGGAGTGAAGAGCTTTGAACAGACACATTTGAACGTTCATGCTTTTGTCTTAAATCATAAGATAACAATGATGATAAAGGTAAACAGCTGATCCCGGATGAAAATGAAGGCCTAGAATGTAGCCACCTAAAGTGAGACGCGTGGGCCCTGACCTGGCAGTGATGGGCACGCTGGAGTCAATGGAGCTACTCGCACGAGTTCACTTGCCCAGCCATGTTCAGAAAAAGCACGTCAGCATGTGATTTCAATGGGATTAACCCCACAGGTAAAGGTAAGCGTGTGCTTCGGTGCTTTGCTGGAGTCAGAGTCCCATTCTTGGAGTACCACGCTGTACAGCTCTCGCTGAAGTGAGCATCTCTAAACATCGAGTCTTATTTACTTGCCTAAATATAGACGTGGGTGCCTAAACCTCAGCACTCAAATTTGAACACTTGGAGGGAGACTTTCAATGGCACAAAGGGCAGTGAGGCACCCAATTCTCATGGAGGGTCAGTGGGGGTTGGGCACTCAACTCCCATTTGCACCTTTCAAAATCTCCCCCTTTTGTTTTTCAATCTTGATGTAGAAACCTAAATAAAAGAGGCCTTGATCTGCATTGAGGTGCCTAATCTTAGGCATCTACATTTGAAAATTGTGGCTTGGAGGAGGGAAAAATAGGTTAACTCTCCTTCACCCTTTCTCAGATTACTCTATTAAACATCCTCACATGGCCTCCATTGTTTAATTTATGGACTTCATAGTCTCAAGGTACTGAATGTGTTGCCAAAGACTAACTGGAATCACAAACCCTCTGCATTATTGGGTATTTCTTCACATATCTTGAATGCTAAAAAATAATCCTAGTTTGCCGACAATGGCTGTCAGTCTTCAAAGAATATGCAATCATTTAACAATAACGGTTACACCCCCCCAAGTGGGAGCACTTTTGAAGATAATGACACTTCTCACGTACTTAAAGTGAAGCAAGTGTTTAAGTGCTTCACTGAATCAGGACCTCAAGTCTTCAGGGGCTTTTAAAAATTATGTTAAAGATATTTTCCCAGATTGGTGCTTTTAGTGTGAATTTAGCAAAAGACTTATTTAAACTTTAGCTGACAAATTTATTTGAAGTTGTAAAGCATTTGATCATCAGAGAGAAAGAGAATATAAATAAGACACTGGACATACACAGTCTACAGTTAATTCAATATTCAATTTTACAGGTAACAGTATACATATTGTTTTGCCTTTCTTCACAATCAGCTTTCACTATGTCTGCTGTGAAATACACAAATGCATAAAATGGAGAAAGTGTAGTGGTGGTAAACATAAGTACGCTCAGAGGGACTCCCTCCCAACAACATATGAAGAATAGTTGTAACTAAACCAAGCCTAACGAAGTGTTGAGACAGTATTTGGCAACAAGACATTAGGTGCAACTTTGAAAAGCTTTGCAATAAAGTTGTCATAGAGGAATCAGTAAAGAAAAAATGTAAGTTTAAGAATCCAGACTGACCAATAGTTCTGGACAAGAGCTTTCTTGACCCTGTTGGAAAAGAGTGGCTATTTGATAATAAATACATCAATTCACAGTTCAATGTTTATATGGAAAGAATAAAGCTAGCAATCTAGGAATGAAAAAGGTGACAAGCCAAGTTAACATATGATCCTCAGAGTACAAAGGAAAATGTGATTATTAATAAATGATTGGCATATTAAAGACCATTTAAATTTAGAAAAGCAACTATAAATTCAAAATTAAAACAAAAAAGCTTTACCTTGTCACTGCTATTTTATTAACCTGTTGGAAGAACAGAGAAATAGGTACGTGGTTTTCTACCATGAATTTGTGAAGAGATTATTCATTGTTCACATTTCTCCTGTAGAAATATAGACATTGTCATTTCTTTTACAGTGGATGAGATCTTTATTTTTAAAAAAGCTTGAGGGGCTGGTAAGTGATGAAGTAAGTCCGAGCTTCGGAGAATGACCTGACAACAGATAACAAAATACGTTGTCAGCTCTGTAAAGCACAAGTCTTGGTGTTCTGTAAAACTACAATGATCAGTTTCACTTGGGCTTTTCTTAAGCTGGTCGCTCTGACATGAGTCCTTCGTCAATTGTCTTATGTCAACCCACAGCTGGCCTGCTCCTCAGTAGCTCAGAAAGAAATTAGCCTTTCTTTCTCCATGTAACTATCTTACTTTTTCCTCAGAAGTCCCTTTTTGCCCCATATTTCATTCTCATCAGTAGATGACGCTTAGTAGCCGTAAGTCTCTTCTCCACATTGTGGTGGGCCCTGTATCAAAACTGGGCATGATCAACTTCATCTAGCCAGGAGGCAGGGCTGGCAGGGAAGTCTGGATACCCTCCACTGCTCCCTGTGGAGAGATCAGAACTGGGTCCATTCCCACCTAAGACTCTCATTGGCTGGGACACACCTTGTCCACCTTGAGCCATGATGCCCAAACCATTGTCTGGATAAACCAAGCTTGAAATTAAAGGCTGGTGGCCTGGCAATGCCTGCAGAGAAGCTGGTGATTGGGGTATCCCATAGGGGCTGTTGGATCTGAGGTCGTGGTACTGGTCCTGAGTGGGAATGCCACTGTGTTCCAAAGAGAAGCTCCCGTTGGTCCCAGCTTGTCTCCCCAAAGCAGGAGAAGCTTCATTTAGGTTGCTGTAAATCCCATTGGAATGACTCATTTCTGACATAGAGGGCTCATCTGAAAGGGAAACAGGGACGTGATTTATTGGGAAAGCAAACTAGCTAGAGACAATCTGACCAGAAACCTTGAATGGGGATAGACATAGATAAAGATAGAGAGGAGTTGTATGTTTTGCACAGCTTTTCAATGCTATAATGATCTTGACACATTAATTCCTTATTATCTCTGTTTTCTATCTAGGACTGATCTCAGCGAAGTCAATGGGATCTTTTTCTTATCACAGGGGCAGGCGTCTAATTCACCTGGGCTTTTAAAAACTGGTACGAAATATAGATACTAAGAAATAATCTTATTTTAAAAAAGATCTTTTAAGGGAAAAGTGAGTCTAGGCTTTTGAGATCTGCCTCTTTCTATTGTTCTGTGTTCCTTTATTATTGTTAATTATTGCCTCATTAATTATATTTATCTCTGTTTTCACTATTGTTTCAGGAGCTACCATGATACTCACTGATAAAAGGGAATGACTGGATGAAAACTATCCATTACTCAGGAAAAGGAATTAAAATTGCAATGGTTTGGGAGTGATCAGAAACAGGTTAATAGAGTATATATTCGAACCACTTACAAAACCACTTTTGAAAATGAAAAATATTTTTCTAGTTGCTAGCAAAATGATATGCATTTATTGGACCCTTTATAAAAACAGAGAACTGCTCTTATCCAGGATACCTGGTGGATATATTAAACTTACCAATAACTGTGTTTAATACTTTTAGCTACTGTGTAATGGAATATTCATACTGAGCAATGCTGCTGCATAAGATGATGTCAGAGCAGGCATGAAAATCAGATACAATGTTAGGGAATCAATAGACATGCAGAAATTGAAAACAAATCTATACTTAAAGCTGGTTAAACATTACTCATGTGAAGAGTTTTCCATTGGAAAATGCTGTTTTGACAAAACCAACATTTTTCACACAATCATGTTGATTTCAATAAAATTTCATTTTGGAGAAACTGTAAAAAAAACCAAACCATTTTGAAAATGTCAGAACATCACGTTTCAACATTTTCAGGCTGATGTTTTTGGCTCAAAGCTACTTTTGTCACTGTGAGGTTCTTGAGCTCTGTGATTATAGGGGCTTCTGCCTTATATTGGCAGAAGGCACTAGATCAGAGGTATTTGTTATCTGATTGCAGTGCTAAGAAATGCCATGAAAAAGAGGGGCCCATGGTACTGAGCGGTCACTGAACAACGGAATGAGACTTTTGAAGTCAAGGAGAACTACTCATGCTTAAAGCTAAGCACGTGCTTTATTGAATCGAGCCTGAGGGCTCAGATGACAGAATGACATTTCTCCTCCAAAGAGAGAGCCTATGAGAGAAACAGACCAAAACAAGGAGATGAAATAAAAATACCCACAGAATAACTGAGTATGAAATAACCCCCACCCCCAAATTATTGAAATAAAAACACTTCCAGGACATAAATCATGGAAAATGAACACCCCAGAAACAACTAGATGGGATGAAGAAACTTGCCCATCAATATCTGCTGTGTAAACATTCTGATCAGTCGTTCTGGACTTTTTGCTTGTAAATCTTTACAAATGACAAAGTTCCTCTAAGAAAAGTGTTCTTCTTATGTCAAAGGTCACTTGCCCATATAACTCCCAGGGACAATTCTTTGTGTTTTTCCTTTTGATGGCTTCAGGTGTGACACCACAGACACCATTTTAAAAAGAATAGCTTCCAACTTTAGTTTCTCCAATGCAATTGAGTCCAAATTGTCTTCTGCCCTGTGGAATTTGAAATCACTCCCTGCAATTACCATTGAGATAAGTTACTTAGCAGAATGCAGACTCAGTGCTGCGTTGCTCCAGTTCTTGCTGACACCTATTTGTGTTTATGTTCCTAGTTTAATGCACCTGTGTGGGACATTTATTTTCTTTGATTTTATGGCAGGAAACGCTTAGCAAGCAAATGACATTTAAAGAACAAAATGAACTTTTGATGCAAAAGCAATAGCTTTGCTTGGAAGAAGGTGGGGTGAAAAATGCACTTGGGGTGAAACTGGCCCCCGTCCAAATCAGCATGCGGCCTATGCACCTCTGAAGTCTCCCTGAAGCCTTGAATTACACTCCTGTGATCTCCGCAGAAAACGATAATGGCCCCCAGCACTTGCACCTCCTTCCGCTTACCTGTAAAGGAGACCTCAGCATCGCTATCTGCACCTTCCTCCTGGATACTGTCCTTGTCAGATTTTGAATTCCCCCTGGATCTTTTCATATTCCTAAAGTACTGGCCCCATCTCTGCCTCCCTGCATCTTTCTTTAGTCTTTTTTCCTTGGCCCTTCTGTTCTGGAACCACACCTGCCAAACAAAACAAAGGAGGTTAAAAGAACAACTCGAGAAGTTTGCAGTTACCTAAAGAAACCTACTGAGGGTGAGGGAGAGGGGAGGCTTGACAACAATTCTAAAATGTTCACCAAATGTCATTTTTTATATAAAATTGGTTTTTAATTAAATGCCTTATTTCAATGGAAAAACCTCTTCCTAGGGAAAAGCATCTCCACCAACTCTTCAAGCTATTCATTGCACATGGGAGTAGCACTGCATTTGCAGACAGCCCCACTGCGACAAGGGAAGTCCCTGTGGATGGGAGCATTGGAGAACCAGAATCTTTGACTAGCTAGAAGCCGAGATCAGGCCCAAATATTAGGACTGCACCAAAAAATGGAGGGGAAATAGCAAAACTGTCATTTTAATGTTATTTCAAGGTTTGTTTTCCTTTATCAAAACTCAAAATGTTGATGTCTTCGTTGTTTACATTCCCAAATATGAATCATTTTGGCCAGCTTTAGAATTGGTGTTTTTCAGAAAACAAGGGGGGGGAGAATTGTGTGTGCGCGGGTATGGCGGGATCTGCAAAAATTGTGTGTGTTTTTTTAACTCCCAGGTGTTTTATTATAAACATAAATATCCAAATTTGGAGCATTTCACCCAACTGTAACAAATACGCTCTGAGAAATCTGTGTGTGGGCGCCAGTGTCTGTCTGTCTGCAAAGCATCCCCATGAGAAATGCGTTAGGCTAGTCCAGGGGCAATAATCTTTTGGGGACCCCAATCTGAAAGTGCTGTGATGGGTCTCTCGGCCCAGAGATGGCCCCCACAAGCTAACTGCTTACCGTGAAAAGACAGCCTCTTTTCTTGATCCGGCCTGCCCCGAGCCAAGCGGAGTGTGGCCTCATTGGCTGATTGGGGCTGGGGTGAGCGCCCCTGGATTTCCTAGGAGGCAGGAGACCCTGCCTGGCATGCTCTTGCTGACTCGTCTCACCTGTACCACTCTCATGTCCAGCCCGGTCTCTGAGGACAGCTGCTCTCTCACGTGCCGTGCGGGTTTGGGGGAGTTGTTGTAGGCGTTTTTCAGGGTCTCCAGCTGCTTGGCTGTGATGGTGGTGCGGGGGCGCTTGGCTGTAGACTCCGCCTCTGCAAAGGGAACACAAAGCGCGTTACCGGCCGAGCGCGGGGGCCACAGCCGCGTTCAGAACGGCTCGGCCTTGAGACCCTGGAGCCGGGCTTGGCCCCGCGGTGCGCTGCGTTTAAGGGCCAGGCGCTGTCCACACTGAGAACGAAAGTGACTTTGATTCCCTGGGGTGAGGCGCTTATTTTCCAGCCTTAGGTTAGCGCAGGAGCGATTAAACTGGATCTTATTCACCCGACAGAAATAAAAGCCGGCTCTAGCGAGGGGGTAAGCGAGGGCTGAATGGAAAAGCAGGCGCCGAACGGTCTGGGGTCTAACACGTTACTGGCGATCACATTAACCTGGCCAAGCCAGCTGGCCCGCAACCTGGCGTGTGTCTGCACGACACGTGGCTGAAGCGTTTCCTGAGGCTGAATAAACCCTCTCCCCGTCTACACTCCGGCGAGTCGCGCTTAGCCCCACATATACTCAAAGGGAGAGATGTTTCACGCCGCTTCGCGCCACCCACATCTGTGCCAAACCGCTTTCCCAGAGCGCCGGGAAATCTGCTCCCACGCCGCACCTTGGACTCGAGCAAGAGCCCAAACCGGAGCTGGTTTGCACCGTTTCCCACGGCGCGGCGTCCCTTTCAGCAACCGCGCGCCTCGGTACCTCGCCAGCGCTCAGAGGTGTCTGGCTTCGGCGGGGTTTGCAGCCAGGGCGCAGGGGGGATACGGAGGGGCAGCTACCGCGGCGGGGAGCTGGGCAATTGACACCACTCCATGCACCACAAACCGGAGCGGGGCCTGTCGTTACCCGCTGCCTGGAAATCCGGGACGCTGGTGCGCTTGTCTGCGCGCCCCACGGTCGGGCTGTGACTTCCCCAGCTCCCTGGGCTCCTTCGGTCGGGAGCAGGTGGGAGCTCAGCAGGGATTTCCAGAACCGGGTCTGACTCCGGAGTGTGCAGATCCCGCCAGCTCCCGACGCGGAGCGAGGCGAGCGCCAGTGTCCCAGCCCCAGCTCTGCTCCCTCGGGCAGGACTCCCGCAAGAGAACAGCCCTTTGCCTGGGGCTGGCCCCTCTCCCCCCAAACCACAGGCCAGACACAAACCACAGACCCCCCTTTTCGAGCTGACCCAGGCCCTCGCGTTCGTCCGCCGCCGGGCGCGCCTTGGCACGGAGGGTCTCCTTGGCGCAGGACAGGAGAGAAGCGGCGAGGGCCACCTCCCTGCTCTGCTGCCTGGGGAGACGAGCGACACCTCCCCGCGCAGCGCAGGGGTGAAACCCCCCAAGGAGGCGCACGGCGCAGGACGAAGCTGCACCCACGCCTCTGGCCCGGACCCCTGCTCTCCCTTACTGGACCGCGCGGGATTTGCCCCCTGGCAGGGGCAGGGAAGCGGGGATCTCCCCGATCCCCCCAGCGCGGGGCCCGCGGTCCCGGTTACCTCGCTGCTTGGCGGTCTCGTAGTCCGCCTTGCAGACCAGCCGGCTGTCCTCCATCAGGTAGAACTCGTCCCCCGTGGCCAGCTGCCTTTTGCACACGACGCAGGAGAAGCAGTGCAGGTGGTAGACGAAATCCTGGGCCCTCCGCACCACCTGGGTCGGGGGGATCCCCTGCTGACAGGCCGCGCATTTCGTCCCGAACCGCCTGTTTCAAGCAAGCCCAGAGTCAGCCCGCGAGGGGCCCCGCAGCGCCCGGCCCAGGGAGATGCCCGACGGCGGGAGCAGGGGCCGGGCCGGCTGAAGTGGGGTTCGCAGGGGGTTCAGCCCAGCGCACCCCTGCCTGCAGCTTCTGGGGGGGCAGGGGGGCTGCTGCCCACGTGGCCATAAAGTTGGGGGGAAGCCCGCAGATTTCTGCGGGGCGCTGCACCCCTGGGCGCCCAGCGGCTGCTGGAGCCGGGGTTTCTCCCGCTTGCAGCGGGGTCCGCCCTGCCTGGCGGCTCCCAGGTTGCAGGTGCCTGCGGATGAGGCGCTGCGCCCCGACCCCGTGCGATGAGCGAGGCCTCGGGGGCCCCTCAGCGGTGCGGTGTCCTAGGGGCTCCTGGCGGGGGATAACGCAGCATCCCGCCGCGGGCAAGGGGGGAAACCAGCAGGCTCCAGCCCCGGTGTCCGCACAGGGCCTTGGACCTTGGGCATGTGGCAAGACACAGATGGGGGCCCAGAGAGCCCCTGGGGCTGCGGGGAGACCCAGCGCCGCTGCGAGCCAGCCTGGATCCGTGTGACAGCCCCCGCTAGCGTGGGGGCCCCGATCCCGCCGGATCGTTCGGCCTGTCTGAGGCCATTAGCCTTGGACTCCCCCCCGCCCTGTTTTTAGATCGCCACCATTTCGGGGAGGGCCCCAGCACCCCTAGCCCACTCCGGGTCTCCCGGCTGGGGGCTGCTCCCCCGGGTCCGCTGGCATCGCGGGTCTGATTTTACGGGGGGCGGTGTCTGGGGCAGGCCACGGAGGAAAGGACTCGCTCCTCTTGGCTTTGGGATGCACCGTCTGGAAACCAGCTACCCCCCCCGAACCCCCCCCCGCGGAACAAGCGCTGGCCTCGGGACTGGCCAGACCGATTTCAAAGGGCAGATGCGAGCCCTGTTGTGCCCATCGCCCCTGCGATCAGGCCTTGGACAGACAGACGGGGGGTGGGGGCCTTGGACAGACAGACGGGGAGGAGGGGGCCTTGGACAGACAGACGGGGGTGGGGGCCTTGGACAGACAGACGGGGGGGTTCGTCTTCTCCTCGTTTTTCCTATTAGCCGCACAAGCGGGGACATCGCAAGTGAAAACCAAGGTAAACCCCGAAGGCCCCAGCTCAGCCTTAGCCTGGCTCTTTCCCCCCGGCTGTCCTGACACCGAGCCTTGCTTCTGCGGGGGGGTTTGTGCTGGGCGCTGCGGTCCCGGCCCAGCCCAAACCCTGCCAGCGGCGGCGGTGCAAATCCGGCTGAGATGCGCGTTTCCCCTCGGTTACTGCATCGCTTTTACTGAAATCCATTGGGGGGGGCAGGGATCTCCCCCCCCCGCCCCCCGGCCCCCAGCCCCTTTCACTGAACTCATCGCTTTTAATCCCCTCTGATCTGCCCTGGATTCGCCTGGCCCTTTCCCGCAGGGAGCCGGTTCTCGGGTTCTCCGCGGGGCCGGGCTCTGCGAGGGGGGGACGCCTGGAGCCCGAAGAAGTCGGTGGGGTATTGAAGGGCGGGGCCCTGTCCACTCAGAGCGGGGCAGAGCCGTGCTCGGGTCCAAGCCTCTCGCAGAGGGGCAAAGCAATCGTCCATGCAGCCCTCCTTGCCCTGCTTCTGCAGCCGCCCCCGCCCCCAGGCCTGCTCGCCGTGGTCTGACTTACTTGAAGAAGTCCTCTTTGCAGTAGACGCTGTCCCCTCTGCTGAAGCATTTCTCAGCCAGCTGGGTCTGGCAGTCGCTGCACTTCAGGCATTTGCTGTGCCAGTGCCTGTCCAAGACCTTCAGGATGAACCTGTCCACAATGTGCTGGTTGCAGCCTGCGCACAGAGGGATTTCTGGGGGGGGGGAATAAAAGACATAAATACGTGGTTTAATGTCTCACTTCTAAAGCAACTTCCCTTTGCAATGGGAAGGCTCCATCCTTAGAGATTTGTAGGGCCCGGCTTGAAAAAGCCCTAGCTGGGGTGATTTAATGGGGGTCGGTGCTGCTTTGAGCAGGGGGTCGGACTAGATACCTCCTGAGGTCCCTTCTAAACCTCATCTTCTATGGTCCTAAGAGCTCTGGCGGGTCCAGAGCCCCCGGGGCAATTGCTTGGTATTAGAGAAACAAGGACCAACTTCTGCTCTGGAATGAGACAAGATCTGGAGTTCACACAGAGTTCTTCGTCAGGTCCGATCCAATAACAGATCTCCCCCCCACACACACACACACCTTGTCTCTAATATCCTGGGACCAACAGGCTGTAGCAACGATTTCATGGGGTTCCCATTTGGACAGGATAAATCACAAATCGCGCGTTGTTGACGAAAAGCACATCACCGTTAATCAATATTAAAAAGAGAGACAGGAAAGCCCACAAATTAGATCATGTCCCGTCCACGCTGTTTTTAAAAAATTACAAATGCAATTAATGTGCGTGGGGAAAGGGGGGCGGGGTTTAAATGCTGGGGTTTATTATTCAAGAACCAAAATCGTGGCAAGTGCCATTTAAGAATAAATACCCAGGGAGAGATCAGACTAGAAAGGGGCTCAAATGCCTCCGGGGAGCTGCGATTCATTCTGATTTTTCTTATTTCAGGAGGAAAAAGAAACGCCAGATTATTTCTGAATTGACAGCTGGTTTAGACAGTTGCCTGGGAAGCTGTATTTTGGAAGTATAAGGTACAGATCGCGTACAATATCTATAAATTTAAAATAAAAATGTCCATTGCAAAGTGGAATGGCTTTGAAATGTGCCCCTCGGAGGGCTGCAGAGCGAGGCGCACAAGCGGATTTCTCCGGGCGCCGAGCAAAGCGGCGCTGCCTGTCTCCATCCTCCGCACAACCGCGCCGCCAGCCCCGCAACTTACACAGCCCAGGGCGCCCAGGTGCCTTTTGGTAGGTGGCCAACGGAGCCGCGGAAATCGGTGGGACAAGAGAAGCGTTGTAAAGCGAAGCAGTTTGTGCCGAAGCCAGATGTCATCATTAAAAAAGACAAAATCTCCTCTGTTGCTTCGTTTTTTCAATCTCCCCGTTTCTTGGATTGGCAGAAAATAAACGTACAAACCAAATGCTTCGCAACCGACATCAGTCTTGGAGGCCAGGCCATTCCTCGGCTGCCAAACTGAACAGAGGAGCAGCCACCGATCTTTACGGTGTTTTGATCCTGTCTCTGATCAGAGACAGTAATTTCCACAAGCTACCAAACCGACCCGCACAAATGACATTGGACACCCCCCCCCCCAAAAAGTCAATTTTGTTTGGGATCATTTCCCAGGGAAACGTTAGTAGCAACACCCCTAATGGGACAGTCTCGTTGTGTTGCCATATAGCAGCGAAGGAAACCAGGTGCAAAAATGTCGTGAAACACGCACACAATTATTGATTATCTGCACCTCCCCCCCAATACACACCGAGGAAATTGAAGGTGGGTCCCTAAAGTAGAGAGAAACAACTTGCCAGCTAACGTTAGGGTCCAAGGTTGGCATCCCATATTCTCAGCACGGAGGAACTGTCCAGCACCAAATAAACTCCTCCGAGCAATCTGCTGGCATACAGACAGACAGACAGACCACCTTCTGTCTGACCTGAGCACACAACACCCAAGATGGGGTTGGGGGGGAGAGATGGGGGGGAAGCTTAAGAGTCCCAAATTACCGTCTCATAACCAGAGAATATTGCTTCCTTCTGGTCCTCGCCGTCTAAGCTGATTTTCTAAGACAAAAGGCAATCTCTTAAATTAATATAAACCCACATGGACATTAATTTCCTGCCTTGCAGGGCGCTTGCACGCACAGACACACAGACAGGCACACACACACACAGACAGGCACACAGACAAACACACACACGCTCTATTAAGCGACTGGAGCCTTACGTTGCATTGTGAGTCCAGCAGAGAGAGGAAATGCCTTTAAAACCTGTCTCCAAGGCGCACAATCTTCCCTGCGTTTACATTTGGAAGCGGATCCCCCATTGAATTTTTTGGTTACTGGTCCTTGTAACCTTCCAGCTCGCCCCCTCTTCCCCCCCTTCCCAAACCTAAACTGCTTTTGACCCCGGGAGCCCTGGCTCTGCCATCTTCACACACATCTCCTCTCTCTCTCCCTCGCTGCTACCCGATCTATAATTAGGCTTGAGGCAAATATGCCTGGTCCCAGCCTCGGGCCGAACCAATCAGGGATCCCCTCCACCCAGGATCTCTCCAAATCACGCCTGACAATTAAACCTGTAAGGGCTCCTGTGAACTCAGCGCGGTGAGGGGGTGGGCGGGAGAGATTTAATTCACTAAATCGGTTTATTTTTAGCCTGGGTCACTGCAGCTCCTCTCATTGGTGTCAGTGTGAAGGGCCCGGCATCACGTGGGCGCGGGGTTTAATTTCAGCACCAGGCATTGCTGGTGGCCCGGGGACTAGCTGGGACATTTCAGGCAGCAGGTCGCTGCTTGAACTTTCGGGGAATAAATGTGCTGGGGAGGGGCGTGAAAGGAAAATCCCCTGGATTCCTGCGGGAGCCAACGTTTGCCTGTGCCCTGCGCTTTGCGGCTGCCCCGGGGCTTGGTTTCCTTGGCGAACGTGAAGTCCCTCGTCAAAACGCAGAAATGCATCCACGGAGCAGCGTGGCAACTGCGCTGTGATTCGGAGGCGAGGAGGAAGGAACCGCAGCCGGTGGAAGCGGGGCTGCCTGTGTGGCTGGAGACCAAGTCGCTGAAGTACATACACATAAACCATGCGCATGGGATCCGGAGACTGAAGGGCAGAGGAGACCCTCGTTCAGGCCGAGCTCCCGCACGAGCCACGACTTGCCCAAAATTGTGTATTCCAGAGAGGCCGGGCTTTGTGCGCGCGCAAGTAGAACAAGAGTGCGCGCAATGCAGCCGGGGAAAGACACACACTTTGTTTGTCGAAACCACTTCTTTCCAGCGCGGGGTGGCTCTGTTCAGATCACAGTCGCTCTGGGCAATGCTGTCCTTTTCCAGATAACGGGGGAAAGGGGTGAGCAAACGCCACCTTTCTTTTTTTAATTTAGTTTGCCATAAATAGCCGGGTGTGACCATGGGGCATCCAATGGTCCTGCCCCGAGGGCTCTCTCTGGTACCTGCCACTACCGCAGCCTTTGGCGGCCTTTAGCAAAGGTAGAAAAAGAAGGTGAGCCAATCGATGTGCTCCGGAGTCGCAGGTACATGGCTTTAAAAGGTAGATAAACTTTTGTCTCCTGCCCAGAAGCATCTTTAACAAAAAATATCCCCCGCCTGGCGCAGCGCCCCTACTGTTGCTGCAAGTTTCCCAGAAACGAGAGGCCCTTGCTCCTACAACCCAAGTTTTCCAGGGAGCCCGCTTTCCACAGGGACATGCCCACGGACAAATGCTAGCGCCTGGCGTGGGGTGAAGGTGGCAGCAATTGCATGGGACCCCGTTAACATGGCAAGGTGTGAAATCCACTGGAAATCCACTCTGTGCGGGGGGGAGGGGACGCGGGGGCCCGGCGCCTCTTGCTGCTGGCTTTGCGAGGCTGGCCATCACACCAGCGATGGGGGAGGGAATTGGGGGAGGAAATAAAGGGCATTTGCAAACGCGCAGCCGCTGGTTCTGGGCAGGGTCGATGGCTCACAGTCTAACGGGCCCTGCGGGGGGGCTGGCGGGAGAGGCGGTGAATGTGGGTTTCTGCGGGGGCTCCCCTCGGTGGGATCAGATCCTGCTGTGTCCGCACGGACGCGGCAGGCACCGAGAGCCCCAGATGCCTTTGGAAGAAAGGTCAATACCTCTTGGGGTGGCACCTGGGCTCAGGGGCGAGGAAGAGGAGATGGGCGGCCCTGGAGAAGAGTCCGGGCGGCTCCCTCCTCAATTATTTAGCGGCCGGCCTCGCCCCACGCCCCAGCCGTGCGCTGAAGTGGCATTTGTCTTTTGTTTGCACGGTGAGCCGCTCCTGAAACTTTAATGTCCTGCTTTTACACTGTCCTCTCGCTCCGGAGCAGCGGCGGGAGAACAGAGGGTTTCCTCTGCTTAGAGCAGAGCCTGGCGCGGGGGGGCTGCCATAGAGGGCGATTATGTGTGTCCCCCCTTTATTCTGGGGCGGCATTGAACCCCAGGTCTCGCCTTGCCCGTCTCATCTGCACAGCCCGGCTCTGGGAGCCTCTGGGTTGTAAGCAGCGACCTAACGTTATAGGTCTTGTACCAGCGAGTGCTCTGTGCTCGGCGGTACAAAAACACCCTCCCTTGCCTAGATGTCATTAGCCGGGGGCACAAAACACGGCTCCCCCCAGGTGAAGAGACGAGATGTGCCTTCCCCCTTCACAATGTGCATTGGAGCAACAGGCCTACAGCGTTTCAACCCCCCCCCCCAAACAAACCAAACCGACGGTGCCAAGGGACAGACAAACACCCCTGGTAAAACAAGACTGCAATCTGAGCCGTTTTACTTTTATTCCCCTCCTTGTTTTCCCCTTCCGGCCTCGGAACCGAATTACAATAAACGGTTCCAGGCGAGCTCAAGAATAATGCAATGCCACTTTCTGAGGGCTGCGGGGAGGCGGGTGTCGGACACTGCTAATTTGTGTAAGGACACAGGACTGTTCTGCGCCGGTGCTGGGAAATGCAGACTTAATTCCTGACGCCCGACTTTTAAGCACATTTGAATCAGGAGTTTCTCGCTGCGATTTATGTTAAGCCCCCTTTCCAAAGTGCCCATAGGGGACCGAGTTCCTGCCTTCGGAACTGGTTCTCGATTCTCTTATTTCCCCCCTCAGTGGTGCCAATGAAGCTTTGGGTAAAGAGCATAATAGAAAGTCAGCATCCAACGAGGCGAATGTTCTTGGCTCTTTAACAACCAAGCAGGGAAACCGAGCGAGGCTGCCAAGGAGGCTGAAAACAAGGACCCGAGGGATGACTTCACTATCTCGGGGATCGTTCATTTCAAGTGAGGCCAGGCGTCCGAAGACTTCGGACCCGATCTGGCAGTCCGTCTCAAGCAAAACCCCCAGTCCCGTTTAATGGGCACTTTGGCCTAGTGAAAGACTTGGGGTGCGGGGAGGATCGGGCCTAAGTACAAGACGCGCTGGGTTTACAGGGATCAGTGGTGACTCCGAATAGCGGGGAGAGCAGGCCAGGGAAGAGCAGGGGGTAGGCCGGGAGATGCGTTGTCTAAACGAGCACCGCAGCGAAGGCCTCACGGATGTCTCGCTTTTATAAAGAAGCAGCAGCTAAAACATATGTCGGCGTCGTCTCTGCGCCTTGCCCTGGCCCTCCTAATCCTACGGAGCCGTAATCCGGGCATTACTGCGATCAGAAACCACAGGACACGCGAGAGGAGCGACCCAACAATTCCCGCGAGCCGGAGCTCTCCATCCCCAGGGGGACAACGCAGTTACACGGCCGCCGGACTCGGCTCCGCAGCGCCGATCGCCCTCACGCGGGGCAAACGCCCAGGGGCAGATTTCGTTTGCCTCCTGGGGCTGGATTTTGCAGCGCTCCTGTCTAGAGGCGCCCCCCCGTTGGTATCACCCCGCGAAGTTTCGGCCACATGGATGCGGGGCGGAATGATGAGCCCAAGGCGCAAGGAACCCGTTTCCACCGAGCGCGCCGGAGTTCTTTGCCAGGAGCGGGTCCGGGGCGGCCGCGATGTTATTTACGGGCGCCGGGTGCGATAGACAAATTACATGTCCGTGTCTTTCTTCCTCCCATTAATTCGCCTTGGGCTGGTTGGCGTTTTTCAGCAAAAGTAGCCACAGATTTATGAGGCCAGACGTACAATTAACTCTATCTGTAATAAATACATTGCGGGGGGGGGGCTGCTCTCCATCTCTCCTGCTCCTACCTTTGAGTCAGAAGTTCGGAGACTCAAAAAAAAAGTGCATTCAAATAAACGAGGCCCTCATTAGTAATAACTCATCACACAAATCCAGGGGCGCGCATTTGCACTGACCCCTCTTCCTATGCCGCACAACGCCGGGATCTCGCCAGTTGCACCTGTTCTAAACTCCCCCTCCCGAGCCATCCGCTGCCTGAAGACCTGCTAAGAAGCCAGCTTCCCCCCCACCTCCCCAAAACCTCCCCTGTACCTTTGCGCACGTCCTCATTCTGTGCCAGCAAAGCGAAGAGCATCTCTGTACTGGAGCAACCCTTGCCCGCGCTCAGTTCCTTAAGGGCATCCATCTTGCATCGCCTTCTGCCACAAACTGCAAAACTGGGGCGCGGCAGCCCCACTCCGGGGTCTCCGAGCCAAACGGGGCCCGGATCTGCCGGCCGGCTCCCCACTCCGGCGCTCCCTGTCCTCCCTATGCCTGGTCCGCACAGACCAGCCCCCCAAGTGCAGCCAGCGTCCACACCGCACACACACTGGAGGCGTGCGCTCGCGGCGCAGAAGAGGGAGTCGCACAGGAGCAAACAGGGCTGAGGAGTAACCCTCTGACTTCAGGCTCACCCCATGCAGAGGAGGAAGGCATGGTACCACCGCCGGCTAGGGGGAGGCTGCGGGTCTCAACTGGGCTCGCGGGGCCGGCGGAGGCACAAGGAAGGAATAAGGCCTGGTTGTGGCTGAAAATACTTCCATGGGGCTTCCCAGTAACTGGTGTCTCTGCTGCTCGCCCCGCTGGGTGCTCCTGGGCTCTGCTGGGTTTGCGGGCAGAGGGAGGCCGGGGACAAGAAGGAAGCAGCGAGGAAATGGAGGGAGGCGAAGCAGCTCTGGGATTATTTTGTTCTACTTTGAGAAATAAATTGCAGCCTCCTGCAATGTGTCAGCACAAGAGTGGCCACGCTAGCTCTCTCCTCCCGCCCCCCTCACCACCACTGCCCGACCAGGGTAAATAGTGACCGCAAAAACCCACGCCGAGGTTGCAGCGAAGTTTCCCCGGGAAGCTGGGATTTGGGGGTGTCTCCTTGGGTCTGGAAATATGCGATTCAGACCCCTCCAAAATGCGTTGCTTTTTTATTTATTTACCCCCATCCCACTTGGCAAATCCACTAATGCCATTCCCGAGTTTCTCCCCTGCCCCGTTGTGTCAAGGGGGCGGGGGGAGGATGTATTTCCAAAGTCTTCAGCAAAAGACACCGCGTAGTTTGATACTGCGGGGGCTAAACGGCTGCCTGTTCGATGGAAAAGCTCCCATCTCCTCCAGGAAAGATAATATCCTAGCACCGCGGCAGACTCGCGGCTCCCACTCGTGCTTAGCCCACCCTGGAGTGCATGTAACCATGCAGCCTTCGCTTCCGTGCGGACGTTAGAAAAATCAGATCAACATGCACTCGAAACCGGCTTTGAATCTGCGCATCAGCCCAGCGCCCAGGGCCTAGCACCCGGGGCCGGATCGTAATGTCAATGGGCTGCCTTCAACAATGCCAAATACTGGGAGAGCAGCTTAGCCACGAGCCTCCCACCGCCCTTCCTCTCTGTGAAACAGCCCCTCTTTTTAAGGACGAGGTTTTTGCCCAGAAAGGCAGGGCAGGAAAAAAAGATCAGTCCCAAGATGGAAAGTAAAAGGGCCGGATCATGAATTCATAGGAACCACGTGCAAAATGATAAAAATCTGTTGAGGGCATTTTCTTCCTCTCTTGTCCCTCTGAGGCCAATATGGTCCAAAGAGGGGATTTAAGTTAACAAAAATCTGATTTTTATAATTATTTCTATGCATTTAGTTCCTCTTACTCCTCGGAAATCCCCCCCCCCCCCCGCTTAAATCCGAGCCCTTTGGTTTTGGGTGCTCTCTATGCTTTGAGAACCTGTCCAAAGCCCCATGAACAGACCCCCATCGACTCCAGGGGCAAAGGACCTGCATGCAACAGCTCTCTTGCCTCTGAGCTTGCAAAGTTGTCTGCCACGCTTGGCATTTTGGGAGCAGCTGTGGGCAGAATTGCTCGGGAAATCTGTCTTGTCTCCTCTCACCTCCCCCGGGGGCTGCAGGTGTCACAGGATTCCCGGCTTGGCCAAGCATTTCTCTGCCTTGGCGAGCAGAAGACGCCACCCTGCTAAGGACGAGCTCCAGGCCAGCCACTCTCACTTTTTTTTAAGACAACTGTTTACTTTGGGCGAGCTCGGCAGCTCAATAAAATGTTAAGTACGGCCAACACCCTGATAAATTTTATTGACACTGATCTTTAGAGGCAAAAGGTGTCTGGGGAAATCAAGCGTAGTGCGCCTGTTATACCCTGCAGATGAATTCAAAATCAATGCCCCATTTGCCTGCATTTTCCGAGGATATGAAACGCATTTTGGTGAAAGGTGTGCGATGCTTCAATGTTATTCCCAACTTTTAAGCTTTAATAATAATTTTATGTCCTATTGATCGCCTTCTCTGAAGGAGCCGGGCGACGTTAATGGTATCAAATGAGAAACACTTAGGACCGAGGAGTGATAGAAAGGGCATATGTGGTACAGTATAGACCCTATAGAGGCTCGGTGTTTTGTCGAAGATCAGGGGCATAAGGGTGTGTGTGTGTGTGTGTGTGCGTGCGTGCATCCACCCAGCTTCCTGCAGCACAATTCACAACCCCACAAAATCACAGAATCCTACAATATTATTAGGGTGGGAAGGGACCGCAGGAGGTGTCTAGTCCAACCCCCTGCCCAAGCCAGGACTAACCTCAGCTAAATAACAAGAGTGCGTTTTTATTCTTTTCATGCCTAAACTAGGGACACGGGTCTGGAGTTATATTAATCAACGCGCTTCCTTGGCATTGGGGTTTAGCTATGGGGGAAGGGACAGACTTTTTGCTCTGGAGCACCTGGTGCTAACCCCGGGCTCTGGAAATGCGCTGGTTGGGCGGTGTGTCCCGCAGGCGCTGGGTTTACCTGTCAGGGAGGGGGTCTGTACTTTTTGTTTTTAGGATCTGGCGTTCTTAGAAATCCAGGGGTCCTGGATTCTGTCTGGAGCAATCCGAACTCAGGTTTGAATTGTTCCTGATTTCTGGCGCAGTCTGCGAGGGAAAGGAAGGATCAGCCTTTTTGCCGTGGGACTCTGCTTTTCTAGCATCCCACAAAGCCCCAGACGCATTGCCCTCCTATGAGTGTAACAAACAAACCGCCTTTCCACAAACCTCTCCGGATTCCACCCCGCAAAGTCACACGCCTCGATGAAAGATGCTTCGCGCTTTAGCTCATCGATTTACACCAAACAGCCAAACCCAGCCCAAACCGAATCGAGTGGTTTTGCAGGTTGAAAGCTGTTTGGAAATGATATTTGACTCCGCTAGCAGTTCACTCTAGATGCGCGCCTGAAACCCTACAATATTTCCCCCTGTTTATTCATAAAGACCCTTTAGACAGAGACGGGAAATAAGAGGCTTTTCCTATATAAAGCACCATCAAATAATATTTCTAGCAACGGATTTCTGAACATCTCCATTCTCCTGTGCACCTGTGATTTTTTTTCACCCCTACTTCATAAAGGACTTTATAGAAAGTATGTTTCTAGTATTAAAATTCCAGATTTTCTGTTTGCGTTCCTTGTTGAAACCGACTAAAGATTGCGGGGTGGCGGGAGGGAAGCAGGTACATTACCTGAAAGCAGAAACGAAAGTACTATGGAGCTCTCAGCCTGCTCTTTTGAAACATGTACATTCCTGGCGGGTTTCACCCGAGCTTGCCTTTCGGTCCCTACGCGTACAGGGCAGCTAAAGTACGCTCACCTCTGGAGGTAAAAGGCAGCTATCAGGTTACTTGCAGACAAATACATGCCCTTTGGGCTCAGTGGGAGAAAGGCGTTCAAAAGGCTACACAACGAGATAGATTTCCCCCAATGTAAGAGTTAATTGCCCGAATGAACAGCTGAGGAACCGGCAAAAATCAACTGGATTTTCCTAGATGATTTACTGCCCGGCCAGGCATGTTTTCTTGCTACACCCGGACGCGGAAAGGGACGGGGATGGATTGAAGTGTCTGCATTATTTCGTTTTTTTAAACGAAACCCCGCGAGGAGTTTTTTCCCCATTCTGCTTCTCCCACCGAGGAGCCCTTCTTCCAACAGAGACGGGCCAGAGAAAAATATCCATCAGTCCCCCGCGCTGCAGCGAGCATTTGAACGAGCTAAATGGCAGGGCTGGTGCGAGAATCCCGCTTTGGTACCTGCTGATCCGCTAAGAGAGCTGGCTTTGGCGGGGACACAGCCGCCCTGGGCTGGGTTTTCGTGAACGGGGGAGGCCGTTGGTCTTTTCACCGCGGGGATAGCTCGGTAACAGAGCAGTGCAACAGATTGCCAGCCCCACTGGCTGGGGGCGAGTGTGGCGGTTCTGCTAGACAACCTTCGCTGCTTGCTTGTGCAATACGTGGCTACAATTGTATAAAAGCCCCCCCCCCAGCTAGTCTGTCCCTGAATAATAAATACACCGCCCCCGCCCCCGCCAGCCTCAGCCCGGTGCTGCTTTTTCAAGGCAAAGGCGGTCTGATTTCTCTGGCTGCGGGAGAACTAGGCTTTTTACCCCTAGTTCATAGAGATTCGAGTCTCCCCGGGCAGAGATGCCCCTGGACCAAGCGCATGAGCTGGGTAGCAGAAGTACCCGGGAAAAGCCGTGTGGGCAGGGCGGACCCAGCCAGGGTTAACAGATGGACTTTTTCTCAGCGCCTGGCTCTTTCCTGCCTCAGCTGGGTCGAGCCCAGCCCTCTCCTGCCCACGGCACCGAGCGGGGGCCGCGCACGGGCACCTGGAGACACGCCCGCGGGCTGGAGCCTTCCCGCGGGGCTGGTGTGCGGCCCGCAGCTTGGGGCGGGGGCGGGCGAGGATCGCCGGGAGGCAGCTCCCCGGGGCAGAGCCGGGCACAGGCGGGCCGGAGGCTGTGGCGAGGAGCCGGGGGGGCGAGGCAGGCTGGGGAGCGGGTCTCTGGCAGATGACAGCAGCGAGTGATGGAGGAGCTGGGACAGCTCAGGTCAGACACGCGTGCTACAGCTGTCCAGGGCCGCCCCGAACAATGCCGCTCATTAGCCATTCCTAGCGTCTGTGGCAGGCAACCCCCGCCCCCCACAGCGAGAGAGGCTCGGCTCCCTCCCCCAGCCCCACATTTCCTGGGCTTCCCCTTTGCCCGAGCCGTGCACTGATGCACCGATCCCCCCTGCCCACCTCAGAGCGCGGGCTCCCAGTGGGGACACGAGGCGAGGAAACATCTGGTCCGGCCCTTGTAGCATTTCAGATCCCCCCGAGATATCCCCCCCCACACACACCCAAAGCAGCCGGGCCACCGGGCCCCGCGAGCCACAGGTGGCAAACCCCTGCTTCCCGGCTCCATCCCTAGGGCCCTCTGCTCCCCGCGCCCCCCGCCTGCTATTTCCAGCTGAGACCCCCCCTCCCGCCCCAGCCCCTGCAATTGCTCTTCGCTCGCCCCCCTGGGCACCGGCTGCCGCCTGCGGAGCGGGGCCGATGTGAAGGGCCAGCCCCCGGGCGGAGAGAGGCGCTCACCTGGAGTCCTGCCGAAGGGGCAGATCTCAGCCGCCTTCTCCGGGCCGGCGCGGACGCTTTCCAGCAGCATGGCGGGGCTGGGCTGGGCTCGCCAGGCAGCAAACCACGGTCCCTCCTTCGCCCCCACCCAGCAGCCTTCCCTGCCGGGGGGGCCCGGGAGAAAGGCACGGATCTAGCCCCCCCGCCCCGCGGCGATGGGAGCCCACGCCGAGGAGCTGCTGCAGCCTTTGAATGGAGGGGCCGGGGCACAGGGGGCCCGGCTGGGGGGCTCGGCCGGGGGAGGCTCCCCACGGCTCAGGGGCTGGCGTCCGTCGGCTCCCCGTTGCCAGCGGGGCTGCTTTTTAGCATCACAAAGCCCGGGGAGGGACGGTGGCAGGAGGGGCGGCGGGAGCTGTCCGTGGTGCTGGCGCAAAGACGCACCGCCAGCCCCGGCGTGCGGTCCCCGCCCCGTCCCCACACACCCCGCACACGTGTCCGGCTCTCAGCCCGCACGAGAGGGGCGGGCAGGGCCCCGGCGCGGCCTCACCGGCTGCATGCGGCTCGTCCCGTTGTCCCGCCACGAAAGTCTGCCCCGGCCAGCCCGCGGGGAGCTGGGTCGCCGGGGGGCCTGCCCCTCGCTCGGGGAGCCCCGGCGGGGAGTGATTCCGCCCCTGGTCCGGGGGGGCTGCTCGCCAGATGTTCGCCCCGGAGCAATTATTTTAGCGGGGGAGGCGCTTTCCTAGCTGGTTTCTGCAGGCTCGCAGCGCAACCCCGGCGGGTTTTAAGAGCAGCGCCCCGCGACGCGCGCCCCCCGTTATCCGGTTGGGTTACAAGCCCCGTTTTGCTGCATTGACCCCCGGGCACTTTCAAGCGGGGCCCGCCGCAAACCCCGGCGGCGATCAGCTGCTTTCAAGCCCTGCCTCGGCAGAGCCCGGGCTGCGGCTGAAAGGCGAACGGGTCCCCCGCAAACACTGCCCTGAAATCGAGGTGGCGGCCACGTCGGTTCAAGGGAGCGGCGCCAATAACCACCGCGGCCAAAGAGGCCCGTTTTCGTTGCGTGGGTGCACAAAGCAAAGACGGTTTTTCTCGCGCCCTTCAGGAGTTGCCCAGTTTCTGCCCCTTCTCTCCTGTGGTTTCCCGGCGGAACCGATAAGCCCAGAGGGCTCCGGCTTTGTGTTCACACCGGATACGCTCTTGGTTCGAAATCGCGCCTTTTCCCAAGGTTGATTAAAGAAACATCCGCCCTCCCCGCGGGGAAAGGTGTCTTTTCCATTTCCCGGGGAGGAACCTGCCCTTTCGGAAGCTGGTCCCCCCCCCAGCTTTGCTAGTTGAACGTGGATGGTTTATTTCTCTAACGAGTGAATGAATTTGGGACGCTAATGCGCTTCCAAACGCTGGTTTAGCCCAGCGTCGGTGTGAAGACTCGGGCCTGGCCCTCCTGATCCGCCCCCTTCCCCGCCTGGAGACAGCGAGACACAACTTTTGGAGTGGCTCCGGAGTAGGAAACCGAGCGCGGCTAGCCGACCAAGCTCCCCAAGCCACCCGCGCTGTGCGGGGCCCGGGGCAAGTGAAACCTAGAGTGAGTCCGGAGCCCCGTGGAAACGGCCTTTGCTGTGTTGGATCGCGGAGACTCGCACAAGCGAACTGGAGCGGGGCGGTTTTTGTTTTGTTCTCCAGCAATGGCCTGGAGCCGGGGCGCTCTCCCCACGGATATAGATCACACCAGGCGTCTCTCTTCCACTCCGAGCCGGGGCAGGGCTGACTGAAATCTCCCACCCTCTCTGGGCTCTTTGGGGGGGGGGGAATTTTCCCTGCTTACACGCCCCCGCTTCTTGGCCCCGTTGGGTTTACACGAGAACCCCCGCAGCATACGCGCCTGGCTGGTGTGTGTGTGTTTTCCCCTTCGCCGTCCGGGGCGGATAATTATGGTGGTTACTGTGAGCTACTTAATCCGGATGAATCCTTTTACCTCCCGCTTTGAGAGGATTACAGATGAATGCCAGCGGTTTAGGGGCGGCAGCGTGCAAATGGGTGCTGTTGCCTTTCCAAAGCAACGCACGGGGCCACGCCGGGTGGGAACCGTGCTCTGCGCCTGGGCGAGGAATCTGGTTTTCTCGAGGCCGCGAGGAAATCAAAAAACCAGGCGGTGAGCGGGGTGAAGGCTTGAGAGCTGCTGGGCAAGCTGCAAGAAGGAAAGGAGCTTTAGACCAGACCACAGGGCCCCTCCTGAATGGACCGGGGCAATAATCAGAGCGGGTCACAACTTCCAAAGGCGGAGGAAATATGAGGAGCGGCTGGCGGAAAAGCTCCCAGGTGAATAATATCCTGGGACACAGCAGCCAGTCCCCTTGTTGCTGTAACCCATCCACTTATTCCTCCCCCCCCCAGCCCTGTCTGTCACAGCAAATCAACCCCCCTCCCCTCCCACGCTTCGCTTTCATGAGCGGATGAGATCTAACGAAATCAGGAGCGGGAGTGGAACTGAATTCACCTCGGCTGGGGAAGCGGCTCTGCGGGGCTTCCCAGGTTTCATCGCCCAGAAATTGGCTGCAGTTTAGAACGGCCAAAAAAAAAAAAAAAGTGGATGAATTGGTTCTCAGGGATCAGGCGCCCGGATCTCTGAGCGGATTTCGCATCTAGTTCAACTTCACAGTTTGGTCCCTGCCCCGTTAGCTTTTAGGGCACATTTTTCTGCTGATTGTTGCTTTTCCTCGCCGGAATCAACCAAACGATAAAGCAGGCTTTGAAAGAGAAACAGGCGCGTTAGGGTCGTCGCAGGATCTTTCATGATGCCCCAGGGATCCCACTAGCTCTAGAAAAGTAGCTGGTCTAGAGCGCCGCTGATTTTAAAACCGCTTTCCCGGCCTTTATGATATCTTTCCCGCCCCCCCCCCAGTTTATTTTTTCCCAAATCGTGAAGAAAAAACGAAATCTTAAAAATGTTCATGTCCCGAAAATCAGATAAAATCAGAGCAGATCAGCTTAAGCAAAACGTTTCGGTTTCTGTATCGACTTTTCAAATATTTTTTGAATATTTTTTTAATACTGTAAATTAACTTTAAAGAAAGGTCCTTTCTTCAGTTCACAATTACATTGTTTTAAACTTTGTTCAGGGTCAAAACGGGGTGGTGTTTTCTGGCCACTTAAAAAGATTCAACAACAAAAACATTGAAATGGGAAATTAATCAAAACTTTCCCAGGAAGTTTTTGGGTTTGCCCCAATCTTCATTTGCCGATGGAAAAAAAAAGTCTCATCTAAAGCTTCCCAGCGAGCTCTGTCACTGAAGCAAATCTCTTGCAGGTTCAAATAGTAGATGACCAGTTTGGATGCCGTTGACTAAAAAAAGCTTCTTCAGTGAAGCAGCACACTGTGTATATTTCACTGGAGAGAACACTTTCCTGGCCTTTATCATTCATTATTAATTATGAAACCATACACCTGCTTTGTTTGCAGCCTGCTTTTCTGCAGGCAACTTTCCATTTTAAACAGCCTGTCCAACCTTCCTATTAGTAGGACTCAAATTTCTCCAATTAACTTTTTTTCCCCACCAGGCTATATAAATTAATAAATAGTTAATAGAAGGACTACGGAAAACAGATTATAGACTAGGCAGGTCCGTTTAAATTTTCAGTGAGAAGAGGAAAATAAGAGAGGAAAATCATAGTCAGAATGTTTTTCAAGCAGCCACAGAATTAATATTCACTATTTAACAGCTCTTCTCAAGTAGTGCTTTTACACATGAATGAGTCATGAGCAAATGCAGTGGATAACCTCGTTGGGGGGTGGCGGGGAAGACAAGCTCTAGGGGTGATACCTTGGCCTAGCAAAGAGAACATGTTTCTCCGACAATGAGGAGGCTGGCACAAAATTTGCCAGGTAAAGGCAGCTGTAGTGTAATAATTCACTAGTAAGTTACAGCTAACAGAAATATGTAAAGTGAAATGACTTGCATGTTTGCGTTCCTTTGTCTTGAGGCCAGGAATCATGACCACTGGATTTAAATTGGACATCTCTGCCATTGCACTGTTTGTTGTTTTTGTTTTTACAAGAAAAATGTAAAACAATCAGATTAATTAAAAAAAAGAAACAAAACCCACCTGTTTTTGTGCCTGACACATTCTCAATTAAAGATCAAATCTGTCTGTTCTAGAAGCATCCAATCTTAAGGAAGATTCATTTCCCTCCCCTTCCGCCACAACCCCCTACTTGTAAAAATAAGTCAGGGTTGCATTGACTTTTAGTGGAGGAGACAGCGCCAGTCAAACAGTCTTACATGTTTATTATGGTTTTGAGTACTGGCCTGTCAGTCATTGCAAAACACACTCCGCAGTGCAAGTGCGGGGCTCTGCCTTTTCAGTGTGGCGAGAAGATTTAGAGATGAGTGGATAACTGCATTGCTGGCATCAGGTGGAAGGAACCCAATCCTCAGTTGTGGTACAGCACGTCACCATTTAAAGAACACAACCTGGACAGCTAAAGTACATTAGCTGTTTAGTAAGTCAGAAACCCAGTAAGTAAATTAAAACTGTTAGTAAAGAGGCAGATGAAGAGCTGAGCAGAAAAGATGCTTCGAGTCCAGCCGTCACTCTTGTGGGTGGAAATGTTTGCTGATTAAATTACTCCCTGCTTACAAGAGCAGGGAAATATCTTCACAAGATTAAAATGATGCATATTCTACGCTGATCGTCTGCCCAGGACGGAAATCAGAGGGATCTAAGGATGGCCATTCTCACTCAAATGTATATTAAGGCCTTGATTCTGTCAATCTTTGTGGAAGGCACACAAAGAGAATGGGCCTCAGTGCATGTGTGAAAGGAAGCTGTATACAGGCTCCACTAAAAAGTGGATTTCTACCTACTGTGCATCCACAGAGGGATCTCTGGAAATCGTGGCCTGGGCATCGAAATTGCAGTAAGTGAAGTTCCCAGTATACCTGCTCCTTAACTCTCCAAGGTGCAAGCAGAAATGGTGATGGGTGAATGAGGGTTGCATCTGAAGAGACAATCATGGCTACTTAGTGAAATTGTGGCGTATCCTTCCCCATATCAGTGTCTGATCCTTTCTTGCCCATAATGATATCCTGGGGCAGTGAGTTCCACAGGTTATTTTTACCAGTAATTTTGGCTTCAAGTTTGGTAACTTTTGTTCCCCGCTCCCCCATCTTTTCAAATCTTGGTTGTAGAAAACATTCTTTTTTTCCTGGGCAGTGGACCAAGGGCTGACCCCAAATCAGTCCAACTTTCACTTCAAAGGGACTTGTGCTAAAACATGCTCTGATCACTGTTTTATGTGATCTATGTACGACATTCATCATAGTTTTAAAAGCCTCAGATGTTCCTTATTTCCTCAGCACCGATGAGCATCCTTTTGTCCCCTTTATCATATTCCTCTTTTAAGTCTTTAAAAGCCCAGAAACGACTATGTCATTGCTGTAGGCCCTTCTCTATCCCTTTCCAGCATTACGAACATGACAGCTGTGGCTCCCTTGTCCTTTCCTAAAGCCAAACTGTTCTTATTTGAGGAGGCGCTCCACCATTCTCCTAACCCTAGCATTCAGGATATGTGCCAGTGTCTTCATCCCATGTGACAATAGCTTTTCCCCCGCAATAGTTTCACAGTCATAGTTGTGTCCCTTCCTATGTAGGGGACAAGGAAAGACATGTACCAGGCCTTAACGTCATATAGTGAGACAAGAGACTTCCTAACCACTCTGCTCTGCCTCTTTTATTCCTCTTATACCCAAGACTTTCGCCAGGTCCATTTGCACTTCATTGGGTCCTACTGCCTTATCATTTTGTCCTTGCTTGGACTGCATTTCCACCTCCTCCTCTGTTATGTCAGGTTCAGGCACCACAATAGCATCACATGTATGTTGTAAACTCCACCCTTAAAAGAGCTTGCCTCATTTAAGAGACAAAATATTGTTTCAACCTCTTCAGGTCTCTCCAATCATCATATACAAATGAAGTTACAATACCATCCTCCCGGCCACTGCATTTCATTTGTGCAGTGCTAGCCATTCTTTTGCCAGCTGTGGGTTATTTACAAGCTCAGCATATATGCCTCTCTTTGGCCCTTATCACTGCTTGCATGGCAGCTTGCTTTGCTTCTTTGTTTTCATTTACACTTGGATTCTTTTCTTTGCATGCCATTTTCTTGTCTCGGGTTGCTTCTTGCACTCCATCAGGCCACCACCACGTCTCTCTTTCCCTTGGTTTTTTTTTCCCATCTGCACAAACCGCTTCTGCCGCCACAAGCCATATTCTTTGGAGATGGTGACACTCCTCTTCAAAAATGCCATTTCTTTGCTGCACTTCCCATACTTCAAATTTGTTTTTTGGGATTAGTTCCCTCCCTGCCCAACGCTCTACCTCAATCTTTGCCACAGTGAGATTTGTCTTGCTAGGTATCACGTTGACATCCATCACTTACTCCACAGATTTCCTCACTAACACATCGATCTGGCTTCTGTTTCCACCTCTGCCATACATAACCAAATAACTGGTTTGGAATCATGGCTCTCAGCCATTGGCTGTCAATGTATAGCGTTCCCTCCATTGTTTGCATTCACATTGCCCACCACCACCAGCAGCTCTTCAGAGACTGCGGTGCTGTTAGGGCCTGCCACTTGATAGACACACACCGTGTAGAGCTGCATACGCTGATATCACAAACACGACGCACGGTTTAATGTGGCCTCATGCAGCCATCACCCTGCCACTTATTCTAATGTCTGCAGCCACAATCTTCCTCAGCTCTCCTCTCACAATTATCCTGACTCTTGTCACCTGCGCAGCAGCATTTGCAATCTAAGCCAAATCCTTCACTCCTCTGGCCATCGTGTTTCCTGGTCACACACAACACAGAGACTGCTCCTCACCCTCATGTAAGCTCTTTCCATGCCTTCACTGTTCCTACTTTCATGCTATGGTGCTTTTTTGATTGTGGTGGTCACTACTTTTCATCTCACGCGTCGCTCTGCCTGCTAGTCCCCTTGCCCAGCTACAGGACGGTTCAGATGCCAGAAATCTTATTGGCTCAGCGCTCCCAGGCTGAGGTGGGTGAACTTCTGGACTAGTCGCACACTGCAATGAGCGGGCCTTTCCCCAGTTAAACTAAATGTGCATCCACTTTCTTCCCACCTTGTTGCTGTTGGCCTGGCTGGGCTGCCAACGGGAGGTGCTGGTGCATAGCACCTGCCTTCATCTATCCAATGGCTGGGTGGGGGGGTTCAAAGATCAGTTTTCCTTCTCCCAGGTAAACAGTCCTCTCCTGCCTAAAGGGCCTCAGCTAGAGGTTATTTTAAGATGGCAGATTCCCACCTTTCATCCCTCCCTCTGCCACATGCAGGGGAATTTGGCTGAGAGAGGCTATTATAGACACCATCTTTTATATAAAGTGTTGTTGTAGTTGTGTCTGTCCCAGGATATTAGAGAGACAAGTTGGGTGAGGGACAAGCTTTCATACTACACCCAGCTCTCGCCAACAGCCGCTGGGCCAGTAAAAGATACCACCTCACTCACTGCCTTTTACAGGTGGTGGGAGCTCATTCCCAACCCCCCCCCCCTTACTTTCCCCAAGCCATAACAGTACTTTTGGGAGGACCTCATAGTCTTCTCTGGTTTTGATTAACCTACAGCATATCTGCAATTTTAGCCGTCTCACGGTCCACCTTTATTGTAGATCATGCATGAGTGTATGAAACAAGTCCTAATACAGATTCTTGGTCCAGCCCACTGTTAATCTTCGGCTATGACGAAAATTGATCACTCATTCCTGTTTCCTGACCCAGGAGAGTACCCGATTTACTTGGGCTTAGCAATGCCTCTAACAGTCCATATGCAAATTAAGGAACCCATGTGAACCTGCTCTCCTTTGCTGGTTTTGTGGCCATACTCAACTTCCATGTTAGAGGCAGAATTTTCCTTTACAGAAGCTATGCTGGCTTGTCCCTGTAGGAACTCTATGGCGCACTAGAGGTTTTATAACTGGTTTAAATAATTGAAACTATCAGTTTAACTGGTACCGATGTAAGCTTCCGCAGAGTACCCCTAACACCTATTTTAAAAGGAGGCACCATTTGTTACTCTGTGGGTGGGGCCACAGAAGCATACTACGTCAGCTAGCAAGACAGCATTGCACGTGAGAGGGCTAGCTAATGAACTCCTACATCAGGTTTCCCAGGGGATCCACTCTCCAAAGGGCTAGAATGAGCAAACCCTGTGCATTGTAGCCAGGGTCACATGCTACAATGAGGGAACACACCTTTCTGTAAGGAAGCTTCGGATTCTGAAGGGCTTGTCTACAACTGATATTCTTCCTTTAAAATTTCCCACTGGTGGGAGCTCTTATGTAGCAGGATTGTAGACGGTCTTCCTGTCAGCACCCTCTCTTCAGCATGTTCACCAGTATCGCCTAGAATTGATTTGAGCAGGGTTAAACAGTGGTGGCAAGGTCAATTTTAGCACTCCCACTGTTGCTACCACCAGAAGACATGCACTGGTGAGACATTAACAAATGTCTGTGTAATAACAGCCCAAAAGATTGGCAGCAGCGAGGAAGCAAATACTTTGAGAGTTAAGATAAAGGAAATAGCCAAAGAGAACTGTGAAACAAAGTGAAATACAGAAAGTAGTTTCTCATCCCCACTAAACACAACTTCACCAATATGCCTTTTACATTAATGCTTTATGAAGTCAGGGTGGGGAGGGGAAGTGAATTTGAAAATTAAAATATTAAACTTAAGCTTTGGGTTCATGCCAAATATTTTTAGAAGTGTAACTCATGATGCCCCTTGATTAAAATTCCATTTCAGCTAGCAAGTTATTCTTGCAACACTTCTCAATTTGTACTAAAAGTCCAGATCAAAAAGCATTTGACCA
The DNA here is from genome assembly GCA_007922155.1 of Mesoclemmys tuberculata. Classification (NCBI taxonomy): domain Eukaryota; kingdom Metazoa; phylum Chordata; order Testudines; family Chelidae; genus Mesoclemmys; species Mesoclemmys tuberculata. The sequence goes on from ML675655.1 coordinate 5,376,190, forward strand.
CAAAAAGAATAAAAATCCATTTCCCCCAAATGTTTGCATTTTATTTTTGTAAATGAGCACATTAGTATACAGTGTAGTACAAAATAGTCACTTTTCCTGCTAGAGGGAGGTATCACACTGACATTTTCATGCCCACTAGTTTCTTTTTTAATCAAATCATTCAATCAAAAATAAATAAAACATTTAAATTACTTGAACAGTTAGAGTCACAAGTCTCAACATCTTGTAGTCAACACTTTCAGACATAGAAAATACATTTGAACCTTTTGTAAAAACAGTACTAATATCAAGTTCTCAACAGGAATCACATGAAGTGTGCATGTTTTGCAGTTAAAATTAGAACTCAGGGGAATAGTTTCATTTTGGCATTCTTGGCACCTAGCTTCACTTCCTCCCTCAGATAGCATAGGTCCTGCATTAGTTACTTTCACTTTTTTCTGCACTTTAATATTTTCACAATGAAAACATCTGAATAGCATAGAACCCTCTCAACGCCTTACAATAGACGAAATTCCTTCTTCAAAATGGTTAAGTAGGCGTTAGGTATGATCCGTACATATGGATTTCTGAGTGTGCAAATTTGGTGATTTAGCACCTTATAAAATCAAAATTCCAGGATTGAATAGCTGCTTTTAAAGGCATTTTAATAAAAGGAAATAACCAGATTATGATAGGGCATTTGTAATACAGAATGTCAAAACAGCATTGCATTTCTCGTGACGGACACTTAACACCACTTTCTGAGACACAGTCAATCATGAGTAAAATCATTATGGCACTGAATGTGGAACTCCATCCTGACCGTCATCACGCATAAAAAGAAATAACATGAGTCAGTTTAAATTTACACAATGACAGCAAATAGACTGAGATTTACATAACTAAACCCAAATTCAGGGTAGCTTTTCCAAGTGAGGTGGACGCTGCTACCAAAAAAAACTAAAGATGGCAGCACTGCGCATAACACCAAGATTGGATAATCAAAATTCTGTTTATATCTATCTACATTCTTTGGGGGGGGGGGGAAAATCACCCTGGAAGTTTGCGTAACTGTTCCATTTCCCAAGTTTCAAGCGGCATAAAGGCAGAGCGAAAGCTTACAGTATTTATGCAGTGAACAAAACATGTTCTTAAATGCATCACCAACTAGCTGTTCTAAGGGCAAAATCATCCCCACGAGCCTTCAGTGGCTCAACTGTTAGAGATGAAAATAAAATGAGACACAAAACTAACAAACCCAGTCCTCTGTATCTGGCAGAGTTAAAGAACACCAACTTATTTTCAATATTAAAAGGTATGATAATAAGAGCAGCAAGGAATTTCAAAGATCCCTCGGAGGCTGATCAAAATTTTCCATAGCACGTGCTCCGTTTTTAAAGATGCTCAGCTCCTTCCACTTTGTCGACGTCAAGTCCACACAAAAAATCTGGCCACTTGTTTAGGTGCCTGACTTAAGGCACCCAAGTTCCAAGATTTTGGCCTGTTCTTAACTAAACTCCTCCCTTTGGGGCCCCCCCACTACCTGAAACCCTATAATAACAAAGCACAATGGCATTAATCAGACCGAGAACCTTGACTGCTAACGTCCACTCTTGTTTCACCATCTGACAGTTGCTTATAAGTCGTCAGAGTATTTAAAAATGAGCCCCACAAGAAATTGCAGGGATTCTTAACAATCCCAGACAGAGGGAGGAAGTTATTTTGATCCAACATGTCACAACTTTTAAAACATCCATTTACTTAGAAAAATGCAGCCTGACATGAAATCATCATGGCTGCTGCTTCACATGCATTTCCAGAGACATTCTTACAACTTCACCGACACCCTAAGCATAAAATCATCACCACATGGCAGCCTCTGCTACCCCAATACACTGCCAAGGGGGCTCAGAAAATGGACAGTGAGGCAAAAAAACACAGAAGACATGCATGGGTGCTCAACTGCTAGCTCCTGGTGTAGAGGTGAGGTCTGTCATTCACGAAAAGTCCCTTTATCAGGCTTTGCACAAACAAAATTGAGCCCTACAGCAGCTTAAGAAAAACATGAGTTAATGGTTCTGTCACAGCTTTGGTTGCGTGAATGCAGTTTTAGACATTGTTAGACACACACAAATGTATGCACAGTAAAAATTCTTCAAGTAGTTATTGTCAATATGCAAAAGTCACTTCTAGTGCCTTTACATTGGTTTTGAGTAATCATTTGTCTACTTTAAGTTACATTAAGCTGCAGTTTGACACACAACTCCCTATAATTTCCATGTTATATATAATTGTTAATAAAAAATTCACGTCCTTGTTGAGATTTATGTGCTAAATTTTAGCTCCTTTTTACTGCAGAGCTTTTAACTTTATAATAGGGCTTGCAATGGAAATAAGAGGAGGGCATGAAAGAAGTATGCAGAAAAATTAATTAAACGAAGGAATAAATGACTGAATGAATTAGCCTGGTGCTGTTTATTCCCCCTCTCATAATACAAGAACAAGGGGACAGTCAATGAAATTGAGAGTTAACTTTAAAATTGATATAAGGAAATAGCTTTTTACAGAACAGAATTGATCAGCAGAACTCAAAGGAAAATATTGAGGCTAGAGTTTGGCAGGTTTAAAAAGAGATTAGACATATATATGGGTAATAAAACCACCAACTGTTTACATTAGATACTACTGTAAACCTCATGCGCTACTCCATAAACCATCCACTGACAGTTGGGATCAGGAAACGTCTACTTTGGGCTGGTAATTTTGTAACTGTTCACTTCAGAGGAAGGCATAAGATGCCATGAAGGATCTGGTACAAGCAACTTCCAGAGACAGGATACTAGACAGATGGACCAGTAATCCAGAGCTGGAATGGCAATTTCGGTATTCCCAAAAGCTGCAACAACCCATATTGGAGCAGAAGTGATGAGCACAATTGCAGCTAAATGTCTGTTTAGAACCAGGGGTCGCTCCAATGAAATTTAATAGGCAGCAGGTTTAAAACAAACATAATGAAGCATTTCTTCACACAATGCACAGTCAACCTGTGGAACTCATTGCCAGGCAAGGTTGTAACTGGCTTAAAAAAAGAATTAAATAGCCACTGATGGACCTATCCTCCAGGAACTTATTAGCCAAGATGGTCAGGGATGCAAGTCATGCTCTTGGTGTCCCTAATCTTTTGACTGCCAGAAGCTGGGACTGGATGACAGGGAATGATCACCTGATAATTGCCCTGTTCTGTTCATTCCTTCTGAAGCATCTGGTACAGGATACTGGGGTAAATGGACCATTGAACTGACCCTGTTTGGCTGTTTTTATGCTGTTGGTTTTTAATCCGAACAATGGAATGCACTAGAAGAAGGAACATGCATAAGGAGACTGTCTTTAATCATTCCTATTTTTGTAGCACAAGAAAACTTTGCAACTGGGAGCAACGATTCCTCTCCACCTCACAGGCTCGGGATAGGAGATTTCAAAATGAAATGCTTACATTGTGGAACCCCATTACACTGTAGTCCTCTCTTTGTGTGTCACAATGTTGTAAGAAGTTCACTGTAACCAGAACTGTAATTTGTATTGACATGCTGACACAACTCAGGACTTGTCTATTTGACCAGGAATGGAGTTTCGCTTTGCCAGAGTTCATTAGAAGTGGTTTTCAAGAGAGTAATTCAACAGAACTGCATTTCCCCTAACTAGTCCTTAATTACTTTCCTATTCAATACATTAGCAAATAAAGTCTAGGTTATCTAATGCTCTTCTGAAATTTGGAATAGAGGGGCAGGCTAAAAGGTTGAGCCTGCTTCTGCTCTCACTTACAATGGCGTAACTTCACTGAAGCCAACAGGGTTACTTTTGAATTGACATTGCCATAAGCAAGATCAGACACAGGCCTTTTGTAAACTATTCAGATCATCCAAATACCTCAAACAACAGCCTCCTGGAAGTACAAATTCCCTTGGTTGGAGGGAGGTGAGGAATTGGAGGGGTGAGGAAGGAATTGTATGTGGATACTTATGGCTTCCAACTACAAAAATGTAATGGACAAAAAATATCATTTAAAAAAAAAACATAACACATTTTTAGAGTTTATTCAATTAAAATACACTTTTGCTTCCTCTGGAAAAAAAAATCAAAATTCTTGCTTCTCCATAGGCAACAACAAGATCTCATACAATGAGCAATGAGTGGACAGATTATTTAGTCAACTCAGGAAAAAATTAAAAGGCTGTCTCAGAACATATACAATGGTATTCAGTTTCTTTCATAAGTCTGGAGTAACTAATTACATAGTGTAATTCTTCACATTACAGACCAATAAAGGATGCAACAGTAAGTAATGATATCTTAACGGAATAGTTCAATCTTTCTCCTTTAGTAAACATTTTCAGATAGTGCTATGGACCTGAATACGAAACAAATATTGGGATTCCTAGAGCAAGCCCTACGGTACTAAGCTAGAACACTGGTGAAATGAATTGGGAGGCGGGCTTTTGAAACAAATACTGTATATAAAATCCCTGATCATATATATTAAAGCTGCATGGGGTACTGATCAGCCATTTACAATGAAAATGTCGTTTCTGGCAAGTTCTACACAACTGGACGATAATTCCTTACTTTCCACCGTTTGGACCTCATTCGGAAAAAAAAGTACATTATCATTAAAAATAAGGACGAGGCTATATAAAGTACAACACACAGACTCATGTCTATATTAGAAAATCCAATTCCTAAGAAAGACACAGACTGCTTGGTCTCTTTATGAATAACTGATTCACCTGCATATTTACCTCTATCTTTGACAGGTCCGTTATTTGCTATTAATTTATCTAAGACCTTAGATTTTGAATCCAACATATTTTGTTGATCTAGGGTCTTGTCCTCTTTGTTTCCACGTGGTTGCTTGGGTGAATTTTTGTCTTTTCTCTCACTCACATACCCATGTTCTATTTCATTAGGGGTAACCGGGCCGTCAGTGTTCTTATATACAATATTTTCATTGTTATAGTGATGCTTCAAGAACTGTAGCACTTGGGCTTCATTCCAGCTGTGTAATCCTTTAATTTCATCATGGCACTTGGGACAGAGATCTGGAGTTGGCCACTGAACTTTAGGAAATTTGGGATCTTCACTCAGATCACCTAAGGAAGGAAAAATAGAAAATATAAATGGACAAAAGAATATAATCTATCCAGCTGCTTATCTGAAATTGTAGAGACTATTTTCCATGTAATGCATGCAGTAAGCTTAGTTTAAGGAAACAATAAAAACAAGCAACAGGCAATACATTTATACGGATTGAAAAAATGACTGAAAATGAATTTTGAAATCAATACATAGCCTTTCCTGCGGCAATGTTCTGAGTTAGTGCTTTTTTCTGGAGGATGCAAACATTAAATTAGGACAGGCTCTCTCTAATAGGAGAGCAGTTCACAAATGCTACAGTTTTATCACTGATAGAAACAACCCAATCAAATGCATTTTTGGGGTTAATTTAAATTCTGGCTCAAAATGAACTGCTCTTTTGTGCACAGTACTATGTAATCCTGGGTCTCATTTTCAGTAAGCTGCTTCAAGGCCACTCAAAGTCTTGTAGATATATTTACAAGTTTCTATAGATACTGGCAACAATTCCATACTTATTTCTGATGTGTGTTTTTACTATTATAACAAACCATTTTCTGTACTTTAAAAACCACGAAAATATATTTTAAATGTTTCAATTGGCTTGTTAACATTTAAATGTATAAGAGTTTCTCTTGGACTGGACTCAATTTTAATGTTTCAATTTCTTATAGCAGTAGCCATCATTCTGTCTTAGTTGGTGGACTTTTTCTGCTCTTGAATAAACTCAATTTATTCAATTGAGGAATATTAAAACAAAAATCTTTACCTGGCTGAAAAACTAACATTACTACAGTGTCTATATAAGCACTTCTGATTTTGATTAATATATTTATTGTTCAAGTATTTCACAAAACCATGCTAATACACAATAGGTAAATAACTATTTGTAGAATTCATTAAGTAGCTTTTAGAGAGAGCTCTACCCATTGTAAACTTCCTATAAACCACAAACTACAGATGAATCCCAAATCACAGTCCCAAAGAGAAACCAGGTTTTAACAAATTTAGCATGTGTCATTTGACATTAATAATCATTGCAATGCATATTCAACATTTTTACTAGAAGGGAATCTGACCAATTGTTGCATCATTCAAACCAGCATCTTATATTATATTGTTCTTTCTTGACAATAGTTAGCAACTTAAAGTGAACAAAAAGACATCAATTTTTCTCTTTGCCCCCTCAGACATTGGTAACATGCATTATGAGGAAATTTCATCTAATATGTTGTGTGCTTCTTTTGCTTGGAGGTGGCAGAAGACAAAATGTTTGTATTCAGAACAACATTTAAAACTTCATATATCTTTGAAATTCAGGTTAGCCAGAAAATAAACACAATGTTGCATGTGTAAATTGTAAGTAATGTTAGATACATTAAACCATAACAGCAGACAGGTATTTTCTTTACTGCTTTAGTTATAGGACACCTGTACAACACAATGGATTAAATACAACCTAATAGTTTGGTGGTGTTTTAGTCCAATTCTTATAAAAAAGCTCTATTGAGAAACAAATCTTGTTTGAAGAATTATTTTATTTTATTCAGTTATTGATTTATGAATACTTTAAGCCATTTTACACTGAGAAACAGAATCCTGGTCAATAAGGATCACCTTTTAAATGATATTTATCTAGTGATTTTTGTATTCCCAGCTAGAACAAAATAAAAACAGGTTTTAACGGTGATCTAAAACGTTTTGGAAAGAAATGTAATTATTCCTGTTCACAGATAAGAGGCTGTGCTGCATTAGTCAGTTTCAACCAGGCTTTGAATTACAATCTGGGAGAATCATCACATGTAGCAAGTGGAACTTGAGATAAATTGATGCTCTTGAGAACAATGGAGCCTCTTCCACACACATCATTGTGTCTTGAACCACCGTGACCTGAAGAGTGGTGTATCATAAATGGAAGTTTTACTCACTCAGTTCTTTCTGTTTAAATTGGAAATATGCCCTATGATCAGTTCTAATGACTTCTGAAGACCCACAGAATTAAGACCATTTGTTCAAATTATAGTGTATAACAGTACTACCATCTTAGCCACCAGCCTACTGCTATCTTTGATAGGTGTTCCTATGCCAGAACTCCCATACCTGCAAGCCTGTAATTCACTACGTTGTGCTTCTCCCACAGCCAGAGAACAGCCTTGTCTAGGGTTGTCACAGAATCCATGGATTCTTGAGCCATCTCTTCAAAATGCTGTGCGCAAGCCTTGCACCCAAAAAAGTGCTGAATATACCTTCGCATGATCTGTAGGACCACTTGGGGATTATCCTCAAAACCTGGAAAGAACAACACGTCCTTGTTAGCATGAACAAATGAGTCCTGAACAAACATAGCTTCCGACATTATTCTACCAGCACAAGCAAGATACATAGCAAAAAACATAAAAATGAATCACGGGAAAAGATGGAAGGAAATGTTGCCCCCTGTTGGTGCCACACAATTACGTTAGCATTTAAAATGTAGAATGTTGGTTTTATTTGACAGATGTTCAGTTATCCATAGCACAAGTGAACTCACATAGCAACTGTACGTCAGCCAATCACAACTGAGATGGACAGCAAACAGTTTTACATAAATAATTCTATTGCCTAAGAAAATTAGCTATTTGTACAGATAAAACTTGGTTGAAAACATATACCAGCCAGATACAGAGGTGTTAAATATACTTTACTGCACAAAGATGCACTGAAAGGTGAGAAGAATAACATTATATAAAGCATCAACGCTGATCAGTATTGTTCTTGTGTGTAAAATTTCTCCTTTCAAAGATATTTTGCAAATATACAGAAAAAAGGCATCTACAAGAAGATCTACATGCAACACAGATGATAAAACACTTTCCCCAGAAGCTTAAGGAAAAGAATAAGACTTGCAGCTGTTAAAACACATGCAAAGCTAATTACAGTTTCTTTAAGTAGCAAGTGATTTTTGCAAAAATAGAGCATCATATTCCAAGACCTCTTTCAATGACTGAATGAACCCACAGAGTGTACGTTCAATATTAAATTTGAGCTCAGATGATGTAATGATGGGTGGTATCATTCAAAAAAACCCAAACAGTAAAAACCCTCTCATAGGTAAAGATGTCTCAGTAGCTCCAATCTGTCTCTCACCTTTCATTAATATGCTCTGTTAATTTGAGGAACATAAATATCCCATTCTCACTACATTTATGTAAACACAAAAGCAGACAGAGGAATATTTCATCCCATGACTTTAATTAAGTAACACTTGTAAAAATACTAATTTTAAAATTCTTTTCTGGAACTTGTAACTTTCTGTTCATAGTGTTTACACCTCATGCTGAAGACACGAGTGTGTTATTATGTGGTGCAGAAAAACTGTGCTAACACCTCAGCAAACGAAGGGCCTTATCCTGCTGGTATGACTGCATGTAGTGTTTACTTCTGACAAGTTGTCCTTTTTCAAGTCCTTGGACCCTTAGTCAGCAAACAGAGCGATCTCACTGCACTTCTCAAAGATTTACTAGGAGAGATGTCTGAGTAGTATTTAACTTGTCTTATAAAATATACTGTGGTATATTTAGTAGTATGCTATGAATTATCATCAATAATTGAAGTAAAAACCTTTGTCAAATGTAGTACATTTTGTGATACAGGATACTGGATTGATTGAGTGAAACAACAACAGCTATAGCTGAACAAAAATTCAGCAGTCTGCAATGGGATGAGATACAGTAAGGTTCTACCATAATTGGTCACGGCATTTAATTGAATATATCTTTCAAATGCATATACAAAATCTTATTTACATTTACCATTGTTAAATGTAATTGTATTTGAATTGCTTTAATCTCAAAACAGTTCTGTAGTACATCTATAACCTCAATTGGAAAAATTGTTAGCACAAGCTATTCAGAATTGTACTAGCTAGCAAAATATTAACTGTTTATGAACTCTAGAAACATATGCACAAGTGTCTGTTCATAAAACACATTTAGGCAACAAAACAGCACTATTATGCATAAGCATGAAAGCTCAAACATAAAAAATGATTTAAAACCAGAGAGAAGTAATAAATGGTGAACAATCTCTACTCAGACATCCAATATCTGTGATTGAACAGACATGTATAAATAAGAAACCCAACTGAGATTAAAGCAGATTAAATGTGAGTATTAAAAGAATTGCTAAAAATAATTTTAGAAAGCCAAGATGAATTTCAGGAAAAACAAAACTATTACTAAGCAACAGTTATTTTAAAGAGTGATCTTTTCATTTTTTTAAACAAATGCAGTTTACACTATTCTTCAGGTTCCTGGCAAATCTTTATGTAGGAACAGAGAATCACATGCATTTAACCATTTGCATTAACTCTTAAAATTCGACATGCTTGAAATCTCAAGTGCCACAATGTTCGTCTTTTGAGGGTTTCTTTTGATTTAATTAACTTACAGATTCTTGAGAAAATTTGGACATCATCAATATTAAATATAGGACCTTATCATGCAAACTTTTATACATGTAATATTTACTTATGACAACAGCCCCATCATCTCAACAGGACAACTCATATAACTAAGGATTTGCAGGGTCGAGTTCTTGCAATGATTTTAAGCATTAAGACTCCACTAGATTCACTTACACAGATCCTGTTGCAGGATCAGACAGCACAGCTCAACATTTTAACAATGTGTCTGAAGGAAATGATATTAATAAAACTAGAGCAAATTCACTTCAGCTGTCAGACAAGTAACTGGAACTACTAAGAAAATATTGTTGCTTTTAAAAAATAAAATACCCCAACGCAAAATGGCTCATTTTGTTTGTTTTTCTTTTATCAGCCCAGAGATGGATCCTCTATTAACATCTGCCATGTATCATCACGTAATCCGTCTTTTCTCTTTCCTCCCAAACTACTGCAATTCAGGGTAAACCTAATCTTTAAAGTGGACAAGAATCATAAAACCCTACCTGTGGTGGGAAGGATTAGGGAGTGCATCATGCTTTTTAGTAGATGGGATTTAAACAAGCAATAAGGAGAGGAAAACCTCCCAAGACATAATCCGACAGTCTCAGACTGACCCAATTCTTTCACCATAAGAAGTGATCATCAAATATCTGCTCTGATTTAAATTGATAGTTAAGTGTACTAAAGATTTTTCAGGTTCTATCATGATTGGAAGAGCAGTCTTCCAGTCACGATGGAAATAAAATGATAGTTAAGTGTACTAAAGATGTAATGATAGTTACTAAATAAAATGATGGTTAAAGATTTAATGATAGTTATTAAATAAAACGATACGCAAGTGTCCTAAAGATTTTTCAGGTACCATCATGACTGGAAACAGAGCAGTCTTCCACTCATGATGGAAATAAAATGTGCATCTAACAATTTATAAAAGCTTCTTAAATATGAATCAAAATCACTTTCACAGGCTCCTGTGGTTGTAAAGGAAAAGTGATTATATAGTGTTTGCAATTAAACAAGAAATATCACTTCTGGACACACAAACTTTCATGGTGGACCTACAATATGAAAATGCTATTGAAATAATTATTCAGGTCTAAGATTTAGTATCTATAAAATTGCATGACTTGGCTCATGAATAATTTTTCTGTTTTATAACTAGTTTTGTTGTACTGCTAATTCACATTAAAACTATAGGATATGATCTATCCCTAGCAAATAGATTTTCATAACCCTCTCCCCCATTAGGAGAAACATCAGTCAAAGTTTCAAAAAAATTCCCTCTCATCTGTGCTTCTTTTTTCCCGTGTTCAAGGCCATGTACCTTATTTAACCACTTGTAGAGGAGAAGGGATGGCTGTCGCTCCTTTCAGAGCCCATCACCACAGTCTTTAAGTCAACCAGAAGGACTGCGGCAAAAAAGATATGCCCTGACCCCTACTGGTCCAGAACTGAAAAACCGAGCCTTGCATGTCAATGTACTCCATGGAACGGAAGTGCATCTTTTATTTAAAGCCTCGGTGTGTGCTCTCTGAGCAGAGATTTATTCAATTCCAGTAATTTGTTATGCTAATTTATGCACAGATAAATTGCCACATCAGATCTCCCCTCCTTTAGTTCTTCTGTACAATTGCTGCTTACCTGTATTGATTAAGGCTTTTGGTCGAACTGCAGCTTGAACAGTTAAAGTGTGGAATAGCTTCCAGAGGGAACACGTATAACCTCTCAGCTCTGGTCTGCTCCCCTGACATCCGACCCACTGAATGCGGTTAGTGAGAAATATTCCTGAAATCTGAAAAGAAAATATTCTTTAAAGATGTGTCCAATCTGGGCCCAGATTACTTGAAAATGACACTTCACTACTGAACATATCAAGTCTGTTAATTGCTACTGAACATATGAGATGGATTTGGTGTGCGTGCACCTCTTTTTTGTTGTTTGCCTGGTCATTTCAATAGGTCAGTTAAAGAGAAACAGGCCTTTACGCACATGGGACAGTAGAAAAGGGCCTAAGACAAGCAAGCCCATACAGCCAAACATGTGTAATGTTGGCATTACAGGTTGCTGTTTGGACATTTAGATGTACTATCGTCTGGTTCAATGTAAGGGATGTCTACACTTATGATGGTGTGTGCAGTATAGACACTGCATGATCAGCTAGCATGCGTATAAACAGTGTTGATGACAAGGCACAGCTTAGGTGAGTAGGTAAGTGCCCTAAACCCCTAGGTTACATATCCTACACAGTTCTCTCCATTCCTAAGCAGTGCCTCCCATGCTTATGCTGCTATTTTTAGCAGTGTAGTGTCCTGCTGCTGGAGTGTTTCCCCACCACAGTGAAAGATTCTGGCAAGGAGGAGGCAGTGGGAAAAAGCTCTGGCCATTTCCTGCAGCCAGCGCCTTTCCTCACTGCCTCTGCATGCAGGAGCCTTTCACAGCCACGTGTAGCTACACACTGCCGTGACAAGTGTGCCTGCCTGTCACTGGGGTGTGCCTGTACTCTGCACACCGTCTACACTGATGTGGCCTTTGTTTTTTCAGTTGTTGGTTGGGAAAATATATTAACGAACAGTTTAATGAAATGCTCAATTCACATCAGAATGGCCCGAGCTTGCAAGATGACGGAGGTTCTCAATTCCTACAGAAATGAAAGGGAACTGAGGGTACTTGGTGCTTCACAGTCACTCAGCACATTCCAAGAACAGCCCCCCAATTGATTAGTTAACTTTGCTACTAATGACAGTAGATCCTAATCTAAAATAAAGACGATCCATTTGCAAAAGTGTATTAAATTGAGCCTATTAAATTCATGTTTAAAGGAACTTAGGGTTTAAATAGTTTTGGCTATTCTACTGTATTGTTATTAAATTTCTTTTTGTATGTGCATTAAAACAGGACATAATATATATATTAAACACATCACAATATAGAGCATGGTTTTCTGTTAAATGCTATAAATTGGTGTAATGGAAAATATTAGGCATTCTAATTTGTAAAATTCTTTATAAAAACACCAAGGAAACAGAACAGAGTATAATTTATTTATTCATCAAACTCGGATGAATAAGCCAAAAACTGCTGAGCACAGTAAAATCATCTTATTGCTCAGTTACAATCACATGAAGATTAAAATATATTAACCGGATAACAAGTATATATTTTACTGTGTATTTTTTCCTGTTTATATATAAACATCATGTATTTTTGACATTTACACCTAAAGAACATGGTAATTCTTGCTTAGCATGAGGTTCTCTAGCCTTATTAAAGACTCAATTTATAAAAGTATTTCCAGGTTCCTACCTTAAAATCATCTTAAACAGAAGAAAGGCAACTTCAGCAAGAAGTCGGCCAATCTGAAAATCCAGTGAAAGATTTTAGATTTAGAGGTCCTGTTTTGCGTGAAGGAGTGGATGGAGCTAGAGAAAGGTATCAATATGTATCCAAAATTTGGAAGAGACTTACTGTGTGGGAAGAGTCATGTTAATCTCTCTACCTCCAAGGCAGCCCAGTAGCAGTGCTTTGCATTACCAAACAGAAGGTGGGATTACCTCCTGCCTGATTGACAGGCCTGTTCTAGGTCAGGACATTAAAAAGTTTCTGAAAAGTCTTCAGGGCTAATGTAACATCACAATGGCTAACCTTGCCAGCTTTTGAACTTTGGCCTTTAGAACAATCACTGTGCTGGTAATAACTGATCCAATTCAAAGTCTTGAAAATCCCATTCATCAGAGGAGAAGGGAATAAAGAGGGACGTGTGCCTCAACATACAATAATCGTGCAGAACTGATTTGCGCTGAACAGTCTCATCCAGATTTTCTGTTAGAAAGGTAATTTTAACAGCAAATTGTGTGTGTGTGTGTCTTTGTTTTAGACAGGATAATGAGCAAACATTTTCATCAGTGACACTGAACTATCTGAGCGTGGCAAAAGGAAGATCTGTAACCTCAGAGTGCATGTTCATGCACAGAGGACTGTGCTATGCAGCACTGTCCTTCATTTCTCTCATTTAAGTTCCTTCATGCGGATTTTTTCCTGGTTAATGAACTCACTTTATTTCCATTTTAACCTTCTTATAACTCCATTATGCCTGAGGGAGGCATCAGTAAGTGATGTCTTGGATTTATATAGAACCTTATCCTTTACTAATGCTGTATTTTATGCTGGAAACTAGTAACAGCTTACCCGCATTTTGTTGTTGACCAGATCCAGGATAGCATCATAAGGGATTTTGTCTAATGGCAGGCTCACCAGCCACTCTTGCAAGGTCTCTAACAACTTCACCACGGGCTGACGGCCAGGAAATAACTGATAGAAATAAGAAAACATCCACCGATGTGTAAAGCTCTAATCTTAATATGGTGAGACCAAGTAATATTTTAAAATGTTTTTACTTCCTTAAAAGCTTTAATTAAACTTATTAGACTTTTTGTTACAAAGAACTGGATTGAATTGCTTGTTATATTTTTCAGTGAATAACCACTTTGCATTAATTTAACATCTATGTACATACTCTGCTCATCACTGAAATGCAACTGGTGTTTTACGGCACACAGAAATCCAGTACAATAGCTTTGGACAGAACATGAAGAATATTGTATCCAAACAGCAGGGAGGCTTTAGCTTGGCAGAATACACGTCCAGATGGAATTCTGGCAGCTGCTTAACGTTTGGGACCTTGTTTACCTGTCTCTCCTGAATGATATCAGCCCCGAACACAAATAAATAATAACAATGCCAGAGTATTGGTTCAATATGGACTCAAATGGAAGAGTGTCACCATGTTTCCTACAATACCAAGGCTTTCCCTGGAGATTTCCCATTGAACTTTTGACTCACTCAATCTGACCTTACTTTATTTGAGACATGACTGAATACAATTTGAGGTGGTACAGCTGAAGGCCAATATATTTTCTTATCTCATTTCACCTAAATGACTGAATTGCTCCCATGTAAGTTTCTATTCTTCTTTTTTTTAAGTTACATTGAAACAAAAACAAAACAAGACTTCCTGGAATGCACTTGTGCAATTTTAAAGAAAGCCAGAAGCATATTTACAGACTCCCCAATACATCTGGCTCTCTTGATAGTAGTCTCAGCAGAGGGTACAAGGGTTGAATGGGTATAGAGACTGAACTCTCCGCTCACTCCTAGAGGCTGATTCCTCCAGAACAGTTCTTCCCTTCCTCACTTGCCTATAGAATTCAGGTTTCTATAAATGTGGATGATCTCAGACCACCAAAGGAATTTTTCTACATTTTTGTATATACTCTGATGCTGTCACACCCTTGCAGGGGAACCAGAATAATGAACCCAAGGCTCGGGAGAGGAGTAAGAGAGGAAAGGAATTACAATACTGACTTTAAAGTGCAAAGGTAATGTCACTTCTAACATTGGAACGAGATTATAATTTGTAAGTCTACTTTTATGTTTTTACTGGTTAGGGAGTTCTAATTTCCAAAAGCTTTTCAGTTCACTCTCGGAAACTGACTTTAAAAAGATAAATAAATAAAAAATTAAAACCCCCAGCTCTGGACACTGCTGTATAAACGTGTAAACTGCTCTGCCTATACTCCAGCTAGCATCAAGGACCTCGACTACAAATAAAGACATGCCACTTTGGATACAAATTCCCTGTTAGCGACACAGGTGGAAGACAAGAAACTCCACCACGGTGCTAGAGATGCTGTCTTTGATTAATTGTAAAGAGTTGCTTGCAGTCATTAAAGAGCCCATGGCGCTTTTCAGTATTATTTATGATGAATGGGGATCCCAATCCAACTGGTCCGGACCAATTTCAATTTGAGTACGTACATTTTGCACACTTAAATTCCTCATGCTGTTTCAACTGCATATAGGAGTTTATACAACACAGCTTAGGACATGAAGCAGAGTTGCTCTGTGTTAAACAATTCCGTTCCTAAGATAGCAGGATTTCAACAGGAGTTGGCTCTATGTCAGCTTATTCAGATATATAGAGACCTTTAGGACGGGAGCTCTTATCGAAACGGAAGTTCATTCTGCAGTAGCTGTTCAACTGTTTATAAATTCCTTGTCTACTTCCTAGCAGAAAACTGGCTCTTTCCAACTACCTGCTTCATGGTTAGTGTGTGCTCTCTTCTTCTGGCTCTTCCCCCAGCCTAGAGCTCTCTTAAATGGTTTAATGAAAAACTCTTGAACAGGGATAGTCTTCTTTGCTGTGTCTCTGCATAGCACAGAGCATAAAGAGCCCAGCTCCTCGATTTGGGGGTCCTAAAAAACTACCGTCATATGATGAGTAAACTGTACATAACTGAAATGCTGATACTGCATACGATAGATATATCTATGCACTTAAAAGTTATAACACCTTCCCAAAGTAAAGCTGGCCAGTGCAAATGTCAGGGGAATCAAAGAAGCATGTGAACCCCATTTTAGCTGCATTCATAATAGGGGATCTGAAATAGGTATCAGTCTTCTGCAGGATTTGAAAGAAAGGGCTGCTGCACGTTGCACTAATAGCCAAGAAACTAATCCTACAACAATGAAAATCCCTGAGCAGGAGACGGGAGCACAGACTAACAACTTAGCGGCACTGTAAAAGCTCTTCTTTAGAGACGTGATAGTGTGCAAAGTCCTGAAATCTAAGTTCACACAGATGTTTTTATTAAATCGATCACAAAATATTTAGTTTACAAAGGAGTTCAGTTTTTAAAAACAAAGCCTCCAATGCATCTTAAATAAACTAAATTATGGCATTAATGCTGAATGTTAAATTTTCTCAAGTCTCTTGGTGCAAAGAACCATACAGGAAAGAAGTCAGAACTGTGAATAAAATGTGAAATATCAGAAGAGAAATGTTGGGTTTTTTTTAAAGTGTTAAAAAATACAAAATAAAAACCCCTTCTGCTGCCACTTCAGGAACTGGACTACACACAAGAGAATCTAACTAGAGGAGCGTATTCCCCATTTATTCACTAATAGCCAGGAAAATAAATTACATTAGCTGGCCAAGATCCATCAGGAAGAACAGAGGCTGTTTTAGGGATAATATGATGGCCAGATTAGCACTACACTTTCTTAAAGGAAATGAGGCCAACTAGAGATTTCTGACCTCTGACTGTCATAGCGAGTAAGAACCTGTCTGACTGATTTTCATATAATGCCAGATACTTGGAAATGTTATATAATCTTTATTGTCCCTCTAAACCGCCACTGATTTGCTTTGTTTACAAACCAATACAATCTGTTCATTACTTGGTAATGAAATATGGAGAGATCCTGCAGCTCATGTTTAACTGGGGTCACTTTTAAATGTTAAAATGGTAGAATTTTTCCAAGTCACATTTTCTTCATGTCAGACTCACTTTAAAAATGTCTAAACTTCAGGACAAATAAGTCCAAAACAAAGCACCACACTAAAACACCCATCACTGTCCTAATCTCTGAGCATCTCAAACATTAAAGGGTTTGTCCTCACAGCACCCAGGAAATGACTCTGTTTAGAGTCTTTGAAATATGGTGCCGATCAGCTATGTTAAAAAATCTTAATTAAAGTCAACTGTATCGTTAGAAGTCCAATCGAATTTTCAAAACACTGTATGCGGTCACACAGACCCAACAATTTTAAAGTTACTTTAAGAATGTCCAAGAATCCGGGGGGTAGGAAAGAGGAATAATCTATGCTCAGTTATAATCGCAACCATCCCAGTTTTCAGGGGTCTGTTTTGCAAGCCTGGAACAACCAGATTCCTTATTTTATTCTCAGCCTTGCAATGCAACATCAAAATGCATTTTAATGCTTCAGGTTATCCACAGAAACATGACAGTATTTCAGTATCTAAGATACTGTAGCAACTAAAACACACACATTTTAACGGTGCTCTGAAGGACATTTTCATATTCTGTCGAGTAGTAAATATTACATTCTATTTGTAAGAGTAAAGTGAATGTAATCAAAGATTAGAAGCGTATACCTTGGCAATGACTGTAACAAAATCCTTGAAGGTCTTTAGCTCTGCTCCCTCAAGCGTCTTGTGAGTGGCAAGCTCTACCCTGAGCAGGTAATGCAATCCTGATTCAAGGTCAGCCATGTACAGCTTAGCTCTAAAACACACATATAGAATGTTAAAAATGGTGGCAGCTTACTTTCACTTATTTTCTCACCAGTCATTAAGGTAAAACTGATATATAGTGGGCATTATTCAAACCGCAAAATCTGCAATTCCACAGTGATTGCAGTATTTCCCATTCCAAGTGCAGGAAGATACAGTGCAGTGCTTAGTGTGGTGAATATCAAATTTAATAGCTTTCACTGTACTCTAATTTAAAAACAGCAATTTTCTGCCACTAGTTCAGAGACTAGACAAATGAAGCACAATTGCATGAAACGTTATATTGTGTTTGAATAAAAACTTTCTACCTCCCAGCCCAACTTCTATCTCTAGAAAAATTATAACCCTGACATTCTGTCAGCAAGGAAATTGCTGGTGTCACAAATTATGACTTCTCTACAGGGTTAAATATAAGCAGAGAACAACAGGCTGTGAGGGAGAAAGCCTTTTGTTTAACAGAAGTATCTTTGATAATGAGGAATAATTCCAACGAGGCTGACAGAAACGAATATGAAAATAAACCTATGTAATTTAGAAATTCTCCCCAAATGTGACAGTCCCACTACAGAGACCTTCTGCACCATAGAGTGATTAAGAGTCAGTCAGTTATGGAGGGTCTTGTGACAGAACCAGTCACCCACTGATGGATATGAATAAAGCACGCCTTTGAGGGGAGTATAAGACATCTGCATCTCCCTTCCTCAGGGCAGCAACTCTCATGGAAAATATTTCTGTATTTACACCACCATCAATAGACAAGCAATTGAACAAAATATAAACAAACTTAGTCTGTATCCTTCAGTGTTTTTAGATTATAAGTTAGTACAAAACACAGCAACACAACAAAACAAACAGAACTGGATTCTGACCATACAGCAGGATGTTTCATAAGACACAAGGGTTTCAGGAATTTTATCACCCCCATAATTAAACAGTAGATTTAAGAGAGCCAATCAATGAGAAAACCAGCTGATTCCAACAACTATGGCTGCTTAACGATAACAGTACACTTAAAAACACATGAAAACCTGCTGTGGAGAACTGGGAAACTTCTGATTTATTTTTAGTGTGTGATTCAGTTTCCCCTCTCCCCTTGTATTGCTCTGCTGGGTGTGTAGAGGTTACTTTCTTTTGAGAGACAAGGCAGTGACTGGGGGCGGGGGGGGGAGGAAGTTACCTAACAAAGCATGAATGAATGATCAGGAACTAAAATTACTGGGGGATTAATTAATGTAAATGCCTATGCAGATAAACAAGTCTGGAAAGGCACCAAACATGAGGAAAATGGACTATCCTGGTTTGAACTGGTTGAAAGAGGTTATCAAAGAAAGAACTGAAAATTGCATTAAGTGCCAAGTCTGGTATAGGAGGGAGGTAACTCTCATTGGACTCAAGAACTGACACAAGGCTGTGACAGGAGGGAAAGAGAAATTTCAAAACTACCAGCATCTCCATGAAGAAGATAGGTGTTACCTTGTAAGGGAGACAGGCGTATAAGCTGTTCATTGTTTTCAAAGACATGTTCTTTCTATAATATTTTTTATTCCAAATAAATACTTTTGTTTATGAAAAATGGCTGGACACTGATTAACCCTGTCATACCCGAGAGAAAACAAGATGTCAGACGTTGAACTAAACTCAGACCTGCTCAGGCAATCACAGTGAATTGCAGGAGGAATTTTAGCCTAAATCCCATCTGGAAGAGGAGGAATGGGGGCTTGCACCCGAGAAAGGATATGGCTAGAGGCCTGAATGGGGTTCCCTTACAGAGCCCATGAAGGGATTAGAGATATCTCGGGAACTGTGACAGCTGCATTCTGGATGATACAGACTTATTCTGAGTGTCACCTCTTTAGTAAACAATGTATTCACTTAATAACAGCTATAAAAAGTTTATTGATTAGTAGGTCTGCTGACTTAAAGTTTCTTAAATATAGTTGTCAGTATTAAATCATCAGGTACCCAAACAATCCAGCTGGGGGATATTTATACTGTGATCTTTTATTAAAAACAATTGTGGGGTATAAGCATCAAGATTGATAGAACCATTCACATAAATAAGATATTCTTTAGCTACAAAAATCAGTTATTAAAACACAATATTCTAGATAAACTTAAAAGAAAATAGCATAGCCTTCTGTTAAAAAAATAGGGTGGACACTTTAATAGTAACCATAACAAAAATGAAAATAAGTACAAAATAGAAGCACTCAGCCCTATATCTTTTCCAGCTAAAGATGCTGAAGGATTATCTCACTGCAAAGCTCTTGCATCCTTCTCTCAAACAGTCAGAGGGTGAACATAAACCTAAGTGGATTTGGTCTGATAAACATCTTTTCTGGTGACTGTGGGGTTTTCTAATGTATATGCTTTTACCTAACACTTTCTAGTGGTGTCCTGACTCACCATTATACAGACAAACACCGGGTTCTCTGTTTTCTGCAGGTTTGTCAAAAGCTTATTGCTAAAATTATTTCAGCATTTTATTTTTATCTGGGATATTGAGTTATGAGCTAAAGCTTTCCAATAAAATATTAAATGTGACATGTACATTTCAGATACTGTTTGAACCTCAATCCTGCTCACATTGACACCAATGGGAGGAGAACCGAGCCCTCGATTTTTTAAGTATGGGTTTAAAATAAAAGGTCTCTAATAGACCTTTCTTCCATAAAAATGCACACATTTGCTTCAAATGCATATTGAAAATATTGCCTGAAGCTTCTTTAAAATCCTTAAAACAGCAGTCATTGTTGCAAGAAAGATACATTCACTTCGTATGTACGACATCTTTGCTGCTGGGGCTGAATTAATTTATCAATGTTATTCGAATATATTGTAAAAGGATCCTGCTGAAGAAACACATGAAAGCAGTGCTCTATCATGTGATCTGCAAGTAATGTCAGTACTAGAATCCCTTTAATATTCACACAAACTCCCTTTGTTTTGTTCAGCAGGAATGAAAAAGGTCAACATTTGGTTGGGTCAGCTACTCAGCTCCGGGTGTATCCTTTGAGTAGTTATGGAATAAAATCAAGCTTTCAGCTACAGTGAGAGGTTAAAATAAATTTTATAGCTTCCCACTTGGCAATAATGATTATAGATTTTAATTATCAACCATTAAACTGAAGCTCAACAGCAGCACTTACTCATCAAACTCCTTCCACGCCTTGATTTCTGTGCTCTCCTCTTTATTTTGTTTTTTTTGTGGTTGAAGCTGTGAAATAAGTTTTCTCCTCACTCCAGGCAGTGACTTTAAATAGGAAGAAAAGAAAGACCGAAGAGGCTTCAAACTGTGTATGAAAGGACAGTGGAAGGGTTAAAAATCACCTCAAGCTAAATGATTGACAGAAACACAATAATGTATCTGTGAAGTAAGAGATTTGGTTCTCTTTACTGTTTTACAAATCTGGTAAAATTCAGCATGTTTGATGCAAAGTGCAATGTAAAACCGTTTAATTTTTAGAAGCAGCAGCAAAAATAATTAACACCAGTGGCTTGCAGTACCAGTCAAGCTAACAGCAACATCCCATTTTCATCAAGACTTCAGGTCATATTTGTACACCTTATTTAGACAACACTCCCACTAACTCCAGCAGGAGATCTGATTGAATAGGTAAGATCTGCAAGATTTGGTACTTAGTATTTTTATTTCTGATTTATCCCAAACCATATTCTCCTCATGGGCATCATTAGTAATGAGTCAGTGATATTGACTGGTGGCAGTTGGAGACAGGACTAATACGGAGTCTCTTCCCAAAACCTCAATGATGTCCTGTTTATCAACATCACTAGACCATCAGCATGTCACTAGCTACTGCTCAGCAGCTTCCATTTTCTGAACGTTCTACACTGACACCATCAGCTTGGTACTTCTATTTGGCAGCTGGCGCATTCTTCTTTAATGCTCATTTTACAAGCAAGTTTGCAAGTAGTCTAAACTCACCACTGCAGTTGCAACTCATTACTACAGCATTTTGTTTTCCCTTCCAGGTGAGGGAGGAATTTTTTTTTGTCCCCTTAGTCCATTTCAACGTATTGTAAACTCTGACAGAGAGACAGTATATTTTTGAGACCCAGTGTTTAACAATGTTTGAGTTAGTCAGTTTCTTCAAACATGGGGAGTCTGAACATTAATCTTCAATCAATAAAATGCACTGATCACATATTGGGATACATTGCTTTTATTTAAATACACAAATAAAACCTTGTTATCAAATACATTAGTTTGTATAAAAAGAAACTCAGGCAATGGTTTTAAAGCCTAACTGAACCACTCAAAGTACCTCAAGTGTCCTTTAAAGATATATGGTACTTACATGTTAATTAATCCATGGGACCCATTTGGATAGATCAGGTAACACGAAGGGACTGAAGTAATACCAAGTTTCTCTAGAAAAGCCTTATCAGAATTCAGCACTCTCTTTACCATAATGTTTTCATACTGAATCAAGTCTAAGATCACCTGGGTGATGAGAACACAATACACAAGAGTTACACACTGTTTAAAAAATATCCAATTCTGATAAGAAGGGACAGATATATATAGGGAGGACACTATACTTTTACACTAAACTCAGCTGTTGATAGAACCAACTTACTATTTACCAACTATATTAATTTATTAGTATTCACTGGACTCAAAGTTTTTGTCAAACAGAATTTTTACTTCATTGGGAGAAATTTTTCTTGTTTTCTGAGCTGTATGATTTTTCCTTAGCCCATCTTGACTTCCCCCCCCCTCAAGTCTCACATGTCTGAAGACCGCATGAGAGAGTGTGATGAAATGTTCTGGAGAAGCCTCAAAACACAGAGGATAAGAGGATTTGTGTCACACACCCATTGGTTTGTGATGACATGTTACATATATACAAGGGTTAAATCCAAATTTTCAGATTTTTTCATCTTCCTCTCCTGCCATTCCAATGACCGTCCTCATCAAATCTGTCCGTTGACTCACTCTTACCGTATCAAATCAAACTGTTCATTCTCATGTACATGGTCCTCCATAATCTTGTTTTGCTTACTTCTCTGCTTTTATTTTCCACGCTGCCCTTCTCTGTGCTCTTCCAAATCTCTTAATTCCCCCCTTGTTTCCTCCTTCCACACTTGCGTTTGTACCTTCTGCTATGCTCCCATGCTGCCAGTCATGTTTGGAGGTACTCCTCATATACATCCATAAAGCCACTCCATTACTCTCCTTTGCCATGATACCTTCAAAAACTGGAAAACAGTTAGGCTGCTGATGCTCTGTGATCACAACCTATCACTCTGGCCAGCACACACTCAGTTTCCTTATGCTTCCTTGCCAGTCTCTCTGTATCCATCTGCTTTCTCTTATCTTGTACTTAGATTGTAGTCTCTTTGAGGCAAGGACAGTCTTTTTGTTCTGTGTGTGTACAGCACCAGGAACAATGGGGTCCTGGTTCATGACTGGGGTTCCTAGGCACTACAATAATACAAATAATAATATGCTGCTTCCAATGCCTTGAACTCTTCCCTACATTCATTTACCAAACATCATCTCTCTTCTCCAGCTAGCTCCTGCAGACCCTTCTCTTCAAGTCTCTCCGTGCTTCTCAACTGTGATAAACACCTAATCCTCCCTCTCTTGAACTGTTCTGTCTTATGTCATTTACATGTCTCATCTTATTGAGAGCATAAGCTTTTGGAGGCAAAGCATGTATCTGTTTCACTTAAACACTGAATGTAAACTTACAATTCTATATAATCTTAGTAGAAAATTTCCCTTCTTGAAAGCAGATACTCTTGGAGTATCTTTGCTTTTTTGGAAGGCAGAGAGAAGAATACAATAAGACTATAGAAAGGACAAAATAAAATGCTGAAGAGCTTTGTTACTGCCACCATTGTCTCTAACTAATGTCAATTTACCACGGTTAATCACAGTGAACCAACGCCTGGGAACCAGTCTGCTATGAACATGTTTCCCAAAGCTAGCAGCACCCAACACTCCAGTTGTGCCACTGGCCAGCTCATAATCTAATGTAATTAGAAGTGTCAAACACATATTGCATGTTTCTACACAGATTATGCCTAGTTATGTAATTTGTTTTCTTTACTTGTCTTAGATTTCAGCAGTAGTAGATAATTAACAAAAGTAATATAGGCTAGCAGCAACTCTTTAGATTGTGAAATGGTGCCAAATCAAATTCATAAAAATTTAATTCTCCACCTCCACATACCTCATATTTTAAGATGATGAAAATATTTACTATCATATCTACACTAGGATGATGGCACAACATTTTGTAAGTGTCCTTAAGTTTCACATTTAATTAGGCAATATGGCACATAAAGCTATTGCATTTGTGCATAGCAAGATGTATATGCAGGTGTAGACTGTCATCTCCAGAAGGCAAGGACTATGTCATATAGCACGCTGGCATTATCTAGATCCCTCCCACCAACCAGTTTATTTCAGCCTGGCATTTTGACTCCCATACTGCTTTCTATATTGCTCACAAATAAAACACTTGTCCCCTGTGCAGCATTCCAGTATTCATGTTTAGTTAAGTCATTGTTGTCCCTTTTCTGCTGCAAAAGACCCTGCTGTGTTCTTTACTTAACCTTCCTTTACATGTGCCAAATATACCAGAGGGGTTCTTACTTCACTTATTTGCTACAACGACATATTTAACTGCTTCCCTGATGGATCTCAATCACAGACAGAAAACTGTCGTAAGATTTAAAAGGGAAATTAGGCCCTAACTCCAAGAAGCATATTAGCAACTTGGGCCAATTTGTGACATTCAATAAGGTATGTATGAAAAACATAGCATAGCATATTAGAACTTTATAACAACATATAGGATATGCAATACCTTAAATGTAATATTATGCAATTCCTGAAGTCTCGACCACACTTCAGCATAAATGGAGCTATCATTATCATCCAAGAGTTTTACTACAATATTCTGTACTGTCTTGATTTTAGTGGCTTTTTTATTTTAATTAGTGTGGTATACTGTGTGGTCCATATATCATACAGATTACAGTAAAATAATGATGTTGCAATTGCTGATGAAAAGGAACAAACTTTATGCATGGTTCTCTAAAAGTGAAAAAGCAATGTCATTAATGATCAAAAAATATATTTTTCCTGTGATGATGTGAGGCTTGAAAAACAAGTATTTTGCTACTATTGAGGAGGATAAACTAAACTTCCATTAAGGCATGAAAGGAATCCAAATAGCCCGAAAAGTGACATCACATTGCTTTAAAAAAAACACTCCTCTCTGGGACTAAAGCACAAGCCAGTGCTTTGTGGCATCTCATGACTTAGTCCTATTCTAAATGTATATGATCTGTCTTTCACTTCTTAAGTGCCTTTATTCACAGGAATAGTTCCACTGACTGAACAAAACATACCCCCCAATTGTATTATAAATGATTTAAATACTGGATTAAATTCACAAGTCACACATTACCTCTCGCCCGACATAGGAGTTACTACTTTCAACCACAATGGCAGTGTAATGATGACTATTCTTGTCAAAAAGAGAAGCAATCTCACTGGACCTTTTAAGAAAAGAAAAACATGAAGAATGTAATGTTCTCATTGTCCACAACACTGAACGTACTGTAAGTATTTGTTAAGCAGAAATACAAAGACTTTTTCTTCTCAGAAACAGTCCTGACATTTTATTTTCATAGCATACTACACGTACAATATTTTGTTATTTCAAACAAGATTCTTACGGAACTGGATCCAAGGGAGGGCAAGCAGGTGGTCTTGATTCTTGAGAATGGTTCTGTAGAAAATCAATCATCATCTGACGAACAGTTTGGAGATCGCGATCTGATCCCATTAAAAACAGACAAAAAATGAAGAACTATTCAGAAGACAGAAAAGAATCACTAAGTTCAGGTTGTCTCATTCATAGTTTTTGTTTTTTTAAACTGGGGTTAAAAAGCTAGATGACAATATTTGTTTTAAGATGGGGTAGCAGTACTTTTATTTGTAAGATTAAGTTTTGGAACTGTTTGATGGGGGGTTATATAGAAGTTGTTTTCCCTAAGAGCTTAAATAAATCAGACATTTCTATCTCAAAAGAGCAGACCTGTCTCATCAGTTTCATCTTCAATACTCTGTCATCTTGCCTCATTCAGGATCTACACTCACATATAAACAATACTGAAAGTGGTAGGAGCTCAAGCAGCTTTTTTGCAATGACCAAATGAATGTTTTTTGTTTGCCCGCTGGCTAATAGCAAGCATAGAAAATTTGAGCTACTGGTGTAACATTCTTAACATATTGACCAGGTAAGGTAACAGCCAGCCAAATAGGGAAATAAATAATAATAATAAAAGGTTTCATCAGGTTTCATTGCTTACTGTACTGTTAAACAGCTTGCACATTCCACCTAGGGATGTCTGAATTTTACTTATAAGTAAAGAAATCTGGTTTATTATAGAATGTGCTCTGGGATAACAGGATCAATGTTTCTGAGATTGGCTAGAGTGGCATTTTCTTACCTTTGAAATTTTCTCCAGTTGTGAACTGCTTTGTAAATGCTTTGAAGTACTGTGGGGTGAAAAAAATAGTCTTTTGAATGCAATTTATGGCTCAAGGGGAAAAAGTAATTCAGGAAAGATCAGTTCAAAGGCAGAACACGATTTTCATGAGTTCTTGCTTTTTACAATTTTAATTAATTGTATATTGTTGTTTAGCTTGCAGACAGCAGAAAATACAACTGAATCTTTACTCTAGCCTTGTGAATTGCAAGAGTCTAATCCTTAGCTGGTGTCGGTATAATGGTGGCTGATTTACACTATTTGTGGATCTTGCCCATTGATTCTTAAACAATCAAACCCTTAGAAGTCAAAAGTTTCTATAATGTAACAAACTAGTAACATAAAATTCCATATGGATTTTCTCAGGAAAAAAATATCTTCAGAGGCATGTTGAAGAAAATTCAACTGAAGTTTCCAACACAGCTCCTGGCTCTCTTGGCAAACAGTAGAAAAGAGTTTTAAATGCAATTTAAGTGAACAGTGAAGTAAAAAGTTAAGAATGATATGAGGCTAGTGAAGGATTGATCCAAAGGTTACAAGACTAACTTTAACACAGTCCCTCATGAAATCAGCTAATTGATTCCATCTTTGTCCCTGATGCATCAGTTTTGAACTATTCAATTTACTCTCACATGTCACAAAGGGAGACAAAATGTATAACTCTATTGTTGTTTACTACACTATGGATCTTTATTAATGTTTGACAGCTAACAAATATATTGCATCCAAATACCATAGTGATGGGAAAGACAAAAACTCTTTTAATAACTTACTGCTGTCTTCTGATGCCATCTTTCCTGTTTGAAAATTCTAATTTAGTGTTTAGGACCAACACAAGCCCATCTGATTCAGATGATTGCATAATTTATTCCATTCTACTGACTAACAGCCTGAAAAGCACTTTTTATTATAATCCCACGACTCCTTGCAGAAGAAAAAGAAAGCACCCAGATCCAAGAACAAGTGTTAGCACACAATATTCTGGGTAAATAAGTTTGCTCTGTTTTTAACTACAGGCATGAGGGGGTTCCTATAGCCATAGTTTGGAACATGGAATAACAGAAAATGTTTGAGATTTAAAACAAGTATTTTTTTTTACAAAATGAAATGACCCTAACTTGTCACATACTGTATATCATGCCACTTACCCTAAAAGTTGGATAGTAAAGAATACCATATTCTTTACAGGTCTCAAAATTCTCTTCCTCCCCACAATCCAGCACACCAATCCTAATGGCAGGTTCCCAGTCTGAAAATAAATAAAAAAACCTCTTACTTTTTGGTGCAGCTTTGACCAGGCATCCTATCTTAGGATGCTCTGGCTCCCATAGAAGTCAATGGCAAAACTCATTGACTTCGATGGGGTAGGATCAACTCCTAGGTCTGCCCACATCTGGCCTGCATTTGCTCCCTCGATAATAATTTGGGCAGCTAGCTTTGAAGACTGACTAACTAAAGATGATATCTAGTACAAGAGAGAGAAGTACTTTCAACAAATCTAAAGAAAAAGAAACCCAAAGCAAAAAATCAGACATCTCTTTAAGGCTGCTGGCATTTACTCAGTCCTAGTGGCTGAAAAGAGCCCAATACAATGCTAACAAGTGGTACTGTATTCTCTGGTTTATCCTGTCAGTTAAGCTAATTATTCAGTTAATTTTATTCTTCATGTCAGTTTTACAAGATGAACATTGACCATAATGGTTACACATCTGCATGGCTTTCAGTTACATGTTTACATAGATGATGCATCTTCTATCAGAACTGATGATAACACAGACCTGCTTTTTGCTGAACTTGTAACTTATTGAGAAGCGTACAAACTGAGCAATGCCTAATTAAACCACAAAGCTCACATTTTGATTAGTGAAAGTGCTATTAAGTGTAAGTGCTGTCCAAGAGCATGCTGGATGCAGTTGGAAGATATCTGAGCAAATACAGCACCATGTAGATTAATTGGGGTGTGGCTTCAACTTTTGTAAAGTGTTTTATTGAGAATAACTCCAGGGACCATCAATATAAATGCCAAAACGCTGCAAATCAAGCTGTTCTTATGAGATTTCCAACTCAATTTTGCAGCTCCAAGGAGCTTGGACAGTTCAGAGGCATCCAAGCTTTTGGATCCTTTGGTATTCAAACACACTGACATTTAAATCCAATGCCTACATGTGGTACTTAAAGCAAACGAGATGCATTCATGTTGTCAGAGAGCTTCGCTTCAAGAACTTTAGAACTCTGGGGCAAAACAAAACAAAAAACCCCCCCAACAATCCTAAATGTAGCAAGTATAAGAAGAGCTAGATAACGTTCCATTAATTACAGTAAAAGTTATGTCAAAATTGCTAGACTGCGAACAAAAAAGTGTACAGAATTTTTTTTCTGCTATATCCTTAACTTAATAG
The DNA here is from genome assembly GCA_007922155.1 of Mesoclemmys tuberculata. NCBI lineage: Eukaryota > Metazoa > Chordata > Testudines > Chelidae > Mesoclemmys > Mesoclemmys tuberculata. Next base: position 5,404,770 of record ML675655.1, read on the forward strand.
GGTGTAATCTCTCTTTATAATACACCACTGACAGAGGAATTCTTATAGCAGTATCAAGGTATTTTCCAGGAGGATTTGTTTATATCTAATTCCATTCTATTTTCATCTGGCAGACTACAATAATAGTTTTAACAGACAGCCTCAACTACTGTTTTGTGGGCTCAAGCTGGATTGTTCATGCAGTAGTCTCACTGTTGTTGCAATACCCTATCCAATTAAAAGCATGCACCAGTGGTAAACGTTTTTAGTACTCTGCACTGAAGGTAAAGTAAAGCTTAAAAAACTTAGAACCAATTGTAAGTCATAATTGTTCACACAATTCTTGCAAAAGTTCTAAATTATTCTGTCCAAGTAAAATCATCATCTGGCACTGAGAAAAAGCAGTAATATTTACAGGAAATAATTTCTGTTGTCTTGACGTACTGACTGCTGGACTGAAGACAGATCTGAAATACAGCCCCATCTCTAAACTACTTTAGTCCTAACTCCCCAACATAAAAATCCATTATAAATTCCCTCTGTACAGAAGCAGAAAGTATTGTTCACTTCTTCTAAAAAGAATAACTTGTGTAATATTGCTGACTTAGAATGGCTGATTCATTCCAAACCTGCAGACCAATATTTTCAGCACAACAAGGTGCTCATCAAGCTGTTCCTTCTATAAGGACGAAGCACTTGTTTTATGATTATGAAGATAGGGTATTCCATCTCTGAATAATTAGGGATTTTTCATTAGTGATAAAGCATAACACAGCATGAAGGACAAAAGAAGAGAAAACTTTAAAATGTCTGCATCATGATCAATAAGCAAAATCATAGTGACATTTCATGCCATGTTGTGCAATCAGCTTAATTGGACTAGCTTCAGTAGGTAACTTCAAACCCAAATAAAAACAATATCTTACAAACTGCACTGGAACAACAGATCACATCATTCTGAATTCTCAAATTGCATATAACTAAATTAAAAATAGTTAATACTATCATGCAATTGGTGTAACAGATGGCGACAGTACACTTACATGAAAAAACATTAGGAAATATTCAACATCAAGAGCTGTATTAATGTTTATTATTCCGGTTTCACAATGAAACAGTCCAATGACATAAGATACTGTAATACACCTCCCCTCTTGCCGTCCTATACTGCTATACTTTACAAAAAGTAGTTGTGGGATGGAAGCATCTGTAGGAGAGAGATTGAATTATTTTATCTTTCATGTTGTTTTTCCTTCATGCGTGGAGGATAAGGATTTCCTTACCTATTGCCAAAAGTAAACATAAAGGTCATGTCCATAATAGGGCTTATAATGTTTATAAAGCAATTCACACCCAGATACAGTTTTACAAAGTTGGTAACCACACCATACATAACATGGTCACAAAACAAGCCATTTTCAGAAACTGGGCTTCAGGCCTTGATGTGGGCAGCGAGCTGGTGCTAGCTGTTTCTGCTCTCATTTTCCAAAAAATCTGTCTAACCTAGGTAGAGAAATGGTGCTTTCATAGTCATGCTAGAAAATGGCTGTCATGTGTGGTGTTGGTAGAACCACATCTGGTGTCTGACCACCATTTCTGAACATGGCTGTAGCTAGCAAAGGTTCCAGGTGTGGACAAGACTTAATCTGTACAATTGTATTTGGATGCGTAAGAACTCAAGAATTTTCTTTTTAAGCCACTCCCTACTACACCAGTCAGTTGAAGGAGAATCCTCAAGTAGTTACTTTAAAGTGATGAAAGAAGAAGCCAAACGGCTTTGGCAAAAGTTGAAGATACACTGGCATTAGTGAAGAGAGATGTCTTTGGGAGTTTTTTCTTTTTCTTTTATGAATTTCAGTGAATCAACCAACTCCTTTAATTTAAAAATGTCCTAAAGTTAAACTTGCCTCTGTGTCAAAGGACATGAACATTTCATTAAGTTCAAAACTTGATCGACATTTCTATGCCAGGCTGCTTTCAAAATTTAGCTTGACCTTTGTTTTTCTTTGAAAGAACGCCTGCATTTTTATCAGGAAGGATGGGGCTGCTGACTGAGAATTTCCGTTGTAGTGAGCATGCCGACAGCTGAACAGGCGCCAGCAGTAACTATAAACATCCTAGAGCAGATGGACATGTATTCACAGGAACACAAAAGACACAACAGTCTATTTTAGCACATAAAATGAAAAATTAAAACACTTTGGCTTCACGGTATCTGTCTCATTCAACTTTTAGTACTTCTCCTCTCTTTTCCACCTGTCTTGATCCCCCCCTACACACAATGAACAGAAGCACTATAAACCTAATGCAAATAGCCTACTTTACAACAATGCAAACCCATCACTAGCTAAATACTTGGGTTAAAGAGCACCAGCTGGGATGTGTGCTGTTTAGTATTCACTTCTGTTAAAAAAGAGCCTTTAGTTTTCTAAGGGAAGTGAAAGCCATGCTTCTGTTCACTTCTGTAACGCATAGCCTCGATTTTATACTTTTCATTTACAGTGGCATTGCAGCCTACCACACTATTGCATATTATCTTTTAAAGTGGCATTAGGATTACTGAAAAGGCCTAAATAGATTTCAATGAATGCAGATTGACAAATAGGACTGTACCAAGATTTTCCAACACTGAGTCACTAAAGAATTTTAAAAAATAACATCACGCATTTAACATGCCAAATTTAGTCCAGTGCTTCCAAAGTAGCAGCAATGCTTTGCTACATATTTAAATATACTGGCTATTATTCCAAAATGAAAGTCAGGGATACCAATAGGAAACAATTTCTGATACAGATTATATTGGAGGATCCCAAAATGTGTGAAAAAGGAAATTCAGTAAAATTATTTAAGCAAAGACAACTGCTACTTATTCCGAAGAATTTTCCAGCCAGAAAATTTTCTGATTTTCTTCTTTTGTAGATGACAGCAAAGATCAATATAAAAAACTTTTAAAAATTCAAAAACTGGTCAAATTTAGATAAAAACTATTTAGATAAAACTATCAACACGTAATATTCTAAAGTATCCAACATATCAGCATCAAAATACTACTAAAAAGGGAATACCTTTTCACAAATCTTTTTCTCTTATGTACTACATGCATTGTAGTATTCTCCATTATGAAATTTAGTAATAGATAAGGACATTGCAGGGCTTCCCTCTTCTCCTGAAAGGTGTTCATTTAAGAAACCCATAAGGGAGACACAAGTGCCAGCTTTAGAAGGGCTAGTTACAGGATTTTTCAATTACCTTTGCACTGAGAACTATTATGTAAAATTCCAGACCAAAAGTAACTTCTACAGACAAGTTTTAATTGTCTTTAAAAAGTAGCAACAGGAAACATAATAGAGCAGCAGTCCTGGAAACTGTTTTAATATTGAGTATTTTAGCAATTGGGCACGCATCAGGACCAACTCCAAAATTAATTTTCGTGTCTGTTTCGATGGAAGAGTGGATGCCTAGATGAAAATATAAGTTATGATGCTCCATCAGAGTATGTGGCATTGAACAAAACAGCCATGTTTCCTGCTTTCAGTTACAGAAGTTTGCATTTTTTACTGCAGAATTTGAGGCCTTAACTGTAAGAAAAAGAATAAAAGTAAACTATATTAGAATAGGCCTTGTCTATAGAAAGCTGTACCAATTTAATTAAATCAGCAGAAACTGCTTTAATTCAGTGAGTGCAACCCCCTTGTGCTAACACAGTTTCTGTATTAGAGTACCTTATATTGATTTAAGGATCCATAAAAAGGTCTTGTCAATGTGGTAACTACAACTGAAATACCTAAAATAGGTTGTAAATCACATCTTTAGTTATTTCAGTGTAAATCTCTGTGTGGGCATTTATTTTAGTTTAGGTGCCCTATTTTGATGGCAAGTCAAAATACAGCATTCTTCATTTGAAATAAGCATATCCACACTCAACTTTACCTCAAAATAACTAAGTGTGAATTACAATCAATTTATTATTTTGGTTCCTGTTCTTATGTAGAGAAGCCCTAAGAGCAGCCACACAAAGGAAACACAGTAAATTAACAAAACAAATTCCTAACTCAATTTAGTTAAATCAGTACAATTTACTTAAGTGTCAGGAGATCTGAAGCACATTTTAGTGTTAGAGTAAAACACGCATGAAGGATAATTGCCAATAGCCTCCCCCCCTGTGTTAAATACTTCCAATTTCCTTCCTCATTACCAGTCAGTCTGGCAGACTTTCCAGACAGTAGGACAGAAAAGTTACTTCAGACACCATGCAAACCAAATGCATTGTTAATAGTGCCCATTTTGGGTTGACAAATAGCAAATACAATAAAGTTCACCAATCACAAACAAACAACAAAAATCTTTTGGGGTGAAATTTTCAAATGTGCCCAGAAGCACAAGTACCTCCTCCTATAAGGCGTCCTTACCTCCCAGGTGGTCACAATAATATAAAGTTTCAACAAAAGTCTAATCCTATGAAGTGCGGAGTTGCACTCTATGGCTGTATTTGCAAAGGGCTGCTAGCTTTGCTGCATTAAAGCAAAAAGCTTTTTTCAAAACTAATAATCAGAAACCCCCTCCACATACAGTAGAAATCCTGTGTTGAGTTAAGCACAGACAGGCGTTCCATTAAAATCAAAATTTCACAAGAAAACAAAGGTAACTTTCCTTACATGTCTCAGCATGCACAGAATACTGCAAGGTCTTTCTCTGGAAATCATCCAATTTTGCTATTAAGAGTTGGAAAACCCTCTCTATTCCAGAGAGGCAAGCTTCTGCCATCTCTCTCCTTTCAAATTCCTCTTCAAAACACATTTCTACCATTCAGTCCATCAAGTTTAATGCACCACCCAGTTTGTTTGTTTTTTTTAAAGGTAATTGCATCTGATTGGTCATCGGTAATGTCATATTGGACTGAAAGCAATTTGTGGCAATGACCTTTCTGGTATATATTCTATATGGCTCTGAGATCACTATCAGTGCTAGCTCAATGAGTAAAAATAGTAAAATAATATCTTAAGGGACTAAATAAGTAACATACCTAAGAACAAGGGTAACAACACTTTTTGGCACCCATTATTACAAAATGATTCTGTCATAACTATCATGTGACTGCTGACACATTGTGTAGTCTCACACCACACACAGAAAGTATGCCTGTTTTCCAACAACTCCCTTTGCTGTGTCCTGGAACCTGAGTGATTGCATTAACTGTAAGAGCAAACAGAAGCAAGGGATACACAATGTGGCTGTTAATAGAGCTAAGAGTTAGTGTTCCAGAAGGCCACAAGTGAAAATTCCTTACAATGTCAACTAATATGTGAAAAACACATTGAATGTGCTGCATATGGACCCACCCTGCAGATTAGCAATCAGTGCCCTCTCAAACTGGGCTAGGGTTCATCCATTTAACCAGTCTGTTCTCAAATGTGTCTTTCAATTCATGTGAGTGAAAAGGCAAACTCATATCAAGAATAATATAAATCTTGTGGTTGGTGATCCACTAAACCAGATTGCAGATGAAAAATTACTGTGTTCTGGACTGGAGAAGTTTAAAATATTGCTGAAAAAGTTATTAGTAAGAAAATACACATTTTAACTATAAGTAATGAAAGCTATTTGCACACAACATTATGAAGGTCCCATGCTGATGTGTAAACAATCTCCTTATATATTTTTATACAGCACCCAAAAGTATGCCAGACACTTTATTAATCAAATATGATTACGTCAATAAAAGGATCAGAAAGTTAGCTACTGGGGGGAGAGTGACATCTGAGTGAAAACCTATAGTCAATATAGGAATGACTTAATAACAATAAGGAAATAAAGGTGGCTTCTCAAGACAAACATGCTCAGATTGCTTACAGGAACTTAGTACAGTTAACATTTCATTTGACAGAAGTTCTTTCTATTCAGGTTCTTAGATGGTGCCCATCATCAGGGTATTGGAGCCCTAAATCTCCATGCCTCTGAAGATTTGCAGTTAGTTGATTTTTACATTACTTTATTTTTCTCTCTCTTCATTTCTCCATATACTCTATGCCAGTGTTCAGTCTTCTTTTTTATATTAACAAAGCTTAAGTTAAGTGAATGCACTACAGGTCAAACTATTATTTCATTATTTGTTTAGCTCTTAAAATAGGCTAGGCAATTTACAAAACATACAGAACATGCAGTCCCTGCCTAGAAGTGTGTAAATATATGTCATATGCTGTTACAGCTCCCCTGCTATACTGTAAAGCACCCAGATACTGGATATTTGCAGAGACACAACACCCAGCAGTGGAATTCTTTTCTTCATCATAACGAAAGCAGTGTTTCTTTTCTTCTTCTATTTTATCCCAAACTTAATTTGAAAATGTTTTTCACTAATTCTAGTGTTGTTGCCATTTACCATGTACTGCTCCTTTCTGGGCAACACTTTGATGAAGCCACAAGTGTTTTGCAAATCAATAAGTAAATAAAATAAAGTGGAGGCCAACTGGGATTTGGGGTATGTTAGGGTAGGTACTGATGTCCTTGTCCAAGGTCCTACTGGTGGATGTACAACCCATGCAAGTGAGGCAGATGGAAGTTGGATGAGATTAGATGGGTTTGTTACAGAGGCTGGAGTGGTGATGGGATGGGGGGGGGGGAAACAGGTTAATTATGAAGTGGTGTACATTGCTTTGACATCTACTGAACAAAGCCAGCTCTCTACATGCCCGGTACTATTCTGACAGTTGCTTATTATGACTAGCTGTATGAATGGGGATCGTGGCGGCCCTAGGATCAGTGATGTTAAGTGGAGGGGACCCCGTTACTTTACACATCCCAAACCCGGGGTGGGGGGGGACCCCGTTACTTTACACATGCCAAACCACAGACCTCAAGGGCAAGAAGAAGCTGAGGTGGCTGTAAGGGAGAGGGCTGAGAGGGTCCAGGGGTGGGGGGGAGTGGGAGAGACCCAACTCTTCTCTCGAAGGTGCAGCCAGGGGGAAGCTGTGCCGTGGGGGCTGGAACGGGGGTAAGGTGTGGGGGGGCGGTGTGCATGGGGAAAGGTATATGGGGGGGGGGAATCTACTTGCTGCACATCCCCAGCCATGGGGGACTGGGCTACAGGGGGCGGCCGACTCCCCCGTCCCGTCCCCGGCCAAGGCGGTGCGGGGCGGGCCGGGCCCCCCGGGGAAGCGATCGGGGTCGCCCCCGGACTCACCTTTCACGTCCCCGGCCAGGGCCCGCCAGGTGGGGGCGAAGCTGACGCAGTGGCCGCACGCCGAGCTGTAGAACTGCAGCACCCAGGCGGCCGAGGAGTTGAGCAGCGCCCGCCGCACGGTGCCCGCCTCCAGCACGGTCAGCGGGTCCTCCCCGGGCCGGTAGAGCCGCGCCGCCTCCCCGCCCAGCGCGGCCCACGCCAGCAGCAGCAGCGGCAGCGGGGCCGGGGCGCCGCCGCCTGCACCAGCCGCCGCCATGTTGGGTTCCGACGGGAGGGGGAGCCGGCCCCGGCCGCCGCTCCCCTAGCAACGGGCAGGCCGGCCCTGGCGACGGGCCCGGCCTAGGCCGCAGCGACTGGCGCCCGGCCGGCACGGCGCTGAGGTGGCCCTCTGAGGGGCGGAGTCTGCGAGCCGCGCCGCCCCTCCGCTCCGGTAAGGATTTCCGCTCTGGCACGCAGGACGGATAAGGCGGAGTCACTCCGAATCAGCTCCCCCCCCCTCCCGTGCACATAGCGGGGTTGCCGCGCACGACAGATAAGGAGTCACCCCGAATCAGCCCCCGCTCCCATATACACACGAGGATTTCCGCATTGACACGCACGACAGATAAGGAGGAGTCACCCCGAATCAGTCCCAGCTCCCATATACACGCCCATGGATTTCCGCATTGACACGCACGACAGATGAGGAGTCACTCCGA